>OZ010631.1:0-600000 GCA_963932165.1 Pimpla rufipes | reverse complement strand
GTAAATAAAGATTTTAGGGAAATTGCGAAAAGCACTTTTTACAATAAATCATGTCTAATTATTTTGAAGTAAATGTTCTGATAATTTATGCGAAAAAATGTAATTGATAATTGTTTTAGTGGGTAGATTGAATGAATGATCACCGAGCTCCGAAATCTCTGGGTGCTGACATCAATTTTCAAAGAGGAATCAAAGAGGAACACACGGAAGATATGATAAAACAAACATACAGTAATGATAAGCACGAATTTGCAATGATGTAATTTTGAAACAGAGCCGGTATTTTTTTATTGTCGCTCAATTTTATGGGAATCGAAATTTTTCAAGTAAAACGAGACGACAGTCGCGGGCGAACGCGGGCGGGTCGCTTAGTCGGGATCGATAGCGAAGCCCTCAAAGTTTACCCGCGTTCCAATTGAATTCCAACGCAACTTGGCAACCCTTTCACTGTGTACTTTGCCCAATCGCTTCCGCAAACTCACCGTGTGATCTAACCAGGCGGCCATTTCGTTGAACTCGGATTCTTGGTTCGGCTAAGCGTTCCAAAACAAACACAAACGAACAGATAAACCAAAGGATAACGTGTAACATAACGTGACGTGGAAAAAAGCTCACGCGACGCAAAGTAATCGAACTCAATGTGACGCGACGTGGAAACGAAGGTTTCGACTTCGTTAAACTATACGAACAATTTGCGGGTCGTTTCAGTAGATATTAATTCCTTCTTGAAATAAAAATTGTTATATTTTTTAAAGAATACTTTTTATATTTTAAATATTTTGTAAATGAAATTAGCCGGGCAAACAGCAGTGGTTTTCGGAATCAGCAGGAAATTTCTCATAGGAAAAGGTGATTCAAATTTTATGAAAACGAAAAAAAAAAAAAAAATTGCAACACGATCGGAGAGATCGAGACTGATCAACATTCAGACTCAGCATCGATTAACAACAACTGAAATGACCCGCGTGCGCAGTGCAACGAACGATACTCAACACGGTGGCGGATTTGTATTTGCCGCTTGTGCTCCTATTTTCTATGTTCCACATACGTTTGCGGCCGCTGTGGCGTTGCTCGTCGAGGAGCTCTGCTGCTGTGGCTGCTGTTGCTGGGCGACTTTTGGATTCACGCGGTTCAGAATGGCTGTGCTCAGACCGACTCCCTCGCCGATCTGCTCCATATTGTCCTCGTATTTGCTGCCGCTGCGACAAAACAGCGAACACGTTTGGTATCTCATTTTTTTGTATCAAAAGCACCAATTATTTTTTCACGCGCGATGGCCAAAATAAAACGGCGAAGAAAATACAAAAATAAATTAAAATTGGACGCAATAAATATTGAAATTTTTTCGATCTTTCCGCAAATAAATTTAGCTAATTAAAACGATTGAACTCAATTCCCCAACGTTTCCGGGATTTTCCAGGTTTTCGCTTATTGGTGGCCACCGCACATTATTCTAAATATTCCCCGATCGAAACCTGTTTTTCGTCGTTTCGTAGGTGGCGTTTCGAGACTGCGCGAACATGTCGAACTCGTCGCTGTCGATTTCCCGGTCTCTGCGCTGAGCAGCTGCGGCGGGGGCGACCGGCCTCGTCGTCACGCCGTCGCCGGTTATACCTGCCGATTAATTGAGTTTCGTCAACATTCCCGTCGTCTCTTCTCAAGGTTTCTTTTTCTTTTTTTATTTTTATTTTTATAAAATAAAAATAAATAAGCATAATTTTTTTTATAAAATAAACATTTATAAAAAATTTTAATTTCATAAAATAAACATTTATAAGACATTTTAATTTCATAAAATAAACATTTATTAGAAATTTTAATTTCATAAAATAAACATTTATAAGAAATTTTAATTTCATAAAATAAACATTTTATGAAAAAAATTTATAAAATGTTTATGATTATTTAAGTTATCTTCATTCGTTTAATTTATATGTGAAAATTCGCTGAATGTTGTTAATGTAAAAGGGTTTTTCCCGTCAATCAACAAATAAATAAATAAATAAATAAATAAATAAATATTTTTTTTTTTACCGATATCGGCGACCTGAGCGACGAGCGGATCGAGACCGTCGGAAAGATCGATGAGCGAGTCGGCCTCGGTGCGCTTCGCCGGGGCGAAATTCGCCTCGGTCGCGCCCGGTGGATGTCCGATGGTTTGCGCGAGAATCGCGCTCGCGGCCGTCGCCGGCTGCCCGCCGACCTTGTTCTTCGTGTACCGCGAGTAGCGCAGAAAGAGATTGTTGAGCTCGTCGTTGATGCGCAGCAGCTCGGCGGTCATCTCGTCGTCCACCAGACGCCCGATCAGCTCGACCACGCGCTCCTGCATCGCTTTGCACGTCGCGTACAGCTGCTGCAGCAGCTCGAGGTCCGCCGGCTCCGGCTGACGATTCGTCGCCGTCTGCTCCGGCGCCGTCAGATGCGCCAGCATCTCCGATAATACCCTCATGTTGCCCTGATTTTTAATCGGTCATAATAACTCATTGTAATATTTCGAAAAACATCCCATAAAATCAAGAGTGTTAATTAGCGAAAACAACCGCGAATTAAATTGTACCGCTTTTTTTTAATTTTTTTTATAATTATCGATGATGAAAAAAAATCGAAACTCGAAATTCTAATGAATTCGAAAAGCGAATTTTTGCCGAAAAAATGTAAGTAACATATTAAAAAAAGAAAAAAAAAAAAAAAAAACAAACGGCAATAATTTGAAATTCGGAATTCTGATGAATTTGGAAACCGAATTCATCGTTCCCGAAAAAATTTAAGAATCATTCCTAAAAAAAAAAAAAAATTAGAAGACTACCTGAACAACGTCGAGCTCGCTGCGGAGTTTGGCTATCAGTTGCTCGTGAAGCGGCGCCGCGAGCGGCTGACCCGCGCTGGCGACGCTTCCGATGACCCCCTGTTGCTGCTGCGGCTGCTGCTGCGCCGCCTGCGGTTGCTGCTGCTGCGGATGATGGACACCGTCGAGCACCGACGTCGGATCCTCGATCGCTTGGCCCATTTGCGGCTGCGGATGCGCCTGGACACCGCCCGCTTGTAAACTCCCTACCGGCGGCTGCTCCGTTTCTGGCACGCTCTGAAAATTCACGTTTACTTATTTTTCACAGCCAAAGAATTTTGCACGAATGATACACGTTAATGAAATGGCAATAAAAATTTGAAATAAATTGATACTGCTATAAGAAATTAACATAAATTTATACTACTATAAGAATTTTAAGAGATTTGAGTAAATTTATGTTACTATAAGAATTTTAAGAAATTTAAATGAATTTGTACTACTATAACAATTTTACGAAATTTAAGTAAATTTAAGTAAATACTACAAGAATTATTAATTTTAATTCAATTTAATTTATACGAGAATACGATTAATAAGAGTTTACCCTCTCAGGCGTTATTATCGGAGCCATAGCGTCGAGATCCGTGATCGGAAACTGTATGCCCTTTGCCTTGAGTTCCTGGTAAACCTGACAGACGCCCTGAGCGTGCGGCTGGTGCCGAAACGTGTCGGCCCACGTGCGAATCAGGCTCAGGACTTTCTCCTGCACGACCGTCGGCGGCTCGTTCTTCGGTCCGATGGTTTTCACCAGTTCCTGAACAAAGTCCCGCGAGCACGCCAGAGCGTGGAAACGTTTGCCGCAGTTCTTCACGCACGTCTCCAGCACTATCAGCGTGTACATCACCACGGTGTAATTCTTGCTCGCCGCTTGATTCAATCGGCGCTTAATCGCCTTTATCGCGTCTCTCGGCCCGTCCTCGGTCTCGTTCACGATATCGCATATCTCCATATTTAACGCCCAGTTCTCGCTCGGCAAACTTCCATCGGTCGCTTGTTCTGAAATATCAATTATCATTGTAATTGATTAATTATCGTTGTTATCTCCGATGGCTATAAATGCGCAACGTGGAGTGGAAGAAAAAATGGTGAACATAGTTGGTGGAATTTAACGTGGTTTATCTGAGACTCCAAGAAATCTCTGAAGACTCAGGATTTTGGGAAAAAATTCTGTGGACCTATGAAACATTTTTGTGGATCTCTGTGGCCTCTTTTTTTTCCTAAATTATATCTTGGAAACCTTATCAAATTCTGTGGATCTCTGAAAAATTCTGTGAATCTCTGAAAAATTCTGTGGATACCTGTGGCCTCTTTTTTTTCTTAAATTATATCTTGAAAACCTTATTGCTCAGTAACTGTTAATTACTCAACATTTGAATTATATTTCTCTTTTCATGTTTAATACTCAACATCTTATATTTTGTAAAAAAAAATTCTCAGTAATTTTTATTAAATTAAAACAACTCGTTATCAGAGACCCCAATGATTGCCACAAATTAAAAACTGCTTAATCAGTTGCCTAATGAATTCCTATTGCGAATCATCTATTCACAATAGGAACAACAATAATGACTCAATAACACAACCAGCAATAAAAAATAAAAAGCCAGAGTAATTCAATCCCCCTGAAAAATAATTTTGAGGCTCCCTGAGTTGCTCCGAGGCTCAAAAAATGTTCTCTCATGAGTTTCTCCCTTAGATCACATCGACCCCAGCTCGTCGCTCCAAAACCTCCTCTCGGTGCACGAAGTTCGGACCTTTCAAAATTCACCCTCGACCGACGACCCCACAAATGTTGACATCGTTCCCTGGTTAAAAAATCCAATTAGCCCCAACAAAACAGCAAAAAAAATCTGATTGAAACCCGTTCGAACCAATTATTTTTCAATCGGCATTCAGTCCATTCCATCAGTTTCCATCATTGTCAATGTGAATCACCACGCAAAAACATTCGCAAAAAACATTCGTTCCACCCTGTATACGGCAAACGCGATTAACGCTAATTAGCGGTCTACGAGGATTCTCGGGCTCACCGATTCTCTGGCCGACGGGAGTGGAGAACGGATTGACGTTTACCCCGAAGAAGGACATGACGCCCGTGCGACTCGCTCGCGGCGAAGCTGCGCTCGTTGGTTTTTCCTACGTCGGGCGGGCGGCGCTCGAGGATCTTTTCGCACGTCTCGTATCGCCGACTGACAGCAGCGGCGCGCGGGTTACGTGCGACGTTGACACTCGGATTACGCGGCGCGCGCGACGACGACGACGACGACGACGTAGGCGCGACGTTGTTTCTCGTTCGACGGAGCCCGGAGAATCGGCCCTCGAGTCATATGACACTCGGTGCTGCGCCCGGATTTCTCGCTCCCGATGTCGCGGCCCTCGGGTGAAAATGTCGATGGACACGCAATCTCCGCGCCTCACGGCTGTATAGCGCATAAGCGGAAATATGACGACGTTACGACGGGCCGCGAGAGGAGGCACGGAGGGACCAACCAACACACACACACACACGACGGCGACAGCGCGCGACGGACGGGCCTGTGGGTGAGCGACGGAACCCGGACTTGCACGACCGAGGTTTCTGCTTTGTAGCTATCGTAGGTATATAGATAAACCTTCCCCCCCCCCCCTTCTCCCCCTTGCCCAGCTCTTAGTAAGAGCCGCCCCCGCTGCTAAACCTGTGAGACACCTGCGCGCGCGGTGTGCTCGGTCGGTAATAAACCTGCGCGTCGCCGATAATGTAGGAAACTACAATCGATAAGAAAAATGTAATTTAGGATTCACGTTTGTCGCGATCGATTTTCCTAAACCCGATGATCTGATATGGCGAGAGGGGCGAAACATACTCAGTCGGTAATAAAAACTGTAAACAATCATTATCATTATCATTATTTTTATCATTATCATTATGTCATTCTTCATGTCATTGTCATTGTCATTGTCATTGTTATTATCATTATCATTATCATTGTCATTGTCATTGTTATTATCATTATCATTATCATTATCATTATCATTATCATTATCATTATCATTATCATTATCATTATTATTATTATTATTATTATTATTATTATTATTATTTATTCCGACGATGCCCAACGTTACCGGAAAAAAGAAAAGTTTTACGGTCATTCCTCTTTCGTTCAGAAAAGTTTCTGAACCGACTTTCTCAAACTGAAGTGGAAAAAAAATTTCTCAACTTTATTTTCCCGTGTATGTTTCCAACTACATTTTGTAATTATTTACCTGCTTAAATTAAAGGATTTTATTTAAAAAAAAAAAAAAGAAAAGAGAACAAATGCAGAACGTCGCGTGTATCAAAGACTCGTGAAAATAAATGAGCTGAAACGTTGTGAATTCAAATTTCCCGCCGCTCGGGCGTCGCGCGGCGCGCGGCGCGCGCAGCTCCGCCGGAAGTAGACGTCACCAGTGCCAACTGCCAACCAACTAATATATACATATAGTATATCGCGCTCTCTCTCTCTCTCTCTCGGCCACGGAGAGAGAAGTCCGCAGGTGACATTTTGTCCGCTCCCGGGGGGGAAAAAAAGTCCGCTATAATTTCCGTCGAGAAACCCTCGGGATCTCCTCGAGCTCGAGCTCGCACCGACCGCCCCGTTAGACGACCTGGTATATTTTTAAACATCGGGTACGTTCCGAAGTCACCACGCGAGACGCGTCGTTGCGATCCGACGACCACACGCTCGGTGTGACTTTTTCATCGATTACGCGTGGCACTGCCGTCGCCGTCGCTGCTGCTGCTGCTGCTGCTGCTGCATTGTGCGAGCGCTCCGTGCGTGCGTAAAAGTGACGAGACGAACGGCGACACGACGAAACCGTGCGAAAAAACTCGTATTTTTTTGGAGCTCAGAAGTCGCCGCCCGTGATAGACGTGAATTTACGCCGCCGCTTCGGATCTCGACCGAGTCGCAAACCCCCGAAATCAACGTCGGTCTCTCTGTACGTTTTTGACCATTTTGCCCCCCACCCTCTGATGTGCGATTTTTTTCCGAGGAAAAAATCGCACTTTGTGATTTTTTTTTTTTGCGAATTTTTTGCACGATTTTTTGAGATCGGAGGATTTAAAAAAAAACGAAAAAAGTTGGAGAAGTTTGTCGAGGAAATTGAAATTGTGGAATTGAGGTTCAAGGTTAACGAAACCGCGAGAAAATATCCGTCGTCATCGTGAGCGGGCGTCGAGATTGGACGACGTGTGACGTTTGAATGTGGTGAGAGAGAGATTTTTTTTTGCTTATTTTTCTGGGTTTTTGTTGTTGCAGCGTCATCGTCGATATCGTGGATCTCTGTCCGCGACTGTTTTGGAGTTACTGACGGAACTTACAGAGGCGCAAATATGTTCATTTGGGACTGGTTCTCCGGCGTCCTTGGCTATCTGGGTAAGACGGTGGTCTTTTCTGGTTTTCTTTTGTTAGGTTTTTTTTTTTTTTCGACTGTGAGGAAGGCAAGCGAAATTTGTTACAGTTTTTTGTTTTCTGCCGCATCGGCAAAGCAAATTTTTCTGGATGAGGATAAGGAATTATTTTTGATACATTTTTCTGGATGAAAAATGGATATTTGGTTATTCAACATATGTTTTATGTATTTTTTGTTCTTGTGGAAAAAAATGGTAGAAATAAATAAATTTCATTCACTATTTTGTATGGAATTAACTCCAAAAAAAAAAACAGAAACGATTATTTAAAAATTAAAGAATTAATTAAGAAAGAAAGAGTTATTTAAGAATTATTTATGTAATTTCTTCATAAAAATTACTTGTTTTATGTAGAAATTAATGCATACCAATGTAGAAAGTTACCGAGACTTTTGTAGGCATTTCGAGTGCGACTTGTCGTGGAAAATTTCTGGTCATCGGGTTGCCAGGTTCCGGTCGACATTCGCTTTTGCGCGTGGCGATCGAGGAAAAATTAATGGAACCGCTGGCGCTCGAACCTCGCAGTGAGTGTCCATAAAATCGGTGCATGATTTGTTTTTTTTGTTTCTCGTTTGTTCGCAGGCTTGTGGAAGAAGGGCGGAAAGCTTCTGTTTCTCGGCCTCGATAACGCCGGCAAAACGACGCTCCTTCACATGCTGAAGGACGATCGACTGGCGCAACATGTTCCCACATTGCATCCAAGTAAATTAACAATCACTAACTATCCTTTCTATGTTTTTTTTTTTTTTTTGCGAGTGTCGAAATACCGCGGAAATTTGCGACCTTTCACTTGAATTTTTTTTCCACGATTTTTTGCACTTTTTATTAATTGTTTAAACAAATACGTAATTTTTTTATTTCGTATTTAAAAGAAAGAAAAAATTGCGATGAAATAATTTTTTTGCCACCGGAAATTTGCCACCTTTCACTTGAAAATTTATTCCACGATTTTTTGCACTTTTTATTTATTGTTTAAACAAATATGTAATTTTCGAATTTCGTAAGTAGAAAAAAAAAAGAATTGTGATGAAATAATTTTTTTGAAGATATAAAGTAACTGACGGTAATTATTTTCGACAATTTTAAGTGCAACTTGGCGCAAAAATAATGCATAAAAATTGCTGGTCGAGAAGTTTGATTTCTTTGGTAACACAATTGACGACGAAAACGCGAGGAAAAAATGCACATCCGGTGGCGACTGACGTTAAAAATCTCCGTACACGGGAGCCTCAAGGCCAAAGTAACGGATTTGTCGAGCATTGTTCGTCGCTTTTGTCGTATCAACCGGATTGACCTATGAACGTGGCGAATCGTGACACAGCTGTTTGAATATTCGCTGAAGGAATGAAACTCGACTTTGACCCAGTGACGCGACTCGTCGCGCGCGAAGACGGCGATCGCAAGGCGGAGGATTAATGACAATTTTCCAATTTTTCTTCCGCAGCGTCGGAGGAGCTGTCGATCGGCAACATCCGTTTCACAACGTTTGATCTCGGTGGCCACACGCAAGGTGAGCGAAAAAAGAAAATACTAACCACGGAAAATCGGCGCTGAAACGGTGGGAAAATTTTTACTTTGCAAATCGAGGTGGGGAAACGACGCGCGAATCGAATTCCCGTGGAATTTTCATTGCTAAGCTTCGTTTATCTCGACAGCGAAACTAAATCACTGGGAGAAAATTACGAATAAAATTCGAGCAACGAAAGAAATAAAAGAAAATTATCTAGGCAAATCAATGTTGAATAATTTAAAGAATTTTTAATGAACGTGATTCTATCGTCTTAATAATGAGCGGAAAATGTAATCACAGGAAAAATATTTAAAACGGATGAAATTCGAATACGTCGTGCGAATAAAAAAAAATCTTGTTTGTGTTTAACTAAACGTGTTTGTAAAATTCACAGCGCGAAGAGTGTGGAAGGATTACTTCCCGGCGGTGGACGCGATAGTATTTCTGGTCGACGCGAGCGACCTCAGCCGGTTACCGGAGTCGAAGGCCGAGCTGGACGCCCTGCTTACGGACGAGCAGCTCAGCGCTTGTCCCGTCCTCGTCCTAGGAAATAAGATTGACAAACCGGGTGCAGCGTCCGAGGACGGACTTAGAAATTGCTTCAATCTCTACGGACAAACCACTGGAAAGGTAAAAAAAAGTTATAAACATCAAAACTATTTTTTAAACAACAAAAAATTATGAATTTCAGAATTATTTTTTAAATAAAAAAAGATGATTTATATCAGAATTATTTTTTAAATAACAAAAAATTATGAACTTTAACATTATTTTTTAAATAACAAAAAACTATGAACTTCAAAACTATTTTTTTAAATACCAAAAAATGAAAATTAAATTAATTTTTAAAAAATCTCAAAAAATGAGTGAAACAAAAACGAAAAGGATAAAAATAATCGATGCGTCTGTGTTTCAGGGCAAAATCGCGCGAGCCGATATCCCCGGCCGTCCGCTCGAGCTTTTCATGTGCTCGGTACTGAAGAGGCAGGGTTACGGCGAAGGCTTCCGCTGGCTCGCCCAGTACATCGACTGAACCCACGTAATTAACGTTAAAAGGAGAACGAAGCAGAAGAGGAAGAAGAAGAAGATGAAGAAGGTGATGAAAAACACTCGCGTACTCGTACGATCATCAACACACAGACACAAAACAGCAGGAAACAGGCAGACAAGAAAACTCAAACTGATTTCTAATACAATCGACAATTTCCCTCGACAATTTCGTCATCGTTGACCCGGCTCGTCGCCCGCGACGAAGGCGGTTAAAATAATATCTCGCTCCAGTTAAAAAAAAAACAACTAAAAAAAAAGACAAAAACCAAAAAAAAAATTACGTTCGCTCGTTCGTTCGCCAATTTTCATGGCGAAGCTGCGACGAGAATTTTTCCCGCTCGGAGAGTCAAATCGGTCCGATCTGTTGAACGTCCCGTGAAAAGAAGACGGAGAAGACGAAAAAGATGGGAGAGAAGAGGATAAAACGATGAGCAGCAGTAAATCAGCGACCGGAATGTTCGACGTATGTGTTAATCTCTCTCTCGTTTGCGCGCAAAAAGTCCTGCGAGACTGTCGGGGCGACCGTGCGGAGGGGATTTAAGAATTTTGATAAATAAAATGCCACGAATAAAAAGTAATTATTTAAGAACACGGACGGAGTCTTCTCTTCGGGCGTTTGATTTCCTCTCTTGCGTTTCAATCGAGTCAGATTGAAAAAAAAGGAAGAGAAAATGAAGATTAGATGAGAATTTTCGCATCGATTTTACGCGCGGATCGCGACCTCTGATTCAATTTTACGTGTCGGATTCGTTTTTAATCGAGTGGAATTTATTTCGCGCGATTTTAAGATTAGGAAAAATCGCGGTCGCGATCTTCGATTCACGATTGATTCTTCCCGGGGAATTTTCGTCGTCCGATTTTCCTCCTAATTTGCGCGAACTTAGATCCATTTGGAACGATTTTCGTCGTTCGAATTTCGCGTAAATTTCGCTGAACTTGGACGCGGCAGCTTAAATTTCGTATCTACACTGCGGTCGGACTTTCAGACTACTCGACTCAACTCAACCCACTCGAAACTTTCTCTCTCGGATATTTTGGCTGTCTAAAAAAAAGAAATAAAAAAAAAAAGAAAAGACATTCCCCAATCTCACACACGTCATAGAATAATCTATTTTCGGCCATGTAGAATATTCGAAAAAAAATCAGCAATGTTGTGTTTATCGTAAGAAGTGATTGAAATTATTTTTTTGATTCGTTTTACATAAATAAACAAGAGAAAAGAAAAACCCGCTGTATTTGCCACAAATGTATTTTATTTTTGCGATCGTCACGAATCGACTGCGAGTCGCTCGATCCGAATTTAATTCCAACAATACGAATGACTCGAGTCATTCAGACAATTCTGGTAATTCGATTCTCGATCGCGAATTCTATTTCGATTAACATGATTTTTTATACAATCTCTTTACGTAATTCCAAAAATTCGATTCACTCGAATAACCCGAATTATTCGCGTAATTTGAACTATTAATAAAAAAAATCATTTTAAAATGAAGGCAAATTCGTTTCGAATCGAAAATCCCGGCTTAATTCGATTTAAACGTTATTCGCGCATTTTCTAATATTTTTTTCCGTCGGCGTAAGATATATATAAAAAATAGGGATTTCGAAGAAAAAATTTCTACAGCTTCAAATCGCCGCTCGGCGGAATTTTCGTGAAGAACATTTGGACCCTCTCGTCGGTCACCTCCTCGAGGGTCTTCGGTCTCCATACGGGTTTTTGGTCCTTGTCGATCAGCATCGCTCTGACTCCCTCGTAGAATTCGCCGTCGCGCGTGTGAAACGCGCAGCATATTCGATACTCCATTTTCAGGCAATCGGCCAGGCTGAGATTAGCTCCCTTCTCGATCGCCGCTTTGGCGACTTTTAGCGAGGTCGGACACATCTTCGACAACGTTTGCAGAATTTCCTTGGAAAAATCGCCGCCGTCGGCCTTCAATCTAAAGGATTTTTTAGTTCAATTATTTTTTTTTCTATGTATTACAATTACTGAATGAAATTATACATTTTACGTGGCCGAAAAAAATTCATCGGTCGATTTTTTTTGTGAGGATTTTTGTGTTCGTGAAAAAATTATAATTAATTTTTTCACAAAAATTATAATTAATAAAATTATAATTTATCAAAATTATAATTTTCAAAAATTATAATTAATTTTTTCACGAACATAAAACTCCTCACAAAAAAATTCGACCGATGAATTTTTTTTTTTTTTTTAGTTACAATTAATTTTTTTACGAACACAAAAATTAATTACTGGAATTATAATTTGATTTTTACTGAGAATTTCAGTTCGTTAGCGTTGACATTTGCGACAGAAAATTACCTGCTGATGATTTCCTCCACGGTATCGGCTGAAAAACACTCGTTTATTGTCTTCATGTGCGGAGCCAGAGAAAATTCTTTCTTCAGTTCCTCGGACTGAAAACGCTGAAATTCGTCGAGAATTTCCGGAATATCGCGAGGTCCGCGCTCGAACAGAGCTGCAATTACGTCTCTGCGTTTGTTGGAGTTGACGAAATGCGTGGCTAAACCGGCGTGCAACACGTCGACGCCTGAGGAAAAATTATCGTTTAGAGGAAGAAAATCGACTGGGGAAGCAGAATCATTTGAGTGCCGATCGAGAGACCTTTCAATCTGTATCCCGTGAGCCCCAAGAAGACACCGAGCTTTCCCTGGAGACGAGGCAGAAAATGCGAAGCTCCGACATCCGGAAACAGTCCTATGGCGGTTTCCGGCATCGCGAACAGCGTTTTCTCCGTCGCCACGCGATATTTTCCGTGAACCGACAATCCTGCACCACCGCCCATCACGATGCCATGAATGATCGACACGATGGGCTTTTTGTAGGTGCCGATCAGATGGTCCAGCCTACGAGGACAGCGAGTCAACTTATTCATATTTTTGTTAACACATCGAAGCCAAGAGGACGTTAAACATTTTCAACGCTACACGCGAATATGGATTTTTCAATGCTACACGGCGACACGAAATTTCAATTCTATGAGCATGCACATATTTTTCAATCCTCCGCGCCCCAATTTTTCCAATCCTACACAAACATTTTTCTTTTTCAATCCTACACGCAACCAGTTTTTTTCCTTTTTCAATCCTACACGTAGCCCGTTTTTTCTTCTTTTTCAATCCTACACGCAGCCATTTTTTCTTTTCCAATCCTACACGCAATCATTTTTCGACCCTACACATGTGCTGTTTCTCAATCCTACATGTGTGACAGTTATTTTCAATCCTACACATACGTCCGGAATTCGTCTGGACCGGGATTAAAGCATCAACGGTGTCGTAAGACATACGTGTATTCGTGTCTGAAGAAGTCGTGTCCGTGGACTTCGCCTCCGGGTTCATTCAGGCGCATGACGATCGACTTGACGTCACCGCCGGCGCAGAAAGCCTTGTCCCCGGCCGCCTCCAGTATAACCGCGCTCACCGTGTTCTCCCAGCTCTTCATCTGCGGATAAATCTTGTGCACCATCGAGAGATTCAGGGCGTTCAGGGCCCTCGGACGATCCAGCACCACCAGCCCGTGGTAGCCCCGCTTCTCGTCGCCCACCTGTCGCGAACAAGTGCAAACTAACAATCGCGTAACGCGTCTGCAATATTGTCGGCACGGCACAACGTGCCCTACACAAATTTACACAACATGTCCAAAACGAACGACGCGCAACATGTCCAATTTTAAATATACAACACGCTCAATTTCAATGATACAACATGTTCAATTTCAATGACACAACATGCTCAATTTCAATGACACAACATGTTCAATTTCAATGACACAACATGTTCAATTTCAATGATACAACATGTTCAATTTCAATGATACAACATGTTCAGTTTCAATGACACAACATGTTCAATTTCAATGACACGACATGTCCAATTTCAATGATACATGTTCAATTTCAACGACACAGCATGTTCAATTTCAATGACACAGCATGTTCAATTTCGACAATGCAACATGTTCAATGTTTCAAACGACGTAACATGCTCAATGTTCCAAACGGTGCAAACATGTTCAATTTCAACAATGCCGTGTCTTCGCGCATATATTGCCGAATAATCCACGCTAATGCGCCGCGACATGTCCCGCGCGATTTTTTTGGCAACATGTCCCGCGCAAATGATGTAACATGTCGCGACATATTCGCCGAGACGTGAATTCTGGGTAAAACACGTTGCGATTGTCGCTCACCTTTTCGAAGTATACTTCGCGCTCGGGCGCGCTCGGATCGGCGACATAACCCTGAGCCGACATCCTCCGCACGGAAACGACGAACGGCCTTCTGGGCCGCATCGCGGCGATGCTTCGCGCTATTATTCCCATCTATATGAATAAACAACGAGCGGCTATCAGTTCGCCCGTAATTAGGATGTCCGGTCAATAAGTACTTACAATGTCCAACAATTAATACTTAGGATGTACAACAATGTAAACGTGGAATGTCCAACAATGAATATTTTCCCACGGTGAAAAGGCGGACCGGCTCGTCGAGCGAGCTGCGAGAGGTTCAGTCGACGCTGCGCTTTCGGTGCCTCGCGACAGTCACGTGGCAATTTAAAGGCATCGGAACGCCGAAGGAACGCAGAATCATATGGTAATCTCGTTGGTAATTGGGCCGATATCGGGCCAATTGACGGGCGAACGTTGGGCAACGAGCGCGGGGAAAAAACGGTGGGGGGGACACGGATTCGAGACTTTTGCTTTTACTTGATAAGGAGTCCATAATCCACAGGTCGCGTGGGGTGTTTATCATTTTCGGGCGCCTCGGTAATGTAGGAATCTTCGCTGGAAATCACCGACCTCTGATGGATGATAATCGAACCTGGTTCTGTGATTACGATTTTTTCAAATAACTGTCATTTTTTCAGATAATTGCATTTATTTCAGATAATTGACATTTTTTCAGATAACTGAAATTTTTTCAGACAATTGAAATTTTTTCAGGTAATTGAAATTTTTTCAGATAATTGACATTTTTTCAGATAATTGAGATTTTTTTAGATAATTGACATTTTTTCAGATAATTGATTTTTTTCCCAGATAATTGATTTTTTTTCCAGATAATTGATTTTTTTCAGATGATTGCATTTTTTCAGGTAATTGAATTTTCTTCTTTTTTCAGATAATTGACATTTTTTTCAGATAATCATTTTTATTATCAAATTCGAACTACTCGTATACAAACTTAAGATTAGGACGAACGGAAATTCGTTTTGAATTTCGAATTGAATAAGTTATATAAAAAAAAATTGAGATTTCGTAGGAAAGAACATTTTCTATAGTTCTACAGCTCCAAATCGCCGATCTCGGGAATTTTCTCGAAGTACGTTTGGACCTTCTCGTCCGTGACCTCCTCGAGGGTCCTCGGTTTCCACACGGGTTTCTGGTCCTTGTCGATCAGCATCGCTCTGACCCCCTCGTAAACGTCGCCGCCGATCACGCACAGGGCGCAGGACACTCGGAGCTCCATCTTCAGGCAATCGGCCAGGCTGAGGTCGCGTCCCTTGTCGATCGTCGCCTTGGTGACCTTCAGCGCGGTCGGCGACATCCTCGACAACGATTGCAGAATTTTCGCGGAAAAATCGCCGCCGTCGGCCTTCAATCTGCGGGACAAATACATTTTTTCTTTTTTTTTTGCAAAGTGTTTACGTTGCGACATTATTTTTTTCCGTGCATTACAATCGATGGACGAAATTCTATATTTAGACGAGGCCCATAAAAATTCATCGAGCGAATTGTAATTTTTTTCGCCGCCAATGCAAATTAATTCGCGAAATCATAATTTGTTCACGGGCGACGAAAACACGTTCGTGAAATTGTAATTTGTTCACGGGCGACGAAAACACGTTCGTGAAATTGTAATTTGGTTCCCGCTGATAATCGCAATTGCAAATCACCGGCTGACTATTCCCTCCAACGTTTCAGCCGAGAAACACTCGTTTATCAGATCCATGTGCGGAGCCAGAGAAAATTCTCTCTTCAGATGCTCCGAACGATGCTGAAATTCGTCCAGAACTTCCGGAATATCGCGTGATCCGCGCGTCAACAGAGCCTGAACGGCGTCTCTGCGTATGTCGGAGGCAACGAAATGCGTGGCAATACCGGCGTGCAACGCGTCGACGCCTGAAAAAAAAATTATCGTTGAGGAAAAAAAGTTTGTTGATAAGAAAAAGAAAACTGCTTCTCGAAACCTTTCAATCTGTATCCCGTGAGTCCTAGAAAAAGGCCGAGTTTTCCCTGGAGTCGAGGCAGGAAATACGAAGTTCCGACGTCCGTGCAAAGTCCTATGCCGGTTTCCGGCATCGCGAACAACGTGCCCTCCGTCGCGACGCGATATTTCCCGTGAACCGACAATCCTACACCGCCGCCCATCACGATACCGTGAATTATCGACACGACGGGCTTCTTGTAGGTGCCGACCAGATGGTCCAACCTGTAAGGACGGGACAACGGCGAATTAATGTTTGTTAAAACATTAAATCCAAGAGCACGTTAAACATTTTCATTGCTGCACGCGAACATGGCTTTTTTTATTATCAATGATACACAGACATTTTTCAATGTTGCACGAATGTTCAATTACCCTACACGGGCATATTAATTTTCAACGCTACGCGAACACATACATTTTCAATGCTACGCGAACTCATGAATTTTCAATGCTACACGGGCCCACGAATGTTCAATGCTACACGAACACACGAATTTTCAATGCTACACGAACACACGAATTTTCAATGCTACACGAACACATGAATTTTCAATGCTACACACATACCCGTATTGATTACTCAACAAATGGCATCCGTGAGTGATGGCTCCGATCTCATTCGTGCGTACGACGAAGCCCTTGACGTCGCCGCCAACGCAGAAAGCCTTGTCCCCGGTAGCCTGCAGTATAACCGCGTCGATCGAATCCTCCCAGCTCTTCAGTTGCCGATGAATCTTCTTTATCATCGAGAGACTCAAGGCGTTCAGGGCCTTCGGACGATCCAACACAACGAGCCCCTGGTAGCCCCGCTTCTCGTCGCCCACCTGCAAAATCATGTGACACAAATGACACAACATGTCCCGTGTACGAATTAATACGACATGTCCGAGGTCAACGTATTATTATTTATTGTATTATTTTACTATTATTTATGTATTATATTTTTATTTTTTTTATTTTCTATTATCTATGCATTATTTTTCTTTTTTTCTTTTCTATTATTTTTTTGTACTGTGTTACGCTGTGTTTTTCCATTTTTTCTATATTTTGTATAGAAAATATAGAAAATATTTTCTATATTTTCACGTCCCGTCCATTTATTTATTTATAAAATAAAAAAATAAACAAGCAAGCCGGTCGTCGCCTCACCTTCTCGAAGTAAACTTCGCGCTCGGGCTCTGCGCTCGGATCGGCGACGGAGCAACCCCGGTCCGATATCGTCCGCACGAAAATGTCAATCGGCCTCCTGGGTCGCATCGAGGCCAGGCTTCGCGCTATTATTCCCATCTATGAATAAACGATGCCCGGTTATCAGTCGCCGGGAACGCGAGACGCCGTTCGCCTCTGTACTCACGATGTCCAACGACGAATTATTTCGCACGGCGAAAGCGGATCGGCTCGAACTATCAGCCGCCAAGTTCGGTGGGCGCCGCTCGTTTGACGAACCGAACCGCAGTCATCGTCGCAATTTAAAGGCATCCGAAAAATCAGTATCACTCATGCTAATCGCTCGTCAAAATTGCAATACAAAACGTTGAGGGACGCTCCGCGCACGCGTCGCACTTTGAGGAAATTTCGCGTGGCTTTTATCGTTTTCGGACGACGATTCGATGATGAGGAAAGATCGTCGCGGTTGCGAGATAAACGATTTTGATTACGAGGCCGAGATTTTTTAAGCACGTAATTCGAAACTGGCTGATTTTTCACGCGAAGCTCGGAGAAGATTTTTAAACATTTTGTCGAAGATATATTTTTTTTAATATATAATTTTAAAAAATAATATAATTGAATTCGTAAAATTTAATTTAAGTTAATTTAATTTAATTTTTTTAATAAATATAATTTACTTTTTATGTAAAAAAATTAAAGTCAGTGAAGGATTGACGAAAAGTTTGAAAATCCTCGTTTTTATTTTTCAAAAATTGGACCTTTGGAAATAATTGAATTCGCTTTCTTTGACGCTCTTTGAAGCGATCGCGAGAAACCTATGAATTCGACTGGACGCCACCGATGAGGATCAGCAAATATCTGTAGAGTCCCATGATGTCGACGTAGAGCTGAGTCGTGGCGAAAATCACCTCGTCCGGACCCAGCTCCATTTTTCTTCCACCCATTATCGTTTGTATGTCGAAATACAGATACTGCAATGCAAAAAAAAAATTAGTGTCACATATCACGTTGAAAAAAAAAGCTGAGTCAATTTTTAATTAATTCCTGATCGATCGGGTGTCTCGTATTTACCAGTGAAAACACCATCGCCCCGAGGGCGCCGAATATCGTGACGAACACCGTAATTTGGGTGAACATTATCGTGAATACCAGCAGGAACAGCGCGATCGCGCAGACCAGCATGAAGATCGACAGCAATCCGGCCCATTTTGTGAAATCGAACTGCGATTGCAAAGTTCGAAAATTTGTCGTATTTTTTTATTCGATATTTCTTAATTTGTCGAAATATCAGATATTCCTAAGTTTATTTAAAAATCTGGAAGTTGTTTGTTAATTAAAAGAAAAAATTATCTGCGAGATTTCGTTAAAAAATCGTTTCATAAAAATATACGGAATTTTTTTTTTTTTTAACGTGGTAATGAAAATTTCGTTCGCTCGAATTTGAGCCGGTTAAATATTGAAAAAATGGATTTCGTTATCGAGACGTCGATTACTCACTTTGCAACACGTGGCCGCCAGTGTCAGAATTAGCGTGACCGTTGCGGTGGTTCCCATCGTTATCAGCACTATTTCTACACCGAAATGCACAGTCACGTACGCCGATAGATGAGATTCCGCCAGAGTCTGAAAGATATAACGAGCTCAACTTCAAAAAAGAGATATGCATTCAACCCCCAAAGTACAAAAAATCGCTGAACAATTTCTTTGAAAATCGGCGCAAGCTAAAAAAAAGTGTCGCAACGATTTTTATCAACTGCAAACGATTTTTGTACTTTCGCATAAATTAAAACGGAAACCTAGCTAAAGCTTTTTTTTCTACGCCTGAAATCGTAAGACGGGATAAAATTATTTAAGAAGCAAATTTATCGATTTTTATCTTAAGCTTTAAAAAAAAGTTGGAGGTAGTAGAAAAATTACCAAAAAAATTAGGCAGATGCAGCCCAATCCATTTTTTTGTCTTCCACACTCCGACAACGAAATCGTGCAGTACGAAGTCATAAACGTCATTCTAGAAAGTAAAATCGATGTCATTTTTTACGGTGCTTGATTTGCCTTAATTAATAAAGATTGTGGCGAAAAAATTCAGGCGTAGTCGATGCAGAAAACTCACAGCGCGATGACCCAGAGGTACCAGTGACGCTTGATGAACTTGTTCGCCGGCTCGTGAAACATGAAAAGCACGATGTAGAGAGTCGTGAAGAGGAATTGCAGGAAGAGTATGAAGAAGACTTTCTGGACGAAAATCCGTCGGACGTGCGCGTTCTTGAATTCCGCGTAGTAATCGTCCTCGGGGGGATTCGCCGCTTGCTGCTGGAGCTCCAGCCACACTCGGTAGATCTCCTGGTTCTGTCGCTCCCTTTGCAACACCATACTGTCCGTCACCGTCACGCTGTAGGGTCCCTATTTAAAAAAAAAATTAAAATCCATTAAAAAAGATATGAAAAATATTTTCTTAAGTAGAGAAAACAAAATTTACGCTTTTTTCAGGCGATCCGATGTTGTTAAACTGCCAGATATATTCACTACATCTTCGCAATAACTTAAAATATATATATATATTTTTTTTTATTAAAAAGTTGTGAACGGTGGAATTTTTAAAAATAATATAAATAAAGACATCTGTAGAAATAATACTTATGATTTTTAATAATTTTATTTTTGTTTGAGAAAATGTAATATTATGAAAAATGAATGAATTATAGAAATTCAAAATATTTGACGCAGTGTAAATGTTAATAATTGTATTTTTTATAAATAAATAAAAATGTGTAACTCACGCTCTTGATTTTCTGGCCCTTCGTCAAGGGCGGCAGGTAGGGAGGCCCGGAGACCATCAAGGGAATTCCATGCTGGGACTGCGCTGCTCCCCGATTGTTCATTCCCGGATCTTCGTACGGCGGCGGCGGATAATCCGGCATTCCGTTTCTGATTCAACCACACGAATTTGTAGTTTTGTCGCCTCTCGACTCTCGCGATTTTCCCGCTCAACGCACCTGGCGGAACGACCCAACGCGTCGTTGTTCGATCGAGGCTGCGTGCTTCCCATCGCCTTTGATCACGCGGATCGAGCGATTATTTATTTTTACAATCTTTCGCGTCGACTCGCGAGATTTCGACGAAAATGTCAGCCCTTCGGCTGTCACTTTCGACGCGCCGAACAATTGAAAACGCTTTTTAAACTATAGAATAGAATTTTTTTTTAAATAATATTTTAAGGAAAAGAATTGTGTTTTTTATTTTTTTAAACATAGAAAAAATATTAAACCTATTTTTTACATATTTAAACAAAAAAAGATGACCTGGTTTTTTTTCGGAAAATCATAACTTTTTTCGTGACGCTTCATAAACTACGAATTAAAAAAAACTTTTTTTTAAGGAAAAGAATTGTATTTTTTATTTTTTTAAACATAGAAAAAATATTAAACCTATTTTTTTGATATTTTAAATGAAAAAAGATGACCTGGATTTTTTTTTCGTAACACAAAAAAGAATAAACTTAATTTTTGTTAGCCTCTCTCGAACAATTTTCGGGATGAATGAAAACGGTAACGTTGCGTTTATCATTTTTATCAAATTATTCGTTACATTCGTATAATATATCTATATTTTGTTTCTATCGTTATGTCAACGCAGATGTTACACTTTCGAATATATCACCCTACGATGTAAGACCATGAAAAAGGCACCTGAAGCGACGACAGGTTTTTGTATCAATCTTTCGTTTTAACGCTTTACATATATTTATAATATGCGTATATATTATATCATATTTCAGTGCGCATAACAGGCAATAGGCTCGAGATTTTCTTTCTTTCTTTTTGTATTTTTATTTTATTTTTTGTAAATGCGATTGACGCGAGAAAAAATCGCTTCGCGCAAAGCACCAGACTCGACGGCCACAAAAAAATTCGCCCGCGAGATTTCAGTGAGAAAATTACGATTTTGTTTCAGGATCTTCGAGCGCCCGTAAAATCGGCGCCAAAAGCAGCAGCGAAGGACGCGACGCGTGTTCGAAAATTTGCTCGATTTTTGCTCGCCGAATTTTCGCGACGAACGAAAAATCGCGGATTGGTCGTGGAAAAAATCGAGGACGAATCGTCGTCTCTGCTTTTTTTTCCGGATCGCGAGAGCAAATCCAGCGAATCGCGTCCTTCGTCGCTGCCGATTAATTCGGCAAATCCTCGCGAACGAAAAAACCGACGTGAGAAAATATCGAGTGCCGAATATTGACGTCGATGAATCTCGAAGAATGCGATTGACAGTCGTCTCAACTGTATTTGAACAAAAATATACATATAACAATTATATACACACTTGGTAACACATGAGAAATCGGAATAAACGATAGTAAAACTTAAAAAATAAATGATAAAGTTTTTTTTAATATCAAACTGATACGACGATTTCACTCGGTAAATGGAAGAATATCGTTGATCACTGCAAAATGAATCATTTGTGCGGTTTTGAAAAAATTCGCGGGGCCTCATCGAGAAACAAACGAGTTTCTGCGGAAGGTGAAAAATCACATAAGTACGGTCATGTTTTTTGGTGTCTCAGCCTTACGCTAAATAGCTAAGTGTATTTCGTATCTTTTTTTTTGCTTTTCGTTTCTTTTCTCCTTTCGCTTTTTTTTCTTCTACCAAAAGCTTCGTTTCAGTCTTGCAGTACGATTTCGTGATCTACTGGTTGAACGACAGTTTTCAACGGGGCGCGTGCAAAACTGCGTGGTTGGTTACGCGGGAAGCTCCGATGCGCCGATCCGACGTGGCTCGCGGCGAGATCGGATTTTTTTTTTTTTCGTTTTCTTCGTCTTTTCGTTTCGGCGAGGAGATCGCTGCGCCGCTTTTCGATCGCTGGCTTACGACTCCTGCAGGTTGATTTGCTCTCGTATTTTATTGTATACCACCTGCGAAGAAGAAAAAAATAATGTAATAAGTTCAACCAATTTCAACTTTGAACAAATTTTAATTTCGAACAAATTTTTATTTAGAACGAATTTTTATTTTGAACGAATTTTTATTTTGAACGAATTTTTATTTTGAACGAATTTTTATTTTGAACAACTTGGAACAAATTTGAACTTTTAACAAACTTGAACTTTGAACAAATTTGAACTTTGCACAAATTTGAACTGTGAACAAATTTTTATTGTGAACATTTTTATTTTTAACAAATTTGAACTTTGATCACATTAAATTTTGAACAAATTTAGAGAATTGAACAAACTTTGAACAAACCTGTCTCGTGTTCAAATCCGGGATCAGTATAATTTTGCTGTGATCCGGCCCCCCGAACATATTCCCGAACTTCTTCTTCTTCTGGCTGGCCTTCATGAACACCTGAACGCCCTTGTCGACGAGCTTCGGGTTCTCGTCGATCTCCTGCCACGGATACGCCCAGTCGACCTTCCATCCGCCGAACAGCTCGTTACGCTCGATGTACGCTATTCGCTGGTCGGTCAGCAGCAGCACGTCCTTGTTCACGAACACGTGGTAGAAGTAGATGTCCGTGTTCGCGTATTTCCCTTTTTCCAGCTCCTGAAACGGAAATTCACGACGCGTTTTAAGCGTTTCTCGCGACGCTCCTAAACACATTTCGTCGCAAAAATCTTTCGCGACGAAAGGATTTGCTTCTCGCATTGTTAATCGATGTAGAAATCGAATCGACGACTTACGAATAGAATCTTGTTGCCCTCGGCTTCCTCCCGCACGTACGGCCGAACGAGACTGTCGGGCAGCAGGAATCTCGGCGCTCGGGCGCGTTTCACCTCCTCGCTCAATTCCGTCGCTCTGTTAGGAATTCGCATTTATTTTATACGTAAGAAATTGAAGCTGGATTTTTTTTAACAAACCAAAGAAAATTTGTGCATTTTGAAGAAAATTGGAATTCGAGTAGATACATTTTCAGCGTAGACATTTTTATTTAAAAAAAAATCATTTTTCGTACCTCTTGACCGCTCCGAAGGAGCCACTCGCGAAGTCGATCACCCCGGCGGTCGGCCGCGTTACCAGGCCGACCATCCCCTTCCCGAAGCCCTTGAAGAATCCCTCGACGCCGTCCTCCTTGGCTCCCGATATCGGCTTCATCACCACGCCGGAGATTCCGTCGTAAACACCCTGCAAAAGACAACGCAAATGAATGTCAGCGCAAATTTCGTTACATGTTCCTGTAAAATAGTGTATTATTGCGTACCATAACGAGGCCTTTGCCACTTCGCGCGAGTCCCTCCTGAAGATTCGCGGGCTGCTTGTTCAGCTGCTCCTGCCTCTTGCGCTGATATTCCTTGTCGAAGGTCAGAGCAGCGAGACCTTTGCCTGAAGTACGAAACAATTCGTTAGGAGTATCAATAAGCTAATTGGTACATTTAAAAAGACGAGACTTTTGGTAAATAAAAAAAAAAGTTTGGTAAATTAAATGAAAAAAAAAAGTTCGGTAAATTAAATGAAAAGAAAAAAAAGTGTTGTGTTTAATCGACTTGCCCATCGCTCCGGTAATTTTGGAAACGGCGCCCGCCATTCCGCCTACGGTGTGGCCCAGCATGCTCCTCACGCCGAGCAGCAGACCCTCGGCGAACTCGCCGGGACCCTGGATCGCGCCCTGGAAAGGCTCGTAGAAAAGATCCTCGATGCCCTTCATCGTGCCGACCACCAGGCCGTACGGATTCCCGATCACGTCCAGGCCCAACACAAGCACGTAGACCTGCTTTATCGCCTGGCCGACGTAGTGATTCGTCGCCTCGGAGATGAGCTGCTTGTGCGTCATGAAGATGTAGTCGCGCTCGAAATACGCGAGTCTGCGATGAGGAAAAATTGGTTGAATAATTTTTTTTTTTGAAGCGTTGACATTAATTAAATCATTTTTTGATAGATAAAAATTAATGAAAAAATGATTGAAGAAGGAAAAAATTCGTTGAACATTCAAATTAAATCGTAATTTGAAAGATAAAAATGAATGAAAAAAATTATTGAAGAAGGAAAAATATTAGTTGAACATTGAAATAAAATTGTAATTCAAGAGATCAAAATTAATGAAAAAATAATTAAACCGCGAATTACTTGAAAACGATGTCGTTGATGTCGGTCAACGTGACTCCGATTCCCTGGAGCAGAACGTTGAGGACCTGAGGAACGGCCGACGGTCCCCCGCCGCTTCCGGTCATCGAGAAACTTATGTGAATCTGCCGGAGAAAAAAATGCAACGTTAAATTAATTTGTTAAATTATTCGATATTGATATATCGATGACTTTGGGCGAACCTTAAGCGGCGAGAAATGCAGCAAATCGAAGAAATTCTTCTGCTCCGCCGTGGTGATCTGATTGACGTGATACAAAAGCGGCTCGTCCACCAATTTCATATCGGTCTGGAATAGTTTGCTCTAAAAAAGAAATTAATTAATGGAGGATCGATAAATAGAATACAATTTTTATTTAAATAGAGAAATGTCTAGATCGACGCACCTCTTCCGCCTCGTTGGCTTCGTCGGCGGCGAAGAAGGCGATGATGGCGTTCACGAAGCCCAAATCCACCTTTATGTGAAACTCCTGAATCAGCACCTTGAAGTACTGAAACTGCTGGACGGTGCTGTGCTCGAGGAGACGCTTCACCATACTCATCTCGGCGAACGGTTTCATCACTGGAGACGCAGATTTTTGAAACGATAGCGTTTAATTAAAATTTAATTTTTGTAAAATTAAATTTAAAACAAATGTTCGAGTTTATCGAATTATTCGGGTATAATTATTCAAATTATACGAGACGCTCGAACTATTTGAAATATTGAAAATATCAGATACTTATTACAAATATTCGTAATAAATTCGTGTTATTTACCCGAGCTCTGAGCTACGCTCTTTGGCGGCGGCACCGGCGCCAGAATCACCGGAAAAACGCATTCCGAGAGCTGATTGTCGATCTGCAGACGGTTGATCTTCGCGTGGAGCTGGACTTGATGCGCCGAGGTTCGATACTGCATCCACAGGCCGGTTTGGAAGGTGCGTCGCATGTAGCCGCGGTGCGGCTTGAATATTCTCAATTCCGCGAAGTCGACCTGAAATTTATTTTATTTCATTTATTTTATTTTATTTTATTTGTTCAAAAATCCTTTTTACGATATTTGTGAGAAGCGAAGACTTTGACTTTACCTCCAGTTTCGGCTCCAACATTATCCGGCTCACCGGCTCCCTGCCCACCTGAAGCTCGCGCATAAATTTCTGATACGCCTCCTCGATGACGCCAACCTCTCGCGTGTTCAAACCTCGCCAACGGTTTCCGCTCGATTTTCGCGTTTCCCATATTATTCCGGAACTGAAAGTAATTTTTAGCCCTCGGAATTAGTCGAGTTTATATCGATTTATTGTTCGAACTATTCGAATTATCAGAAATATTCGAATTATTAGAAATATTCGAATTATTAGAAATATTCGAATTATTAGAAATATTCGAACTATTCGAAATATTCGAATTATTAGAAATATTCGGATTATTAGAAATATTGGAACTGCTAGAAATATTCGAATTAATAGAAATATTCGAATCATTAAAAATATTCGAATATTGAGAATCGTACCTCGCGATGCACATGTAAAGGAGCTCGACCCTGGTGAGATTATTAACGAGCGAAACTCCAACTCCGTGAATGCTTATCGTGATGTCCTGATCGAGTATCTCGAAGTCGCCGGCCAGTTGACACGCCTCGGCGATCCTTAGCGCCGTGGTGAACAGAAGGACTCGCTGGATTCCGTCGAGGAACGACACGTAAAATATCTCCTCCTCGATATCCGGAATCACGAATGTTCCCAGGTTGTCCTGAGGAAACGAATCAGCAATGAAATCGACTGAAGCTCTCGAAAGAATCGCGACGTGCATTCGAATTTAATTTGCACCTTGCGCAGATCGTCCTCGATCTCCTTCTTGTTGTTGTCCTCCCACACCAACTTTCGCGGCCCCGAAGGATTTTCCCAGGCGTAGAACATCCGATTGCACGACTGAATCGCTCTGTGAAAATAAAAAAAATTGGTTAACGAGACGATTTTTTTTAGCAATTTTTTGTTGTTGTTTTCTCAAGAAGAATTTTCGGACTCACCGCACGTTTATCGAGCCTTTTTCCCAAAGATTTATCGTGTGCGACGTGTGGTTGATTATCAGAGCCGGCGAATTTCCGTGACTGTACGCAGACAGCGAGATGTAAACGCCGCCTTCGTTTATTTGGATGTCGACGTTGATTCCTCCGTACTGTTGGTCGTTTTTGCGAGATTCGTTAATTTTCTATTTTTTTTTGTAGGATAATTTTGTGACTGCGGACATTATTTACCTTGTTGTCCAGTTTTAAGAGCGTCGTGTGGACGTCGGTGTACATGAAGGGGGATGTTTTTTCAGGGTGTCCGGCTACCTTGACCTGCAGCATTTTCTTCTCGCCCTCCGAACGCGGCCACAAAGCTGCGCATTCGCCGGGCGGCACCTGAAGCCATCGATACGTCAGTTTCGAAACCAAATTTTAATTAATAATCATTTAAATTATTCGTATTGTTCGAATGATTCGAATTATCTTTATTGTTGAAAATTTTTCAACTATTCGAAAAGTTCGAACCATTCGGACATTAAATTACAGATTTAGTTGGCAGAATCGTCTTTCGTGGAGTTTCGTTTGAATCAGGAATTTTTCTTTATTTTTTAATAAAGAATAATTTTTTTTATAAAAAAATAATTAAATTTTTAATTAATTTTTTTTTTTTCAATTTACCTTCGTAATTGGATCCGCCGTCCTCTGCGCCTCTTGACACTCGAGCAGAAAATCGGCGTTGTTTATCAGCACGAAGTAAGGCGTGAATGTTATTTGCTTCGTCAACGAGTTGTACGTCAGCTGGTTGTGAACGCCGATCTGAAATTATTCGCTGCGTTACGACGTATCGAAGAATCGATTTTTTTTTCTCTCGTTTAACGAGACGAAAAAAGGCACGAGAAAAAATTGATTTAAGAATCTAAAGTAACAATTTGAAATGAACTGTTTGATAATAACAAAAACTAGAAACGAAAAGTAAAGATGAAAGGTAAATAAAGATTGAGGGTAAAAAAAATGTTAATTTGCCGCTGCGATACCTGATACGTCATTCCGTTGTACTTGCAAACGACGACGCCTTTGCTGCCGGCGACGTCGATGGGAAATTTCTCGGACCACTCGCCGTCCTCGACTCTCACCATCGCTTTTTTCTTGCCGAAAAATGCCTTCGACCTAAACGAGAACAAAATCGGTCCCTTGAAGGTTTCCGGGTGATACAGAACATTGAGATGATCCTCGGGGTTCTGCAATTACAAAGTCACAGCGATGAACATCGCCGATTCGTCTGCCGTTTGTCGCGACGAGCTGCAACGTTATTTTACTCGCTCCACAAGCGTTACCATTTTTTTGTCTCTCTCTTTTTTTGCGCGCGTTACAATTGCGTAATTACAAATATGGAAATTCGAGATGAAGGTGGGACGGACAAAATAGACCGAAGAGAGGAAAAAAATCCCTGGGAAAGGAGAGAAATTTTTTTTCCGCCACCGCAATTGAATCACAATATCAAGTGTTCGTTTTCCTGTTAAAATTCAGTGGATTAATTGGTTAGTAATTTGCCAAAAGTCAGACAGCCTTCCAGTTCTGAAATAATGATTTTTTGTTCTCACAATTCGTGGCGGCGTAATTTTCTTTTTTTTTCTTAATTAGATTTTTTATTTATTTTGACGACTTCAAAAATGGTGAATGGAAAACATGCCCGTTGAGATTGTGAATGAACGAGGGAATTAGACGACACCAAACACCGCAATTAGTCGATTACGCTGAACACTGATCAGTGCGAGTTGTTAGTTCGAAGTATTGGGGAAACAGGATCGATCGGTGAAAGCGCGGATCGTCTTGATATTTAAATCTGAAGTATTTTTCTGAATAGAAGAACGAAAAGATTTATTTTTTTCGTCTCACGATCGCACAGTCAATCCGTTTTCCCAATTTCGAGGCCGCTCATGCATCGCGATAAAATGATACGATTAACGTGTTAATTAGTACCCGTAGATCCTTTTACTCCTTGTTAGTAAGGAAACCGTAAGCTCTCGTTAATTCGTCTTAAGCCGCAGCCTCCACGGATTTTATGCAAAAACATGTTTTATTTTTGATCGATTTTAACCATTTGTCAGAAAAAATTAGACATTTTTTTCTTGAACAAAATATAATTATAATATAATCTTTCATTTTATATTTCATATTTTAAATATTTTGTTTTTATAATATAATTTTTCACAGAATTTTCTTGGATTTTCACACACGATTCAAATACCGTCAGGAAGAGTCGAGAAAAATGAAATTAATAATGAACATTTTTTTGCTATTTTTTCGTTGTTTTTTTATTTTGGCTAATAAAACAAATTGTCAACACTTTTTGCACAAAATTAGCGGAGTCTCCCTCGAAAAAACCCACACGAGCAGAATTTACACTGTGATTACCGTCCGCCAACCGCCGACGTGCGCGGAAACACAAACCTCGGTTTCCGTCTTAATATCAAAAAAAGATAGCGTGAAGATAATTCGAGATAGACAGAGAGATAGAAAAAAAAGATTCAAACAGTAATTCACCGGTTTTCCCCTCTTCCGACGAGATTCGTCGCGCCGCTGCCGATGTTTCAAACAGAGAAAACTCTGAAATATACCGATGTGCGTTTGAAATTGCGATCACGAGGTCGTAAGATAGACGAGACGAGCAACGAGTACTGCGAAAAATCCTCACGAGGACGAAACGCGTCTTCTGAGGCTCCAAAACATTTTTCGCAGATGTACGAACACATCGTTTTTTTTTTCGTGTTTGAGAAAATAAAAATTAAAAAACGTCAAAGCTGTCTATCTTACTAAAAAGCACAGAGATACGTAGAGTACAGTGATGGATCTCTACCTTGAACGGACTCGCGTGCTCTTTGTTGCCTTTACTTGATTTCTGGAAAATAATTCAAACCCTCGTGAATTTCGGAGCGTCAAGTCTCGCTCGCTCGGGTCTCGGTTAGGAGAATCTCGTCCAAATCGCATTCACACGAGGGAATCCCGCGAGGGGCCGCGAATGGGTCTAAGAATGCCGGCAATGAGGAGTGAAACGCAAGCATCAAGCCGAACATTTTAAGAGGCGACGTCAACGAAGCAATTAAATAAATTTTATCCATATTTTGTTAGTCTAAATTCTGTATACAATTTTTTTTTTCATCAAAAACCTTTTATTGATAAAAAAAAAATTCTTGTGCCCGATTAAAACGTCGCCCCTTAATTAAACTAAACGAGAAACTTAAGATTAGATTTTCCGGCACGATTTTCGCAGACTGTTCAGCGTAATAAAAAAAAAGAATAATAACTATGACTAAGAAAATACGATTTGTTAGTACGCTAAGAGTCTCCTGTTTCACCAAATAAAAATAAAAAAAGCTTCCGCATCTCGAGTAGAAAGTAGCGGGGAGAGAAAAGCGGGGATCGCGTTGGGGCTCCAATGATTCTCGGGTGGGGGGAAAGAGATTGAGGACGTTTTTGTCGACTTACTCGGTAGGAGAGCATCAAACCCGTCTTGTTGAGCATCCAGAATGGACAGTAGAGAGCCATTATGATCGATCCGTGCTCGAAAGACGTGTGCATACCGAGATCCATCACGACCTTCTGCGCGCTGTCGAAGGACTCGAACGACCAGACCGAGAACTCGGCCGGGTTCGCGAGTATCTCGCCCCTGCACGACCAATCTTTCTCCAAATACTGTGGAAGCTGCGCGAACAATCGTTGATCGTCAATTAAACATATATTTTTTTTAGGAAATTTGGCTGAAATTATTTCATGCAATTGGGCTGATTAAATTATTCTTTGAAATTAATATTTGGAAATAAAATGTTTATATAATTATTTGCAATTAATATTTGGAACTAAAATGTTTATGTAATTATTTGAAATTAATATATAGAAATAAAATATTTCCGTCATTATTTAAGATGAATATTTGTAAATCAAATGTTTACGTAATTATTTGAAACGAATATTTGGAAATAAAATATTTCCGTAATTATTTGAAATTAATATTTGGAAATAAAATATTTCAGTAATTATTTGAAACATATGTTTCGGAATTAGATATTTATATGATGTTAAAGAATATTTTTTAAACATAATTTTTACCTTTATGACAATAGTCGAATGTATCGGATCGATAGTCGGCAATTGGAGAATCGTACTGGCTTTGAGTAATTTCTCCTCGGTGTGTCCGGGCAATACGATCACGATGTCTATCGGTAAAAAGTTTTTCAGATAAACCGACGGATACAAGTGTATGTTGTAAATTGTGCTGGCCATCGTGTGTCTGCTGGTATTTTCGAAGTACACCTGTTCGATCTCGCCTACAGCCTGAAATATCGTAATTCGCTCAATGATTTGCGAGGGGGACGAACGAAAAATGCGATTTAATACAGTGGGAATGATCAACAATATCCTTTCAAGTCAACCGTACAAACTCTAACGAGGGTTGCATGTCAACGATTTCTTTTTTGCTCTTCTTTTCTCTTCTAAATCTCATCGGCAAAACACGACAACTAGCTTACTCATGCGTAACATTTATGCGAGCGAATACTAAATTTTTCACACGGTTTCTGTGCGAGTAACACGTGAATTTACAGTCATTAACGACAGATCGCGATTCCGTGTTACACCATTTTTATTTTCGTCAATAGAAATTCTGTTTTTTTTTTGCAATATATTTTTTGTTTTTATCTATTTTTTATATTGAATAATCTTATCTTTTTCGCTCTTCCCGTTTATTACAAATAAAATAAATAAAATAAATGAAATAAATAAACAAATATTTTGGTGCCACGAAATCGCGATTTACCGTTTTCGTTGGTCGGTATTTCTAGCAGAAAAAGTAATCAACAATTACGTGAAAATCCATTCTACCTCGATAAACACAGACTAAAGATTTCTCAGTGACAAATGCGACATTAAAGTGCCTGCGATTTTTTTAACGCTGTTTTTTTTTCAGAATATACAAACACGTAAAAATTCAACACAGCTAAGTTCAACGATAAAATCTAGCGATAAACGTTTCATTCGTGTGACAAAGTATTTACTAGCTGATGAAAAGAAAGATGTCGATAGAAGACCTGTTTGTAGGTAGCGGTATACCTGTAGAGGCGCTTCCAGATATGCGGACGGTGCGGAATTAAACGAGCCGGGCCTGACGTTATTAATTAATCGGGAGAATTTCGAGCGCCAGTCAACGGTGCTTAATAATAAATTGATATTGTCGTTATTATAGAGGACACAACCGACCATTATCATCATGAAAATAATCTAAAAGAAAAAACATAACGAGCGTTCGAGAAACGATTTCGGGGTTTTTGTTTTGTATGTTTTTTTTTACACTTATTGTAAATTTTACTTTCACTAGATACGAAAAACATTCAACAGTTGTTTTTGCGAAATTATTTTTACTGGATACGAAAACAGTCTGAAAGAAAAATGTGAGAGTTCGAGAGAAGATTTTTGGTTTTTTTTTGTCTCAGGGCAAAAATACTAGGTAGAGTGAGAATGGTGCAAATGTTATACCAAATTTCACAGCTAAATCATCACCCTAAGTGGTATTTTGTACACAAGATTTTATTCTTTACTAATGCAAAAAACGGGGAAAGAGCGGAGGCTTTTTTTTACCTGGATGTAGAATGGCTCGACCGACTCCTGCTTCGAGCGCGACTCGCACTTGAGGAGCTTCGTCATCGACACCGTTTTTTGAAGGTCCTTCCAGACAAACGGCTCAATCGATACCATATAACTGAAATAATCATTATTTTCATCATTCTTTTTTTTTATTCAACGCAAACAAAAAAAATGAAAATTTATTAGAAGATTTTTAGATAAAAAAAACTTGTCAGAAAAGCGACCGAATTTTTTTTAGCAGAAATTGTTTTTAAATGTCCTTTTTTATTTTTTTTACTTATAAAATTTAAAAATTGATAAAAAAATGTATAAATAATTTTTTTTTATTTATTAATAAAGGCTGGCCGGATTTTTCTTGAGGCAGAAAAAAAGTTGTTTTCCGAGCGTAACAATTTTTTTCGACACCAAATTTATCGACAATTATTCGTACCGGCGAAAAGAAACATTCGTGCGTTTTTTTTCGCTCACCCATTGATGCTGAAGAAGAGCCAGTAAATATTCGTCGGCGTGTAAACGGCGTCCAGCGGCAAATTGAGCCGCTCGTCGGGACCCACAGTGCCCACGCATTCCACCTCGTTGCCGCGCTTCGTCATGTAATAAACCGATACCGGTTCGGTAAAATGATTGTGAACCTTTAAAAGCATAAATTCATTGATTAAAAATTGACGAAACGTTCTTGGATCGAAAATCGCATTGCCGAAAGCGAACGACGAATGACGAACCTGCAAAACGCTTCTCAGCGTGACGATCGTGCTTCCGTTTTCCACCATAACGTCCGAAATTATTCCCCACTCTTCGGATCCGTCTTTGCGGTACTTCAACGAGAAGAATCTCTTGTCGGCCCGCAAAACCGGAATTTCCAATACGTTGTTTATTCCCTTGAACTGAAATTAAAAAAAAAACATAAAAATATATTTTTATTGCTTTTAAGTAAAAAAAAAAAAAAAAAAAAATTGCTAGAAAAAATGGTGTCATTTGTACCGCGACGATGAATTTGTTGTCTCCTCGATCCTTGACCGAAACAGACTTCAATTGATCCAGCAGTTGGGCCTCGACTTTCACGACTTTCGGCGCGAGTTTCACCGAAGCTCCGGTTTCCAAAATTACGTCTTTGTACGCCTCGGCACTCGAACGTTGAGGAGATTCGTTTTGATCCCCGATCACCTGTTTTTTCATGAGGATAAAAACATTAATTATAATTAATTAATCATTCATTACAATTAATTAGTAATTAATTAAACAATTAATTAATTTTGTGGAAAGAGCGAAAACTCGCCTTGAAATTGCTGGTTTCCAGATCGAGCACCATCGCCAGGCCGGTCTCGTTTTTCAGCACGTAGGGCGCGACGTTTTGCGTCGTGGACGTCTTGTCGGTGGACTCCATGGCGCTGGAAAACGCGTTGCCGAGCTGCTGCATAACGTCGAGACAGGTTTTCGTCACGGTGATCTCGAGACTGTCGGAGGACTCGATGTCGATCGACATTCGCGAGGACTGATGCAGCACGTCCTCGGGCTCGCTCTCGCTGCACGGACTTATCGCGCTCGCGCCCCGCGAGTCCGGCGCTAGATCGTGAAATTGCAACTGCAAATAAGTCGCGTCAGTCGTATTAGATGTTTCCGACGAGACGTCGGTCGGCGAGAAAAATGCGTGCAGATTCCAAGTAAAATGATACTTCGAATTCGTGTAATTTCGAATAATTTGAATATTTTGAATAATTCGAATAATTTGAATAATTCGGATAATTTGAATAATTCGAATAATTTGAATAATTCGGATAATTCGAATAATTCGAATAATTCGAATAATTTGAATAATTCGGATAATTTGAATAATTCAAATAATTCGAAATCGAATAATCGAATAATTCGAAAAACACGAATAATTCGAACATTCGCGCACCTTCATTCTCAATTCCCACGAGGAAGACGAGCGCTCGCCATTTTCAAAGCTCTCCACGGGCTCAATGAGCGGCTCCCAGAGAGCCAATCGGCTGTTATAATAAGCCATGATCAGGGACATCGTCGATTCGATGCTCATCTGAAAAAAAAAATTCCACCAAATTAAATCCCCAATTTTTATTTATTTATTTATTTATTTATTTATTCAAAAAGTTCCTACCGTCTTGGTGCTCCAGTCCTTGACGTTGCTCTGAAAACCCACGTGCATCAGCAGCATCGGCAGCGTTTTATTGCCGACGCCGGCCTCGAGGGTCAGCAGAATCACCGGCGCCGATATGATCGCCATCTCGGGTTTGTAGAGCGCGGCGGCCTCGTCGGCGGCCTCGTAGGAAAATTCCTCGATCGCCTCGACGCCGAGTTCGGTCTTCAGGAACCAGTAGTCGGTTTCCTCGTAGGGACTGACGAGCCAGAGGCCCTCGTGGGTCGGCTCGGCCTTGACGATTTCGTCCTCGCTCGGCTCCTTCGTCGTCACTTTCTGCAACACCTTGTTGAGAATCTCGATGACGCCCGGAGAGACGGAAATATGAATATCCGTGCAGCAGACGTCGACGTGAAGTCCTTTTCCCTCGGGCGTCGAGCCCGCGATGTCGACGCTGCAGGGACGAAGAACCTGGTAGATCCAGTCGGCGCGCTTTTGCGGATTGTAAATTCCCGTGAGAATCGAGAGATCCTTCACCGAGCCCGAGATCACCTGGTGCTCGCCGATCATTCGGACCTTCAGCACGAGCTCCGTGTTCAAAACTATGCAGTTGGAATTTATGTCGTCCATGTCCTCGAGCAGAATTATGTCGGGCTTCTCGATACGCAGATTTATCGTCATCGTGCTGGCGACCGGAGCCGCCGCGGGCTGGGCCGCGGCCTTTTTACGCGGCGCCGCGTCGACGCCTTTTTGCGTTGCGACCGCGGTGGCAACCTGATTTGGCGCTGGACTCTCCGACGACACGTCGAAGAATTCTTTGACCTTCATGAGGTAGTCGAGGGAGACGATTATGCTGAAGGAGAAGACTCGCAGGTCGACTGGAACGGGGATGTTGAATCGTCAGGTTTTATGCATTTTCAAATTTTTGAGTTTTTCGAATTATCTGAATTTTTTAAAATTATTTGATTTTTTGAAATTATTTGGATTTTTCGAATTATTTGAATATTTCGAATTATTTGAATTTTTCGAATTATTTGAATTTTTCGAATTATTTGAATTTTTCGAATTATTTGAATTTTTCGAATTATTTGAATTTTTCGAATTATTTGAATTTTTCGAGTTATTTGAATATTTCGAATTATTTGAATTTTTCGAATTATTTGCATTTTTCGAATTATTTGAATTTTTCGAATTATTCGAATATTTCGAATTATTGGAATATTTCGAATTATTTGAATATTTTGAATTATTTGAATTTTTCAAATTATTTGAATTTTTCGAAGTATTTGAATTTTTCGAATTATTTGAATTTTTCGAATTATTCAAATTATTTCAACACTCACCGAACATATCGTTGGTCCCTTTCCTCAGAGTCATGTCCAGCATACTCCTGACGGGCTTGGATTCCTCGTCGGTGGTCGCGAGCTCGGTGCTCGGCAGGGCGGTGGTTCTCTCCATGATTCGCACGAGCGAGCCCTGACGGCTCTGCCGGGTGTCGTCGAGCGTGCAGTTCATCAGCAGAATCGAAGTCGCGAGGAGTCCGTTGCCGAAAATTCGGCCCTTTACGGCGAAGTGCGTGAGGCCGAATTTCGCCAGGCCGTTTTCGGGCAGATGAAGCGGCGACGTCTGCGACTTCAGCATCTTCGAACCGCCGGTGAAGAGATTTATCACCAGACAATCCATTATAAATTCGAACTTGATCGCCGTGTGCATCTGTTTTTGATTCTGCGTCTCTCCCTCCTCGGGCTCCTTGGATATCTCGACCTCGCAACGCGTCGTTGTTGCCTTTCGCTCCTCGGCCACGGATTTTCGGTCGTTTCGCGCCACCGTCTGAGCGGCCGCCGCGCTCGGCTCCTCCGTCGTCTCGCCCAAATTCTCCTCCAGCACCTTCAGTATCATCGCGTAGTCGCCCTGGCTCAGCAGCAACTCGATCGTCTTCAGCCGGCCCGACATCTCGATGTCCGGGATCGACGTGAACCACGCGGTCGACAGGTTGCGCTTCATCAGCAGCGTGAACGTCACCGGCTGCAGCAGCAGCACCTCGTTCTCCGGATTGAAGTTCTCGCGGCTCAGCCGAACTCTGGAGCGAACGCGAATTGAGTTGCGAATTTTTTTTATTTGTTACAAAGAAAGAATGAATATTTTCCGTTTTGTAAAAATTTGGAAATCTGAATTGTACGAATTATTCGAATTATTTGAACTGCACGAATTATTCGAATCATTCCAATTATATGAATTGCACGAATTATTCGAATCATTCCAATTATATGAATTGCACGAATTATTCGAATCATTCGAATTATATGAATTGCACGAATTATTCGAATCATTCGAATTATATGAATTGCACGAATTATTCGAATTATTGGAACTATTTGAATTGTACGAATTATTCGAACTAATCGGATTATTTGAATTGTACGAATTATTCGCACTAATCGAATTATTCGAATTTTACGAATTATTCGAACTTTTTCTTTCGGCTCAAGACGAGAGATTGGCTTACCGCGATAGCTTCAAATCCTGCAGCTCGATCTTCATCTCGTCGACGATCGGAGCGTCGCCGGCCTCGTTGGTGACTTCCAGTTTCTTCAGGCTGTTGCAGATCGTCAGATTACCCATGTCCAGCATGAGGCAGTGTTCGCTTTTGGAATTCATCGGCACGTATATCACGGGCGCCTTCAGTTTCACGGTGAGCTCGATGCGCGCCGCGCTCTCCTGAACGTCCTTGATGTTCGTTTTCGCGGCCTCCGCCGCCGCGGCCGACGCCTCGGCGATCGCGAGCTGCGCGGCTTGGAAATTGTTGAGGAAATTCTGCAATGTTAACCGTGAAAAATGTAATTCATGGTGGAGAATTTGCGAATGATGTTTTTTTGCGTCAATTTTTTGTTGTTGCCTACCATCACTCCGGTGACGAAAGCGTTGAGGAAGACGACACGATGGCAGCCCATTATCACTTTTATCGACATGTTATTTTTGTCCACGTCCGACGGTTCGATATTGTACATCACCGCCTGAATCTGCAGCGACTCCGAACCCTCGACTGATACAATCTAAAGAAAAAAATCCGTGTTTTGAAAGGGGAATGCGAAAAAATATATTTTTTTAAAGAGCTCTGAAATATTCAATTTATTCGAAGTATCCAAAATATTCGAGTCATACGAAGTATCCAAAATATTCGAGTCGTACGAATTAATCGAATCATTCAAATCATACGAATTATTCGAATCATACAAATCATACGAATTATTCAAATAATTCAAATCATACAAATCATACGAATTATTCGAATCATTCAAATCATACGAATTATTAGAATCATTCAAATCATACGAATCATTCGAATCGCACGAATAATGACGACTTCCACTCACGTTATTGTAGATCGACGCGTCGTTGAGATCCTTGATGTTGACGGAGGCGAGGCTGACGTTGACCTGCGAGTACGACGTCTTCATGATGAACCCGGCGGTGATGCCCTCGATGTAGAAGGCGCTGATGTCGCGGAAGTCGCTCGCCATTTGAAGGCTGATCGTCCCGATCTTCGCCTTGATCTTCAGATCGATGCACTCGACGACCGTCCGCTTCCGGCGCGGCGTCATCTTCTGCTTCTGCATCTGCTCCTTGAAGAACGTCGACGTGTCCTCCTGAATCGCCGCCAGCTGACCCGGACGACCGGCGTCCGCGATTCTGTCTTTTTCGCCCTTTTCGCGCGCCGACGAAGCCGACGACGCCGCCATCGCCGCGCTCATTCGCTCCTGAACGCTCGCCACGAATTTCAGCACGTTTATCAACACCTCCTGGTGCAAAAGCACGTTCAGCGTCGTGAACTCGAGGTTCAGCAGCTTCGCCACCGAACCGTGACGCGTCTTGAATTCCGGCGAGCGTTTGTCGACGTTCACGTACTGCACGACTATCAGATACTCCTCGCTGCCCGACGACATCGGCGTGTTTATCAGGAACACCTCGCCACGATCGTGGAACTGTTTCACCTGTGCGCGAAAATTTTTGACGATTGATTTAACTTTTTTTTTCGGGGTTTGCGATTGGCAAGAGAGTGAAGAATATTTTTTTCATGGGACGTCGACGGTTTTTTTTTTCGGGTCAAATTTTGGGGAATTTTTTTTTTTTTCGATTTCGTAAAGTTTGAAAAGCCTATCCGATGGAAAAATTCGCGCAGATCAAAGAATGAAAATAATCGATATATTTGTCTTTATCTTTATTCCCACCTGAACGCCACCGAGACGCAGCATGATTTCCTGATCGTAGGTTCGCTGCAGCATCTCCGCCTCGACCTGAAGGACCTCGAATCGCAGGAACGGCGTGGCCACTTCGTTCTCCTGCCGCGAGACGACGAGCGTGAATTCCTTCATCACGAATTTCGCCTCGAGATCCGTCGTTTGCTTCAGTTCCGTGGATGCCGCCGGTTTCTTCTTCTCGTTGGTTATTGTCGTGAGTTCCTTGAAGAGCGAGAGCTGCGAGACCGACTTTCCCATCGGCATTTTCCGCAACTGACTCTCGTCCTCGCCGTCCTCGGGAAACGGGATGCTCGACCCTATCGCGAGCGCCTCGAGCAGCCGCGAGTCCGCGATGTTGAGCGCGAGCGACGGCAGCTGACCGATTATTCGCATCTTCGGCAGCAGCGGATCGTCCGTCACGAGACACTTGTGGAACTGAATCTCCAGCGTCGTCGGCTGAAGAATCGTCATCGAGTGCTCGACCGTCGAGAGGGCCGCGCGCCAATCTTCGCGCGCGGAGGCCACGAGCACCTGGTTATTTCAGACGAATCGTTTTGTTAAATACGTCAAAAGAATCCTGGGTTTTTATTTTGAAGAATTCGTAATATTTGTTTTATTCGAATTACTTGAATTATTCGAATTGTTCGAATTATTCGAATTATTTGAAGTATTCGTAATATTTGTTTTATTCGAATTACTTGAATTATTCGAATTGTTCGAATTATTCGAATTATTTGAATTATTCGAATTATTTGAATTATTCGAATTATTTGAATTATACGATTTATTTGAATTATTCGAATTATCAGAATTATTCGAATTATTTGAATTATTTGAATTATTCGAATTATTCGAATTATTTGAATTATCAGAATTATTCGAATTATTCGAATTACTTGAATTATTCGAATTACTTGAATTATTCGAATTATTCGAATTATTCGAATTACTTGAATTATTCGAATTATTCGAATTATTTCAATTATTCGAATTATTCGTAGTATTCGAATTTATTTAAATATCCGAAAAATCCGAAATATTCGATATAATTCATCTATTCGAATTATTTGAAATCTGATACATTTGGCCTATTCAATCTTTTCGAATAACTCGTTTCTTTTCACCAAGAAGCAAAAACAAAGAACCATCGAACCCTGACCTGAAAGTTGACGATGTTGAGCGCGAACTGATCGTAGCTGAAGAGCCGCAGATGCGCCATGATGTCCTCCTCGCTCTTCCCCATGCTCACCAACTGCTTCACCGTCGCGCTCGCCATGTCGTTCTTCGGCTTCTCCAGCGACCGAATACTCAGACTCCCGAGATTCACGACGATCAGCGACTCCGCGCTCGCGTAGAAACCGCCGTGCGGTAGAATCAGCTGCGAGGCCTCCATGTTCACCTGAATATCCAGCACCGAGTGTTTCTGTATCGCGTATTCCAGTCCCAACGCCGACATTTCCTTCAGCCCCTCCAGCCTCTCGGCCGCGGCCGCCTGGATCTGATTCAACGTCGACGGATTCTGCACCTTGAAGACCTTCACCAGCTCGATTATCGTCTGCGCGTCGTAAACGATGTGAACGGATTTCGACTTAACGATCACGCGATCGCCGCACAATTTGTCGAGCGGATTCTTCTCGTAGGAAAAAGACAGCAATTCGTCCCGCGAATTCGCGTCGTCGGCGGTGAAAAGCGAGGGAATCGAGTCCGCCTGTTTTACACCGAGGAGTTTCATATCCGTGATCGACGCGGTGACCAACATTCCGCTTGAAGCGGGACGCGATTTGAATCCGGCTTTTACGCCGTTGAACTGAAGATCCAGGATTTCCGGCGAGTCTTTCTCGTTGTCGGTCACGGTGATCTGCAGCCCGTGGAGGTAGAAAATCGTGACGATCTCCTCGTAGGACTCGGGAAAATGCGCGGGGCTCGTGTTCTCCTGATAGTCGATCGCACGGTAGAGTTTTTCCTTCTCCTGCGGCGTCATCGCCTCCTCGAATTTGCGCATTATCGCCGCGGCCGAGTTGAGATCCTCGGTTTCCTCGGCTGGCTGCGAGCCCCACAGGAAGCCGAACCAGCCTTGCTTGGCTTTCAGGCTTTTTTGCTTCTCCGCCAGACGTTCCACTTCCATCTCGATCTGCTGACGGATTCGGACCAGGTTGAAGAGGTCTAGTTTAGCTTCGCATTCCGCCAGGCGCGAGTCCACCTCCGGAGGGACCTTTTTTGATGTTAGCTTTGTTTGGTAGATCGACGCGTAGTCGCGACACGTGTCGCGGTGGCACTTCATGTGCGACCAGTCCCAGTTTCGCTGGCAACGGCGGACCGTCTCCTCCAGGACGCACGTGTAAGCGAAACGCCACCTGGAGGGTCGAGGAAATGCAGAGAAAAATATTAACGGAGTGATAATCAAATTTTTGCTGTGCTAGCTGCAGATTTCTTGTGGTAGATGAAAATTTTGATGCGACAACGAAAAAATTCGTTAACACGACAATCGATTTTTTATCACTACCTGATTATTTTATCCCCCTTAAAAAAAATTATTATTATTATTATTATTATTATTATTTCATCCCCCTTATAAAATATTTTATTTCATTATTTTTCTCCGTTTACATGGGATTTTTTATTTTTGTTTTTTACAATCGAAATTGATGGGAAAAAATTAATTAAAAAATCGAGAATAACCAAGTTTTTTGAGTTTTTGCGAAAAAAAAAATGTTCGATTTTGAGAAGTTCGAAAATCCTATCCGATGGAAAATTTCCCGCTGACTCCGAAAAGCAATTCGACGGGAAAAACACCAAGAATGATTTTTTTGCTGAGATACCAAGAAACTTGGAAAATAGGAAATTAATTGCGTCTCACCATTCCTTGTAGTGTCCTCTGTAGGACGTGAGATTTGGCCTGTATTTTCTGTAGGGCGCGGCTTTCTGAGCCCGATCGAGACCCTCGCCCATCTGCAGGAGCGTCTGGTACTGACGCTTCGAGAGGCCGACTCGCAGCTTCTGCATCTCCAGGTCCAGCCATACTTTTGGTATCTTGTAATTACTGCCGTCGGTTTCGGGCTTTGGGTTCAATTTTAGTTTCGCTTTCACGTTTATTGGACCCAACACTGTGAGAAAAATATATTTAAAAAAATTCGTCACTCGTCTCAGTAAAAATTTGCGGCTTCGTTTTCAGTGTTTTTTCGTCTCGGTGATCGCGGAACTTACTGTAGTGATAGCCCTGAGGCACGTAATCCGTGGTGGCTATGCCGCCCGAAAACAGCTCCAGATATTTCGTTACTGGTTCTTTGCTAAATTGCATCACGCTTGTGTTGAGGTAAACCGCGAAACCATCCATTGTGCATAACTGCAACGAAAAAGCATATTTTCAGCACATTCAAAATAAATAAAAATTGCTTCCTTCCCATTAAATAAATAAATTAATTAATTAATTAAAAAAACGAGATCCAGGAAAAAAAAATTCTCCCATAAAATCCGTTCATAAAAAAAACTTAGGACATTTTTTTTCATTTCTGTATATATTTTTCCTCGAGACTGAAGAAAATAAATTAAAAAATTGACGTTTTATTGTGGATACGAAGAGTAATGCAGAAAATATGCGAGCGAAGACGTGGAATTAATTCGATGAGGACAGAGAGGAGTCAATTATTAGACTTCGAGACGAACGCGACGCCCACGTTGATCGAGGCACTTAAAAAAAATGGTAACTTCAACTGTCTTGACCTTTCGGAGCTCGTCTGTAGATATTACGAAACTGTTTTTTTTAAGCTATCAAAGGGCAAGAAAAAAAAATTGGCCTGAACGATGACGAATTTTATGGTAATATTATTCCGTGGCTGAATCGCACCTTGTAGATCTGTTGGATGGCGTACATGTCTTTGAGATTTCCAGTGGTCGTCCACAAATCCGTGCAACTCTCGAGGGCGAACGAGTTGAGCGTGAAACCAACCGAGAAGGGATGATCTTTGAACGAAATGTGGTCCTCGTATCTCACGTGAATCCGATTGATCTCGACGTGAATGTTTTTTATCATCCTGGCGATGAGCTTTTCCACCATCGAGTCGTCCAATTTCTCCGGGGCTGACGAAGGTTTAATAAATTCGATAAAAAAAAAGCTTCCGAGATTTTTTCTCGCTGACAATTCGATCCATTTTTTATACCGATGTTCGTAATTTTTTATTAGAAAAGAATTAATCCAATATTTTTTTATACGCTCGATCGATTTTATATTTTATTTAAAAAATAAGACATTTTATATTTTATTTTTAAAATAAGAGATTTTATATTTTATTTAAAAAATATAAAATAAAAAAAATGTTGGAGCAATGTGGATTTTTTTTGCGCTTTTAATTTTCAAAGCTGGATCGGCGTAAAATCGATCGAACCGCTTGAATTGCTCCGGCAAAAAAAATGGAATATTCGTTTACGTTTTTCCGCCAGTTGCTTATTTTTCTCAACCCTCGCGAGCTCGGCTCGCTTCGCCTCCAGCTCGGTTTTCGCCTCCTTCTCGGCGTCATATTTGACCTGATTCGTTGGTACGACTAGTATAGAAAGGTCTTCGACAATCGCGTCGATCTGACCATTCCACATGTCCTTGAAGGGAATTTTCAGTATCAACTTGCCTGAAATTCGGAATCCAATGATTATCGTGGTTTACATATCTTTTATTTTCAATTTAACAGCTCAACAGGTTCACAACTATTAAATTTGCATGTTGTTAAAAAGGTGTCCGAGTTATCTTTATAATTTCGCGAAAAGATAAACGAAGAATAAAATTTCCTCGACGTTCTGATTTCTCGGAAAGTGGTATCGTTTCATCTTATCTCAATCGTATCTTATAAAAACGTCTATAATTTTTATGATTCGACAATCCGCAGAAAAATATTCATATGACTCGCGGAGGAATCGAATGTCGTAAGAGAACAAAAATAAAAAGAAATCGGGATTCAAGAGACGCTCGCGTATTATTGAATCCACGGAAGCAGTAAACCTGTTGATCTGAGCTCCGGCTCTGGTGACAAGAAGATTATAATTCGTGGCACATACCCAGCCTCCCATACTCCAATTTAATGGGCAAATCCAGCACATCGAGTGCGCTCTCGCTTATCAGTAAATCCGTGAGGACTACATCGCCTGTGGGACAAATTCGTTATCCAAATTATTATCACATCCCTATGTAATTATGATAATTCCGATAAAAATCAATTCCCAAGTTTAATAATTTTCCAACAATGAATAATCATCATCATCATCATCATCATCATCATCATTTATCAATGTTAATTATCGTAATTAACAAATAATGAAACAAATCAAGTCATCCGATAAACCCGATGTCAATCGATCGACCTTTAATCGTCGTAATAAATTATTCACGATTATCGTAATCGGAAGTGCTCGACACCGACCCCCGATAATTACGATAAAATTCAGTCCACAAATTTGCGACAAATTACTGACATTGATGAACCGACGGTGTCAACAATCGTCATCGGTGATTAATCGACGTTCGATTGTTGCAATCGATAAATCGATTAGTCACGATTTTCGTAATCGATGAATCGATTACTCGCGATTACCGTAATCGATGAATCGATTACTCACGATTATCATAATCGATGAATCGATTATTCTCTATTATCGTAATCGATGAATCGATTACTCACGATTATCGTAATCGACAGATCGATTACTCACGATTATCGTAATCGACAGATCGATTACTCACGATTATCGTAATCGACAGATCGATTACTCACGATTATCGTAATCGACAGATCGATTACTCACGATTATCGTAATCGACAGATCGATTATTCACGATTATCGTAATCGACAGATCGATTATTTGCGATTATCGTAATCGACAAATCGATTATTTGCGATTATCTCAATCGACAAACCGATTATTCACGATAATCGTAATCTCGACTACTCCAAATCGACCCCGCGATAATTTTCGATAAAATTCGTTCAAAAAATTCGCGACAAATCGTTGACATCGATGTCACCGACTACGTCAACAGGCGTTGACACTTGTTGATTTATCTCTTCTTATTTATTTTCTTTCCCCCCCTCTCATCCTCGCCGTGACAACACGCACAGAGCCGCCCGTGTGTCCAGCGTGATCGAGCCGCGCACGGTGCGCCGTGCGTGTTTACACTCGCATCGCCTTCCGGCAGCCGCCTCGCTCGCTCTACGTGTCTACATTCACGTGTATTATTATTATTATCTAAAAATAGCCAGTGAAGTCACGTTACGAAATAACGCGCTCGGTTTGTGATCTAGCGTGACGACCGGTTGCTCGGATTGCGCAAATATATAGATATACAAAACGTGCGTGGAACTAGAAAAAAAAAAAAAAAAACATTTTTTTTTTTTTTTTTTTTTTTGATTGGATTGACGTAATTAATTACTCACCGCCCCACAGGCTCAGTTTGAGCTGCGTGCAGTCGAGGTTCTGGATGTATTCGCCCAAAACCTTGTTGAGCAGCTCGGCCACGATCGATTCGAAAACCATTTTTAATTTTTCTCCTGCTCTACTTTTTTTATTTCCTCGTGTATTCTTTTTTTCTTTCTTTTCTTTCTTTCGTTTCTTTTTACGGGATTCGCAGGCTCCCGAAGGCCTGGGACACACGCGACGGTGACACCGGCGAAATCGGCACTGGGAAACCCGCTCGAATATCAGCGACGCATGTCAACCCGACGACGTCACACTCCTCGGGCGCTGCTCATTAGCGCACTTATTGCGTACGCGAAGGCACAACAAGACTCCCCCGTCGTCATAACCTCAACCTCATTCGGGATTTTCGGGGGGGGCTGTGACACTGGCCCAGTCGAACGGTCGCCACGGAACGCGCGGCCGACTCTCTGTCTCTATCTATCTATCTGTCTCTGTCTCGCTCTGTGGCTCTCTGTGTGTCACCACACGGGCTACGCGCATACAGCGGCCGCATGGGGCGGGTTGCGCTAGAGCCGCCGCGATCGGAACGGCGAGGAGTCACGGAATTTCCCGGGTGGGGGGAGTGGTGGGAGAGGAATGCGCAATTTTGGTTTCGGGGGCTGACGGATGGCGCCGCTGCGATCGCCGACGGTGGCGCCGGCGATTTTGAACGCGGTTTTTGGCGGGAGAATTTGAACGGTGGACGAGAGTCTGGTTCAAATTTTTTGACCGGTTTTTGGCGGGAGAATTTGAACGGTGGACGAGAGTCCGGTTCAAATTTGTTGACCGGTTTTTGGCGGGAGAATTTGAACGGTGGACGAGAGTCCGGTTCGAATTTTTTGACCGTTTTTTGGTTGTTTTGTTGTTGCGAAAAAAAAAAAATCGAAAAAGGAGCCTATGGGAATTATTTAGTGATTGGGCTATGAATTTTCTGATAGTGAGAAGTTTGGTGCAGATGGAATTCGTGTTACACGATGCAGCTGTCGGTAAGCCGGAGATTGTTTTTGCTGCTGTCGGTAAAGAGGATCTCTGTACAGAGCGCTACGCATATCGCGGTCGGTAACGAAATCTGTAACTAAAAAAAACGCACACCATGGTGTTTGAATTTTTTTTTTACGTTGTCATGGAAACACCGGACGCTGGTTTCTAGGCGACGCCATTTTGGATCTAGGCTTAAGCAAACAAAGAATAATTTTTCGGTTACTCTGGATGGAGTATAATTCATTGGGCGAGGAAAACAACGACGTCACTAAGGTACAGATTAGTTGTAATTGTTGGTTCATGAAAACAACCTTAAGCAATTTTTTCAAAGGGATTTTAAACACGTTCGAAAATTATTTTTTTTAAACGGCGAATTAGGATCGTAAAAGAACAAAAAATATTTTTATTTAATTGATTTTTGCTGTTATTTAAAATAACATTTTCGAGTGATATTATTTAATTATTATTTAATTATTATTTTTCTGATTAAAGAAATCAGAAAAAATAAAATAAAAATGATATATTTCGAGACGATTGCTTCGACGATTAATGATCCGTTAGGAAACATGAGCAGTTTATTAAAAAGAAGGAGCACTCAACAATATTTTAACATCTTTGGTTCGACCCTCGCTACAATAATAATATTAATAATAATTGTAGTTCTTCATTTTCTTCTTCCTCTTCTTCTTCTTCTTCTATGTGTCCTATATGCGTGTAATGCCTAACAAGTAATTCATTAATTAATTACTAGCAAACACGCGTTTGTATTTTTCTCTCTCTCTCTCTTGTTTCCCGCGCGGAAAATTGGCGGGAAAATCCTAACAGCGATTCGTCTTTATGAATTAATACGGCGACGATAAACTCGAGGTTTGTCGTTTTTGCGTCTATTTACCACCTGAGAAACACGATGTGCGCGCGCACAACATATTTTTCGGTTTCTCGATCCTCTAGAATTACCGTCCTAAATTCTTCGGCTAAAAAACATTTAATTTTAATCTTACGTCCTGCGCAGACGCGATAATTTTTTTTTTTTTTTTTCATGATAATTTCACACACTTTTCTCTTTCTTTCTTGCATGTCAGTCGGAAATTCATCATTCTCTCTAGTTTTTCCAAATCTCATTTTTTTTTTTTTTTTCATATTACACATTCTCGTACATCTTTTCTTATCTTTAGGTTTTGATATCAGAAGGGGAGCGGGCAAAGTTGCATCCATCGTTTAATTGATTATCGAGCGACGAAGGAAGTTAATTAAAAAAAATGTTTTTTTTTTATTTCAAGGGACTCGCATTTTTTTACGATAAAGCTGTAATTTAATAGCTGCAGAAGGGCAGATAAAATAAAATTGCAAAAAAGACCTAATTTTTTATCAAAGCCAAAAGTCCCCATAAATTGTTTTTATTAAAAAAAAAGATTGTCATGACTTTGTAACGTGAGAAAAAAATTGTCCAATGATTGTCCGCTCCACTCCTATTTTTTTTGGTGTTTCATTGTCGTCGATGTTGATCATCAATTCTCTACTATTTATTTAATTTATCTCTCCTCGTTTTTTTTCACTCTCGTACTCTCATCGCAATTTCACACCAACGCATTTACACCACGAGAATACGATTATCCTATGACGCTATAACTATTATATATATATTATACTATTTTAAGATCATTTTTTCTTTTTCTTTTTATTTCTTTTTTCTTCCACGTTAACAACAAATCTTACAAAATTAATTCTAAAGGTATTCGTAATAATACTAATAATAATAATAATAATAATAATAATAATAATAATAACCATAATCAATAACTCGGGTGCAACATTTTCGCGGCACTAATAATCGGAATAATATATAATACAGTTTTTTTTAAATTTTTTATTCTATTAGAAGATTTTTATTTTTTGTATTTTTATGTTTTTTTTTTCAACGCGAGGACTCACATCCAGTGGGAAAATTGAAGAGAAATCGACGAGTAGCGCCACAGGCCGCGCAAATTATGTGCTAATCGTTTGTTTCAACCATTTGGAGTCTGTTTTCCATTTCATGGCAATTTTATATATTTTTATATATATATGTGTGTGTTTTTTTTTTAATAATTACTTTATTTTGTCATTTGTTTTTCTGTGTTTGCTAACGATTTTATCGCCCTCGAAGCGACGAGTCAGAATAAAATCTATTTGATCTACAGACAAATCGTGACACGTTTTTGTTCTTTCCTTTGGTTTTGTGTTGTGTGTTGCTTTTTTTTCTTCTTTCTTCTTTTTTTTTTTACTTATTTGTTGTTCTTGAGGCAGTTATGGCGTTGAACAAGAGAGGACAACCTCGATTGCCGGGGGCATCCGTTATTTGTATTTTTCCGCGTTCTCTTCTTGCCTGAGCGACGAAATTCTCGGTGCTCGCTTTGGCCGTTTGATACCCAGACTTTTGATGATTTTTTTATTTTTGTTTTATCCGTTCGATTTACGTTATTCACAAACGAAATTTCGACTTGATATCTTTTGAAATGAAATATTGATTCATTTTAATATTGGATCTTTGTTATCCAAAATTTATTTTCTCGGTATCTTCGACGTTTTTGAAGTTTGATTAAATTTTTCTCTTGTCGTAAAGCAGACGAATTTTAAACGAGTTAATATCTGTTTGTTTCTTCATTTTTTAATTAGCTCAAAAAATGTGCTGCGTATCAAACTTCACTCTAAGAATTCAATGGATTCCTCTCCACTCGCACTTTCGAAAAAACACTGTAACGCTACAGGCATTAATTCAATCAATTATCGTCTAAGTATTCTCACTAAATTCCCTAAATTAGATATTTATGTATAACCTAACGTGATGAAGATCAACGCGATTCAATGATATGAGACTTGCGAATAGAGACTATTTATCCGGCGACGGCGAAACATTTTTCACCTTTTTAAACACGATTTTTTTTATCACTCGTTTATTGCAAATATGCAAAACAAACTGAACATCTGAACAATTGAAGTAATTGAAGCTCTCGTTTTTTTTTCATCTGTAACGCATTTTCTCTTCTTTTAAAATCTTTTTTCGTTTCATCAGAATTCTGTTCGCCTTTCAAAACGGCGACACGATTTTTTTTTTCTTCTCTTTTCGGGCCGAAGGTTTCGCTTTCTACAACGAAAGGATTTACATTAATTATTACACAGAGCGCCGCAAAATATCCGCCCTAAAAAACGACGAAACGATTTGAGTCCTTTTTGAAGAATTTCGAAAAACAATTTTTCGACTTTTCCCTTCTAACAGTCTAATCTCTATTTCGCGTCTAGTCTGTCCCTCTGTGGACGAGTGACTTGTTCGAATTTGACTCTTTTTTTAAGGGACAAATTTGTAAATTATTTACCAGGAAAATTTTGCTCCAAAATTTCAGTAATAAAAATTTTAAATAGCTGTGTTTTTAATTTTTAAGCAATCAACATTTCGTTCGGAAATGTCAGAGGCCAAATTTTCAGGGAAATTCATAAGGAATATTAAGGAGAACAAGTCAGTCGTCCCCGTCTGGGCTGTAAATTCTACAACGACTCTCGCGTCTGGCCTCTTAAGTGGCTCGCTATTAAACGTCTATAATTAATTCGACCCATTTGCCTGACCGGCCGCGCGGTTTTCCTCTAGGATTAATTTACACCGTTCGCATCTATACAGGGATACCCCGCGCTAATCACATCGAGACGAAATCATGACTTTCGTTTTACAGCTCCGTAGTTTAGGGTTTTTATTTCTTCTCTTCGTCCTCTTTATTTTATATTTTGTATTTTTCCGTTTTGTTTTTTTTTTTTTTTTTACTACAAACGCTCAAACGTATCGTTAATCATTTATCGATCGTATAACATTCGCGTCGGCGATGAGCTCAATATTTTGTTTGAGGACTCACGACCAATCGCCTGGAAGATTCGTGGAAATCGCTATAATAATCTGTAATATGCGGTTGAGTTTTCCTCGCTTTCACCCTGTCTTGCGCGCTGCTCTCGCATTTTCCCCGTCGTTCCCCCCTATAAATACGTTAATTCTACGCCTCCACCGTTTTCTCGCCCACACGCGTTAACAGATTTATTTTATTTTTTCACATTTCGCCTAGTTTCTCTTTATTGCACTGCCAGTGTGAAATTCCGTTCGTGTGGTGTGCGCGTTCGGCCCCCGCGCGGAGCCTTTTTTTTTCTTTTGCTTTTTTCGAACCCTGCAAAAATTGTGTGACGTGGATTTTAGAAGGTTGTTGATGATTTTTTCGCTTTCGCGTTTTTATGCTACATGAGGCGACTCTGGTCGGTAATTTTTTCGTCATCTGATCGCGTTAATTGCCGGTCGAATGACCACCAGACGACCTTAAATTTCTGGTCAAATTACCACCAGATGACCTTAAATTTCCGGTCAAATGACCATCAAATGACCTTAAATTTCCGGTCAAATGACCATCCGATGACCTTAAATTTCCGGTCAAATGACCGCCAGATGGCCTTAAATTGCTGGTGAAATGACCATCGAAAGCCGTTAAATTCTCGGTCAAATGACCGTCGAATGACTGATTTTTATCAATGTATTGTAAATTCACGGTCAATCGTCATTGACGATATTTTTTTCGGTAGTCTCAGATCCTCGAATTCACAGCCACGTGTGCTTCAGAATATCTTCGCGATCCCTTTTAAAACATTATTTTCAACTTTGTCTTCAACGTTGCTTCGTTTTTGCTCGTGTTTTTTTTTTCGAAAATACTTTGGATTTTTTTTTTTTTTTTTCATTTTCAATCGTGTTCAGTTAGGTCTACGTGTAAACACTTTGTGCTCGTGTACGAATTAGCTTTGTTCGATCGACAACAGTTATCGGAGAAATTGCGAAAGTTTTTTTTTTAGTCTCTAAATTCTTGTTGTATACTTTCGACTCACTCGTGTTTTCACTCTACTTTCTCCACTTTATCGTCTACGGACAATGACAACGCGCTGCACGATAATAACAATTGGATGGCTCGAATTTTTTTTTTGTTCTTTTCTGTTTTCTTTTTTTGAGCGTGAATTTCCGTTTACAATTTTTTACACGGTAATTTTTGTCGTTCGGAGAAACATTGAGAAGATATTTACACGAACTTCGCAGTCAACTACCGCTCGTCTAATCTCGAAGATTATTCACTAATCCCTAGCACGGAACCGACGACAGTGATTTCTTTTTTTTTGCTTGTTATCTCCTCATTTTCTCTAAATTTACTCGACACCCGCAATTCTTTGCAATTTTTTGCAACTGTAATATAAATAACGGTGGTTTTGAGATCGAAAATTACGGATAAAAATTGAATTTTATTTTCTCGAAAACCAAACGGTTGAGCTTCAAGTGGAAACGATAAGTTTTGTGCGTCTTTTGGACGTTAAGATGTTTTAAAATATTAGGTTGTGATAAAGAAAAAAAACCGTTGTAATGAAGAGAAAATGTTCCAAAAACACCAAACTTGCGGCGAATCTCTCTGAGTCTTTGGGATTTTTTTTTCTAGCTTCTATACTTCGCTCTACTAATCTCGTTAACCCGATTACGTTTAGTTCTAAAAAAAAAATGTTTTCTATGATACACTAAGGGCTACGGTGATAATACTCGAAGACTAGATGCTCTACAGGTACATCGCTCGGGTCGTAATCGCCAACACGCGTTATCGATAATAATAATTATTAATTAACAACGTCACCGAATCAGACAACAAAAACAGTCACGTTCTGTCGCGACGCGAAGAATCGCGTTTTCTCCATCGGATCCGCAATCCGATTTTTTGATAATTTTTCGTCGGCTCATTTAATTCTGTTTGCCATTTTTTTTTTTTTTTCGCTCAAGTTTCTCGCACTAATTTTATTCCAACGGTTGGGAATATTGATGAATATTAAATTCTACATAAAAAAAAAAAATTGTCAATATTATTCAACGAAATTCGTGACTCGCAGACAAATATTTCACATTTGCATATTCGATCCTTCGCTTTCGCGTCTTTCGAATGAGGATTCGTTAGAATTATTCCCAACTCCGCTTCGTCTCACTATTTACACTTTGATTTGCCCTCGGCCGCGGGTTGACATTCCAAATGGTCCCACGTGGGAGTCCCGAAGAAACGCCGGCGGATTTCTTCTTTTGCCTCCTCCTCGGGTCTCGACGCTCATTTTGCTTCCCTTCCTGCGCTCTTCTTCCCTCAAACGTCTCGGTTTTCGGACGGTTTTGTTGCCACACTTTTCAAGGCGGCAGATTTTGTTGTTTTCCATTTCTTCTTTTCATTTTTCTCGTTGATCTGCTTATTTCAATGTGACCATTTCTTCTTTTCATTTTACTCATTGATCTGCTCATTAAAATGCGACCATTTTTTGTTTGCACTTTACTCGTTGATCTGCTCGTTTCAATCTGACCATTTCTTCATTTTATTTTACTCATTGATCTGCTCATTTCAATGTGACCATTTCTTCTTTTTATTTTACTCATTGATCTGCTCAATTCAATCTGACTATTTCTTCTTTTTATTTTACTCATTGATCTGCGTGTTTCAATTCAAATATTTCTTCCTTTTATTCTACTCATTGACGTTCTCGTTTCACTTGGACCATTTCTTCTTTTCACAGTTCTTCATCGTCTGTGACGATTTTCGTGCTCCTCTTCCAATTGGCTGGCATTACTTAACACGGTATTTAGATAACTTTTCGCGGGGCTTTTTTTGTTTTCTTCCTCTTCGTCTTCGTGAATTTAATCAACAGTCTTCAGCAAAAAAGCGGCTCCTCCGGTTGGTCCCACCAATGAGCCCCGAAGAAGAGATAGAGATCCTGATCCTGGAGGGAATAACCCGGCGGGGGCTGGGCGGGCAGGGGCGGCGGCGGCACCGGCGGCAGGAGGGAGTAACATGGCGGCGTCGGGGTCGAACTCGTCAGCGAGTGCGAGAACGTCGTGCCCGACTGGGGGCTGGGAGGTGTCTGCGGCGTCTGTGCCGTCTGATCCGGCGTCGCGGCCGCGGCTCCCGATGACCTTGACGGACTCCCGTTCGCCGGAGATCAAAGCTCGCAGTCGAACATCGCCAACGATCGCGTGATCACTTCGTCCTGAGAACAAAAAAAATTCCAGCTCTTTAGACGCATTTCCTGGCTTTTTATCGCTGTTTTTGTCATTTCAAGATGGCGCAGACAACATGACTGTTGAATTAACGAAGGAACAAACAGTCGGATCTTCGCGAAAATTGGTGTCTGGGGCTTTTGGACGTCGCTGAGTCGTAATTTGAAGCCAAAATGGTGAAATTCAAAATGGCGCATTTAACATGACTGCAGGGGATTCAGTGAAACGTTGGATTTTGGGGAAAATTGGTGTCTAGGGGTTTTCTAGGATGGTGATTTCTGATTTGAAGTAAAAATTGCGAAATTCTTGGAACAAAATGGCGACTCACTTTAAGGCAACTCTCGATAAACTCCTCTATCGTTATGACGCCGTCGTGATTGAGGTCGAGCTTGTCAAAAACCCTGTCCAATTGTTCCCTCGCCTTTCTCGCCTCCTCCTCCGGATGCTTCCGGCCCATGAGCTCGTGGACCGCCGTGACGACCTCGCCGAGCTCGCCTCTCGTTATGCAACCGTCGCCGTTTATGTCGTAGAGCTTGAAGGTCCATCTCAGCTTCTCGTAAATGCTGCCCCTCAGCAGTGTCGAGAGGGTCACCAGGAGATCCTGCAATTTTTCGTTCCACGATTCGTCTTTACTTCATCGTCACCAGGAATTATTTTTAATAAATGTGGTGGACATAAATATCCGCGTTTCGTGTAAACAACTTATAAACAAATATTAATATAAAATATTAACATAAAAAATAGTATCATATAATAAAAAAAAAAACAATTCTTTTTTACAAATAAAAAAAATTATATAATTATATAACATAAAATTATATAAAATTATATAACATAAAATTAAAACTAAATGAAATTAAATTAAAGGATACAAAAATTATATTAATATTAAAATTGATACAATATAATTTTTTTTAATTAAAAAAGTGTAAAAAAAATTAAACGACTATTTTTATGTTTGGGAATTCGGAAAAAGTGCCCGTTGATAATTACCCTGAAGCTGATGGCCCCGTTGCAGTTGACGTCGAAGGCCTTGAACACGTAGTGGGCGTAGTAGCTCGAGTCTGCAATTATTAGTTGTGTTGAGGAGGAAGCCTTAGGCGAGGAGGAAAAAAAAAAGCGGTAACGGCGAGGAGGAAGAGAGCCGAGGGGACACGAGAGCTCGATTAGCCGACTGTGATAATTAAAATCGTAACTCACTTCCGTGCGGGAAGAACTTTGCGTAGATGTCCTTGAACGAGTCCTCGTGCACGACGCCCTCAGGACATTCCTGCGAACAATTGGACCGCGATGTATGAGTCTACCGCTCGCGCGCGACATAATTAATCTCGTGGGAAATAAAGCGCTAAAAGCGAGACTGCAAGGAACTGTTGTCGAGTATAAATTTCCACGAAATTACTCGTACTTGAATTGTTTAATTTTTGTACGTAAAAAAATGGAACTGTTGCGAATATTTCGTGTTAATCTATAATACGGAATTCTGCGATAAATTCGAGTAATCTGCTAAGGTGACTTTGGAAAATGTTTTTATTGTCAAGAAAAAAAGAATTACTTTTTTTTTGTAAAACTTTTTTAGTTTGATTAAAAAATTGCATAGCTTGTAATTTTAATAATTTTTTTGTGATGTTTTTCTTGCCCTCGAAAAATAAATGAATGAAAAAAGTGACAAAGGGGAGTTTTGAGAACCTCTAGAAAAAAGATTTGAAACATGGCATTTTTTTCCAAAGTCACCACAGGATCTATATAGATGATTTGTAGTTTTCTAATGTCTAGTTAATAATTCATATTCTAGGTTATTCTGTGGCGACGTGAGACGATGATGGATTGTTTTTTCGACGTCGATGGAAGAATGACTCGTGGATCAACGATCGCCTCGTGACGAGTTTCTAAACCAGCCGAGCGTTGTAAAATATATCATAAAATCGGAAGAACATGAGGATCCCACATACGATACCTAAAAATGTTTGCGAGGCTTACAGGTGATTTTTTCGACTCATTCGACTCGGTACACACAAATTACAACCACCAAACGAATAAATATGAGACTATCTATCACTATAATAATTAATTCTATCGACACTTTCTACAACTTTTATTAAGCGACGAATGATGAGCAAATTTTAATTTTAAAAATTCCTAAAAAATCTCAACTCATCAAAAGTTTTTAATTTGGTATCAGTGACGATAATTATTTTCGTCAAATGCTCTAATCTTTTCCAAATAAAAAAAGACGTTCTAATTTTAATAAAATAAATTTTAGTAAAATGCAATTTTTTATTTTAGATAAAAGAATTTTCTGCTACAATTTTGAGTATTTAAATTTAAAAAAAATCCTGTCTGTCATTTAGTGGTAGAAAAAAATAGCATTCCCCTTGCATTTGAAATTCGTAAGAGTAATAGTGGTGGTAATACACTGTCAGATGCTCGGGACAAACGATCCTCCACCCGCGCGAGCAGAGTCGGTCGATTCGTGCGGAGGACGCGACGTGGGACGACTCGGTGATCCCGGAGCTTCGAATTCTCGCGCTACGTGTCCTCGTTGAGCGATGGAAGGACTCGCCGATATTGGCGGAGCTCCCGAGCTGCGTCGACCGGGACGCACTGCTGGAAATTCTACCGATCGATCTGCCCTTCGATTTGATAATCAAGAGGATTCCGCACGACTATTATTGGAGCCGGGCTGCTCGGCAAAGGTCGCATTTTTTTTCTAAGCTTTATTTCTCAATTATAAAAAAAATGTTGACTTATTTTTTCTTATAATAATAATTTCCTTACAATCTCAATTATAAATTATTCTATTTATAAATTTGCTACTAATGAAAAAAACAAATAAATAAAAATAAAATAAAATAATATAATTGAACTTAAAATTAAATAAAAAAAATTTTAAGCAAATTGCTTACATTTTTTTTAATCAGTAGCAAATTTAGAAATAGATTAATTTTTTTAATTTGTTTTTTTTTAGGTGGGAGTTCAATAATCCGGAGGATCATGGAAACTCGTGGCGTCGTCTCTACTGCGAGCGTCACTTGGCCGAGTATTTGGAAAATCTCGAGCCGAGTTACTATCAGTCGCAGTCGGACGAATGCGAGAATCTTTTGGAGTTGGTTCAACCTCACGTTAGAATCCTCAAAATCAGATCCCTGATGCCTTCCAAGTGAGTGCGAGATTTAAAAAAAAATCACCAATTAAACTACTAAACTCATATTCTATAAATAGAAAATAAATAAAATAAACTAAAAAATAAAATAAATTCAATGAAATATTTTAGTATACATTTTTTCACATAAAATAATATAAAATGAAATATTAATATCACATAAATTTGAATTAAAAATTAATATGACATTTGATTAAACGAAATATTAAATTCACATAAATTAGAATTAAATGTACGAAAAAAAATATATATAAAATTTGAAATCCGACGAAGATTTCCGCTCAAGTGGTCGACAGAGGCCGAGGGACTTAAGGACGACCGGGAAGGAGAAGAAGCGAATTCCGAGCAAGTTGACGACGACTGCGACGACACCGAGGAGTCCGACGTTCGTCATATCCCGTTCGCTGCGATTCTGCCGCGACTCACGGAAATCCGCGAACTCTGGCTGAACTTCGGCATGATAAGCGTGAACGAGGGATTCGAGTGGCGCGACTTTCGGTAAGTTTGACTCGATATTTAGTCAATTTGGGGAAACTCCCGGAGGCTAATTCGCTTCTCGACGGCTCCGGCAAGATTTTCCGTCGACGATTGTCTCGGACTCGGACGGGCGCTCGAGAATTGTCCAAAGATCGCCAAGTTCAGCCTCACCAGAAGCGACCTCGACCAGCCACGAGTCGCCGCTGTGCTTCAGGGTGTCGTTCGCAACAATAACGTGAGACCTCCAACTTTCATATCCTTTGAAAGAACAAATTTCGAATTGAGAATTTCGAGCTGCACAATTTGTATGTGAAGTAAAAAACGTGAAACGTTTTCTGGCTCTTTAAAAAAATTCGTCTTTTTTGTCAGCGACGAAAAAAAAAATCGAGTAAAAATATTTTTCAAACAGTTGACAAACCATAAAAAAATTAACATACAAAAATCCAGGCAATTCTTTTTTACTTTTTTTGCTGGACAAAAATGTTTTTGAAAAAAAAAAAAAAAATCTAGTGAAAATATTTTTCAAACAGTTGAAAAACCAGACAAATATTAATATACAAAAATGCAGGTAATTCTTTTTTATTTTTTTGTTGGACAAAAATGTTTTTGAAAAAAAAAAAAAAAAAATGGCAATATCAGAATTCTCGATGCTGTCATGCAGATCCAGGAGATTGATTTCTCGCACTGCACACTCGGCGACAGCGGTGCCCACGCGATGGGCGAGTTTCTCAGGATCCACAAGGGTCTCAGGGTGCTCCGTCTCGTGAACAACGGAATTGGCGCCGAGGGACTCGCCGGCGTGGTTCATGGCCTTCTGCAAGACACCGGGACGCCATTGAGACATTTGGACCTTCGATTGAATCCCTTGAGGGACGAAGGGGGGATTCATGTTTGCGCTCGTGAGTCAAAGTGAAATTATTCTTTGTCAAAAGGGATTCGAGTCACCTTTCAATATTACAAAATAATTTTTTTCTATTTATGGTAAAAAGGGAAACATATTTTTATTATTAAAAAAAATTAAAAAATTAAATAAAAAGATATTAAAAAAAATTTATTAAAAAATATTATGCGTTGGTCCACAGAAATAGAATTTTTTTTTTTATTAATCTAAACTTTAAAGAAAAATGTGTAAAAAAGTGACTCGAGCCGTTTAACGATCGGACATCGGTACGACAGTGATATAACGATTTTCCTCGCAGTTCTGCTGAGAAATTCGAGCCTGGAGAAGCTGAACGTGAGCGGATGTGGACTCGGCCCGGAAACCGCGGTGTCCATAGCCGAGGTCATATCCTCGGGTTACACGAAATTCTCGTCGCTGGACGTCGATCTATCGAACAACGATCTCGGGCCGATCGGTAAAGATCGGCTGGAAATATTATAAATTCCCAATGCCTTGGAAGATATTTGTATGCAAACTTAATTTATTTTAATTAATTCAACAGCTGGCGAGGCGCTGGATGCAGCGATGAAAACGTGCTCGACTATCGTCGGTCTGGACGTCAGGATGTGCAACGTTTTGAAGGAATCGGAGTGTTCAATTAGCGAAAGTGTAATGCGGTGAGTCATTTATTTTTATTTTTTTATTCTTTATTCGTATGTATTTATTTTCACTTTTTGTTTTTTATTCGTATTTATTCGTATTTATTTATTTATTCCTATTTATTCGTATTTATTTATTTATTCCTATTTATTTATTTTTATTTATTTATTCCTATTTATTTATTTTTATTTTTTTATTTATTTTTACTTTTATTAAAATAATTTTTTTACTCGGTCCGTTGAATTTTTTTTATCCGCCGAAAAATCTCGCCGTTCTCGTGACGCCGACGGTAAAAATTAAGACCTCGATAAATCGCCGAGAATCTCAAGGTCTCGGGAAAACGAGATGCGAGGAGGGGGAAAAAAAAACGAATTAAAATAGACAGGAGAGACGAAAAAGAAGGCAAAAAGGTTGAAGGACCACGAGGTGAGTTCGAACCGGAGGGGGTCTGGCGCTCCGCCAGACTCTCGAAATTGATTGTACCCCGCGCGTCGCGTTTGCCTACACCCGAGTTCACGACGCCCGGCGTATGCTATATTTTTTTTCTCTTTCTTTTTTCTTCGCTTTGCCACTTTTTATTTCTGCGCTCTTGCGCTTTCGCTCTTCTCATCAACTCAATCTTATTCCCCCGACGAGCGTAAGTTTCGCGAAGATTTGCCGCGCTCGAATATCAAAGCTGTTGTACCTCTTTAATACCTGTTGGTAGGAGAATCCAACCACGTGTGGCTGCAAATTAACCCTTTCACTGCCAGCCACCTTTTGCCGAAGCAAAAAAGAACGATTCAATTCTCCAATTTTCGCGAAAATAGTTTTCCAAATGTTTTCTTCAATTACGATTAATAATAATAAAAAAGTGTTTTTTTATTATCACAAAATTATAAGAAAAATATTCTTCTATTGAAGAATATTTTTTCTTTTTTTTATTGAAGACATTTTTTTATTAATAATAATAATATTTTATTAACAATAATAAAAAAGTGTTTATTTAAATTATCATAAATTTATAAGAAAAATATCCTTCTATTGGATTATTTTTCATTGAAGAAAAATAAATTTTTCGTCAGACTCGTCAGACAGCGAATTTTTTTTTCCAGGAACATGGAAGAAAAAAGGAGGGAAAGGCAGGCGATGTACGAGTCGCAAAAACGTAGCACAGTTTCCGGGAAAAATCAGAGTCTGGAGCGTCTCTCGAATGTGCACACGGAGGCGTCTTCGAGGACCGTGCAGATTCAGCAGGTTCCGTCGGGTATGATGAACGAATTTTCGTCCGTTTCCAAAACGAATCCATTGCCTTTCTAAATTTGCTTTTTTGTTCGCAGCCGGCGGAGCCGGTGTAACGAAATCGATACTCAAAATCGGTTCAAGGCAAACTGGATTGGAAGTCAGCGAGAGTACTTTGCAATCGTCCGCGACCGAATTTTCGACAGCGAGCAGTCGATAATTCCTGAATAGTCGCCAGGCAGCTTTTGGGACATTTTTCATACGGACGCATATCTGCCATAAAAGTCCCAAAAGCCCAACAAAAATGTAAGTTCATATGAATAAATGTTGACAATTTATGACACCGGTTGTGACAATTTATGGCACCGGGAATCGTCCTTATGGCATTTATGGCAACAGAGCTCGTTACTCTGGTAACTATGGCAGCAGAATTCGTTGCTATGACATTTATGGCAACAAAACTCGTTGCTATGGCATTTATGGCAACAGAATTCGTTGCTATGGCATTTATGGCAACAGAACTCCTTGCTATGGCATTTATGGCAACAGAATTCGTTGCCATGACATTTCTGGCAACAGAAGTCGTTGCTATGGAATTTATGGCAACAAAACTCGTTGCTATGGAATTTATGGCAACGAAACTGGTTGCTATGGCATTTATGGCAACAGAACTCGTTGCTATGGCAAGAAAAGTTGTCGCCACGGTAATTACGATACCAGAATAAATAAAATTCCAAACCAACTAAAAAAAAATTCTCATCACATCAATTTTTTTTTGTCCATCTTCTTCGACAAATCTCGTCCACTTTTTGTGTTATTTTCTTTTATTCATTTTTTTTTCTTTCTTGCTTTCTTCATCGTCCCTCTTTGCGAACTTTCGTCACGTCGAAACCAGCAAGGTCGCCGCCACCGTCGTCGTGGCCGCCGACGATTTTCAATAGGCGTAGTAGTAGCTTCGCTGTGTGTGCGCGCGCGAGATATATAGGTGTCTGATATATAGGTTAGAGATGCGCTGAATGAATGTGCCGCGAAGCTATAGGGAAGAAAGGCGAGCGAAACAAATATAGCCCGACGCGGTGTCCGCGCGAGACGAGAGAGGGAGAGAGAGAGAGAAAGCGGCCGGTCTATCGGTGAGAAAGCTCAACGCTAAGTGAACGAAGGGTGAATCGACGTGAGCGCGCGCACACAGCGCCTATCCCATCCGGCAATTCGACGCTGCGCTCTCTCCACACGGAAAGCACACGCCGCGCGCTCCGATGGGGACGCCGAGAGACCCCAACCGCTTTGTCCAGGGGGGGCGAACAGGGGAAACAGGGGAAAACGGAGGGGGGGACGTTTCTACCTCCTACCTACCATGGTGACGTCATACTTCGAGGAGAGTAAATCGATACAGCTCAGCTTCCCATCTTACGCGTCCTCTCACTTCGTCTTTTTCACATGCGTCGTCCTCGTCTCTCTTTCTCGCTTTCTCTTTTTTTTCTCTCCGTCGCCCCCCGTGGAAAACCCCCTTAAGGTTAAAACCGACTCGCCCCTCGACTTGGGGAGAAGGATTTTTAACTTGGGCTTTTTTTACGCTTGCAGTGGAATTTTTTTTTTGTGTTGGATAAATTGGGTTTTTGGTTGGAAAAAAAAAATCGAAAAAAAAATTTCGATTTTGTAAAGTTTGAGAAGCGTATCCGATGGGAAATTTCCCGCTGATTCCGAAAAGCATCGTTGTTTGCCCGAGAAATACAAAATTCGAGGAGAAAAACGCGAAAAACGATTTCGCACTTTTTTCGAAATTTCGTTACTTCACTAAACTTGAGTTTACTTTTTTTTGGTTCGGTCGAAGCTGGATTTTCTTTTTGCGTACGAAAAAAAACTGCGTAACGAAGAGAATGCCGTAGGGCGGACCGCGATATCTTGATTTCTGAATTTTTTACAGAATTTTAAAGTCAGACCCGCAAAAATTGCAGAAAAACGAAAAAAAAAATTACAATTTTTGAGGGACTGAATTTAAAATTCTGGGAAAAATTCGAAAATCAAGATATCGCATTCTGCCTTGCGGCATTCTCTTCGTTACACAGTTTTCTTTCGAACGCAAGAAGAAAATCCAGCTTTGCTCTACCCAAAAAAAAGTAATCTCAATTTTACTGGTGTCGAAATTTCGAAAAAAGTGAAAAATCGTTTTTCGCATTTTTCTCGTCGAATTTTCGATTTTTCAAACATTACAAAAAAACATTCAAACATTACAAAATCGAAAAAAAAAATTCCGCGACATTTGACCTTTTTCAGTTTGAATTTTTCAGGCCTTCGTAGGAAAACATTGAAAAAAAATGTCGCTCCGGTTTGAAACACTTGAAATGACAATAATACGAGGAATGATTCTATGGGTTGAAAACATTATTTTTCTCCATCCTCCCGTCCTGCGGGACGAAACGCTAACGAGTCTCGCCTTACGGCGCCGCGTGATGTTTAGTGATGTACCGAGCTTTTTTTTATTCCTCCCCGCGCGCGCGCGATAATTGGAATGCGAATATAAAAAGCTCCGGCGCTATGGCCGAGGTTGATGAATAGTTAGCGCGTTGCTTCGCACGCAACGGCCGCGCGAGATTTCGCGTTCTCTCTTGTACTTGCGACGGTGAATGAATCGCTAACGAGATTTCGCAGGGCGTGCAGCGCCGAGCGAGAACAAAGATGGGGACGTATAAATATAGCGAGGCTGAAAGGCGAAAGATACGTTTTGAAAAGAAAGGTAACGATTTAGTTGGAGGGATTAATTTTTTTTGTTGTGCTTAAAGTTGGAATCTCGCTGAGAATTTAGTCTTAGAAATTTTCCTGAATAGTTCAGCATTCTGGACGAATATCATATTTAGGAAATTTAGGATCCTGTTCTAATCTGTTCTGTTCGGTTCGGTTCGGTTCAGTTTGGTACGGTTCGGTTCAGTTCGGTTCGGTTCGGTTTGGTTCGGTTCGGTTCTATTCAGTTCTGTTCGGTCCGATCCTGTTCTGTTCGGTTGGAACCTGTTCTGTTCGGTCCGATCCTGTTCTGTTCTGTTTGGTTCGAACCTGTTCTGCTCGGTCCGATCCTGTTCTGATCGTTTCGAACCCGTTCTGTTCGGTTCTATTTGATTTTGTTCTGTCCAGTTCTGTCCGGTTCCGTCAGGTTTTGTTCTGCTCGGATCTGTTCGAATCTGTTCTATCAGGTTCTGTTCGATTCTTTTTCGAATGGCATCGGGCTTGTGAATAACATCAAACCTGTTCTCTCCACACTGTTCAATGTACTCGCTACAAAAAAAATCGTATCTTCCCGGAATCCCACCGGTACTGTTTACGAAACTGTGCTATCGTTACAAAGGCTTTGAAAAAAAAAAAAACATTCGACAGAGGGAGCAACAGTATCAACTGAAATAATCGCGTTAACCATGCGTGGCCGACACAATACACACCGCAATGTGCACCACGTGCGACCGGCAAGCAGTGATTGTGCGCTTTTTCGTTTGATTATTTTTCTTTCTGCTTTTCTTTTTTTTTTTTTTCGTTCTTCCGCACCAGCAGTCACTGTGTTCGGTTAGATATCGGGTGAACCAGATTCCTCGACTGTGCGGCCTATATTTATACCGACGCACGTACGCGCGCGCCTATGCACAGCCCCACACACGGAAAGCGATGCCAACACTCTCCTCGCGTCACCGTTCAATGCCGCCGGCAATAAAAGCGCCCCCGCCTGCCGCACGATATTCCGCCCCCTCCTTACGTATTAATGCTATGCTACATTTGCTACACCGCCGCCACTATACGGTTACCGATCTCCCGTTTCGCGATTTTCCCAACCCTCTCTCGTCGGCCTCCCCGATGCGCGCGGATCTCGCCCTTCTCGTGGGCGAGATCCATTTACTTTCCGTTGTTACCAGCGGATATCTCGAATCCCCCGGCGACAATCGAGATATTTCCTTTGCCGTCGCGCTCGCGGGAATCGGCGACTTTGATGACACGCGGTGACGAAGGATAATCGTGCAAAAAAAAAAAACTGGAAATTAATCGCCACGCGGGAAAGTCGTGATTCGATTATTGCAGATTCAAAATGGCGGAGACAACATGAATGACGAAATACGACGAGGATAGTAAAGCGATTTTCGTGAAAATTGGTGTCTGGGGGTTTTCGAGGCTGCCGATTGTGAATCTGGGGGAAAAATGTGAAAATTACAAATGGCGGAGACAACATGAATGACGAAATATGACGAGGATAGTAAAGCGATTTCCATGAAAATTGGTGTCTGGGGGTTTTCGAGGCTGCCGATCACGAATCTGGAGGAGGAATTTGCAAATTCAAAATGGCGGCTTTAGTATAGTTAGCCGAATCGTTTTTTATTTTGGCTAGAATCACGGCAGGGAAAAAATCTTTTCTCCTTGCGTTTTGAGTGGTGATTACGCCTCCCTCCCCAAGTTCTCTGCGTGTGGTTCTCACCCCTATTTATGGTTCTATTTATTTTTTATGGCAACGAGAGTTTTATGACGTTATCTTGAATCTGAACGGGGTCGATTCTAATCGCGATCCAATCTTCTCGAATTAAAATAATTTCTTCGTGAACGTTTTTTTTTCTTCTTTTTTCCATGTTTTGTTTATTTATATTTATTTTTTAATTTATCGTTAGAGAAATATAAATACTTTCGTGAAAAAAAAGTTTATCCCTTGTTATTTCGCGAAAGACTTGCGCGCGGAAGTTACGTGGAGAGTTTTTTGTCAACTCGCGCGAGATCTCCGCGGGTTTTCTAATTATCGGGCGACGTGAAAGCTAACGAATCGCCCCCCGCGCCGCGATCATTATCGACTCCTCCGTGTGGAAGTTGAGCAAACACCGATCCCCCGATCCACTCTGATTGGCCCGATATCCCCTGTAGGGTGTATGATGCGATTCGAAAGTAGAACGAAACGGCGAAGTTGGCTCGGATAAGAGAGGCCGAGTCTCTTAATTGGCGAATCAACAAAACGCGACGGACACGGATTCCATATTTTTTTCTTTTTTCAGCCAATTAAATTAATTTTGCCGGAAAACTTCGAAACGTCAAATTCGTAAATAAAAAATGTTGAACATTCGTTTAAAATGATTAATACATAAATAAAACGAAAAAAAAAACATCAGCTATTTTTAATGATAAAAAATGTATTTCATCAAAAAAAGTTTTTCTAATCTTTGTAAAAATAAAACAAACATTTCTTAATACATTTTTTAAATATTTTTTCCTGGTATTTATCGAAGGTCACATTTATGAAAAAAAAGTTGCAGAAGAGAGAAACGCAATTTGTTCGGTGACAACGAAAGACTCGAATGACTGGTGTTCGATCAATGAGACAGCCGAGCGGTTGATGCACAGTTGGCTGAGTTTTTCGGGGCGCCGCGAGCATCGGCCTTGGTATCAGCTTCAATTTTCTCTATTATCGGTGACGCGACCTGGCAGTTGGCCTGACACGAGTGACGACTCGCTGACAACTCGATATCGAGTTTCATCGGCGTGTAGCGTCAATCGTCGTCGTCGTCGTCGCTGTCGCGGCCTCCAAAGAGCCTTTGTCAATTTATCTCTTTCGCTTTCATTATCATCGCCGCCGAACCGCGCGCGAAAGTTTCAGCGCCGCTGAAAAGGTTATTCGCAATGGTTCACAATGGCCGAGGGAATCATCGACGTTCCGTGTATTTTTCAATTCTTCTCACAAATTGAAAAAAATACATTTTTTCTGCAACGAAAAAGTTTCGTTTTTTCAAAAAAGCAAAAAAAAAAATTCGAACGAGTCACAAAATATTTGCACAAAAAATTATATATTTTTACAATAAAGTAAGATTAAAAAAACCGTAATAAAAAAAATATTTATTTTATTGATTTTATTGATTTATTTATAAATAAATACATCAATAAATCAATAAATATTTCAGCTACAGATTTCAAAATGCTTAACGCCGAATTGGCACAATTTTTTTGTTGACAAAAAATACAAATAAGTTTTCCCATTTTTTCTATTTAAAAAAAAATAAATTTGTAATACATCAGACGACCAAGGGACGAGGGTAAACCGCGGAAATGGGCTGCATGTAAAATTACATCCGAAAATGCTTTTGGCCGATCGGTCGGTGGAGGGAGAAAGTGTAGAAAGTGCAGGGAAGCAAAGGGTGCTGGCCTAATAAACGGCTGGCGGCCGGTAATTGGACTGGCTTGCGTAATTGTTTCATCGACCAGACCCGAGAACCATCAGCCCATCCCCCACCCACTTTTATCTGCCCCCCCCCCTTCCGACCCCCTTCGCTCCAAATTCCCCCCACCCGAATCCCGCCACGCGCTGCCGTCGACTGCTCTCCCTCTAGCGCTCGTCGAGTTCCCGGTTATCGCGGACCACCAAATGGCAAATGCACCGGTGACCCACGACGAACAATCCGATTTTCCTCGTTCGCAATTTCGGTTTTACCGCGTCCCATATTTCTTTTTTTCTTTTTTTTGTAATCCCTCGTACGCTGGAAACTGCGTAATTTCATTCAAAGCCGGCGATATTTCTGGCTCTAAAGGCGATTTTCCATTTTTCACGGTGTAAGCGGATCACAATTTGGGAATTTCGCGACGATGAAGGAAAAGAATCGTTAAAAACCATTTTTCTTACAATGAATTGAGTTTTTCATTACATCAATTTATGCCCAGAATTTTTTTTTGTTTATAACAATTTTTTTTATTTTTCTAACGCCAAAGAATTATTAATAAATCAGTATAATTTGTTTCAAAAACCTCATTTTTTCACTGTGATATTAATTTTTTATTTTTTCGAACGTGATTTCAAGAATTTTTTTAAAGTATTTTTTTTTTAGTTTTGAGTATCAGATTCGCCACAACAAAAATTCCAGAATCACGTTAATGTTATTCACGCGACCGTCGAGCGAGTGTCGAAAAGCGAGGAGAGAAATGCGCGGCGAAAAGTAAAAGCAGATATTTCCACCATTTGCCGGGGAAAAAAAAGAAGAAAAAGAGAAAAAGAAAAAGCGAGTCGCAGAGCGACCGGTGTCGCTCTACTGCTGCATTTTCCATCAGCCACATCCGCCTCGTCTTCTACGTTTTTTTTTTTTTTCAACCCACTCTCTTGTATCCATTTTTTTTCCTCCTTTGTTCCTCACCGGGCAAAAAGCTCGCGCGCGTGTTTTCCTTTCATGCCGTGGCGCTGGGGTGTCGGTTGAAGACAGAAGACGCAGAAGTGATTGCAGTCGAGCTGCAGGGTCGTTGGGTCGACCTCCATGGTCTTCTGCGTTTTTCAAAGATCCGACGATGACGAGGGGAGGAGAGCGGGAGGGAGGCGAACACTCGGCTTCGCCTTCTCGGGTCGTGAAACACACCTGTAAATTCCTCTCGAGTCTCTTTGGCAAGGAACATCCGAGCGACGAGGCGAATAGAAGCCGCCTGATGAGAGACGAATCGCAACGCAAAAAAATCGACGGAGATCGCAACACGGGGACGGCTGTAATGGCGTTTTTGGCAAATTCAAGATGGCGCAGACAACATGACTCGCGAATGCAGGAAAACTAACAACCCGATTGCGATGAAAATTGGTGTCTGGATAGTTCCGAGGCCGTTGATTCCGATTTTGCAGTCAAAAGTTGCAAAAATAAAAATGGCGACGTCGCTACGAATAACTTTTCAACTATAAAACACGTCCAGAATCACGGCACGAAGTCCCCTCTTCATGTGCGGCCGCCCGATGAATGACTAAACACAACGCAAAAAAATCGACGGAGATCGCAACACGGGAACGGCTGTAATGGCGTTTTTGGCAAATTCAAGATGGCGCAGACAACATGACTCGCGAATGAAGGAAAACTAACAACACGATTGCGATGAAAATTGGTGTCTGGATAGTTCCGAGGCCGTTGATTCCGATTTTGCAGTCAAAAGTTGCAAAAGTAAAAATGGCGACGTCGCTACGAATAATTTTTCAACCGTAAAATACTTTGTTCAGAATCACGACCCGAAGTCCCCTCTTTATGTGCGGCATATAGGCGCACGAGTCAATCTTGCCTCGTTGGTGCACGAGGAGTCATTAAGTACGCTCGAGGCGGCTCTTTCCCCCGGTGCTCCTGGGTCGCTGACGAATGAAGTCCTCGCGCGGAAACCCACTCGAGAGTTTTGTGACTCGACAACGTAGTTTATTGCGCATGTCGCAGTGACAGAAATTGTCGAAAGGCCAACGGAGTCAAAATTAAAATGTCCAATTTTACACCTTTTGAGGTTCTCGAGAGCCACATTCCGTTCACCGAAGCGTAATTAATAAAATAGGTTTCATTATTATTATTATCATTATACGTTGCTTCCGATTTTCGGTGCAATCGTGGCCGCTCCCGGGCTAGAAATTGTTCGTAACGCGCGTCTATTTCCGGCGACTTTCGTTACGGGGGAACGCGACACGTTGGGTCAACGGCCGACGAGAGCGAGGATTTCGTACCACGGCGAGGTCGTATGTTCCGCCTGGACCCGGGCGATGCCATGACAAAAGAGAGTCTTGAGGAGAAAACGGAGAGACAGCACGAAGTGGCGAACGAGTGGAGAAGCGAGTTGAATGGGAGAAAAGGAAAAATCTCGCCGAAAAACTGCTCAATTAACGATGGAATTCAATACAATAAATTTAATGTATGTAACAATTTTTAAAAAATTATTTACAATCATTGTAAAAAAAATGAAAAAGGTAAAAAAAAATTATCTTTGACATTTTCCATTTTTAAGACGATTAAAAAAATAATAACGATAATGAATAATAATGAAAACAGTTCAAATAAAAAAAAATAAAAAATAAAATAAAATTTGGGTGAAAAAAAGAAAAACGTTTTCGAGTTGAAAGAAAATACGGAAACGGTGAACGACTAGAACCGAGGCGGAGCTTTAAACTGCGATGCACTGAGGCCTTGATGGTCGCGCCGTGCATAGCAATAAATATAGCGTCTAGGGGAAAAAAACGACCACCTGTTTAGATACAGAGCGTCGGGGGGAGAGGGAGAGGGCGGAGGGGCGAGGGGAGCTGGTGAAAGAGAGGGCAACGAAACGTCTGGGCGAACGTGTTCTCTGGCACGTTCCGAGAATAATATTGGGGTAAACGTTCTCTTTCGCACAAACTATAGAAACAGGCAGGCGCGACACGGCCCAGACTGCCCCGCGTTTGCTGCAACGTCAGCTCGTTTTGTTATTATTTTTTTGATCCGTTTAAACATTTATTTCATTTTTTTTTACCCAATTTATTTATATTTTTACGTCAACGAAATAATCTGACAAATTAATAACAATTATCGCAAGTGCAATAATTTTTTTTTTTTTTTCAATGTATTGTTTAATTGTTTATTTCCTATTAGTAATAAAAAAGAAATGACAAGAAAAATAATTTTTTTACGACGACGAGAATAGTAGCTGTTTTCCTGAAAAGCCGCGGGCCGCACGCTGGAAACGCGGAATTCAAAATCGATTAATCGACGATTAAGCCGGGTATCGGAGTAGTTCGGAATAATCCGCGGGAACATGATTGGCGGGAGGGAGGACAGGGTGTTGCGGAAGCCTGGCAGTCGCCGCTCAACCTCGACGATACATGTCCTTCGGGACGCGTGCGGCCCGAGGTGTAGTTTGCATTTCCATCGGCCTGCGAGCGCGAGGAAAACAGAAACACCGAGCCTATTTTCCATACAATGCGCCGTGGGATCGATATTATGACACTTTGCGCTGTTACGCCGTTCCGCCTAATGGAGCTAAGTGTTATTGGTTTCGTTTACGATCGGAGGTGTTTTGAAATTTAAATTTTCGACGCTTTGCTTGTTCGGCCTCTTGGTGTAGGATTGTAATAAGGCTTCTAAGCAGAATCCTAAGTGGGATGCTAATCAGACTCCTAAGTAGGATCCTGGAAGGGGTACCAATTAGGCTACTAAGTAGGATTCTACGATGAATGTCTCTAGATAGGCTTCCAGATAGAATGCAAGTTGGACTACTAGGTAGGACATTAGGTCTTCTAGTTAGGCTTCTAGAGAGGGTCTTAGGATTCTAGATAGAATACATGGTCGACTCCTAGGTAGGATATTAGTTAGTCTTCTAGTTAGGCTTCTAGGGAGGATCTTAGTTAGGCTTCTGAATAGAAGCTAAGTTGGACCCCTTGGTAGGATATTAGTTAGGCTTCTAGATGGGCTTCTGGTTGGGATCCTAGAAAGTCTTCTAGGCTGAATCCAAGTTAGACTTCTAGGAAGGATCCCAGTTAGGCTTTTAAATAGAATCCAAGTCAGACTTCTAGGGAGGATCCTAGTTAGGCTTCTAAATAGAATCGAAGTTGGACTCCTAGGTAGGACATTAGTCAGGCTTCTAGTTAGGCTTCTAGGAAGGAACCCAGTTAGGCTTCCAAATAGAATCCAATTCAGACTCCTAAGCAAGATATAAGTTACGCTTTCATTTAGAATCCAACATAGGGTCCAATCCTTCTGAATGTCGTAGATAGGATCCTAGCTAAAGTGCAGTTAGAAATCCTGGTCTCTGGGAGGAATTTCTAAGTACACTAAAACCTCCCTGGTCTCGATATCGCCATAACATTACGGTGGCTTCGTCGCTATAAAAAAATTCCGATCCTCGCAGCGCTCCCGGTTTGAGTTTCTATTGAATACACGAGCTTGTACATTATAGGTTGCGCGCCGGGTAATTACCGGCAGCCCTATTGGGTATTTTAATACACTACCATTACGGGCTTCGTGACCCGAGCACCGGCATTCGTAACACTCAACCGTCGACTCCACCCACGTGTGTGTATGTCTAAGCAGGTTTGATACACGTGGAGAAGCCCCTTGAAAACGAATCGTAAAACCCTCGACATTTCCGCGGGTTTTACAATATGTCGTGCTAACCAACTTTTCGTGTAATATCGGCTTACACGAGCCTCGATTGGAAACAGAAAAATCTCGCGTGGCTATTTACCTACAGTCGGTAAAACAGTTTTTAGCCTTTTTACACGCAACAAGGGGATTACACGGGGAATTTAATGTCATGCGAACGCAAAGCTTTGACAATGTACTTTCATTGCTTGTTGATGACTAACCTCGCTCTACAGGGACTTCCACGTCAGAATTTTGATAAAATGAAGAAAATATAGAATCGCCAGTCGGGAGCATGAAACATTATAATTCATGCCTGGTCCATAAACCATCATGGAATAAGGATGAGCCTGACCCGGTGTGCATCGCCGCTTCGAATCGATTTTGTCGGTTCCGGCGAAGTCCATGAAGATTTTAGTCTGGCCCGTGTGTACAGGACGTTCCACGCGCGTCCGGAATTTTCGTTCCGGCGGCGCGAAAGGAGCCGCCGGAGGGCAATTCGAGAGCGCGTCGACGGCTGCAGTGGCGGATGATACAGTGGCTCTCGCGTTGCACAAAGCCCGATGGGAACGAGTGCTCTTATTTATCGTCGCGTCACGTCGGGCTGAGCAACGGCCAAGCGGCGGGGTTATCGACTTCCTCTCGCGCTCTGGACCGGCGCGAACGGGCGCCAGAGATGAAACCTTGTGGTGTCAACCACTTCACATGGTTTAGAGCATTTTATGGGATTTTTTTTTATGTTAATGAAAAAAAACCTCATTTGAAAAAAAAAATGATTAAATGAAAATACAAATTTTTAACGTTGATCGAAAATACAAATTTTTAACGTCGATCGAAAATACAAATTTTTAACGTCGATCGAAAATACAAATTTTTAACGTCGAACGAAAAATAAGATATGAAACTCGAAACTTTTTTTTCGAATGTTGAAAAATATTTCTCCGCCTTTGAGCGAAATAGCGTTGAAGTTCGGAGCTGGAATTTCGAAGCTCGAGAATTAGTCACGCTCTTCGAAGTCGCCGACGATGTGGACGATGTTGACACGACGACAAAAAAGAAGAAGAAGAAGAAGAAGTAGAAGAAGTACAAAGAACAACAAATAGACAAAAACGAAGGACGGCGAATGCTTACTTGGCAGCGTAACTTCAAAAGGGTCTCGGGGGGGTCTCGAGTTGTCTGTTGCCCCAAGGGGTGGGCGGTGGGGGTCGGGAGCGACATCTTCACCGTCGTGCCTAATCATACGTCGACGAATGAGCCGTACGAGCTGATATTAATGTTTGGGGAAATTTCCAAATTATAATTAAAAAAAAAAAAAAAAACTCGAAAAAAAATCCTTAAAGGCAACATTAATTTCAAATAATAATAACAACAACAACAACAACAATAGTAATGATAATAATAATAATAGAAATTAAAGATGAATAAACCGGTTTAAAAAATTGTTAGTATTTAATGTTTCAACTTCGTTGCAGTCCGAGTTGTCAGGATGAAAAATCGTGGCTGTTGTGAATTACAAACGGGTCGTGTGCGTTCAAGGGGATGATCCACGTGTCCTGGCTGCGTTGGTCATGCCACATCCTTGAAGCCAACACCAAGGACACAACATCACGAACGAGATACCCCCTGGCCTCTCCTCCTGGCACGCGCGGCGCTCGCCCGGTTTCGTAACACAAAGCGTCGTCGTCGTGCCACCCTACCTCGCGCACTCGCGCCCCGTTCGCCCTCGCACCTGGCCGCTCTTCTGTTTATCTTGCCGACCTTTGCGCGCTTCACGGCAATTAGGGTGGCTGATTGGCCTCGGGACTTTTATCTCATCCCCCCGGCGAGCCATCCCGGCATTATCAGCCCCCGACGCGCCTCGGAACTCTTCGAGTTTCGCTGCACCTCCGGGTTACCTGCCAGATTGCGGTCCAATTTGCGTGATTCGTTACCGGCTCATCGGCAAAAGTTATCGGGTTCTCGTTGAGTCCGAATTTTGTATCGAGATTCAAGGAGGATCGAAATGGCGGAAGCAAACTGTGCGGTTTAATTTTGATGGAAATATGTTGAAACATTGTAGAGAACATGTTAAAACATTGTATGGAACATGTTAAAACATTGTAGAGAACACGCCGAAAAAATTGTGGAGAACATGTCGAAAACATTGTGGAGAACATGCCGAAACAGTTGCGGAGTACATGTTGAATCACTGTGGAGAACATGTTGAAACATTTCTGGAGAGCATGCCGAAACATTTGCGGAGACCATGTCGAAACATTTGTGGAGAACATGTTGAAGCATTTGTGGAGAACATGTCGAAACGTTGTGGAGAACATGTTGAAACATGACTGAGAACATATTGAAACATGACTGAGGACATGTTGAAACACGACTGAGGACATGTTGAAACATGACTGAGAACATGTTGAAACATGACTGAGAACATATCTGGAACGTGTTGGGAACATGTTGAAACATTGAAAATATTAATACAGTTAAATTAATCCCTTACGAAGCTTCAGCCGTGAGATAATTAAGGCTGCCACACCCTTACTCTTTCGCTTCGGAGGCGTTTAACACGCCGACCTCGAAAGTTTATAATCGAACACGACGTCTCACAATACACAATCTAGTAACACGAAAAATCTATATATAGGTTTAAAAAGGAATGAAAGAATGGGAATACGTGTTCGTGACTTCAATTTGAGATGGAATTACGGGCTTGGAGATAGAGCTGTACACAACTTATGTAGAGGAAAGTCTTCCAAATTCCACGATTCTTTTTTTTCTCTCTCTCTCTTCCCTTTAACGAGCGTTACCCGTTTAGACGGCAATTACGGAATAATTGGCTGTAGGACGCCTCGAACCGTCTCCGGCGGTCCGGTGAGTTTCTAAATTGCTCCTAAAAACTTTTAACCACGGGTCGCGACAAAACTTCCACGCGGGCTGGCGCCCTGGACGTCGAGAAGTCGTGCGTAATGTTGGCAACCATTTTTTTACAATTAAATCGACGAATTAATTCTTCCTACGTAGGCAGCTAAAAATAAAGAATTTGAATTTCCCGCCAAGCGGCCATTTCGTGCACCTCTCGACTCGGCCATCTTGGCCAAGGCGAAAAAAGGTGAAATCAACATGGAAATCCATGCCAATTAGACTTTCATTTAACTCTGATACTTTCGTCTCGATTGAGCGTTGAAAATAATATCGAGAGGCCATTTTGTGTATCTTTCATGCGTCGAATTAATTTATTCAGCACGTAGAACGCCATTTTAATAACCTTGCGAATCCATTTCAATCACATTACCAATTTAATGTTGAGGCTCTCGCCTGTTTATCGTCGCTGCCGTTGGAAACGACGTTCGGGCGGCCATTTTGACGACCTCTCGAAATGGCCGCCAGGGTCGCATGGCAAATTCATTATTCTCGTGTATCCCGCAGGGCGGTTACGAGTACATATTTGTGTATTACCGTACATCATTTCACAGCGTAAACTATACACAACGAATTCACCGTTGAGTGCACTTTACATACCGTAGTATGTATAGGACTCCTATGTATATAATGTAAATACGTGGAGAAACGATAACGAGGCTGTACAGTGCGAGCGTAGCGTAGAGTATAAATTCCGAAAGGCTTGTTCCTGTCGTGAACGTCGGGTGCTTCGTTACCTTAACGATTATATTTCGGTACGATAAACAGCGCTCCTTGTGTATTCCCCCTTCGTGTGTCTCTCCGTACGAAACGTAATATATACGTGCACTGGACGTGCATGTAATGGCGCTACGACTGTATTTGGCGTGGCACTCGGTTCGCATTATGCGCGGCCAGCGCCGAGGAACAATGCAATAAAGGCGAATGAATTTCTCCTCGGATTTTGACGAGGCGTTGCCTCTGTTGTTCTCCATTATCACTAACGTAAGCGGATTGCGAAATTTAATCGGGAAAACCGCATCCCCCGATGCCGCGGACGAGACGCGTCTGCCGAGGGGTCTTTTGTAAACAAAGGGTATCTTGTTAATGAAGACTGAAAGGTCAGGGGAAAATTGTGGGAATAACTAATTTTCATTTACGTTCATTTTGAACGAAAATTGGCAGCTGGGGCTTTGGGGTTAGGCGAATTTGAATTCGATACGTTGAACACAAAATGGCGGATCCAATATGGCGTACTTATTCGCCATTTTGAAAATGAGGGAATAACTGTTTTTCATGTACGTCCAATTTAAACGAAAATTGGCTGCTGGGGGTTTAGGGGTAGGCGAATTCGAATTAAAAATGGCGGATCCAATATGGCGAATTTCTCCGCCATGCTGAATCCGCCTTTAATTCCTATAACTTGCTATACTTTTTTTTATTAAAAATAAATGTTGTTTTTCAGCCTGCAGTGGGTGAGAAACCTTGAGGAATATTTTTTTAATATCCGCTATTCAATGGCCGTCATCGATCGAGGCACGACAATTTTTGTAATAGCGAAAAAATGTTGTAATAGGCGAAAAAAAACTTATTATCGTCGCACGCGAATGTCACCAATTTAATATTCCGTTTGCGAGGCTTAGGACACGTAGCTCGGCCTTGCAAAGCTCGGACGCCGGTATAATCGCGTGTGAGTGAGGGACAGTGACTCGCGTGCTGGATGACAGGATATTGAAAATTGCATTAGTATCGAGCGACATGCAGACTTCTGCATTGGCCTGGAATCCTCCGCCAAGTTGAACACTGCACATTGAGAGGCTTACGACTGTTGAGCAGTTAATTAATTATTTTATTTCGGGTCGATTGAAAAGCCGAGGCGGAAAAAAAGTTGTGCCACAGCAAAATGAATTATTTAGTAATATTCGTTGCACCGTCCAAAAACTAGGCAGACATTTTTATATTTTGTATACAATAAAAAATTATTCACGTAAAAACAGAAATAAAAAAATGTATTTCTGGTTTTAAAAATTATTTTGTGAAAACAAAAAATCTGGAAATATTCTTTTTCACGTTCACGAAAGCTCAGTGAGGAGGCAAAAGGCTTGCGAAGTGCCCGAGGCCGTCTTCCTCGCATTCTTCAGTTACGAGGGTTCTCGAGACGCACAGGGAGAGAGAAAAGGCAAAAAAGCTCGAGTAACAGATATAAAAGAGTGTCGAGTCGAAGAGAGAGAAAAGGTAGGGACTACACTACGGAAAGACCGACGTAAAAAAAACGAGAAAAAAAAACGCTGGCTCGCCCATAGATGTTTAAGTGCCAATTGTGTTACTGAAAGGGTTCAACTGCAGCGCGACAATGTCAGACACGAATGTTTCTTGGGTAAAAAGTGCCTGAATAGCGCGTGGAAACCCAGCTGACCACTTTTTTCCAAGCGCGATAGTTTTCACAATTTTTTATTTTTTATGTGATCGTTCTCGATTTTTTAATTTGTTTTAATTTCTAGGAAAATTTAATTCTGAGAAAAAGGTTTTTATATAATTAGTCAATTTATATGAGAACGAAAAAAGTTTAAAAAAGTGGGAAAGGTGATCATTGGGTCTCGATATTAAAATAATTGTATGAACGCAAAGGCGAAGGGTCGGAAAAAGTGCAAGGAAAAAAAAATGTATCGCGCATGCAAATCCGCAAAGTCCTTTTTGCCTGTTCCGCCACTACACTTGGCCCAGATTCCACTGTTCCACGACTCCCGCATGTCCAGCACGCGCCCGTGTCATACCGCCCCGCTGCCCTCGCGATTTCCGATTGGAATCTTGCATATGCAAAATTCATATTCACGCGGAATTCCGCGCTCGCCGCTCGACGAGATTCCCTCTTTATTCCCCAATTTTACCGCGAACACACCGGGGAAATTCCGTATTACAACGCTTCCGGTTTTTTTTTATTATATTTTTAAGACACTCAGGAGCGACCGAGCCACCGAAAATAGGACACGATAAAGTACTTTTTTTTATCGACGCCGCAATTTCTTCGCCCATAAAAAAAGTTCCATCGCCAAGAACATTTATTTTGAATAACAGTAGTGCCAGAAAGTTATTGTTAAATCAGTAAAAAAAAAGCACAGGTGCTACAAAGTAAAATTTGATTTTTATTTATTTTAGAACATATTCACTGGATTTTTCGTTTTGACATTTTTTAACCATTCTTTTTAAATTAAAAAGATGGCAAATAATTCGTGAATTTAGTTAACTAAAATATCAGGGCCGTTAAAACAATCATTAAGATATTGTAAAAAGAAAAAAAAGAAAAACTTGTTTCTCTTACTACTTTTCTTTTATCTTGATCTTTTTTCTAATAAAAGTATTTATTTTATATTCTTTTTAATACTACTGATTTATTTTCTTTTATTTCTTTCTCAACCCGAAGGTCTCTAATTTTAATCAAAATGGATGATAGTACTGATGCTAACTAAATGAGACCGGTCGACTTTTATTTTAACCGAATACGGCGCCTCAATCGAGGTCTGGTTTGCATAATGTCTCGTGAATTATCCAACCGGCATTACACGCGCTCCTGACGCTGGCCGATTTAAGCTGACTTTTACTGCTACGGGACTTTTGTTTTATTGGACTTTTACGACCTCAATCGATGGAATACATTAGGTCACTACTTCCACAGGCACCATAGTTTGCATAAGCATACGTCATTATCCTCGAATCTTTTTATTCTCTCTTATTTTTTTTAACGATACTCGCGCTTAAATCGAGGTTTATGGCTTCCTAGTTGGCCGATGTTTATATAAAAAAAAAAACATTTAATTTTCGTCACGAAACATTTTCAATGTTCTGTGAATTTCAGAACTAATAAAAATTCGATGAAAAAACAAAAGTATGAAAAAGTAAAAATGCAAAATTGAAGAGTCACGTGTTATAATCATTTTTTTTATTTCGTGGATTTTGAATAGGATAAAAAAATGTATTACAAAAATCAGGTATAGAAAAATGGGACGAAAGTCTTTGTTATTTTTTTTTATCGTTAGAATGTGTCCGTTAAATTTTGCATCATCTTGTCATTATTCGTGACAACGTATCGACACTAAAGCGTCGGGTCTCGGATGTCCCTAAGCACACATTGGGCGAGAGGGATCGTTGGTGAGAATTTCCACGCGGGGGTAAACGTTTCTCCGATACTCCGGTATGTACGATGACCCTTTTTGGCTCTGTAAATAGAAAAGCTCGAGACCTTTAAGGGTGACGCGAGCTGTGGTCAAGTAGATCGATTTCTTTCCATCACGCGAAACACACTTGACCGTTTGCTCAATAAACCGTTCACCGAATTTTATCGTTTTATGCATTAAAAAAAAAAGACAGACTGCATTTTTCAGAAGTTTAAAGCCGAAAGTTTTTTGCGAAAAAAAAAAATGGAAAATTCGTCAAGAAAAACGCAAAAAACTATTTTTTATCTCTGAAAATATTACAACGTTAACAAACCTTGTAAAAATTAAAACAAAGCACGTTTTTTTTACAATCGGTTGACCTTTTAAGCGAACCACACGAGAGGGTTAATTAATGCGTTTTTAGCGAGAAAAAAGTACCACGCCGTTGTGAAGATGTTTTCACGAAAAAAAAACTTTCGCGTTGAATATTCACAATCTTGGTGTAAAAAGTTGAAGAGTTGCGCGAAATTCATATCCCTCGTCGGGACGAAGTTTCGTACAGCCAGTGGCCTGAATCTTTTGACCGTGCACCGGTCGGCCAACCTTCGGCTTAAATTTCAAAGCGAGGGCTCCAGTCCGATAAAATTTCATACCGGGCTCGCATTAGCATAAAAATTTTAGCGCTTTAATTAAAAATATTACACGCATAACTCCGGCCAAGCCCCGCGGGACGTTTATCTCTCGTTTTCCGCTCGTAAACAGTTTTTTTTGCCTCTGATTGAGGATGGATTACACCGACTAAAAAAGTTTCATTCGACCAGCGTCGTTCAAGACAAAAAAAAAACACCGATTTTGAGCAGTAATGATAACGTGAATATTTTTTTAGTATTCCAAACCGCAAATTTTCAGTTTTTGTGCTTAAAAAAAAATCAGAAATCTTTTTTCGTAGGAAAAAAAAATTCCACTAATTTGTAAAATTTTCGTTTGCGATTTTTTAAATTATTTTCGCATTATTATTATGATTAATATTATTATTATTATTAAAAGCAGTAGGTGTTGCCAGTGACGTGATTTTTTTTTCGTGGGTCGTCGATTGTTTCTCGATTGTTGGGCCAACAATTGTTTGCTCGCAACGTGTTCCCAGCGCCTCGTGGGACATTCTGGCCGGGCGCCAATTGTCGATCTCGCCAACCACCGGTGCTCAATCACTTTGGGGTAGGTTGTTCGCGAATCCAGGAAGAACATTAAATAAATCGTCTTTTACGTTGCGTTGCAATCCCCACAGCACAGTGATACGCGCGTTTGTCGTGCGACACGTAAAACACGCGGGGCTATGCGGCGACGAGATTTCAGGAAATCCCCGGCCGATGTCTTGCCAACTTCGACGTCGTAGTCATTCAATATTTCTTTCTTTATAGTCTTCAGTTTTTTTTAACGACACTATTGCATCGAACTGAAACTAATGTTACGGTTACACGAGATGATAATTCCGTCAGTTAAACATTAAACATTGTAGATGCAGAGTTTCACGTGTAGAGTTTTATCTATGTAGAGTTTTACGTGTGTAGACTTTTATTCGTGTTGTGTTCTACGTGTGTAGAATTTTATTCGTGTTGTCGTCTATCTGTGCAGAATTTTATTCGTGTTGTGCTCTACGCGTGTAGGATTTTATTCGTGTTGTGTTCTACGCGTGTAGGATTTTATCCGTGTTGTGTTCTACGCGTGTAGGATTTTATTCGTGTTGTGTTCTACGCGTATAGGATTTTATTCGTGTTGTGTTCTACGCGTGTAGAATTTTATTCGTGTTGTGTTCTACGCGTGTATAATTGTATTTGTGTAGACTTTTGGGTGTGTAGAATTTTATTTGTGTAGACTTTTGGGTGTATAGAATTTTATTCGTGTAGTGTTTTGGCAGTGTAGAATGTTATTCGTGTGGAGTTTCACGTGTGTCAAATTTCATTCGTGTAGTGTTTTACGCGTGAAGAATTTTAATCGTGTACAGTTTCACGTGTGTAGAATTTTATTCATGCAGACTTTCACGTGTGTAAAATTTTACTCGCGCACAACTTTGCGTGTCGAATTTTTTTCTCAACCCTACACAATCGTCAGTGTTCCACACAGCGACGCGCGATGTTCGCGAGAAAATCGTTCGGGATTGAGTCTACACATTAATATATAAAGCAACGGTCACGTACCTGTTTGAATCCGCGATACATTACGCGTATCTCCTGCCGCGAGAATTTCGTCTGGCGCAGGAGCTCCTCGATCGCGACGGGCCTGGTGGTCTGGGTCCTCGTCCGCGTGCTCTCGAACTCGAAGAGCGCGTCCTCCGGGCCCGGCGAGTCCGGCGGCGTTGCCATCTCGCGCTCGCTGCTTTTCCCTCGTCGTCCACCCCCGTCCTCGTCCCTTTCCTCAGTGGACGCGGCCGATTAGGCCGTGAACCACCATTTTCGCTTCTTCCTTTCTTCCTTTTAACTCGTCACTTCCTCGACGGTTCCTCGTGTAGCCTCAACCGATCGATACTCCCGCCAGCGCCATTTCGGTTTTTCCTCTTGTCCGGCTTGTCCTTTTTCTCGCTCCCGCCCCCTCCTTTTTGTTGCTCTCGTTGTTTACTTCCCCATCGATTCGTTTCGCTTTTTCCTTCGCCCTCCGCTGTCCCGACGCTTCCCACCTCCCGGCGATTACGTTCCGTTCCTCCGTCTTTGCCGCGTCGTCGGAGCGCCCTCCGCGGGCCAATCAGCAACTGCAATCAACCGGGTGGGGCAACGGCCCCGAACTCGTTACTACAGGCGCGCTACGGGAACCTCGAGAGGGGATGAATTAATTGACAAAGTTTCCGCGGTGTGAATTACGAAAATTTTACGAGTAACGAGTGTTGCGCGCCTCGTGCGAGAATTTAGCAACCCGTATGGAAACCCGGGACGCCGGTTCGTACCCAGCTGGGAAGTTTTGAATGCTTCAAATGCCCAGCTGGGGAACCTGGGAAGCCCAGCTGGGGAACCTGGGAAACCTGGGAAGCCCAACCGGGGAACCTGGGTAGCCCAGCTGGGGAACCTGGGTAGCCCAGCTGGGGAACCTGGGAATCCCAGCTGGGGAACCTGGGAAGCTCAGCTGGGATACCTGATGACATTGGGCCATTTTTCCCAGGCGACCTGGGATTCCCAGCTTGAAGTCTTTGCGGCCAATCTGATTTACGTTCGAACGAGCGTCCACCGTTATCCGTCGTTTATCTTTTATTTTAACCACGGCATCGCTTGCCCACCCGTTCTGGACGATTCTTTTCTACTCCGTCTTCATTCCACCACTCGATTCTACGTATTTACAGTGGTCGAGGGTTTCTCCAAACCCCTCCGGTGTGGTCCCGCAGTGGAGCCTGTTTGCCTCCCCCATATCCACGTGTTTCTCGGTGTTTGTGCTCGTCCCCGCGTGTGTCTCTCTGTGTGTGCTTGAGGCGCTACGAGGAAGAAGTTCGGCCGACCGTGACCTGCGCGCGCGTTGTCCCAGAGCGTCACGGCTTCCTTCCTTTCTACTCCTCTCGATATCTCGTGAGTCGATAAAGTACGACCCGAGGTTTTAGCCTGAACGGTGTATCGCGATACAAACACACACAGACACGTATTTTCATGTACGACTTAAGGTGGGTTATATATATATATATATATATATATATATATATATATACTTATGGGTATGTGGTCGAGTATATGTATATATATACGTAGACCGCACTCTTATCCTCCATGTATTTCTCATGCTGTACTATCTAGACCGCAAAAGACAACCCACACGCGGGTTAAATTTGGAACAGGAACGGCGAGTCGGGGGCAGGCAGCGACTTCGTCGACGGCCAGTCGGCCAGTAGTCGTTGGCGCGAACGCGTGCGGCATGCACATCCCTCCGTTAATCAATATCACTTCTTTCTCGTTCTCGCGTTATCGCTCTTATCTGTTTTGCAAACTTTGTTTTTTGTTGTCTCCCGATCTTTTGTTTTTTTTTGGTACTTTGATTTTTTTATGAATATCGTGCGAAGTTAAAATTGTTTTAATTTTAGGCAAAAAAATGAATTTCTATTTTTTTGTTTATGTTTAAAATACAAGTTTGTAATAAAATATAACAATTTATATTTATATTTTTGTGGATTAACGAAAATTGAAATAATTGCTTTTTTATATTATTTATAGTTTTATGTAGGCACGAAATATATTTATTTTTGCATAAATTTAGTGTCAAGTCTTCGTGTAAATTATACGTGATTAAAGAAAAGTTGTCAATTAAAATAAAATTATACTCACACTATCAGCAGGCGATTTTCATCGCAGTCGAAGTACCGATGCTACCAATTGACGAACTTTTTTTTTTGTTGCTTAATTGACTTAGGATCTAAATTATCGCTTTACTCGAAATTGCAGTTTTTCCCCTCGAGATCCGAAAACACTAATCTCGCGACGTCTCGTTCCGCTTGCAGTTTTTACTTTTTTTTCTTTTTTACATCACGTTCGCACTGAACGCGATCGATATCCCATGTATTTACAGCACTATTATAATCACGATATGCTTTAAAAATGGCACTAAATTTCGTTATATCACTCGCGTTAGGTATTTCCTCTCGGAGAAACTCGAAACTCACTTGTTTATTTATATTCAATTCAGTGGCAAAGACTCGACCAACTCGTCAAAGTCAGCGACATTAGTCATTTTCCCACGAGTCTCACTCCGGTCATTCGTAACTTGCTTCGCACCATTTTATTTTATTTACCTGTCGAAAAAAAAAAAAAAAATTACACAAATTTATTTATATCAAATGATTTTTTTTTTTTTTTTTTTTTTTTTTCAATTTATTGCCGCGCTCGATAATTTCGCCGGTAGTAAATATATTTCGATCTCTCCACGAGCCGTAATTTTCTTCGCACTATTTTATTTTATTTTCCTGCCGAAAAAAAATGACACAAATTTATTCATATTAAAAGATTTTTTTTTTTTTTTTTTTTTTTTTTCGATTTATTGCCGCGCTCGATAATTTCGCCGGTAGTAAATATATCTCGATCTCTCCACGAGCCGAGAGCCGCGAGGAGCCACACGAGTAGTGGGGAGGGGGGAAGAGCGAGGAGGAGAAGAAGAGGAAAACCGGGCTGATCGTCGCGGCGCGAGCGCGCGACTCTACTACCGAAGTAGTCACAGCCGGATCGGGTCAGACGCGGCAGCCAGCCGTGCGTCTCTATATCCCCTATTTCTTGCACGGCGCTGCAGGCGCTTTTCGAAGCTGTTACCGAAGTGGATGGAGGCCCGGTCAGGTCAGACGTCACGTTTCCGTTGTCTAGCCGCGAGGGGAGAAGGGCCGGGAGGGGGCAGACACACGGCTGTGGTTCGGTATACCGCGAGCCAGAGCGACGGTGCGAATGACAAATGACGTGGAAATTGATCGCCCGACGGACGCTCCGTGTCCGCGATCACCGATCCTCACGCGCGATAGCCGTGAGGTTGCTTCGGCTCGTCAACGTTGATTTTTCTCACTGGCGAATAACAAAGCCGATTGGCGCGAGGGATTTCGCGTGTCGGCTTTTGCTTGCTTGCTGTGCTGGTGGAATCCGAGTTGGCGGATGTCGTGATTCGACAGCGAGGAAAAATGTAATGTAGCCTTGAAATCCAATGGGCTAGGGTCAACTATGGGATAGGATTTTATGGGTCAGTGTTTTGTGGGATTTTCGTTAGCTACGATTTTATGGGATAGGATTTTGTGGGTCAGTATTTTATGGGATTGTCGTTGGCTACGATTTTATGGGATAGGATTTTATGGGTCAGCATTTTATGGGATTCTCGTTGGCTACGATTTTATGGGCTAGGATTCTATGGGCTCTGGTGTTGTGGGCTATGATTATATGGGTCACGATTCCATGGGCTATGATTATATGGGTCATTCCATGGGCTAACTTTATATGGGACTCTGCTGGGGTTTTACGGCCCCCCTGTATTTCGTGCTACTAAGTTTCCATGGGATTTCCCTGTCAAATCTACGACGCTATGGGATCCCACCTACAGCTATGGGACGAGACGAGGATGTTAAGCAAATGTTCCACGATATTATGGGTTTCTAAGGAGATGTTGGGTCGTCCCTTTGGTGCCTTGAAATCCTACAATGGGAATTAACAAATCAAGCCCATGCATTATCCCATCTATGGGTCGTCGTCTTAACTTCACACCGAGGTTTAAGGTGACTTTTAATAACTTAAACTGTTCCATCAGCTACAAAAAATGGCAACTAATTTTGAGAGAGACCTTTGGTTCCCCATGGGATCCCATAGACGCGACACGTAGGAATGCCCGCGACTATTCGACACGTAGTGGCTAAAGGTCAAACCCCATGACACCCTCTAATCTATATAGAATGTTCCGTGTGACCTTAAGTCTTCGATATTAAATTTCCTGCAACCTTCTCGCGCACTACAACCGTCGATACAGCAGATAAGAATGTCGAATGATTCTTTTTTCTTTTTTTTTTTCTTTCCTCTCGGTACTTTTTCCTCTTTGTCCCTTATCTCGCCGTCGCTCTCCCGGATGAAGCGAGCGAGTTCCACTTGCCGGCCGCGACGTTCGGCAGATTCCACTTGTTCGAAGGACCAGTGTATAGAAACCCGGCTGCAGCCGGGCCCAGGCAGTAGATAAAACCGAAATTGGTCAGACCATTAGGGCACTCGAAGGACGAGAGCTCGACTGCCATATTTTTAAGCCTGTCGGAGTGGCGCGCGAATACTCGAATGTGTGTCGTGGCTTAGATAAAAATGTCAGGCACGCGCTAAAGACTCGGCACTTTTTTGTCATTCCCTTAGGACCCTTCAAAGCAGCCTTGACCACTGGGCGAATATCATTTTTTTTTTTTTTTTTTTTTTTTTTTTCGGTGTTATTAAAAATACTCTTGTGTACCGATTAAAATAACTTTTGGGACTTTGAATGTGGCAAAAAATAAAACAATTACTGGTGATGGGAACTTTTTTTTTTTTTACAGATAACAAATTTAATACTGATGTGAATTTTTTTTAATATTACAAAAAATAAAACAATTACTGGGTGATCGAAATTTTTTTTTACCGTTAACAAATTTAATACCGATTTTTATTTTATTTTATTTTTATTTACCAAATTTGGATATCGAAAAAAAACAGAATGTGACGTTTTATCCTCGTCGTTTTTATCGAATGATTCGCACGGCGAGCGGACACATTAAGAGGGAAAAAAGCTCCGAACGACCTTTTGCCGGCCAATGGTATAATTTTTTTTCGGGTAATATATTGGTTTTTCCCGAGATTGGTCCATCGCTCTGTCCCCGTGTATCACCGTTGCAATCACATTTTCCCGTACTTTTTCACAGCCCGTAGCACGTCGCCCAGCAACCCACAGCGGTGTCTGCGTGTGAGTGTGTATAGCGCGCGTGGAATCGCGAGGGAGGCGTGAGCGGGGAAAAGCGGGGAGGGGGGGGGGGGCTGAGTGATCGCGATGGGAAAAAGGGGCGAGTAGCAGAAACGTCGAAACGAGTCGCAACGATTCTGTCGTACGCGCACTACACGTTTTGGCCTCCATCACACCGGCCCTCTTATCACCATCACCTATCTCGAATTATTATCAGTAGAGATAATAATAACAACAACAATAATAATAACAATGATGTTCTTACGAGTGATCGACAAAAGCATTAAATAAAAATATAAATAAGAATAAATAAATGTAAATAAAAATAAACAATCTTTTTTTAAATAACGAAAAATTTATGTCCGGCCTGTATTGTCACTGGAATCAAACATCACGATTTTTAAACATCTGTTAAGTGCTTCGGTGTTTTTTTTTTTTTTTTTTTTTCAACCTGGCAGTATTTGATATTTTTCTGTGCTTCACGCTCCCCCTTTGATCTCCCCGGTAGCTTTCATTCCATTTCATCTCTAAATGCGAGTTTAATGCAATTCCCTTTGTGCCCCCACCGCCCGCACATTTTTTATTTCATCGAGATTTTTTTCTCCACTCACTCGCTCGCCGGCCCACGGCCGGCGAGTCTCCGGACTGCTTTTCACCGAGTGTCAAAAGTATCACTAGTTTTTGTTTTTTAATAACAATTTGTTTACCATTTTTTTTTTTTTTTTTCAATTACAAGATGAGTGAAATTTTTCGAATTTTTTGTAGACTGACGAAATACCGACAAAATTAATTTAACAAATAATAGTAATAATAATAACAATAACAATATTTTAACATAGGGGATACACGAATATTTACGCAGATATTATTTGTGTATATTTTTCGTTTCTACGGCGCGAGGGAGTTTTTTAAATCGGAAAATGGCGATAGAAAAGCGTGTTTACCGAACGACAAGACCCGATGGCTTTTCTATCGGCTTTTCCACGGTCGTAGCCGACGGCCGGCGCTACACTGGCACTCACCACTGGCCGTAAGCTCTTGCCCGGGTAGGGACGAACGTGGCCGAGCCCCCGCGCTCGGCCGCGCTCGGCCGCGCGGCTCGTGGATCCTCGGGCGGCGCCTGCGCAGCGCGCCGCCCGAGGATAGGCGGCCGAGCGCGGCCGAGCGCGCCCGAGCGCCGCCGAGTCTCGGGCGGCGGGCGGCGCGGGAGGGGAGCGCGCAGGGTGGGACGTCGGATCTTTCGCTCCTCGGTGCGCGAGGAGCGGGCGGACGAAAAACAAAATGCAAAAAGCACGCGAGGATACGCGAACCCGAGTAATCCCGCGATGGTTTTGCAGAATCAGAGAGCCGGCTGAGATTACAGATGTTTTTCGAAAATTCCCGCGTTTGGTTTCGCTCGTCTCCCCCCGCGGTAATTATCGGTTTTTTTTTTATTGGGAATTTTTCTTCTCACTGATCTTTCAATTATCGTCGATCGACGCTTATAATTTTTTTTTGTAACCCGATTATTTTTTTTTTTTTTGAGATTCTTTTTTAATCCATGATCTCTTTTGATTGGACATTTTTTTGGGCGTACGAAAAAAGCGAAAAAATAAAATAGTGTAAATTCAATTTATATTTAATTTCCGAGCTGAACATTTTTTTTTTTTTTTTTTTTTTTTTTTTCTCAACAAGCTTGAATTATTGTTGCACTTTACCGGCATGGCGCCAGGCACTCGCTTTTCCCGACTGACATCGCGGGTCGTCGCACGGTTTTTGGAAGGAAAATCTCGGCGATAAATTTGAAACGTCCGGACTCGACGATCCGTGTGTCACGGATTCCGCAGTGCGCGAAAAATGCAATTCTGCACCAGTCGTTGGACTCGCTGAATGGGGGGGAAAAAAATGATTTTACTAAAGCATATTTATTGCGCAAATATTTTTTTAATAAAACAAAAATTGCCCTGAAAAAAAAATATTTTTCTTTAATTACAATTTCTCTTAGCTGCACTCGGGAAATCCGAGTTGCAGCCGTCGCGACGCCCCAGCGTCCGTCGAACCCTGTTTCCCTCTCACCCTGCTTCTCTCTCGTCTCGCTTACGCGTTCGCGCGCGATTCACAAACGTACACTGGCTCTCTGCAATTCTCTCGCGTCCCGTTCTCGGCGTAATAATGTAACGTGTGGCTCCCGCTGGGGGTTGCGGGGCCGCCGGGAGGGGGGTAATAACGTTATGGCTGTTGAGTGACTCTCCCAGAGATTCTCAGCCTCATTTATATTCCGACGTATCGCGCGTAACTCACGCTCACTTAAAACAACAATTTTTTTTGGTTTTTTTCGCGAAGTCGACCAGATTTTTTCTTTTGCACTTCGTTAGCGAGAAAAAAATCTGTCCCATTTTTATGACTTTGGGGCTGAGATTTTTTGTTTTATTTTTATGAAAAAATGTTCATAAAAATAATTATTGTGATTTTTAATATTTTATTTAGTGACTTTTTGACTCCTTAAATATAATTGTTCATGATTTCTGGGTGTTGATTTTTTCGTTAAATATTTATTTTTATTTAAGAAAAAATATTTATTTTTAGATACATTTCACTTTGTAATTTTTTTTTTAAGTTTTTTCATCATTCAGTTTTTGTTTTATTTTAACACGTTTTTGTACCAGAATTTGTATTTGTCTATTTTTTTCCGAGATTTTTTATGCCGATTTGTTTACTTCCGTTTGCACAGTATTGTAAGCCGAAGCTCATATAGAGGACACGATGAAGGATTGTGTAAGCACGGGATCCGCTAGACTCGCCGTTTGTGTAAGCCAAGAGCTTCCGATTGCCGGCTGAGCTGAGTATACATACAGAGTAAACGATGAAATCAAAAGGTTGTTTGCTCGTGAAATTGAGCCTTCCGTCAGTCATTTGTCTACTTCGTCGAACACTTAATAGCGCTTTGCAGGACCACAACACAGACACGATCGAGTTTCACCATTTTTTTCGTCGCAAATCGCTCATCAGCGACCTCGAAAACCCCGTCGGTTTTCACAAACAAAATAATCGACACGTGTCCTCCATTTGCCAGGCAGCCATTTTGTCTTCGTCCGCCATTTCGCGTCAAACTCGAAACCAAAAAACGTCGTCCAAGGATCCAAAAAAAATTCTCGCAAACGTTACTCGTTTTTCTCGATTCAACTTTCGAAGTTAACCTCTAAAATTTCGTTCCTCCACCCGCCATCTTGTTTTCGTCCGCCATTTCGCGTCAAACTCAAAATCAAAAACGTCGTCCAAGGATCCAAAAAATGATCGCAAACGTTTCTCGTTTTTCTCGATTCAACGTTCGACGTTAACCTCAAATTTTTCGTTCTTCAATCCGCCATCTTGTTTTCGTCCGCCATTTCGCGTCGAACTTTCCGAAGCCCAAAATGGAAGCGCAAAAATTTGAAATAATACGTGATTCAGCCGCTTGACGCTGGTGGAGTAAAATTACCCGATTTTCTCGTAGTAATTTAACGCGTTGCGCGCGACGACACAAAACACGTAAGGATAAATGAATCATGAGGTGGAAGAGGGAGACGCGCCGAGTGGCCGCATCGGAAGCGCTCACCCTCTATCATTGCCCTTCGTCGCGTCGCGATGCCGTCGTTGTCTATAAAAAGATCTCGCGTTTGTTCGTCCGGGCGTGCGTCTTTTCCTCTATTTTTTTTTCTCTTTTTTTTCATCTTTCATCTCACTCACTCGTGCAGCAGCCGCGCGTCTTCGGTACACCGCGCAGCAGGTAACTGGCCTCTGATGTAAACTAGCGCAAAGTGACTTTTTGTCCGACAACCGACTCGAGGAGACTTTGGAGACAGCGAGTGGATGATTTTATCTGCTCCTTGTCGCCAGCATTTTTTTTGTCGGACGCCACTGAAATTTTATCAGAAATTACTTATGGCTTGAAATAATTTTTTTTTCCTATTAAAAAATGTCACAAAAAAATTATTATTGTTATTATTATGATTACTGGTTTTTTTTTAATTAAAAAATCAATTGAAACTAATGGAAAAAAATTCATGTTTCTCGTTGAATTTTCGCGACAAGTTTTGATTCTCTAAATAATTTTTTTTTTTTTTTTCTTTATATTCGGCACCTTAAATTCTATTTTGCAGAGAACTGCGGACAAAAACTCGGTCACGCTCAATCAGTTCGTGACAATGTGAAATAATTGTTGAAAAATTTTCAGCGCGGAGACGCCGACAATTGGTCGCAGTATAGCGGTTTTTCATTGCGGGAATAAAAAGCCAATATATCACCGGTATTTTCTCCGTGATGTCGTAATCATATATATGTATAGAACCCCACAAAACCGCGGTAAAGTTCGTCGAGTGACAACACGCAATCTCGACCCGTTGATCCTTGCCAGGAATCTTAAACCCACCACATCGATGTACGGGTTGTTCCGTGTCAGGTTAAACGCAGATCCAAGCATTAAAAATAAGATTAAACAATAAACATGATAAAGGGCGTTAAAAAAACTTTCAACGTATTTCCGGATTTTTTTAATATAATTTGTAAGCAAATTTTTAATTTTCAGTGGTTTGTTTATTTTTATATTTGATGTAATCAAATAAAAACGAGTTTGTTATTTATCAATTTTTTTTCATGGAAACGGTTTATATATTAATATAAAGTTTTTTAAAATTTGCGAAAAAAATATTTTTTAACGCACGAGTGTCCTGGTCAGATCGATTCGACGTGGAACGCCCCATACGTCGCTCTATATAGCGCGCTGTGTGGTGTCCGAGTCTCGGCGGAGCCTAAGAAGTATTTCGTGTCACGTCCTCAGTTTTGCACCGCAGACCTGGTGAATTCTCGCTAAAGTTTGCGGATTTTTTATTTTTATTTTCTCCTCTTCTGTGTCAACATTTCATCCGTTCGAAATATTGATTTTATCCGACACGCGACATTCGGTATGAGAAATATCGAAGGCGACATTAAAAAACATGAGAGTTCACAGTGTCTCGAATGTACAGGATGTAAAATTGGGAGGGTACGAGACGATTAAATAATTTTTAACGTTTTTTTTTACATTTTTTTAAGTTTGCCGAAAACAGGTTTGATGAAAAAAAATGCTACCCTAAAATCGCGAGCCCTTGTTTTTTCGATGGGTCGATAGGTTCGGTCATAAAACGCGCGCGCTTTTCCAGCGACCTACTCGAAAAATTGCCGCGTGGCGCCATCTGATCTTTTCTCCCCCGCAATTACCGACGCCCATCTGCTTTACCGACCGATGGTATTTCGTTACCGACCGATGGTATTTTGTTACCGACCGAGGCGAAAAAATGAAAATAATTCGTAATTTCGTCAAACGGCGCTGCAGTCGCGCGTCATCCGACAAAACAAAAACATTGCGCTAGCGAGTCGCAGAAAAAACGCCGAAAAATTACGCGCGATGTACCTGAGCGTGGTGAGAATTCTGGAGTACGAGACGAATTCGGGCCTGCCGCCCGGCAACCTGGCCGAGGGCGAGAGGGTCCTGAAGACCCGCATGTTGCCCTTCTGCGGTCGGATAACCGACAATTTTCAAGGTTATGTCATCATCGCGTACTGCGAGCAGAACGAGAATCGCGACACGAGACCGTACGAGATACGCGGTGTCATCAACACCGAGGGCAAGATTCTCCGTATGTCGTGCAGCTGCGAGGCGAAATCGACGGGACACTGCAAACACGTGTACGCCACGCTGTTCTATTGTAACAGGTGAGCGCGAAAAATTGCGATTTATACATTTTTTCATTTATATACGAAATATTTTTTAAAAAACTTGACATGGAATGCCCCGTATATTTTGGTTTTATTTGACATGAAATGCCCTATATATTTTGTTTTTTTTTTCGACACGGAACGCCCTGTATGTTTTCGTTTTATTTGACATGGAATGCCCTGTATACTTTGGTTTTGTTTGACACGGAATGTCCCATATATCGAGATTCACTTTGACATAGAATGCCCTCTGGGTTCATTAACGAAATTTGCATAAGAATGATCATAATTATTATTAACGGTGTCGTTTGTGTACGTCGAGCAAATCGAATGAATCTTTTTGCAAAACAGTCACAACCTCAATGAATTGCACCGAGTGACGAACGCGGAGGTGGAGGCGATGCAGAGCACGGATTTCACGCCGAAGCCACTGTCGGATTACGATTGTTTCAAGAAATCCACGACGTCGGGGAAGGAAAAATCGCGGCTGTCCAGGGAGCAGAAAAGATCGGTACAGCAATTGTTGCACAATGAGAATTTCGAGACGGTGTTCATAAAGCAAGAACCTGAATAATGAGTGTTGGCGTTAAGTATATTTTTTGTACAGTTATTTTTAAGCAATAAAGACTGATTGAAAAAATGCTGCTGTTATCTATATTTTATTTATATGACATTTTTATATAATTCGATTTTAATTAACTTGAGATCGATTTAATTGCAAGTCAATTTAAAAATGCAGAGAAAGATCCTAAACGACATTAAATAAATAAAAACAATAAAATAAGCATTTAATTTAAATGCTTATTTTTTATATTAAATTTAAAAAACGTATTAAATTTAATTTAAACGTTTTTTACTTAAATTAAATTAATTTTTTTAATTTAATTTAAAGCTTTAAATTTAATTTAATTTAATTTAATTTAAAACGTGTTTCGCACGAGTTACAACATCAATGACAGCGACACCCGTGTACATATTTGTTCGATGTGTTACGTGATTGATAATTGTTTCGAAATCTGTTGTTTTTTTAATCCGCCCTCGGTTGGGTTTACTTTTTTGGTTCTATTTGTTCCACGTGCGGATTATCTACAAGTCGCGAGCCTCGACGTTTCAGGTTTTTCGAAATTATCTGAGGTTTGTATTTACGAAAAGAGTTTCGCGAACGCTCGTATCGTATTTTTAATCACTCACGTGCGAGCAGAAAAGACGGCCTTATGGCCACTCGAAGATTAAGCTTTGAATCAATATTGTCAAGACAAATAGAAAACGCAATTTAAGTAGGCCACCTTTTTACACAAAAATAATCACGACGAAATCTACGTGTCAAAGCGGAATTACACGATGTGCACAAAAGATATAAATACGGTGTAATTTCGAGAATCCACAGAACTTCTCACCAGCTATTTCGGCAGTCAATCTCCGTAGCTTCTTTCAGGTAATTTTTTCATTCTCATGACTTTTTTCTTACATCATTTTATTCAGTTTTAATTCTTGCTGCCTGACAAATTAATTTATTTTTCAAAAGTCTACGAAGCCAAAAGTAACGAACAAATTTTTCGTGAAAAAGAACACAATTTTTCTGCTTGAGCTTAAGAAATTTGTAATCTTATATAAAAAATCAATGTACAAAAAATTCAGAGGATTGAAGAAAAAAAAATATATACGATTAAAGATTTTACATGTTTATGACGGGAAATTACGTGAAATAATTAAGTTAATTGCCGTGTTATTTCGTCACAACAGATCATAACAGGCATCATGCTGCGTTACACGGTTTTCGCGTTAATTTTGGTCGCGGTGACGTCCGTGCACTGCGCGAGTCGCGCTCGCAGGGAGGCCTTCGTTGCCGGGCTTGGCGTGTCCGCCGGCCAACAGTGCAGGGACAGAGGTTACAATGCCGCATGTCGCGTGAGTTGTGAAAATATTCATTAAAATAATTACCCGAGTGCGAATAATTTTGAACCCACTGCTATTCGATATTAAATATTCGTCTGATAAATCAAATAATTTCCAAAAAAGTCTGATATACTAACTTTTTAAAAATAAGTACAAAAATAAAAAAGGGGGAAAAATATGTTTCTTTATTTATTTATTTATTTTTGCTTCATTCGGTGGGAACAAAGACGACACGCTTAAAATACTATAAAAATTGTTGTAAAAAATTGAGATAAAAAAAAATGAAATAAATATTAAAAAATATTTTAGGCCGCCGATCCAGCTGAAAGATGCACGCAGCTGAAATGCACTTACACCGAAAGAGGCGACATTCCCACTTACGAAACTTACGAAATTGGCGCAGCTAAAGATGGAACATCGTGCGGAGACAAAAAGGTGAATATCACCTCACCTTAAATAAAATCCTTCTGCGTATCCCATTGATTTATTTGGACAAATCATTTGTTTTTTTGTTTTTGCAGTTCTGCGTTGCTGGAAAATGCATCGCATATGATGTGACCGCCGATTTCGTGGCGAACAACGAGGAGGAATACGACTGCGTCTCGGATTACTACGAGGAAGAAGATTTCGAATAGACTTGGACCTGACGTTATGTGCCTGCGAATATTTGTGTTCCATTAAAAAATATACCAGCGGATTTGAAAGGAAAACTTCGAAGGATTTTTTTTTTTTTTTTTTTTTTACGAGAATAATCGACCAAATTTTGCAACACATTTTCTTGAATTTATTTATCGAGTAACAAGTGGTGGAAATCTTGCATTACGACTGATCAATTATTTTTTTCCTGGTACGTCAGTCTTCGAAAAAAAACGAGATCAGTGACGCGCGTTACACGTTGTACCACCATTGATTCACACAGCGCTGGAAAATAGACGGGAGCGTTAAATCAGTTTGATTTTTCGTCGTCGTTGGATCGACCTTTCGCCTCTTACCATTTCCTTCCCGCCCACTGTTCCCAAGGAGCCGTCCATGGGCGGATCGCTCGTTAACTGGCAACTACCCTGCCGGGGGCTACAGTAGAACGTTCTACACTTGCCAACCGAGTACTGTCTCAGGGACAAAAAGCTACATTATTTAGCGTCGAATTTCCGAAGACCACGAGCGTATCTCCACGTTTCAATACTACACACGGGGGTTTCGCGCGTAATCAGTTCGATCAGTTGTCTTCTACACGCGCATTTTATCCGCAATCGTCGTTCGCGCGATTTACGCGGCGCCGCGGGCGTGTAGGATTGAACGGTGTAGAATTGAAAACGCCTTCCAGTGCAGATTTTACTTGTGTAGAATTGAACGCGCCTTCCAGTGTACAATTGACTTGTGTGTAATTGAAAACGCCTTCCAGTGTAGAATTGGCTTGCGTAAAATTGAATCGCATAGAATTGAATGGTGTAGAATTGAATCGTGTAGAATTGAATCGTGTAGAATTGAATCGTCGAGAATTGAATGGTCTAGAATTGAATTGTGTAGAATTGACTTGTGTAGAATTGACTCGTGTAGTATTGACTCGTGTAGAATTTAATTGTGTCGAATTGACTTATGTAGAAATGAATTGTGTAGGATTAGCGAGCTCGTGGAATGGCTATCGAGTAAGCGTTAGACTCACGTCGCAGTTATTATGTATGGCATTCTTCATACGATTCTGGCACTGTCCTAGGAGCGATATCCAACTTCCTGGCATACTGTGCACCGACTGAGGAATTCCACGCGGATGACTATGCGTACATTTTGCAACCTCAGATCTGTGCGAAACACGCGAAGACCCTTGTGAAATCGTTGTGTTCAAAAAGTTGCAACAATTTGCTTACAACTTTTGTTTTACGTACCTGAAAAACTTCCTGAAGCTTTCTTGGGTGCACGTTGACCACTTGAGTCTTTTGCCTTCAGTAAGGTCATCAACCATCGTGTAGCCACCGTCGACCCCACAAGTCGAGTTTGATCCATCGTGTCGCGCGTTGAATCTATGTCGAAGGGACATAACCATCTTGTGTCGATAAATCCAATTTTATTTTTTAAGAGATGTTGATGAGTGAGCAATCGTTTTTTTTATGCCTGTCATTTTACCAAAATGTCCGTCATTTTACCAAAAATGCCCGTCATCTTACCAAAAATGCCCGTCATTTTACAAAAAATGCCCGTCATCTTACCAAAAATGCCCGTCATTTTACAAAAAAATGCCCGTCATCTTACCAAAAATGCCCGTCATTTTACAAAAAAATGCCCGTCATTTTACCAAAAATGCCCGTCATTTTACCAAAAATGTCCGTCATTTTACCAAAAATGGCCGTCATTTAACCAAAAATGGCCGTTCGGAAAAAGTGTTCAAAATGACGAAAAATGGTCCAAAAATCATGTAGCGGATAATTACACGTGTCCAAGCTCGTGCGCTATCATCATTACTCCACCGAATCCTCGTCTATAGTTCACCATTGCCCCGCCCTCTTCGCATCCGCTAGCGGTATACGCTAAACCTACGAAATAAAGGGGGGGAAACGTATTAAAATACCACGTTGCCACGAGAAATAATTTTTCGAACGTTGCCATACGATTAACAGTTGTATCTGCGCGTTACCTACGACAGGAACCCTTGTTCCATCCGGATCGTGATCATACAGTAGTTCTCTGACGAAAAAAATAAAGAAAAATAACTGAAACCCGCGATTTGTCTCTGAACTCGATTATCAATAGGCCGATTGTAAATATTTTTTACTCACGTGGCCAGAACGACAAATGCGCTGTAAGTGTCGCCTTGAAGCCTGTCCACCTCACTCCTGAAAAACTTTGTCGCCCTATTGAGCACATCGTCCGCATTGTAGGACGTGCTCCGTTCCGTGTTCGGCGCGATATAAGGCGTCGCCGATGGATCCTGACGATTTGCAACGTTAAAAAAAAACGTAAAAAAAATGTCTTCGGTTCGATTGGCAAACCGGAGGAAGAAAAAAAATTGCAAATGATAATTTTACCAGCGGTATGATAATTCCGCCGATTTTCAGCCGAACCTCGGGGCTCCTCAATTGACGGTACATCATGTCCATGGCATTCAGATGCGCAATCATAAGCATGATATAATTCTCGACGCTTCCTTCCGACCTGAAAATAAGTTATTTCCGTTTCTGCTGAGTTCTTCTTCATTTTCCTCGTTCTCGTTATTATATCAATACAGTCGTTGTACGTTAAATTTATTATTCGGGTGAGAAAACAAAAAAAAAATGTATACGTCTTTCGCTCACATGACGACCTCGTAGGTCGGTGTGATGAGGATTTTTGGATAAACGATGTTAGGTGGATTGAGCGCCTCTGGTAGCGGTCGTAGTCGACTCCGCGGTCGAGACCCGTCCAGCTTGCGGCCGGGAACGGTCGGCCGCCCTTTCGACATGCGCGAATTTTCAATGAAAAACTCAACCTATGAATCCGATCGACGCCACTCCTCAACGCGCGTGTGCGACTTACTGCGGTTGTAACGACGAAAATATTCCTTCGGCGGTATTTCGTTCTTGAATATCACGAGGTACAACGGAGGATCCTCGTCCTGATCGCTTTCCGAATCCGCGGATCGCGATACTATCGTGTGACTGCTGTTGATGTACGTAAATCCAATGTCGTAGCCGAAAAGCCATTCTTGCGGTAAAGTCCTCACCGTATAGTCTTGCTTCAGTACACCTATCTGATCATTACGAGCTTATTTATTACTTATTATTATTACTATTTATTATGTATTATTATTATTATTATTATTATTATTATTATTATTATCATTATTATTATTATTGTCATTATTATTACTAACCATAGTCACTCCGCTTCGTGAACTCCAGAATTTCGTTATCGCCGAGCACTCCTCTTGGTTATGATAGAACTTGAATGTTCCGATATCATCGAGAATCTTGAAAAGCGGACAAGTGATTTTTTTTTTTCTCTTCAATTGGACAATCAATTAACTGGTATCAGTTGACTCGTGTTAATGAAATATTAAGTGAATTACATTGGGCTTCGGAGTGTAGGCGACGTCGTGATAGGCCTGACGGTTGGTCTCCGCGAACCACACGGCCGTCGAGGTCGGCGATATGAGCTCGTGGTCCGGAACGAAGTACAGAGTCGCGTTCATCCAGGTATCGTCATATTTGAACGGTATATTCAGGACGTTCGCGTCCCTCTTCGATCGCGCCGGTTTCGTCAGTTTCACCAGCTCGAATTTCGGAACTGCGAATTTCGATCGATTTACACGACACACGTATTTCGCTCGCGCGTTTCGTTACTTTGTATATTTATTTCAACCCGCTTGTCTTACCCGAACCGTCCTCAGTCCCGAAGAAAGATCGTATCTCGTCGACGCTCATGTTTTGAAAAATCGCCGCGTTGCTCGTCGTCGCGTCGCCCAACCCGACCAATATTTCCACGCAAAACAGGATTATCCATCCCGTGGACCGAAACATTTTGGTGCGAGATACGAAAAAAAAAAAAAAAAAAAAATTGCAATACTGCGCACTATTCGGTGCAGCGAAGAGGTATTACATTTTCGGCGCTTTTTTTCCTTTATATAGATATTCGCGACGCGGCCATCAATGTTTATCATTTATTTTCGCGCTGCGAAATAAAACGCGGTTAGTGCTTTCACGACGTGTGAATTTGCGTAAGCAAATAAAAGTGGCCATTGTCGAATTGAAATAAAAAACACGTGTAAGTGCATTTTTGGCGATTTTCGGCCGAGATGTCACGAAAAGCCTGTAAAACGTGGGCAACGTTTTATTTTCCAATCGATATAGCGAAAAAAATCGACTAAATTATTCAACACATTTTTTCTTTTTTTTTTTCAATTTATTTGTCAAGTAATATAGCGACGGACGAACGTGTTGTTTTCCTGGTACGTGTGAGTCCTCGAAAAAATCGGTGATCGGTGACGCGCGTTACACGTTCACCCACCGCTGATTCACACAGCGCTGGAAAATAGATGGGAGCGTTAAATCAGTTTGATTTTTCGTCATCGTTGGATCGACGTTTCGCCCCTTACCATTTTGTTCCCGCCCACTATTCCCAAGGAGCCCTGCATGGGCGGATCGCTCGTTATTTGGCAACCATTCTGCCGGGTGCGACAGAAGAACATTCTACACTCGCCAATCGAGTACTGTATCAGAGACAAAAAGCTACATTATTTACCGTCGAATTTCCGAAGACCACGAGCGTATCTCCACGTTTCAATACTACACACGGGGGTTTCGCGCGGAATCAGTTCGATCAGTTGTCTTCTACACGCGCATTTTACCCGCAATCGTCGTTCGCGCGATTTACGCCGCGCCGCGGGCGTGTAGGATTGAACGATGTAGAATTGAAAACGCCTTCCAGTGCAGAATTTACTTGTGTAGAATTGAACGCGCCTTCCAGTGTACAATTGACTTGTGTATAATTGAAAACGCCTTCCAGTGTAGAATTGGCTTGCGTAAAATTGAATCACATAGAATTGAATGGTGTAGAATTAAATCATGTAGAATTGAATCGTGCAGAATTGAATTGTGTAGAATTGACTTGTGTAGAATTGACTTATGTAGAATAGACTCGTGTAGAATTGAATTGTGTAGAATTGAATTGTGTAGAATTGACTTGTGTAGAATAGACTCGTGTAGAATTTAATTGTGTAGAATTGACTTGTGTAGAATAGACTCGTGTAGAATTTAATTGTGTAGAATTGACTTATGTAGAAATTAATTGTGTAGGATTAGCGAGCTCGTGGAATGGCTATCGGGTAAGCGTTAGACTCACGTAGCAGTCATTATATATGGCATTCTTCATACGATTCTCGCACTGCCCTAGGAGCGATATCCAACTTCCTGGCATACTGTGCACCGACTGAGGAATTCCACGCGGATGACTATGCGTACATTTTGCAACCTCAGATCTGTGCGAAACACGCGAAGACCCTTGTGAAATCGTTGTGTCCAAAAAGTTGCAACAATTTGGTTTCAACTTTTGTTTTACGTACCTGAAAAACTTCCTGAAACTTTCTTGGGAGCACGTTGACCACTTGAGCCTTCTGCCTTTACCAACGTCATCAACCATCGTGTAGCCACCGTCGACCCCACAAGTCGAGTTTGATCCATCGTGTCGCGCGTTGAATCTATGTCGAAGGGACATAACCATCTTGTGTCGATAAATCCAATTTTATATTTCAAGAGATGTTGATGAGTGAGTGATCGTTTTTTTTATGCCTGTCATTTTACCAAAATGTCCGTCATTTTACCAAAATGTCCGACATTTTACCAAAAATGCCCGTCATTTTACAAAAAAATGCCCGTCATCTTACCAAAAATGCCCGTCATCTTACCAAAAACGTCCGTCATTTTACCAAAAATGTCCGTCATTTTACCAAAAATGTCCATTCGGAAAAAGTGTTTAAAATGACGAAAAATGGTCCACAAATCATGTAGCGGATAATTACACGTGTCCAAGCTCGTGCGCTATGGTCATTACTCCACCGAATCCTCGGCTATATTTCACCATTGCCCCGCCCTCATTGCAGCCGCTAGTGGAATACGCTAAACCTACGAAATAAAGAGGAGAAAACGTGTTAAAATACCACGTTGCCACGAGAAATAATTTTTCGAACGTTGCCATACGATTAACAGTTGTATCTGCGCGTTACCTACGACAGGAACCCTTGTTCCATCCAGATCGTGATCATACAGTTGTTTTCTGACGAAAAAAATAAAGAAAAATAACTGAAACCCGCGATTTGTTCCCGAACTCGATTATCAATACGCCGATTGCAAATATTTTTTACTCACGTGGCCAAAATGACAACTGCGGTGTAAGTGTCGCCTTGAATCCTGTTTACCTCATCCTTGAAAAACCTTGTCGTCCTGTCGAGCACATCGTCCGCATTGTAGGACGTGCTCCGTTCCGTGTCCGGCGCGATGTAAGGCGTCGCCGATGGATCCTGACGATTTGCAACGTTAAAAAACAACGTAAAAAAAATGTCTTCGGTTCGATTGGCAAACCGGAGGAAGAAAAAAAATTGCCAAGATTTATTTTACCCGCGGTATGATAATTCCGCCGATTTTCAGCCGAACCTCGGGGCTCCTCAATTGACGGTACATCATGTCCATGGCATTCAGATGCGCAATCATAAGCATGATATAATTCTCGACGCTTCCTTCCGACCTGAAAATAAGTTATTTCCGTTTCTGCTGAGTTTTTTTTTTTTTTTTCATTTTTCTCGTTCTCGTATTATATCAATACAGTCGTTGTACGTTAAATTTATTATTCGGGTGAGAAAACAAAAAAATGTATATGTCTTTCGCTCACGTGACGACCCCGTAGGTCGGTGTGACGAGGATTTTTGGATAAACGATGTTAGGTGGATTGAGCGCCTCTGGTAGCGGTCGTAGTCGACTCCGCGGTCGAGACCCGTCCAGCTTGCGGCCGGGAACGGTCGGCCGCCCTTTCGACATGCGCGAATTTTCAATGAAAAGCTCAACCTATGAATCCGATCGACGCTACTCCTCAACGCGCGTGGGTGCGACTTACTGCGGTTGTAACGACGAAAATATTCCATCGGCGGTATTTCGTTCTTGAATATCACGAGGTACAACGGAGGATCCTCGTCCTGATCGCTTTCCGAATCCGCGGATCGCGATACTATCGCGTGACTGCTGTTGAAGTACGTAAATCCATTTACGTAGCCCCGCGGTAAACTCCTCACCGTATAGTCTTGCTTCAGTACACCTATCTGATAATTACGAGCTTATTTATTACTTATTATTATTACTATTTAATATTTTTATTTTATTTTATTTTTTGTACAATGGACGGGACAAGCCCTTGAAAAACGACAAATGTATATAGATGGCAGAGTAACAAACCAGGTAATAAGAAAAATCAAATAATAATATACAAAAAAAAAAAAAATTACAAAAGAAAAGAAGAACACCTAAGCAGATTCAAGTTGCGCAACATATCTGTCAACGTATTATGTATTATTATTACTTAGTATTATTATTATTATTATTATTATTATTATTATTATTACTATTATTATTATTATTATTACTAACCATAGACTCTCCGCTTCGTGAACTCCAGAATTTCGTTATCGCCGAGCACTCCTCTTGGTTATGATAGAACTGGAATGTTCCGATATCATCGAGAATCTTGAAAAGCGGACAAGTGATTTATTTTTTTATTTTTCAATTGGACAATCAATTAACTGGTATCAGTTGACTCGTGTTAATGAAATATTGAGTGAATTACATCGGGCCTCGGAGTGTAGGCGACGTCGTGATAGGCCTGACGGTTGGTCTCCGCGAACCACACGGCCGTCGAGGTCGGCGATATGAGCTCGTGGTCCGGAACGAAGTACAGAGTCGCGTTCGTCCAGGTATCGTCATATTTGAACGATAAATTCAGGACGTCCGCGTCCCTCTTCGATCGCGCCGGTTTCGTCAGTTTCACCAGCACGAATTTCGGAACTGCGAATTTCGATCGATTCACACGACACACGTATTTCGCTCGCGCGTTTCGTTAGTTTGTATATTTATTTCAACCCGCTTGTCTTACCCGAACCGTCCTCAGTCCCGAAGAAAGATCGTATCTCGTCGACGCTCATGTTTTGAAAAATCGCCGCGTTGCTCGTCGTCGCGTCGCCCAACCCGACCAATATTTCCACGCAAAACAGGATTATCCATCCGGTGGACCGAAACATTTTGGTGCGAGATTCGAAAAACAAAAATTAAAAAATTGCAATAATGAGCACTGTTCGGTGCAGCGAGGAGGTATTACATTTTCGGCGCTTTTTTTTCCTTTATATTCTTGTTATAGATATTCGCGACGCGACCATCAATGTTTATCATTTATTTTCGCGCTGCGAAATAAAACGCGGTTAGTGCTTTCACGACTTGTGAATTTGCGTAAGCAAATAAAAGTGGCCGTTGTGGAATTGAACAAAAAAACACGTGTAAGTGCATTTCTGGTGATTCCCTTTCCATGATGTCACGAAACGGCTGTGAAACGCAGCGCGAACGGCGTCTTTTCCAATCGTATCGTTTTGCTAGCGATGAATAAAATAACAAAAACCGTTAACGTCTTTTCATCGACACGCAAGCAGCACGAAAAAACGTGACTATTTTCTTGGTTTATTTGTATTTTACGTGTGAATGCGGAATTCACAAAAGATATAAATACGGTGTACTTTCGAGAATCCACACAACTTCTCACCAGCTATTTCTCCGTAACTTCTCTCAGGTAATTTTTTCATTCTCATGACATTTTTTCCTTAAATCATTTTATTCAGTTTTCATTTTTGCTGCCCGACAAATTAATTTATTTTTCAAAAATTCACGAAGCCAAAAGTAACGAACAAATTTTTCGTAAAAAAAAAACCATTTTTCTGCTCGAGCTTAAGAATTTTGTAATCTTATGTAAAAAATCAATTTACAAAAAATTCAGAAGATTGAAAAAAAATATATATATACGATTAATGATTTTACATGTTTATGACGGGAAATTACGTGAAATAATTGAGTTAATTTCCGTGTTATTTCGTCACAACAGATTATAACAGGCATCATGCTGCGTTACACGGTTTTCGCGTTAATTTTGGTCGCGGTGACGTCCGTGCATTGCGCGAGTCGCGCTCGCAGGCAGGACTTCGCTCCCGGGCTTGGCGTGTCCGCCGGCCAACAGTGCAGGGACAGAGGTTACAATGCCGCATGTCGTGTGAGTTGTGAAAATATTCACTAAAATAATTACCCCAGTGCGAATAATTTTGAACCCACAGCTATTCGATATTAAACATTCGTCTGATAAATCAAATAATTCCCGGAAGTCTGATTTAAATACTTTTTTTTTAATAAGTAGAAAAATTAAAAAGGGAAATATATGTTTATTTACTTATTTATTTATTTCCTTTGCTTCAATCGGTGGGAATAAAGACGACACGTTTAAAAACCATACAATTTTTTTTTATTTAAAAAAATACAAAACATTTTAGGTCGCGGATCCAGCTGAAAGATGCACGCAGCTGAAATGCACTTACACGGAAAGAGGCGACATTCCTGTTTACGAAACTTACGAAATTGGCGCAGCTAAGGATGGAACATTTTGCGGTGACAGAAAGGTGAATATCTCCTCACCTTTAAAAAAATGCTTCTGTGTATCGCATTGATTTATTTGGACAAAACCATTTTTTTTCTTTTTTTTTTGCAGATCTGCGTTGCTGGAAAATGCATCTACGATGTCGCCACAACCGTGGTGAAGAGCGAGGAGGAATACGACTGCATCACGGATGACTACGAGGAAGGAGAAGATTATGAATAGATTGGGACCTGATGTTATGTGCCTGCGAATATTTGTATTAAAGGAAAACTTCGAAGGATTTTTTTTTTTTTTGGGACGAGAATGATCGACCAAATTTTGTAACACATTTTTTTAAATTTATTTGTCAAGTAACAAGTGGTGAAAATCTTGCATTATGACTGATTAATTATTTTTTTCCTGGTACGTCAGGCCTCGAAAAAGCGGGATCGGTGACGCGCGTTACGCGATCACCCACTTCTGATTGACGCAGCGCTGGAAAAAAGACGAAAGCTTTAAATCAGTCGTTGGATCGACCTTTCGCCTCTTACCTTTCCAGCTCCGTTCAATGTTCCCTCCATGGGCGGGTCGTTCATCCAGTAGCAAGCATTTTTGCTGCATCCATATCGGCTACACGTGACGAACGAGTCCTGTCGCAGATATACAAGGAGCTACGATATTTATCGTCGAATTTTCGAAGATCCCGAGCTTTGAAAATTACGTAAGTCGGCTCAGCGAGCTTAAATATTGCTCCATCTTACACTCAGAGAAATCGTGTAAGTTCTGGTAACTATAAAGTGACAGCTATCAAATTTTCATTCATGCTATTATTTTTATAGTCCACGGTAATTAATTGATACTTATGGTAACTGCGTCATAGTTACCATAATTTAAAAAAATAGTTGCTGTACCTATAAAAAATAATTGCCACTTTATGGTTGTCACTTTATAGTTGCCAATATTAGATTTTTCTCTCAGTGTACTAAATCGCGAAACTTACGAAACAGATACCAGTTGCACCCTTCATATTATTGTCGCACTGTCCGTGGAGCGAAATCCAACTTCCTGGCATACGGTAAGCGGCACTCGGAACCCCATACGATCGACGATGGGTGCATTCGGCTTCGAGAGACCTGCGCGAAATACACGGAAACCGTTTGCAATTTATACGAAAATTAGGAATAAATTCGTATTAGCTTTTGCTTCGGGCACCTGAAAAATTCTCTGAAAGACTGTTGGGTGCATGCTGACCACTTGAGCGTTCGGGCCAATTGAACGTCCGACACCATCGCGTAACCGTCGTCGGTCGAACACTCTTTTCCATCGTGTTGCGCGTCGTATCTACGTTAGAGGGACATAACCACTATGAATCGCTAAATCTAATTGCATATTTGGAGAGACGTCGTTGAGTGAGCAATCGTTTTTTCGAACTGCGAAAATATACCGCATTTTTCGAAAATGTCCGTCATTTTACCAATCTGCCCGTCATTTTACCAATCTGACCGTCATTTTGCCAATATGACCGTCATTTTACCAATCTGACCGTCAATTTACCAAAAATGTCTGTCACTTTTCCAAAAATATCCGTCATTTTACCAATAATGTCCGTCATTTTAACAAACACTCCCGTCATTTCACATCTAAGCAGATGCGAAATAAGATAAGCGAAATTGATAATTACACGTGTCCGAGCTCGTGCGCAATGACCAGAACGCCACTGAAGCCACGGCGGTACTTTAAAACTGCCCGGCCCCAGTAGCAACCACTTCTGACCATCGCGGTACCTACGGAAAAAAAAGAAAAAAAAAATGAACAGTCAAACCTATAAAAATATCATGTTGCCATGAGAATGATAATTATTCGAACATCGCGATGCGACATAAATGTTCATCCGTGGGTTACCTCCGACATTTTTTGCTTGTCCGTTAGCCTTGAAATTATGCAGATTGTTACTGTCGAAAAAAAAAAAAAAATTACAATAACGATTGAATTCCGCGAGATATTCCCGGTTGTAAATATTTGCGACTCACGTGGTCAGAGTGATGATCGCGCTGTAAGTGTCGGCTTGAAGCCTGTTTGTCTCATCCTTGAAAAAATCCAGCATCCTATCGAGCACCCCTTGGGTGTAAATGGACCCGGCCTGGAAGGTACCCGACCCGATATAAGGCGTCGCCGATGCGTCCTGACAATTTGTGTTCGTTTAATTAAAAAAATGTCTTCGGTTCGATCGGCAAATCGGTGGCGAAAAAGATTATCGCGACAAATGATTTTACCCGCGGTATGATAATTCCGCCGATTTGTAGCCGAACATCGGGGCTCCTCAATTGACGATACATCATGTCGATGGCGTTGAAATGCGCGATCAGAAGCATGAGAAAATCCTCGAGAGTTTTTTCCGAGCTAAAAGACAATGTTATTTTTATTTCCGTAGAATTTTCCAATGTATCGCTCGTTCTCATTATTACCGTTATAATAATTATTCTAAAGATAAAAAAAATTAAAAGTAAAATAAAAAAATTAAAAAATTAAAATTAAAAAATTAAAATTTATAATAAAAAAAATAAATAATTAAAATAAAAATAAAAAATAAAAACTAAAAAAAAAAAATAATAATAATTAAAATAAAAATATTTTTTTTTACTGAAAAAAAAAAATAAAAATAAAAAAAAATAATAATTATCGTAATTAATCAATTATTACAGCTATTGTACGTAAAATTTATTGTTCGGGACAAAAAAGTGTCTTATTCACTCACGACACGGCACCGAAGTCCGGGGCGAGGAGGAGTTTCGGATAAACGACGTTCGGTGGATTAAACGGCGCCTGTTGTCTGCCACTCTGTCGTCGTTCCCTGTGCGCCGCGCTGTCAGATGAGGACGGCCCTTTCGACGCGCGCAAATTTTCAATGAAAAACTCAACCTATGAATCTGATCGACGCTCCTCGACGCACGCGCGACTTACTGCGAGTGTAACGACGGAAATATTCCTGCGGCGGTTTTTCGTTCTTGAATATCACGAGGTACAACGGAGGATCCTCATCCTGATCGCTTTCCGAATCCGCGGATCGCGATACTATCGTGTGACTGCTGTTGACGTACGTAAATCCATTTTCGTATCCCCGCGGTAAACTCCTCACCGTATAGTCTTGTCTCAGTATACCTATCTGATAATTACGAGCTTATTATTATTATAATAATCATTATTTATAATGATAATAATAATAATAATAATAATAATAATTATTATTATTATTATTATTATTATATATTATTATTATAATTATAAAAAATTGTTGTTGTTGTTGCTGTTGACAATATTTCATTCGTTATATACTAACCATAGCCAGTTCCTTCGACGATTTCCAGAAGCTCGTTATCGCCGAACACTCGACTTCATTGTGAAAAAAATAGAATTGTCCAACATCGTCGAGAACCTTTTGAAAAACAAATGCACGGAGCTTTTTTGAATCAGCGGAAAATTTTCCATCGGATAGGGACTTCAGAATTGACGAAATCGAAAAAAAAAAAAAAAAAATTCGCGAAAGACACACTAGATTTTGTCACTAGTATTTTACATGATGTATTTTGTGGTATGGGGATTGTGTATTTTTCGAGGGCAAATCAACTCGCATAATTACATCGGGCCTCGGAGTATAGACGACCTCGTGATGGGCATAACGGTCGGATTCGGCGAACCACAAGGCCGTCGAGGTCGCCGATACGAGGTCGTGATCCTGAACGAAGTAGAGAGTCGCGGTCGTCGGGGTACCGTGATAATCGAACGGTATATTCAGGACGTTCGCCGCCCTCTTCGATCGCGCCGGTTTCGTCAGTTTCACCAGCTCGAATTTCGGAACTGCGAATTTCGATCGATTTACACGACGCACGTATTTCGCTCGCGCGTTTCGTTAGTCTGTATATTTATTTCACGCCCCGCGTGTCTTACCCGAACCGTCCTCAGTCCCGAAGAAAGATCGTATCTCGTCGACGCTCATATTTCGAAAAATCGCCTCGTTGCTCGTCGTCGCGTCGCCCAATCTGACCAATATTTCAACGCAAAACAGGATTATCCATCCGGTGGACCGAGACATTTTGGTGCGAGATTCGAAAAAAAAAAAAAAAAAATTGCAACAATGCGCACTATTCGGTGCAGCGAAGAGGTATTACATTTTCGGCGCTTTTTTTCCTTTATATAGATATTCGCGACGCGACCATCCATGTTTATCATTTATTTTCGCGCTGCGAAATAAAACGCGATTAGTGTTTTCACGACTTGTTAATCTGCGTAAACAAATTAAAGTGGCCTTTGTCGAAATAAAAAGAAACACGTGTAAGTGCATTTTTGGCGATTTTCGGCCGAGATGTCACGAAAAGCCTGTAAAACTTGGGCAACGTTTTATTTTCCAATCGATATAGCGAAAAAAATCGACTAAATTATTCAACACATTTTTTCATTTTTTTTTTTTTCAATTTATTTGTCAAGTAATATTGCGACGGACGAACGTGTTGTTTTCCTGGTACGTGTGAGTCCTCGAAAAAATCGGTGATCGGTGACGCGCGTTACACGTTCACCCACCTCTGATTGACACAGCGCTGGAAAATAGGCAGGAGCGTTAAATCAGTTTGATTTTTCGTCGTTGTTGGATCGACGTTTCGCCCCTTACCATTTCGTTCCCGCCCACTGTTCCCAAGGAGCCCTCCATGGGCGGATCGTTCATTAATTGGCAACCATTCTGCTGGGTGCGACACAGGTACTTGCTACACTCGCTAATCGAGTACTGTCGCAGAGACAAAAAGCTACGTTATTTACCGTCAAATTTCCGAAGACCACGAGCGTATCTCCAAGTTTCAATGCTACACACGGGGGTTTCGCGCGGAATCAGTTCGACCCAGGTGTCTTCTCCACGCGCATTTTATCCGCAATCGTCGTTCGCACGATTTACGCGGCGCCACGGGCGTGTAGAATTGAACGGCGTAGAATTGAAAACGCCTTCCCGTGTAGAATTGAATTGTGTAGAATTGAATTGTGCATGACTAAATTGTGTGGAATTGGATCGTGTGGGATTGAATTGTGTGGAATTGAACTGTGTAGGATTGAATTGTGTGGAATTGAATTGTGTAGAATTGAATTGTGTAGGATTAGCGAGCTCGTGGAATGGCTATCGAGTAAGCGTTAGACTCACGTAGCAGTTATTATGTATGGCATTCTTCATACGATTTTCGCACTGTCCTAGGAGCGACATCCAACTTCCCGGCATACTGTGCACCGACTGAGGAATCCCACGCGGATGAGTATGCGTACATTGTGCAGTCGCAGACCTGTGCGAAACACGCGAAGACTCTTGTGAAATCGTTTCGTCCGAAAAGACGGAACAAATTGTAGTCAACTTTTGTTTTACGTACCTGAAAAAGTCCCTGAATTCACTTTGGGTGCACGTTGACCACTTGAGCGTTTTGCTTTTACCAACATCGTCAACCATCGTGTAGCCGCCGGCGGCCGAACAAGCCGAGTTTGATCCATCGTGATGCGCGTTGAATCTATATGTCGAAGGGACATAACCATCTTGTGTCGATAAATCCAATTTTATATTTTAAGAGATGTCGATGTGTGAGCAATCGTTTTTTTATGCCCGTCATTTTACCAAAAATGCCCGTCATTTTACCAAAAATGCCCGTCATTTTACCAAAATACCCGTCATTTTACCAAAAATGCCCGTCATTTTACCAAAAATGTCCGTCATTTTACCAAAAATGTCCGTCATTTTACCAAAAATGTCCGTCATTTACCATAAACGTCCGTCATTTTACCATAAACGTCCGTCATTTTACCAGAAATGTTCGTCATTTTACAAAAAATGTCCGTCATTTTAACTTCGGAAAAAGTGTCAAGAATGACGGAAAATGGCCCACAAATCAAGCGTATAATTACACGTGTCCGAGCTCGTGCGCTAAGGTCAATACGCCACCGAATCCTCGGCTATATTTCACCATTGCCCCGCCTTCATGGCAGCCGCTACCGGTGTACGCTAAACCTACGAAATAAAGAGGGGGGAAAACGTGTTAAAATACGACGTTGCCGACATTGCCACGCGATTAACAGTTGTATCTGCGCGTTACCTACGACCGGAGCCAATGATCCATCCGTATTGTGATCATACAGTTGTTTTCTGACGAAAAAAAAAAAGAATGAAAAATAGCCGAATCCCGCGATTTGTTCCCGAACTCGATTATCAATACGCCGATTGTAAATATTTTTTACTCACGTGGCCAAAATGACAACTGCGCTGTAAGTGTCGCCTTGAATCCTGTTTACCTCATCCTTGAAAAACCTTGTCGTCCTGTCGAGCACATCGTCCGCATTGTAGGACGTGCTCCGTTCCGTGTCCGGCGCGATATAAGGCGTCGCCGATGAGTCCTGATGATTTGTAACTCATTAAAAAAAAAAAAATGTCTTCGGTTCGATTGGCAAACCGGAGGAAAAAAAAATTGCAAACGATAATTTTACCAGCGGTATGATAATTCCGCCGATTTTCAGCCGAACCTCGGGGCTCCTCAATTGACGGTATATCATGTCCATGGCATTCAGATGCGCTATCAGAAGCATGATATAATTCTCGACGCTTCCTTCCGAGCTGAAAATAAGTTATTTTCATTTCTGCTAAATTTGACTTCGTTTTGTTCGTTCTCGTTATTATCATAATAACATCAAATTAGCTATCTTAATTTATTTATTTATTTATTTATTTATTTATTTATTTATAATAATTAATGAAATAATGCTTATTATATAATTATATATAATTATATAAATTAATAATTTATATAATTATCTATTTATTTATGATATATTTATTAAATTATTATAATTTATATAAATTAATAATTTATATAATTTAATGAATTAATACAGTCGTTGTACGATCAGTGTATTATTTGGGAGAAAAGAAAGAATGTATTTGTCTTTCGCTCACGTGACGACACCGTAGGCCGGCGTGACGAGGATTTTCGGATAAACGATGTCAGGTGGATTGACCGCCTGTTGTTGCCGACTCTTCGGTCGAGACCCCTGCGGCCGGCGGGCGGGAACGCTCGGCCGCCCTTTCGACACGCGCGAATTTTCAATGAAAAACTCAATACCTGTGAATCCGATCGACGCGCGACGTGCGACTTACTGCGGGTGTAACGACGGAAATATTCCTTCGGCGGTATTTCGTTCTTGTATATCACGAGGTACAACGGAGGATCCTCGTCCTGATTGCCTCCCGAATCCGCGGATCGCGATACTATCGTGTGACTCCCGTTGATGTATGTAAATCCATTTTCGTACCCTCGCGGTAAAGTCTTCACCGCATAGTCTTGCTTCAGTATACCTATCTGATAATTTACGAGCTTATTTATTACTTATTATTATTACTATTTATTATGTATTATTATTACTTTTAATTATTACTACTTATTATGTATTATTATTATTTTTTATTATTACTACTTATTATTATTATTATGTATTATTATTATTACTAACCATAGACACTCCGCTTCGTGACCTCCGGAATTTCGTTATCGCCGAACACTCCTCTTGGTTTTGATAGAACTGGAACGATCCGATACCATCGAGAATCTTGAAAAGCGGACGCGTGATTTTTTTTTTATTGAACAATCAATTAATTGGTATCAGTCGACTTGTGTTAATGAAATATTGAGTGAATTACATCGGGCCTCGGGGTGTAGGCGACGTCGTGATAGGCCTGACGGTTGGTCTCCGCGAACCACACGGCCGTCGAGGTCGGCGATACGAGCTCGTGGTCCGGAACGAAGTACAGAGTCGCGGTCGTCGGGGTGCCGTGATATTCGAACGGTATATTCAGGACGTTCGCCGCCCTCTTCGATCGCGCCGGATTCGTCAGTTTCACCAGCTCGAATTTCGGAACTGCAAATTTCGATCGATTTACACGACACACGTGTTTCACTCGCGCGTTTCGTGAGTTTGTATATTTATTTCTCGCCGCGTGTCTTACCCGAACCATCCTCAGTCCCGAAGAAAGATCGTATCTCGTCGACGCTCATGTTTCGAAAAATCGCCGCGTTGCTCGTCGTCGCGTCGCCCAATCCGACCAATATTTCCGCGCAAAACAGGATTATCCATCCGGTGGACCGAAACATTTTGGTGCGAGATTCGAAAAACAAAAATTAAAAAATTGCAACAATGCACACTATTCGGTGCAGCGAAGAGGTATTACATTTTCGGCGCTTTTTTTTCCTTTATATAGATATTCGCGACGCGACCATCAATGTTTATCATTTATTTTCTTGCTGCGAAATAAAACGCGTATAGTTTTTTCATGGCTTATGAATCTGCGTAACAAAGTTAAAGTGGCTATTGTCGGAATAAAAAAACACGTGTAAGTGCAGTTTTTGTGATATCCTTCCCGTGATGTCGCGAAAAGGTTGTGAAGCGCATCACGAACAGTACGTTTTTTTCCAATCTTATCGTTTTGCTAGCGATGAATAAAATAACAAAAACCGTTAAAGTCTGGCGGGTCGACACGTTGCATATTTTTATCGACACGCAAGCAGCACGAAAAAATGTGTTTATTTTATTTGGTTTAGTTTTTCGGTTTATTTGTACTTAATTTTTCATGAATATAACGCCGTTTGAAAATGACGAAAACATAAATCGTGCTCGCGGCTTCGATTCGATTCCATCACAGTTTTCTTCCATACCGACCGTGGTAACCATTCGTCCATAAAACAGTTTTCTTGTGTGTCTCGATTCCTTCGATAAAACAGTTACTAGGGGATTTTTCTGAAACGTCGATAAAACAGTTTGCTAGGGTTTTTCTGAACCGTCGATAAAACAGTTCTAGTATTTTTTTCAGTTTCCCGCGTCAGTAAAAAATGTTTCCTTCTACCAATGATGCGCTGTATCCGCTACAAATTCGAGCGATAATTACAAAAAACACACACGAAAAATGCAAGAGTATTGTTTATTCGTCTCACTGTCTCCTGTTTACCATAAATTACAAAAAGTATAAAGACACACTTATTCGTGATATCAACGTGTTCAACAGTCGATACGACTACGCGACAATCGTGATTTGAACAGAAAAAAATACGTAGTGAAGGACAAATACGTTCAACGTAAATAATACTTTGCGGTTCACCGTCGCGCGCTTAAGGTACAAAAATACATAATTATCTGTTCGGCACGCTTAAAAAAAAAAACTGCGGAATTTTTTTTCGTCACTCAATGTTCAGCTACTCAGGTTCATCGCGGTGTCACTTGGCTCTTGGACACGGGGCCAGCGCGTAGGTCCTGAAACCTCGGTGAGCGTTTCGCAAGTGATTCATTAGACGCAGCTTCGTCTCCTCGAGCACCGAGAGCAACGCCTCGCGGCAGGGACTCGTGAGGGTCTCGTTGAATCGCTCCAAAATAGCCATGTCTATTTCCGGCACCCCGTCCAATTCCTCGGCCTGCAGCATCGCCTCGCTCACGTCCTCGATCAGACGGTCCAACGACGGATTTTCGACTGAACGACTGCAAAACAAACGTGTCATTAAAATTATTATTTTTGTGTGACATTTTTTGCCATGTATTTGTCACATTTTTTTGCCATTTTTTGCCATTTTTGTGACATTTTTTTAGCCATTTAAATGTGACATTTTTCGTGCCATTTTTGTGACATTTTTCTTGCCATTTTTTGTGACATTTTTCGTGCCATTTTTTGTGACATTTTTAAAATCATTTTTTGCCAATTATTTAGGTAACTTAAAAAAAATATTAGTCACGAATTTTTTTTACGTTTCCCTGAAATTATTTTGGCCATTTTTTCAATTTTTTTTATTTATTTTTTTTTTTTATTAACTTACTAGTAATTTTCTTCCTTCTCGATGTACTCGCAGCACTTTTCGTAAAAATCGAGACAAGCGAGATCGTCCCTCCTGCGCGCCTGTCTGAGATACTCCCGGAAGATCTTGCGACCTTGCGAGAGCGTGAGGGTCTTGTGGATGTGGTCGGTCACGTGGTCGAGCTCCTCGACGGTAAGGCCGGAAGTGCACTTGCCGATGCACCCGATTATCTTTCCGGGCATCGAGGAGGTCTTCATTCTTCACGACTTCCTGCGAATATAAATAGTCAAGACGTCAAGCGGAATTTTTGCAGAGGACGAATTTCACTGCCCTCAAAAATACATCTGGAGCCCGACGTTCTTCGTTTGTTTCGCGTTTAATCGCTTAGCCCTAATTGCGCCGTCTCCAGACGCCTCGTTACACAACAATCGATCGCGTAAACAACTCTTCCGTCGCGACGACGGATCGTCAAATGTCTACGTGGAAATAATTTTTCGAGGGCAAATTTTTCTGGCACTAAAAAATGTAGCCAAAAATTGAAATAAATGTTAAACTATAGAATTGAAGTTGAAAAAAAAAAATATATCGCAAATGCTTCGAATTTTGGTAAATTAGAACCCGAGGCAGAGGGGAAATATAATTTTTATTTATTATTACCAAAGTATTTTTTCGATTGTGGTGAAAAACTTAATTAGAGAATTTAATTGCCCCAAGGGGGAAATTAATTGACTCAGCATTATTACAATAAATAACTACAGGAAATGAATGAAAAAATATGCAATTCACCTTTTTGCGTCGTAAATAATTAAATCACGTTCCTCGTGCACCGGTTGATTTTTTTATCGTAGCACAAACATTTTTTTATAAGTTCTTAAATCCAAATCACAATAACTATATTTTTTTTTTTTTCATTAAGGCACCGCGTTTTTGTTGAAACGAAATGTTCGGTCTCCGCTCGAAGAACTCGTAGGACTCATCGAGGCACTGAATAGTAGAGGCAGCTGGTTTATTGATCGCGCGAAGCACCTGCCACGAACCCCTCAAGACGCGTTAATCGCGCTGACGTAATTTTTGCACTTTTTGTTGGGAATTTTTTGGAGTAATTTTTTTTTATATTTCTTCGAGCACTCGCGAACCGAATCGTCAGTCTTGAGGCGAAGAAACGAGGCCGAGGCGACTCATGCGTGCTTCCTGAGGGAGCGACTTCCTCGCACTGACTCAATCTCATACGAACTCGTGGGTAATAAATATAGAGCCGAGCGACGACGACGTCGCGACGCCGGCGCCTCTCGACCGACTGAATCTACATTTATTTTCTGATCTTTTAATTTTATTATTTAGTACAAGTTAAATTTGAAAAAAAAAAAAAAAAAAATTGATGAATAAATTATTGGTAAATAACATTTTACTGACATAAATTGTTAAAATTGTGGAAGAGAATTTTTTTATTATTCTTAGGTGGAAATATATTCAATTATTTATCGAATTGAAGAAACTATCATTATGGGAAGGAGCTAAATGACAGTAATTTTTTAACGAAATATTTTTTTTTAAATCGTGAAGGTAAAAAAAAAATTCGGTGAGTCCCAAAATCAATTCTGTCAACCGGTTCCCTTGGAACCAGACTTAGGTGTTTTCGACTCTACGAATGACCCCGAGTAAACCGGTTGACGAATTTCACTCTGTGACTTCTGATTTTTTTTTTTTTTTTTCGTTGGGTCGTTTTACAACGGATGAGCGGAATTTTTAAAAACTTTCGACTGTCGACAAAACAGCTTGCAAATTTAATCTTACCTATTTAATTAATTAAAAGTGAAAAAAAAAATTCACGATTGGATGAGACTTTTCACGAGTTCCTCGAACGAATATTTACGCCGCAATCGTAACGATGACGCGGGTCACGAATGGCTCGCGATTCTATTAGCAGCCCGAGACCGCAATGAAAATAAAATCGAGGGTACCGAGGCGACTGATTAGCGGTCGTTTAGCGATAAGAGACTAAAGAGACTCGAGAAGTCGACTCGTCGCAGCGATTTCTTCAATTCTCGAGGCAAAGAAACGAGATTTACTCGTGGAAAAAAAAATTGTCTCGGCTCGTCGTTCGCGAAATATTATGATTTTTTTTTATTCCGTGGGAAAGACAGAAGTTCGCGGAGTTACGAAACAGCGAAGAATACGTTGGGCAGATAGCGAGGGCAATTATATCTGAAAAAGCTGGAAGGAAACTTCTGTACTCACCTTTTCAACAAAGTTGACTACAGATACGAAACGATTTTTATTTTTATTTTTTTTTTTTCAATACACAAAAACGGAATAAGATGATCACAGTTATTTAATTAATTAAAGTGATAATTTTAATTGCAATTAAACTTTTTTTTTGCAGAGACAAAAATGTTAACGACGATTAGGAATTTTTATTATAATGCAGGGAAATATTTATAATTATTTCACTAGTCGTTTACTAATATTTTGTGAGGAGACAAAAATGTACCAATTGCGGGAAGTTGGTTGATCTTGTCACGCAGCTTTTTTGTTTTTTTTTTTACATACATCACGTCAAGCATGTCTGCATTTTTTTGCTGGGAAAAATTGGAGGTCGATAACCTCTCGAATGGCGATCTTAAGGGGCCAATTTTGCAGCCAGAGTTTGGCTCTTCTAATCTGGCTTCAGGTGTGGTGAACGTGTTGTGCAGATTTTTAAAAATATTTTGCGAATTTAGAATTAATAAAATCATTTTTTTTTCAGAATTTCGAGAGATGTATTTCCGGTGAGTACAACATTAATTTGCCGGAAATGGAGTTTCTCGCTTCGAATTTGTCGCCCCGGGAGTGCTACGATTTTTACAATCAACTCTCGCATCGAGGAGCCAATCGAGTAAATAAAAAAGTGTCAAATTGATGGCAATGTAGTTTTGAATTTCTGCGCCCCAGAATTTCGTTAATCAATTTTTTTAACACAATATTTTTTTAATATTTAATCTCAAATATTAATTCAATAATAAAAAAAAAAATTTCAAAGGGTGGAACCTCGATTTACGCCCGGAAGGAAAAATCGCACCGGTTGTCATGCCGAAGCCTGCTGGTAACTTGGCTGACGGACCCCGAGGAGTCGGCTTTTCGGAGCCACGAAAATATCGAGCTTAAGCTTCGCAAAGTCGGTCGCAAGGATTTGGCTCGCTGGGTAGTCGGGAGGATCGAGTCTTCGCTCCAGCGTAAGAGGCGACTGGACGACAGGGAAGAATCGACGTACGTTTGAGATGGTAAATTAACTGCTACTGTTTTTTGTATTTTGTTTCTTTTTTTTCAGCCTACGATCTTTTTTATTTTATTTTATTTTTTATTTTTATTTTATCTACGTCCGATTTTTTTGCAGACGAAACGACGCGATCGTCGTCGACAGAGTGGGCGAAAAAATAGTGCCAATCGTGGAGGGCCGGGAAACGCTAAACAAGGGCGAAGAAGTCGCGATCGACGGCAGAAACAATTCTTGCGTGTTTTGGAAAATCTTCTTCAGCGTCATAATCGTCCTCTCTCTCCTTGTCCTCTTCGCCTGCTTCTACAGATTTTTGTACACGAAGTTGCGTTGCATCTATCGTCGGTGATTATTTGATTTTTAAAAATCGATTTTGAAATTTTTATTAATTTAATTTAACCGATTTTTTAATTTATATATTAATTCAATTAATACTTTTTTGCAATTTAATTAATTTAATTTTAAAAGTGGTAACAAAAATTCGCAGCCTCGACTATTCCGAGGACCGGAAGTGTCGTCCGCCCGAGCAAACTTACGGCGCAGCGTCGGACACGAATTTGAGTGAGAAAAGTATTCGAAAGTCGTGCGATTTTCTTCATTGCACAGCGAATAATCGAGGCGAGGTGGACGAGACCGAAACGACTCTCGAGTCTCCGGATTATTTTACGTCGACGAGCGAGTCGAACGAGGACATTTTCGCCGGTTCGCACGAGGCGAGACAATTTTTTTCACGCTCGGAAAAAACTTTGGCACCCGTAAAATCGGCAGAAACGTCGAGACATTCGTCCCTCGATGAGAGTCCGAGGTGGATTCCCTGCTCGTGCAATGAAATTTCAGAGACGCGGGATAAAAATTCTCCAGCTCCGAGTATTATTTTATCGAGGAACAAATTAAAGAATTCAGAATCAAAGCAATTTCCACCCGCGATAAAAATTTCCTCAACCCAAAGACTCGACACTTCGGAATCGGAAAAAAATTTCCTACCCCAGAAAAAAATTCCCTCGGTCGAAACATCCGAAAATTCGTCGCAAAAAAGTCTTTCAGCCCGGAAAAAAATCTCGCGGATCGAAAACAGAATTCCAACTCCGGAAAGAATTTCCTCAAAGTTAGGACTGAAAAATTCGAAATCCAAGGACGAATTTCCGACCCGGAAGAAAAATTCCTTCACCGAAAAATCCGAAGTTTCGGGAGTCCAAAAAAATTATCCAGCATCAACGAAAAAATTCGACTATTCGGAAGATGAAAAATTCGAAGTTTCGCAACTCGGAAAAAATTCTCCAGTGTCAACGAAAAAATTCGACTATTCGGAAGATGAAAAATTCGAAGTTTCGCAACTCGGAAAAAATTCTCCAGTGTCAACGAAAAAATTCGACTATTCGCAAGATGAACAATTCGAAGTTTCGGAGCCCGGAAAAAAATCTCCAGCGTCAACGAAAAAATTCGACGGTTCCCAGGATGAAAAATCTTCGGAGATTGCGGATGATTCGCGATATCCGAGCGAAAACGACGAGAGCGACGTGGCCGAGACGTACGACGAGCTCGCGATGTTGTTTTCGGAGGAAATGAAGCGCCAGTGGCGTCCGTGTCGTCGCAGCGGCTGCCGACTCGCGAGAAACCTGCGATCGAGCGGCCGATCGGGGGAACACGACGTGCGAAAGTGTCGAGCGAGATTCGGTCGGATGTTCGGCTACAGGCGGATCGGAGCGGACGAGAGGCCGACGTGCAGCAGCGCGGAAATTTGTCCCGACACTTACGACGAGTTCGAACTGATGCGAGCGACGCGCCGCGAGCAGCGAGAAAACGTGGCGCGCGCGATCGTCGAGCGGCGAAAACGATTCTTGGACCAACCGTGTTTGTCGCCGAATCCTCCGGGAAGTTAAGAAGACGACCGCGAATTATTATAATTATTATTCCTCGAGGGGTGTAAATAAAGATATACGCTGTTTTTTAAGGCTTTTTCAGGTGTTTAATCAATCGTTTACATTCGCTCGCTCGACTTCTTGACTTCCTTGACTTGGAGACCTGAAAAAAAGAAGAAAAAAATTATACATCGTATTTGTAAAATTATTCGAAATTCCGAAATTTGTGACGAAAACTCGAAGTGTCAGGATGATAAAAAAAATTGAATAAAAATTTCGTGAAATTGAAAGAAAAGAAAAGAAAAAAAAACTATAAATTCCGGTTTAGAAAAATATTTGAAACGGGATTTTTTTTTAAACGAGTAAAAATTCCTGACAAAACTATAATAATAGAATTGACTAACTTTTTGTTTTGTTTAATTTCTACAATTTCAATGTGGCGAATAAAAAAAATATTTGTTTACCTGGCGGAAGCGACTGCTTCAGTTTCTCAGCCTTCTCCTTGTCGGTTATGACGAGCGTGTAGAGGAATCGGGAGCAACGCACCTTGAACTTGACGTTGTCGGCGTTCTTCTTTATCTTGACGGCTAAACCAATGAAACATACAAATTAAGTCCTAAACTCGGAATTTCCAAAATGCTCGTTGAGTAAAAAAAAAAAAAATTGCATTTAACTCACATTTGGCGTCCTTCCTCCTCGCCTTAAGGAGAAAGTCCTTGATTTCCTTGATTTCACGCGGCTGCAAAGCGAAACAACAATTTTCAATCGAATCCTCGAAAGTCGTGTCGCAAACGAATTTTTCCCGGCTCAAAACAGCGCGCGGTTTTTTTTTAGGTTAAGTGAGGTTAGGTTTCGAAATCTGCGTTTTTTTCGTGTTTCGCGGCCGATTCGAGCGATTTTTTCTCGCGAAAAATATTAAACGACGTTCGTCGCTCATTTTCGAGAGAATCAGCGGGAAAATTAGTAATTTTTCGTACAACTTTACTCACCATTTTGTTTTCAGTCTCGCGGAGCGATGTGTAGCGCCTGAAACAATCGAACGCACAAATATGAGTTTTTGCGGAAAAAATGAACAAACGTTTGGTGCCCGCGGATTCACGACAATGTCACGAGCGCACTGGGAACGATAGTTTTGCGATAGAACCGAGGATTTCGGTAATATCGACGGATTTCCGAATTTATTCGGGCGCAAACGTCACTCACCACGACAAACGTAAGGCGGAAGAAGGAGCTGCGGTGTCGCCCTCTGGCGGGACAAAAATGCGCGCGCAGCGTGCGCGTGCAGTGGCGGGAGATAAAAACTCCACTTGACGTCAGTGTACAGTCTCCCAAAATAATTAAATTATATCGTTAAATAATTAAATTATAGCTTTTCCGGCGCAGAATTTGTAGCGTAGAATTTGTAGAATAGAGTTCGAAGCACGCGGATTATATGGAACGAACGGGTTAAACTTTCATTAAACATCGTACAGTTCAGGCTCCAGTGCAGGCCCAATTTTGCAGTCCGATTTACCAATTCCCAATTGAAAACCCAACTGTCAAAATCTCAGTAAACATTCTTAAAAAAAATAATAATGAAACCTCCTACAAAACCCCGCATAAAATCCACCGATCTCTCCCCAAAACCTCAAGGCGCGCTCGAAGCATTTTGAATCTCCCGCGCGCATCCTCCCCGCTCCGCGCTCCCACTCTACATTACCGACCGCCGGTACACCCAGCTCTCGTCGTCGTAAACCTCCCCCCTCGCTTCCGCTTCCAAATGACGCCGCAGCTGCGCGATCCGAGCGTCGCTCTTTGCGTCATGGACACCGCGAAGCCCGTAGTCGTGTAGAGACGCCTCGCTCATCCTTTTCATCCGGTGATATCGCCGTGAATACGCAATCGGCGCCGCGGCCGTTTACACCTCGATCGACGAGAGAAAGCAAAATCGCACAGCTCGGTCTCGCCCAACGTCATCCGTGTTTCTTGCGATAATAAATACCAAGAGAGCCTCGAGAGTCGCGAAGGGCGCGGTCAAGGGACTCATATCCATCTCCCGTGTCCCTATCGATTGTACATATATACACACACACTTATATATATATACACGTATATATATATATATCTATATATATATATTATACATTCTCGGGAGAGTCGGGAATTTCCCCCTGCGTGTCGGGTGTCCACGCGCACCTCTCGTCGTGCCAACCACGTCGTCCCTCTGCGGAAAATCAGCTCCACTGTACATATCTGCTTTTCCCTACACGTAAGTAGAGCCAAATTTTGTTCTCGTTTTTTGTAGTTCGACGCGGTGTTGTTTCCTTTACGTTCCCACTTATATTTGTGCACGAAAGTTTATTCGGGGTCGACGGCCGGCCGCGCGAGTTTTTCACGGCCGCCGTGCGAACAAACCGGCGAAACGGGGCGAACGCGAGAACGCGACGCGAGGCGGAATCGCCGGGAGGCCATGTTTTTAAGCCCGTGAATTTTCGGGCAACCCGAGGAGAACACGACGCGATTTTCCCAGAGCCTTGGGAATGACGAATCCAAGCGATTTTTTAGCATTTTTCGGCGATTCGGCGAAGGCGACTCGGTTTTTTTTTGGGGGGCGGGGGAGGGGGGGAGGAGGGAATTTTGAGATTTTGAGATTTCCTGGCGATACGAGGGGATCGCTCACAGGTGCAAAGGGACGCCATGTTCACCGCGGTCAACGCGGAAGCGAAATTTTCGGACGCATTTTTTTCGACCACGAATTTTTCGCATTTTTTTGGGATTTTTTTTCGATCGAAGTTTTTTTTTTTTTCGGTGGATGTAACGGATTTTTGGGGTAAATTGGGAATTTTGGGGGAGAAACTTTTTTTTTTCGGGTTTGCGATTTAAAAAAAAAAAATTTATTTTGTGGGATTTCGGATGATAAAAGCGAATTTTGCGGGCGTCGCGAAAGAATTTTTCGGGAAATTACGAATTCTGGTTTTTTTTTTACACGGAACGACCTGTAGACTGCGGTTTATGATTCAGTCGCGTTTCGAGCTTGAGTAGCAAATTTTTGGTTCTTTTCTGCTTTCTTTCTTTTCTATTCTTTCTCCTTTTTTTTTGCACTAATTAGTTGTATGTATTTTGTTATTTATCAGATAAGTTGAATTTATCAAATAAAAAATAGGGAAACTTTGACGAGCGCAAACGAGGCAAACTCGGCGAGAGAGAGAGAGACGAGCAAAAAAAAAAAGACACACCAAAATTTTGAGCTTTGATCCTGCAGCGACGGAAAAGAAAAACACAAAAGTGCAGAATTTTCTCGCTTCTTTGGTTCGCGGAAGTCGGTTCTCTCTTTATTTTTTTTTGTTTTTCTTTATTTATTTGATAAATTGAATTTTAGACGTAAGAGAGAATGTCTGAATCGGATTTGCTCGCCGCCGACCAGATAGACGGTCTCGACGGCCTGGAGAATGGTCAGGACGGCGACTCGATAATGCAGTCCGACGACGTCAAGAGAGAATTCAGCGAGGCCAATATCGACGATCCGGTGAGTTGGCCAATCGGAGCCCGAGAGACGAGGAAGCGCAAAACGTAAATATCCTTCGGGTGGCGACGAATTGAGACGAGCGACTTTTATCTGCTCAGGAGCTCGAGGCGATCAAGGCGCGAGTGAGGGAGATGGAAGAGGAGGCTGAGAAGCTCAAGCAACTGCAGTCCGAGGTCGACAAACAGATGAACATGGGAAGCCCACCGGGAATCAGTGAGTCCACGTTTTATCGCTGATTCAGAGTTGGGACATTTTTTTTTCTCGCTACAAAAATTGTTGAGGAAATTTGGAGCAAAAAAATTCGAACTCTTTGCTTTTGAATAAAATATATTTTTCCCTGAAACAAATGGAAATGTAAATTTGGTCTTGAAATGACGAAAAATGAAAACGAAAACTTCGAAACGACGAAATATCTCTAATTCGGAGTCGTAAACTTTGGCTCCAATTTTTTTCTCACTATAAAAATTGTAGAAGAAATTAGGAGCCAAAAAATTGAATTCCCAGCTTTTAAATGAACAATATTTTTTCCCTGAAACAAATGGAAATGTAAATTTGATCCTGAAGTAACTAAAAATGAAAACGAAAACTTTGAAACGACGAAATAACGTAAAGAAAAAAACTGATTTTAAAAAAACGACTATAAAATAAAGATTATTCTCTGAAAAAAGTAAAGACCGAGACGATCGATTTCTGACGGTAAAATTCTGTTGCAGCGAGTCCTCTGAACATGTCGATAGAGGACAAGATGGAAGTGGACAACAGGTCGATATACGTTGGAAACGTAAGTGGCTAAATCGATGTATTCGTGAGATAATAAAAAATATAGAAATAAAAGAAAAAATTATGAACAAAAATTAAAATAAAAGTTGTTTAATTTTATAAATTTGTCGGGTATTTTCGCAGGTTGACTACGGCGCGACGGCCGAGGAGCTCGAGCAACACTTTCACGGTTGCGGCAGCGTGAATCGCGTCACCATACTGTGCAACAAATTCGACGGTCATCCCAAGGGCTTCGCCTACATCGAATTCGCCGAGCGCGACTCCGTGCAAACGGCAATGGCGATGGACGAGTCGATGTTCCGCGGACGACAGATCAAAGTGATGCCCAAGAGAACCAACAGGCCGGGAATGTCCATGACGAACAGGTAAATTTGTCGTAAAAAAAATATCCCATTTAAATAAATCAGAAAATTCGAATTTGTAACGCATTTAAATAAACGAATAATATGTTTTCTTCTTTACTCAATTAAGCAGACAGATTTTAATCATTTTTGACAAAAATTTGGTATTTTACCACATTAAAATGCCTTTTTTTTTAATTTAGAATTAAAAATAATAATTAGTGAGATAATAATTTAAGAAAAAAATTGCAAACGAATAAAGAAATTACGCTGAATTTCCGTTTTTCTTCGCCAGGGGTCCGAGAGGAACGCGCGGCTATCGAGGAATGGCACGGGGAATAAGCCGTGGAAGCGCGTACTTTGGTTACAGACCGATGAGGCGACCCAGGTAAAATTGTTTCCGATTAAACGAAGAAGACAAAAAACTATATAAAACAGAAAAAAAAATACAAATTCTTTTTCTTCGTTCCTTCTTCCTTTTTCTTTCTTCGTTTTTACTGTTTTTTTTTTTTTTGTTTTTTTTTTCACACTTTTTTCACACCGGGCGAAGCGAGTTTTCCGATTTGCCGGGAAAATTTCGATCGAGCGTCGAGGCCGGTTTTGGGGAGGCGGAAGGAAAACGCGGTCGGTGATTCGGAAGGCTCGCTTCGAACCGGGAAATATAATATATGAAAAAATATATATTATGCGCGAAAACAGCCACCTCGAGATAACCGGAAGCCCAAACGAGGCGAAAAGCTTATTAAAGAGAATTATTGAGACATTTTGTAAACGAGAGGAAAAATCGTTTCTTGAGAACAAAACTTTGTTTGTTGTTTTTGTCGATAGAGAAAATTGAGTTTGACAGAAAAAGTTGCAATTAAAGGACCATGAGAAAAAACACCAACAAAGAGAGTTAAACGTTGCTTCACTCCTCCCACCAGTCGCGATCGTTGTCGGCGAAACCGTAGACCGCGAAATAAAAAAAAACACGCGAAAAAAACCGAGTTGAGAAAAACTGCCTTTTGGGATCGGGAGATTCGAGCGCTTCGAGCCAGTGAAATCGGCGACGAATGGATGTCGATTTTTTTTCGACGTTTTTGCAAAGTTTCAAAGAGTCGGCTGCCAAGATCTTCGAACGTATCGAACGAATGCGAATTTTCGAGAGAGAGAAAGAAATTGATCCGTTTTGATCCGAGAAAAATTCGTAATTTGTTGTCGATTTTGAGGCGGTACTGAGTTTGGTTTCTCGGACGAAGCTGCGTGGATTTGCTGCTCAGATCGAAATGTTCGGTTACTTTTTTTATGAAAGAATTGTTTGGCTCAGGTCAACGCTGTTCGCGTTTCACTCGGATATCGATTCTCTCTGAGTAAACGGGGAATTTTTCTTACCGACCGAGTCGATTTATTATAAAGTTCAACCAGCGAAATCGTAATTCCGTGATACGAATTTTTGAAAATATCAGGAAGCCAAATCCCCGCTGCGCCCTCCGAGGGAAAAAAATGTTCGTCGCACGCTGAAGCTGACAAAAAAATTGCGAATCTTTCCCGGAGAAAAATTGAACAAGCGTTGTTTCGTTAAATTATCATTCGCTCGATATTTCAATAAATTAATTAATTAAATTAAATGATTTTCCGCGTTTTTTTTTAAATTTACTTGAATTGATCGTTGAAAACTTTGCCGAAACGGTTACGAAAAATTCCAGCGCCGATTTAATTAGAGCGAAGCGATTTAATCTCCATCTGAAAAAGAACCAAGAAAAGTTTAAATAAGTTCGGGAATGGACATTGGGATTGGGCAAGACCGTTCTTAACGCTCAACTATTATTTATTTTCCTGCTTTCCCTTCGACGCAGGAGCTACAGACGAGGCTACTATATGCCCTACTGACGACTCTAGCCTACCCAGTGATCCAACAATAATCCTCGCTGTAATATTCAAGGTATGTTTTTCTTTTTTTTTGTCGTCTCTTTTATTTTTCGATTACAACCACGGAAAATCCGTTGTCTTTCTTTTTTCACGCGCAAAATCGTCATTCATTTCTCCGTCCTTAGAGCGAGATTCGTTTTAGGTTCTTGTCGATTGTCGAGTTTCCTTTTTTTTTTCACATTCGCGAGACGAAATTTCACGAAAGTTCGAGATTGATTTTTTTGATCCTCATTGAGTTTCCGATTTACTTCATTTCCACTGATCCGACGAATCGTCGATTTCATTCCAATTAATTACGAACGCGTTTTTGCCGTTGATTTCTTAAAAATTAGATACGAATTTTAGGCACGATGTTGGAAATAAATAAAAAAATACATACAGGTTTCTGAAAATATTGATGGATCAAAAATTGAAACTTTAACGAAGCGAGAAAAAAAACATCGTGGCTGGAATTAAGCGCATCCACCGAATATAGATAGACGAGAAGCATTTCCAATTATCATTTTTCGTTACTTATTTACATATATGTACATACATATTTATTTTTCTTTTATTTATTTATTTTTTTCAACAAAATAATCCACAAGTGTTTCAAGGGCGTGATTAAAAAAAAATTTACGTCGATTCTTATGATATGTCCACAGAAAAAAAACACATACGATGGGGAAAAAAAAGAGAGTGAGCGAAAAAAGAGAGAGAGAGAGAGAAAAGAAAAGACCTCATATGTCAGAAAAGAGAAAAAAAGATTGGACAAAGATGGGCACAATAATTATTCGTATTTCATTAACGAACAAAAAAATATATATATGATAGACAAAAAAAACCGACCCGTATGACAGAGCGAAAAAAAGAGAAAAAATGAAGAAAAAAAACGATACACGTAGATAATCCGGACGTTCGTCGTTGCATTTTAATCGATCTCCGCGACAGTTTTTTTTTCGATTCGAGCACATTTTCGCAACTTTTTGCAATTTTTCTCGCCAAGAATACCGAACGAAAGAAAACATTAAAAAAAAACATGAAACGACTAATTCGTCCATTAAACTGCAACGACGTCGCAAATAGTTCTTATGTCATGTAATAATAATAATAATAATATATTTTAGTGAGTCTTGTGCGCGCGCATGGTAAGTGCATTTCGTTCTGTTCTGATCGCGTGGACAGCGAGAATTAATTTCGCGTTACGACACAAAAAAAAAAAAATAACGAGAGAGAAGCAGCAAAAGAATTTTCCCTTCGTTTCGCGATTATCGGTTTTCTTTTTTCGTTCCCTCGCGATTGCGCGATATTTTTGACGAAAAATTCCTTCCTTCTTTTGTTATAAAATGTTGATTTATAAAATACCAATAATAATAATCGTAATCGTAACAGTAATAATTAATAATCACCACTAAAAGTTAATTTTCATTGAGGAAAATCGCGGGAATTCTTACGAGAGCAAAATTCTCGCGCGAGAATTAGACGAAGAAATAACAAACCCGATTTCCGTTTTCCATTCCCGAAAAAAAAAGAAAAAAAATTCACCAACACCGGCCTCTCTCTTCCCTGTCGATAAGTTTTTGCAGGTGCGGCGCAACACATCAGCAACGCCTATCGAGTCACTAAAAGATACAAAAAAAAAAGAAAAGAAAGAACCCGACAAAAAAAAACGAGCGAATAAAAAAATTGTCACTTGCAGAAAAAAAAGGAAAAAAAATAATGAAAAGAGGGAAAAGCGATAGAGGGAAAAAATAAGAGTAAAATAATGCATGCCGAGGGAATTACTGGGTATATTCTGTCTTTTTGTCGACAGTCGAGAAGAAAAAAAGATATCAGAAAAAAGAGGGATAAAAAAAGCAAGAATTTGGGAATAATTAAGGCAAAGCACGAGCGGTGTAGCGGGCTGGTTGTTAATACGACGATGTAAAATGTAATCAATGAAAAAAAAAAAACGAAAAAAAAAATACGGTGGTGATAATAAAGATTCTTTTGGAGCATATTTGTTGCGGATTTTTGTTCTTTTTTCGTTGTTGTTGAACCTCGGCGACCCGAACTGGTGAGAGAGAAAAAAGGGCGGCCTTAAAAAATGCCTCGCGTTCCTTTTGCGAGGTTCGCGAGGAAATTTCGCCGTTTCAGCAATAATCACGCAATAATCCGGTGCATAAATCGATCACAAAATAATTACGTCGCGAATAAAATTAATCGCGAAATCATTATTTTCACGGGCTTCCGGTTCGAGGCGAGTCGAGTCGACACGTTTTGAGAGGCGGCTGCATTGCTGGAGAGAGAGAGGAAAAAGCGAGTGGGGTGGAGTAGATATTTATTTTATCGTGGGACATCGAATCCCCTAAAGACAGAAAATCGTAGATTTTTACAACAGCTGATAGATCGAGTGCGGAGAACGCTGGAGGTAAGTATACGGAAAATCTGTACATTACACAGAGGGAGAACGGCAAACGATGCTGCTTAACTCGTGGGACCACCTGACAATAATGATAATCAATTGGATAAAAAAAATTAATTTTAATTACTAATTAAAAATATTAATTTTGGCCGTAAAAGGCAGAGAAAAAAAGAATCGGAGGAGACTTAAAAAATCCGTTCACATCGCGTTTTGTCTGCAATCCTCTGCCACCTTCAATTCAGTTATCTTTTTTTTTGTTGTCTTTATTCTAATTTTTGTAACTTTTTTTTTGCTTTTATAATTCATCTTTAAATCCTCTTCTCACTCGAATAACAAGCTTGCACTGCGTTCGGGGTGGGTTTTGGGAGGGAAACGCGGGAGGAGGAAAGGGGAGGATGCCATTGACTAGTTAATCCGAAATCTCAAGGTTTCTCAAATATTCGGAACTTCGATCTACACTTTTCGTCACATTTTTTGTCATCATCGGCTCTCGTCGAATTTTCTTACTCTTTCTCTCGTCCTCGTCGTTGGCGTCGCAGACTCTTCTCGTTTGCGGTTTTCGAAGCAACAATCGGCGTTCGTCGTTTCACGCTCGTCGCGTCGTCGTCCTTAGCACGGATGGAGCTCCGCAGTGTCGATTATCGATCGGCAGAGCGCGAGAACGTCCGGCTGCGTTTCGCCCTCGCCGTCGTCTTTCTCCAGGTCCCTCAGGATCTCGACACCGCCTTCTCTCGTCAGAATCTCGCAGTAATGCCTCGCTGTTCACGAAAACGACGAATACTCGATTAACAAATTTTTTTCTCGCTGCTTTCCTCAGTCGAAGAGTTTTCAATCGTAAGTATGACGTTACCATCAAATACAGAAAAATATCCAAGTACATTGAAGCATATATAAACAAAAATTAAAATATAAAAATAAAGAAGTATTCAAATTCAACCACGATTAGTGCAAACTTCGTATTTCATATATATTTTATATAAAATAATGTTATCTATGATGCACAAAAATATATCATATATATTTTATATACAATTATTTTATACATGATGTATAAGAATATATCATATATATTTTATATAAAATAATGTTATATGTGATGCATAAAAATATATCAGATAAAATAATTTTTTGTATGATGTCTAGAAATATATAATATATTGAAAAACTCACGTTTCTTGGTGCAAGCGTGATTTATGGCCCAGAGAGCCCAGAATTGAGCGGGACGAGCGTCGGAGCAGTGGAGGAGCGGAAAGAGCGGCCGAAAGGTGCGACACTTGACGATCTCGTGGTCGGGCGTTTTCCAACTCCCGACGGTTTTGTCCAATTGCTCGAGGAGCTGCGGTCTCGTGGGCACCGAGGGGTCGACGATGTCGCAGCGCGGGTGGATCGCGTTCCACGGCTCCGGACCCGCGCTCAGCAGGTGCGCGGCTATGCCGGCCGCGAAGTACGACACGTCGATGTGCTCGGAGTCGAGCAGCGACGGCAGAATCTTCACGAAACTCGCTTCCATTATCCGTCGCCGCAGTTCGGCGACCTACGAGCAGTCGACAGACGTCGATCTTTTAACCGACGATCGCACAGCAATTCCAATTGCTCTTTGCCGACGCTTTTTTTTTTCACCGCACCCTCCGGCAAAATTAGGATTAGGACCGCAAAAACGGACGAAAATCCGATTGAAACCTGTTCGGACCGATTATTTTTCAATCGGAATTTCATAATTTCATAAATCGCAAATTTCATAATTCCATAAAATCGCAAATTTCATAATTCCATAAAATCGCAAATTTCATAATTCCATAAAATCGTAAATTTCATAAAATCACAAATTTCATAAATTTCATAAAATCACAAATTTCATAAATTTCATAAAATCACAAATTTCATAAATTTCATAAAATCGCAAATTTCATAATTTCATAAAATCGCAAATTTCATAATTTCATAAAATCGCAAATTTCATAATTTCATAAAATCGCAAATTTCATAATTTCATAAAATCGCAAATTTCATAAAATTGCTAATTTCATAATTTCACAAATTTCCTGATATTCAATCGACGCATTTGATTGAAATTTGTGCGACTGAAATATTTCCCCGAATTTGTGCGCATTGTTTTTGTCACAAAAAGTGTGTCAATTAACGTCGAACGACTCGGAGGAATTACGCACCTCGGCGACGTTACTGAACACTCGGAGGACTTTGGTCTCGATACTCGACTCTCCGCGAAAGTTCTTGAGTAGCTCGAGGAAGAGCACCATGCCGCCCTCGTCGAGGAAAATCTTGCACGTCGTCGCGCCCTCGTTCGTCAAATCCCAAAGCGTGTTAAGCGTCGAGAGCATCGTGGGGTCGACGGACTTGGACTGCAGCTTCGTTCGCACAATCGATAGCAGCCTGAACATGTTCTGCGTCCTCTCGGTGATCGCCAGAAGCACCGACGTCTCGGCGATCGATATCTCTTCGCCCAGTCTCGCGCACGCCGACTGGATCCATTTGTTCATCGGGGGGTTCTCGAGCGACAGACAAGCCTTCACTAATTTCAGGCATCTGAAAGAATCCACGTCTTCGCTTTATTTCGCGCTCAATAGCTAAAATCGTTTTTCCGCGAATTAATCGAATTAATCGAACAAGTCGAAGAAATCGAATTAATCGAATTGATCGAACAAGTCGAAATAATCGAATTAATCGAACAAGTCGAAATAATCGAATTAATCGTACAAGTCGAAATAATCGAATTAATCCAACAAGTCGAAATAATCGAATTAATCGAACAAGTCGAAATAATCGAATTAATCGAACAAGTCGAGATAATCGAATTAATCGAACAAGTCGAAATAATCGAATTAATCGAATTAATCGAACAAGTCGAAGTGATCGAGGGTAGTCGAAATAATCGATTTAATCGAACAAATCGAATTAATCGAACGATCGAATGAATCGATTAAACATGTAATTATAAGACGTTGTAAAAATCGCAAAGGCACCTAGGTCTGTCGATGTTCATCCCGGGCAGTATTATATCATTGCAAATGAGGTGCAAAGCGCTCATCTGTAGCTCAAATTCCCTCGGAAAAGCCTCCATCGCGGTGAGCGTGACCTCGATGGTCTGCTCGAGCACCGACGGATCGATCCTCGAGGCCAGGCCCTCGGTGAGCTTGTGAAGACACCACATGCCCGTCATTTGGATGCGATACTCCAGGGGATGCGATCGCATCGCCCGCAGAACGAGCTCTATAACGTCCTGACGAGCTTCGCCGAAGTACGGCGCCAATAAGTAGCACAACTTGGCGAGAGTGCTGTGCATCGATGGCGCGCAATCGTAGCGCAGTCTGAGAGCCTCGAGGACCTGCGTCTCGGTCGCCCGAAATTTCTGAAATCAGTCGAGAAAAAAAACACGGATTAAACTTCGGCGTAAAATTGGGACAATATTTTTTTTTCCCCTCTATCGAGGTTTTCTTACCCTCTCGTCGAGACGATCCGACGGAATGGCCATCGCTGCGGGGGAGTCCGAGGAACAGTTAGCCTGAACAAATTTTTTCTCACTCGTCGGGTCGGTTTCATCTTGAGGGTCCATCACACGCGCGGTAAAAAAAATACTTCAATTGAGTATCATGAGATGTATAAAATTATGAATTCTATGAAATTTATGAAATTTATGAAATTTATGAAATCTATGAAATTTATGAAATTTATGAAATTTATGAAGTTTATGAAATCAATGAAATTTATGAAATCTATCAAATTAATAAAATGTATGAAACATTATCAAATGTATGAAATTTACGAAATTCCTGAAATTATGAAATTATTAAATTCATGAAATTTGCGATTTTATGAAATTATGAAATTTGCGATTTTATGAAATTAATAAATTTAATGTGACGCAGAGTGCACTATACATCGCATGTGTACAGATACTTTGCGGTTTTACTTGGTACCAATTGTCACAGCCCGAGGATGCGTCCGTCGATGATCATCACCGCCGACGTCGTCTTCCCGGATATCCCGAACGTCGACGATATCCGCTGAACGACGAAAACGAGCGTGGATATCGCGGGGCGAACGTCGAGCGGGCGGTATTGACAACAGACTCGCGGTGACCCGAAGGAATCTGAGGTTGGGGCGCTCTCGGTGGAAAGAGAAAGGCGAGAATAATACACACGGTATCCCGGGAAGGTCGGACGGGGCTGTCGCTGACATCTGTTGGCCGGCGCGTTCGCACTCGCCTCGAGTAACCACGAGTTTTAGTGTCGATAAGACGAGGTCGTTTTGTTGTCAATTTTCTCTATGTAATTCGCTCTTCCGTCTTTAATTTTTTTTCTACTGTTCGTCTCGTCCCATGAAACTATTTTTTTTAAATAAGTGACTAAAATATCTCGCATTTTCGATATTATTTCGATTATTATTTTCGCGCGAAACAGGGAATGCAAAGTCGAACGAATTATTATAACAAATTTGCTCTCTTTATTAATCATCATGTGCCTCGCGGCTAACATTTCTCATTACATTATTTAATAATAATAATGATAATAATCATAATTATTGTAATTTTTATATATATATATATTTTTGTGTGTATATATATATATATCGATTTTTTTTAATATCTCGAGCGACAGCGACGGTCAGCTTGGCGCTCGAAAAAAAAAACATAATCGTTTCACGTCTCTCCTTTTGTTCAATTTTACTTCTAATCTTTTCCCGATTTCCGCGATCAACTCGCGTCGCGAAGGATTTCGCGGGGCGAGAGCGGAGCGCAAAACGCGCGCGGGTTTTTCCATCCCGAGCGCCGCGCGTCGCGCGAGTTCGCGTCCGGATTCGCGCGATTCGTCCTCTCGGGAGACAGTCATAAAAAATAATTACAATTGTAGTCGTAATCGAGAATAATAATTAATAATTGATAAATTGGATAATCAATGTTGGCCGTGAAAGACAGAGAAAAGAAGAGTCGGAAGAAACTTAAAAAATCGGTTTACATCGCGTTTCGTCTGCGATCCTCTGCCGCCTTAAATCTTTTTTTTTCTTACTTTTTTTGTCTCTCTTTACTCTAATGTTTGTAATTTTTTTCTTTTTATAACTCATCTTTAAATCCTCTTCTCACTCGAATAACAAGCTTGCACTGCGTTTGGGGTGGGGCTGAGGGGGAGGGGAATGAGGGACGAGGGGAGGATGCAATTGACTAGTTGCACCGAAATCTCGAAGTTTCTCGAGGATTTTCGGTACTTGGATTTACACTTTTCGTTTCATTTTTTTTTTTTTTTTTTTTCGTCAGCTCTCGTCGGATTTTTTCTTACTCTTTCATTCGTCGTCGTCGTTTGCGGCCTTCGAAGCAACAATCGGCGGTTCGCGATGCATTCGCGGCCCCGCGCTCGTCGAGCCGCCGTCGTTAGCACGGATGCTGCGCCAGAGTCTCGAGTATCGAACGGCAGAGCGCTCGGACGTTCGGCTGCGTTCCACCCTCGCCGTCGTCCTTCTCCAGGTCCCTCAGGATCTCCGCGCCGCCCTCGCGCGCCAACATTCCGCAGTAACGTTTCGCTGTCGACGGAAACAATCGCAACACTCGATTAACAATTTCGTTAATTTTTTTTTTTTATGGATTTTCTCATGAACGAATTGATTGTGAATTTTTTCTGGTTTTTCCACGAAATTGTCAATTTTACAAAAAAATTATATTGTGAAATATTTTCATACTTTGAAATATTTAAAAACACATCAATTTCGATGTACCGAAAAGTATGTAAGAAATATGAAAATAAAAGTAAGTAACGTTTCGCTGGCGACGGAAACAATCGCAACACTCGATTAACAATTTCGTTAATTTTTTTCTTGAATTCTTGATGTTCTCATGAACGAATTGATTGTGAATTTTTTCCGGTCTTTCCACGAAATTGTCAATTTTACAAAAAAATTGTATTGTGAAATATTTTCATACTTTGAAATATTTAAAGATACATCAATTTCGATGTACCGAAAAGTATGTAAGAAATATGAAAATAAAAGTAAGTAACGTTTCGCTGTCGACGGAAACAATCGCAACACTCGATTTACAATTTCGTTAATTTTTTTCTCGAGCGCATTTTTTTCTCGATTTTTCCACGAAATTGTCAATTTTACATTAAAATTATAATGTACAGTATTTGCATATTTTGACATATTTTAAATGTACATAAATTTTGATGTACCGAAAAATATGTAAAAAAAATATAAAAATATTTTTGTAAAACTCACGATTCTTGGTGCAAACGTGATGAATGGCCCAGACGGCCCAGAGCTGCACTGGATAGGCGTCGGTGCACCGGAGGAGCGGAAAGAAGGGCTGAAAGCTGCGATACGCGACCATCTCGCTGTGCGGCGTTTTCCACTTGGTCACGGCCGCGGCGAGTTGATCGAGAAGCTGCGCTCTCGTGGGCACCGAGGGCCCGATGAAGTCGCCGCGCTCGGAGACGACGGTCCAGGCGCGCGGGCCGTCGCTCATCAGGTGCGCCGCTATGCCCGCCGCGAAGTACGAGACGTCGATGTGCACCGAGTCCAGCAGCAACGACAGCATCGTCACGAAACTCGGCTGCATCAGCCGTTGCCGCAGTTGGACAACCTACGACCAGTCGACGTCGACCTTTTAACCAACAATCGCACAGGAATTCCAATTGCTCTTTGCCGACTTTCTTTTTTTTTTTTTTTTCAACCATCCACCTCGTTTTTCTCGCGAATCGCCGTCTTGTTGCGAAAAATAATCCCTACTAAAAAATCATTGGCGAAAAAAAAAGTCGATAAACTTTTTCGCACGTTTTTTCGCGTTTTTCTCATGGAATTTTTTTTTTTTTTTTTTTACAAACAATGGTGTTTCTCGGAATCGGCGGGAAATTCCCATCGGACAGGGTTTTCCAACTTTACGAAATCGAAAATATTTTTTTCGCAAAAAAAGCAAGGAAACATTCGGCTAAAAAATTCGGTGAAAAATTGAGAAATCAAGATATCGCGTTCAGCCTTACGGGATTTTTTTAATCGTGTTAACGAAAGACGACTCGGAAGAATTACGCACCTCGGCAATGTTGTTGAGCAGTCCGAGGACTTTAGTCTCGACGGTGGACTCCCCGCTGAAGCTCTGCAGGACCTCGAGGAAGAGCTCCATGCCGCCCTCCTCGAGGAAGACCTTGCACGTCGTCGCGCTCTCGTCCGTGAGATTCCAGAGCGCGCTGAGCGTGAAACGCATCGTGATGTCGACGGACGTCGACTGCACCTTCGATCGCACCATCGAGAGCAGCTTCGACATGTACTGCGGCTTCGCGCCGAGCATCGACGTCTCGACCGTCGATATTTTCGCCGCCAGTATCGAGCATATCGCCACGGACATTCGGTTCATCGAGGCGTCCTCGAACGCCGAGAGACAATTCATCACCAGTTTCGCGCATCTGCGGGAATCAATTTAACAATTTGAGGGTCGAAATAATCGAAGTGATCGAACAAGTCGAAATAATCGAAATAATCGAAGTAATCGAACAAGTCCAACAAGTCGAAATAATCGAAATAATCGAAGTAATCGAACAAGTCGAAATAATCGAAATAGTCGGACAAGTCGAAATAATCGAGCAAGTCGAAATAATCGAATAAGTCGAAATAATCGAATAAGTCGAAATAATCGAACAAGTCGAAATAATCGAAATAGTCGGACAAGTCGAAATAATCGAGCAAGTGGAAATAATCGAATTAATCGAACGAGGCGAGTTAAGCGAGTCAATCGTATTAATCGAAAGCATTGAGATAATCGATGAAATCAACGGGATCGAGATCCTGAAATAAATCGCTGGAATTTGCAAAGGAAAATTGGATACAAAGGATGAATTTCACCTGTATTTGTCGAAGACGACGTCCTGCAATATTCTGTCGCTACACAGAGTGAGCAGAGTGTTCTTCTGAAGCTGATAGTGACTCGGGTAGTATTCCATCGCGGTGAGCGTGAGATCGACGATCTGCTTGAGCACCGTGGGATGAATCTTCGCGGAGAGCTCGCCCTTGGTCAGGTTGTAGACGCACGCGGTCGCCGCCATCTGGACGCGAAACTCCTGGGGATGCGCCCGCATTCCCGGTATAACGAGCTTTATCACGTCGACCCGAGCCTCGCTGAAGTTCGGCGTCAAGCGGAACAAATTGTAAAGACACTTTTGTACATATATCGGACGCGCGGAGTACCGCCTGAGGGCCTCGAGGAGCTGCGCCTCGGTCGCTATTCCGCTTACCTGAAATCGGGTGAAAAAAAAAACGACAACGAGATCAAATTTCATTCGCGATGGAAACGGAACGATCGTTTTTTTTTTTTTTTATGTATTCTCACCCTCAGGTCGGGTCTGTAGTCGGCGTTCGAGGGATTCGTCAGACTGTCCATGTAGCAGGCGTCCGAGTGCACCAGCCCGAGAAAAGTCAGGTGGGGATGAGCCTCAATGAATTTCTTCAGATCCCCCGTGTCGATTTCATCTTTGCCTTGAAGCGTGTCGTAAAATTTGTAAAATTATGGAGTTTGTGAAATGATGAAGTTTGTGAAATTATGAAATTATGCAATTTGTGTAATTATGAAATTATGAAATTATGTAATTTTTATAATTATGAAATTATGAAATTATGGAATTATGAAGTTTTTGAAATGATGAAATTATGAAGTTTGTGAAATGATGAAATGATGAAATGATGAAGTTTGTGAAATGATGAAATTTGCGAAACTGTCGACAAGGCGGGCGTTTTACCTGATATATCGAGGCTGGTGAGGTGGGGCATACAGTGGACGGCTTTGAGGAGATCGGTGACTTTCGATCTGACCGGCGCGAACATCTCGAAGGTGTAGGAATCCCGCTCCTCGGAAATATCGAGAGTTCGCAGCTCGTTGAGCTCGAGGAGGACCGATTTCAGGCTCGAGTACTCGCTTATCTTAACGTTGTACATCGCCAGGGACTTGAGCCGATCCTTGCACTTCCTCAGCGCCGTTATGTCGTCCACCCGGGTGCACGAGATATCGAGGCTCTCGAGCTGCGTCAGCTCCTCGACCACCATCTCCAGCCCGTGACGATTGAGCTCCGTGCCCGGGACGTTCAGCGTGTGAAGACCGCGCAGCCTGCTTAGCGCAAGAAAAACGCAAATCCTGAGAAGCAACATTCGTTCATCTATTTATCGGTAAACAGATAGACCGTCAATCTCGTTGCGCCTTGCGCGCCGTGGCCGCGACCGAGGGGATTCCGTGCCTTTTTTTTCGCGATAAAATTCGCATTTTTCAGAGCCGAATCTACGCAGTCGACGCCTTTGAAATTTGCGGTGGAAATTTGAAAGAAATAGATTGCGCAAATTCTTTAAAAAAAAAACGCCAATTTCAGCGAAAAAAAGGAATTGAAAATATGAAAAATATTCCTCCTGGCCGACAGATCCACACCTAAGCAAGGTAATTTTATGCCAACAACCGGTCGCGCCGCTGCCATTAGATTCGAGAATTTATTGCGTTCATTTTCTGGCTTCCTCGTCACGCTTTTGTCACCTTTTTTCTTCCCTCACTCGACACGTGGAATAAAAAACGCGAATGATAGGAAGTACCGATGTATCGATATATTGAAGAAAAGAAAAAAAAATGGAATCACAAAGCATTAGAAAGATCAGACAGAAATTTCCCGTTATCGGACTATTTTTTCCCCGACAAATCCACGCCCACGTGACGTAATTTTATGCGAGCAACCGGTCACTACCATTAGATTCGAGAATCAATCGCGGCCGCTCGTTTTTTCTTCGTATTATCTTCGTAATTTTTTTATCCATGCGCGATACGCGAGGCGAAGAAGAAAAAAAATACAAACGCCACGAAGAACCGGTCGTGAACCGATAGACGGCCGAGACAAATAGATGTATAACGGAGGCGTGGCGCCGCGATCGCGCGCGCGCGCGCGCTTAAAAAGATTTATCGGAAGATTCATATGACCTCGAGCAATCAATGAAACTGCCTTTCGCCACGCTCAGGGACCGCAGATTCTGCAAGCTCCAATCGCCGAGGCAGGCTATCAGATCCTTTATCGTGATCTTGAGCCCGTTCACTTCGAGATCGACGACTTTGTGCTGCTTCAGCACGTTGAAGCCTTTCATCGACAGGCTCGAGGCGTCTTTCAGTCTTACGTGCCTGCAAAAAAAAAACGAAAAAGAAAAAATGATTGAGAGCCGTGCGAGAAATACGATCGCCAAAAATATTAAGCTGAAGACAATTGTCTATTTCTTACAAAATAACAACAAAAAAAAACATAAACTTCAGAGGAACCAAAATTTCTCGGAAAAAAAAAAAAAAATGAATTTGTGATTGGAAAAAAATGTATCGAAACCAGATCTGAAGAAGGTGATCGACAAAATTTGTACCATGAACCATTAAAAAAGCATTGAGTTTACGAAGCGGGACGAACTTTAATCTGGTGGTTTTGGAGTCGAAAAGCGTGATCGTGAGGTCGGACAGGGCCTTCTTCTCGCAGAGGCTCGCGAGCAGCTGCTCGGATATTTCGGCCGGTAGAAAGACATCGGGATCCTTGAAGCTGAGCCTCGTGGGCATACCGGCGGAACCGTTCGCGCCCGACGAGTTGCTGGTCACGAGCAGCGTCGTCGCCACGAGGTCGAGCAGCGTGTCCTTGCTGAAGCCCGGCTGGGCCGCCGGACTCGGCGGCAGGTCGCTGTAATTGCAGAGGGCCCGCTCGTCTTTGGGAGAAACGAAATTTCATCATGAGATCATTGAATTGTGAAATCATGAAATAATGTCATTGTCAAATCATTAAATAAATAAATGACGTAATCATTAAAATATGAAATAATTAAATTACGAAATCATAAAACAACTGAGTGATGATATTTTGAAATCATTAAATTATGAGATTATGACATCATGAAATTATGAAATCATGAAATCATGAAATCATGAAATTATGAAATCATGAAATTATGAAATCATGAAATTATGAAATCATGAAATTATGAAATCATGAAATCATGAAATTATGAAATCATGAAATCATGAAATTATAAAATTATGAAATCATGAAATTATGATTATTATGAAATTATGAAATCATGAAATTATGATTATTATGAAATCCTGAAATTATGAAATTATCAGATAACTAAATAATGAAATTTATGACTTTATGAAGATAATGAAATTGTGAAATTACGGAAGGGTAACATAAAATTTCAAGTTGAACGGCTGATTGTTTACCGAGAGAATTGTTGACAGAGGACGAGGAACCCAGGGGTCCCCCGTTGTCGCCGGGATGAACTTCGCAGAGCGCGAGCACATTGTCGCAAATAAAATCGACGCACACTTCCTGCAAGCTTCTCGGTGATTCGAACATTGCACCTTTTTGCCACTTCAGCACGTCCCACGAATAAAAAGTATCGCCCCTTCGTTCAGCGTCCGTGTGATGTTTTGTTTTGTTTTTTTCTTTCTTTTCCTTTTTCTTCTTCTTCTTCACTCGCGAGTCGGGCTCGCAGCCGCAATTCTCGGCGTCGAAGTTTCGCGAACTCTCTCGCGGCTACATCAGTCGAGCCTGCGGCGGATCGTTCTGGAAAATCAAGTTTCGCATCGTGGACAAGGAAACGCCGATTTTTCTGCCTAAATACGAAAACAACGAATTGGATGCATCTTTTCTTTTTTTTTTTAATAAGTGATAAAAAAAAAAAAAAAAAAAATCTTTCGCTCACGAATTACGCGGGAAATTCGCAAAAACGACAACTTCAAGGCAGACAAAGATTTTCCCGTCCGAATGTCTCCGATCGGCCAGGCACGAGAATAAACATTGCAGCTCGGCTTGTCGTCCAATTGCTACCAAATGAGTTGCCGCACGATTACGTAACGAAAACTTTCGCCCTAGACCCAAACAAACGAAACGTTCGAGGTCGAATTGTCATTGTGAAAAAAACGACGCGAAAAAAATTAGAACACCCGGAAGAGTTGAAAAAAAAAGTTGAGCGATCGAACATCCGAAAAAAAAAAAACGTATCCTCGTTGTCTTCGATAACACGAGAACGTCACTCGCGCTCACCTTCGCAATGGACTCTCCACGTCGTTTCGCGTGCGAGCAGCTGTCAAAACCCCGCGGACGTGCATCACCCTCGCTCGCGGTGCCCGAAGTTGAGAAAAAAAGAAATAATAATAATCATGAAAATGAACGACGAAGACACGCGCGGACCTCGCTCGAGTCACGCGAAATCCAGCAGACGCGCTCGCGAAAAGTTGTTGTTTCTTTTTTCGGTCGCACTGAAACACACGCAGCACATTTTTATACACGCGCATATGTATCGTGTGTTTATTATGCACGTGTATAAAATATATATTGAAATTCTATTTAGATGGTTATATTATTTAATTTTTATCCTCGCTAACTAATTATTATTATTATGAAAAGTTTTTTTTTCTTTTTTTCTTTTCGTGTTTATCGTTAAGGCGTTGATCGACAAATTTGTAGTGAAGTTGTGTACTTTATTATTTTCAATACACCATTATTATTATTATTATTATTATTATTATTATTATTATTATTATTATTATTATTATATATGACGCGTAACTCGAAGAAGACACAGAAGAGGAGGAGGAGGAAGAAGCAGAAGGATAAACAGTGCGAGTTGCACTCGTAAGGAATGAGAGGGAGAAGATCGTAAGAAGAAACAGGAGAACATAAACGACGAGAGTTTGTAACGTATCGTTTATTCGCGGAAGAAACGGGAGAGAGAGAGAAATGGAGGGAGAGGATCGTAAGAAACAGGAGAACATAAACGATGCAAGTTTGTAACGTATCGTTTATTCTCGTAAGGAAGGAGAGAGAGATGAACGATGCAAGAAGAAGAAAGGATGCAAGTGTGTAACTTTTATATCGTTTGTTCTACTAAGGAGAGAGAAAAAGGAGAAAAAAAGACCGAGAAGAGTTTAAGAAGAAATAGGATAATAAATTATGCGAGTGTCTAATTTTTATATTGTTCATTTTCCTAAGAAAAGAGAGAGAAAAACGAAAAAAGAAGGAAAGGTGAAGAAGAGCATAATACGAAAAACAGGAGAATAAACGCTGCAAGTGTGCGACTTGTGTGTCGTTTATTCTCCCGAGGAAAGAGAAAGAGAGAGAGAAAGAGGGAGAAAAAGAGATGAAAGAGAGGAAGAGAAGGTGGAACAGAAGTCGCGAGTTTTACGCGTAAGGACAGAGAGAGAAGGAGAGAAGAAACAGAAAGAGACGGAAAGAGAAAATAGAGAGAGAGAGAGAGAAAGATATGCAGAAACAGCAGGAAGAAGGAGAACCGAAGAGTCGTCGCCAGCTACCTATTTGGGTTTCTATAGCTTCCGCACTAGAGCGAGAGGCGCGCACACATCAAACACGGGTCGCACTACACGCACAAGAAGCAGCAGCAGCGGAGCCGCCGCTCTCTCTCTCTCTCGACGCAGAGCGCACTATATATCGCATTTGTACAGGCTCTTTGGGATTTTTCGTCGTATCGATTGTGACGGGCCGCGGATGCGTCCGATGACGATGATCGTCATCGCCGCGGATGTGGTCGTCGGCTCGTGTCTTCCGCGTCGGCCCGACCCGATCGCAGGCGACGGGAGCGCGAATTATTTTTTATATATACGGTCGCGCAGCGATGAGACGAACCGACCGCGACACGAAGCGCCCCGCGGATTGTGACAGATTCTCTCGTCGCGCGAGGAGAGAGAGTGAGAGAGTACCGAGCGTGCGCTGGTGGCTGTTACGACCCCGACTCTACTACTCGCGCTTTTGAGCTGTGTGCGCGGCTCGCTCGCGCACTCGTCACTCGGCCACTGCTGCTTCGCGTGATGAAGACCCGATGGAATTTGAGGTCGAGGAGCTCGGGGGAAAGAGAAAGACAAAAAACACGATTTCGGGGGGGGGGATTTTGTTGACATCTGTCGACGGGCGAGTTCGAACTCGCTGGGAGTATCTAGGATTTGGCGTCGGTAAGGAAGTTTCGCGCGTACGCTTGTCGATTTCTACCTTACCGACCGTCGCGCCCACTTCGGCGCCGCTCTGTGCTTTATGTGATGAAAACCCGAAGGAACTGGGTTGATGAAAAAAAAAGTAAAAAAAATGTTTAATGGTGCATTAATGTCACCAAAACGCGAAAATACTAACAGATTCAAACTGAAAATACTAACAGATGCAAACCTGTAAATTATTGTGATTAATTTTATAATCGTAAAAATTCAATAGCTCTATAGCAAATTGTTAATATTTTTATTTGAAGGGAAATTCAAATAATTTGTTGATGTGTCGGAAAGCTCGGGGGAAAGAGAAACTCAAAAAAACACGATTTCGGGAGGTCTGCGGTGGGGGGGATTTCATTGATATCTAAGGACGGGCGTGTTCGAACTCGCCGGGAATATCCACGATTTAGCGTCGGTAAGGCAGTTTCTCACGCAGGGAGGTCACATATATAGGGATGGAGGGGGGCGATTGATTCCTCTCGGACTCGGTAATGAGGTCACGTGAGAGGCTTCGCCGGGTTCGCCGCGAGATGTCGTGGTGGACGTCGCGGTTATCCGCGATCCGTCAGGTCTGTCAGTTAGTCAGAGTCTCCAGCGAAGCTCCAGGTCACGTAATATCTGGTGCGCTCTCGCGAATTCCGTCGCGTAGACCGTGAAAAAAAGAAAATCCTCGCGACTAGAGAAGGGCTTAAGTGCAAGAATGACGACCGTCCCCGAGACGGCCTCGGTGCCGATAACCAAAAAACCCTCCGGTGAGTCGCTCGCGATTATATTCGCGTTTCTCAACCTCGCGTTTGGCTTCGCCCCGTCGCGTCACGTAACCTTAAAACACTCTGTTGACTGTTGTATACATATGTATGTATATATATATATTTCCTGCGATATCTTATCACACCCAAAAGGGCGCGTAACGTTTGCCTCTGGCTCGAGGCTAATTAAACCGAGTAGTTTTTATCGATCGCCGACGGGCGAAGACGAAACTTGGTGGGAAGACGCGGTATTTAACGTGAAAACTGTGGCTCAACGATAGATACGCAGGTCGATCGTATCTGCGTGAAAAATTGATAGCTTAAGGCCGCTCGAGGCTTCTCAAGGCTGCGTGCACGAACTTTCCCTCGCGGTCGTTTCCAAATCTGTAGCTTTATTTATAACCACTTTCGTTCGCTGTTTTTTTTTACGATGAAATGTTTATAACGCAAATATAGTTTATTTGCATTATAAAAATTCTCGTTAATCGGAGAGTGAATTTTGAGTTATATATTTAGTGACGAATATTTCATTTTTGTTTCGTATATTTTTTCGAAAAATATTGCGACAAAATACGTGGATGCATTTTTTTGTTTAATAATCAAAGATATTTTCGTGTTTATCGATTTTTATCGAATCCGGAAAAATTTGTTTGAAAAACACGAATTCCCCAAGTTGTTTCGTTCTCGTAGTCGCCATCTTGAAATCCGCGCCATTTTGTCCGCCAATTGCGTCGCGGTGATTGGCCGACGGCCGCCATTTTGTCGACTCGCGTCCAATCGCGAAAATGGCGCCGCCAAGCGGGTCGAGCGCGAACCTAACCTCCAAAAACCTACAGCCTCTAACGCGATTGTCCAATGAAAACAGACAGCGCGTTCAAGCAGCAGCGTCTGCCGGCCTGGCAGCCGATCCTCACCGCGGGCACGGTGCTGCCGACCTTCTTCGTCATCGGCATCGCCTTCATCCCCGTCGGCATCGGCCTCCTCTACTTCTCCGACGAGGTCAAGGAGTTCTCGATCGACTACACCAACTGCGAGTCCTACCCGCCCGACGCTAATCACACCCGGTGCGCCGACGTGATCGCCAAAAATCCCCACGCCAACTGCTCGTGCCGGATCGACTTCACGCTTCCCACGGGATTCCGCGGCAACGTTTATATGTATTACGGACTGACGAATTTCTACCAGAATCATCGTCGCTACGTCAAGTCGCGCGACGACAATCAGCTCCTCGGCGTCCTGAGCGACATCGTCTCGAGCGACTGCGAGCCCTTCGCCTACGTCGAGGTCAACGACACGAGGAAGCCGATCGCGCCTTGCGGCGCGATCGCGAATTCGCTGTTCAGCGACAAACTCAGCCTCTACTGGACCGACCGGAAGCAGGAGGTGCCGCTCATTCGCACCGGCATCGCCTGGCCGTCCGACAAGAACATCAAATTTCGCAATCCGCCCGGCGATTTGAAGACCGCGTTCAAGGACTTCGCGAAACCGAAGAATTGGACGCAGTATATATGGGAGTTGGATCCCGAGGACGAGAGCAATAATGCGTTTCAGAACGAGGATCTCATCGTTTGGATGCGAACGGCCGCTCTGCCGACGTTCAGGAAGCTGTACAGGAGGGTCAACAACACTCAGCCGCCGTTCAATATGGGTTTGCTGCTCGGCAATTATCGGCTCGACGTCAATTACTGTAAGTCGGGCGGATTTTTTTTTTTTTATGGAACGAGATATCGGTATTCGGAGCATCGAAGTATTGATTTTTGATTCGTCGAAATATCGAGTTTCGATTGATAGAAATATCGAGTTTCGATTGATCGAAATATGGAGCTTCGATTGATCGAAACATCGAGTTTCGACTGATCGAAACATCGAGCTTCGATTGATCGATATATCGAGTTTCGATTGATCGATATATCGATCGATGATTAATCGAAATATCGTGCCACGATTAATCGAAATATCGAGCAACGATTAATCGAAATATCGAGCCACGATTAATCGAAATATCGAACTGCGATTTATAAGATATTGATAATCGATTAACTACAGTCTAACGAATTTTGTAGGCGAATAATTGTTAATGAGACGAATATTTTTCACCAGCTTATCCCGTATCGGCGTTCGAGGGAACGAAACGAATGATTCTCAGCACGACGTCGTTGTTGGGAGGAAAAAATCCATTCCTGGGAATCGCCTACATAGTCGTCGGTTGCGTCTGCCTCGTGCTCGGAATCGCTCTGCTGATAATTCACATCAAGTGCTCGAAGAGGTACGTGGAAACGAGATGAATCATCGCCAAATACTGATTATCGAACGCGACGAGATAAAAAAAAGAAGCATTCTAAATCCACGGACACTCGATTTTCAGCACGAACGAGATGATCAACGTTAATCAAAACACGCCGTATCAGTCATGAAGGTAGCGTATCGTAAAGTACGAGTGAGGTGAAGAAGAAAAATCGCGAAAAGAGGGGAAAAAATCGCGGAAATCCGATTTACGATCGTCTCTCGCCTTAGCGCTTAGGCGAAAATCCACAACACTAGTCCCTAATTATTAGAATTAATTGATCGACTGTGCGGAATTAATTCAGGGGGCCCAGCCGGACGTAAAATTAATTCTGGCCAGTTGTACTTTTCTTCCCAGCCGACCGATAAATCGGATTCAAATCGATAACGCGAGGATCGAAGCTGAGGATTTTTCTGTTAACGTTAAAAATCGGTTCAGCCGATTCCTTCGTAAACCAAATGCAGGTTTTTTTTTACTCTGTAAAGTCTCGTTCTCTTTGCAAAAAAATACAACTGACCAAAAATCTCTTTTTCCCGGCTGACGCGGCCGTCTTAATCGAACGCGTGTCGCGTCGGCTTTAGAAGCTCTAAACGCGCACCCGGCCAATCGCGGAGAAATCGTCACTAGATTTTTCGTCTTCTTTCGCGTATTCTCGTGTGGCCGGTCACGATAATATATATCCGTATTTTTTAAGATGGTTTTGTACTTAATTTTTTTTTGCTACCTCTGCGGTCGAAAAATCGGTAAAGAAAAAAATCGAAGATATTTCCCCGACATTTGGACGCCGAGTTTTCGGGCGGAGGACGAAGAAAAAAAAATTAAGCGCAAAACGAATGAGTATTTATAAAACAAACTGTTTTGTGCCTCGACGCTGGGAGCGTCGAAAAACTAGTTTTTCTTTCGTAATATATATTTGTTTTTCATTATCCGCGAATCCGTCGCGGACGAAAACGGAACCAACGAGTATTTTTATACGATTAACGTCACCGCAATCACCGCCCGTAGATTTCTCGAGAATTTTTTTTTTTTTTTTTTTTCACTCTTACGTTGCGCGCACGCGATTTATTTGTATTTAACTAGTTCTAATCGAGGTGGTCGAACGAATGAGTGGTGATTTTTTTAACGGTGAATCAGAGGCGAAGAAAAATTCCCTCGAGTCGCGATAATTCTCAAGGCTTGAGAACCGCGCGAAAAAAAATCTCCAGACCGGAAATACGTCGATTCACCGATTGAAAAATATTGAAAACGGGATTTTAGAATCCCTAAAGGCTCGACGATCGGTCGGTTGATCCGACCGTCTCGTTATTAACTTAACCGATATTTCGTTGATGCGAAAGTCATTATATTTGTTATCGTCGCTACCGATATGTAGAGATTAGACCTTAACTAGCGACTAATTATTTTTTTCGTTCCAACGTCACCCGTAAGACCTGTAATTTTATCTCCTAAAATATATATTAAATAAATGTGCGACAAAGAAAAATCTCTCCGAATTCCCTAAAGTCGACCAACACCAAAAAAAAAAAAAAAAACGCATTGAATGAACGATTTTTTTTAGGTAGAAAACATATGTAATTCTTCGATTATTCATATTTATGTACATTATTCAGCTTTTTCTTTCCTTTCGGCCGGCAAAACTTAAACTGCGACTTACGAGCTAAAAACTTCACTGGATGTTGACGCGATTTTTTTTTACTTTCATACTTTGCCGATGATTTTCCCCGAAAAAAAGTCGTCAACGAACACGAAATTATTCGGCAAACGCTTAAGAAAATGTTGAGCCCGACGAAAAAGCGCCGAATTTTTGTCCAATTCCAATTTTTGTTCAACGAGATTTCAAAGAATTGTCCAAAAATCTTTACCCTGATCGCCCGCAAAATCCAGTGACGTTTTTTTTTTCTTTCTTTCATTAAATAATAATTAATAGCAACAACAGATACTAAATACGTGTGTTAAGGGCGCGCGCGCTTCGCATTTTTACACCACAAACGAAAAAACGCAACCTTCTTCACGACTCCCTTTAAAAAAAAAATGTTTAAAAATCGAGCACAGATTAATTTCGAGGAGCGAAGAGAAATCTTCGAATGAATTCTCGACTTTCGAAACCAGCGGCTGCGAATCAACGACGCAAACTCGGAAGAGCGACGAAGAGTCATGAAATCGACTCGATCGATCGCGAAAAAAAAAAACGCAATTGTGCATCGAATTCCTGTAGTCAACTCGAACGATTTTTTTTTAAGCGATCCAGGCGTCGTATTTGTAACTGCGAATTGAAACCCAAGTCGAAAATTACGATAAACCTTGATCAAAAAACGTGTGTTGAAACTCGAGCAAAAATTCGAGTTGAAAACTTCTTAAATTGAAACCCGGAGTTTCAATTCGTGTTTCGACTCAATTTTTCACGAGATTTCGTTCAAGATTCAGCGCGATTTCGAAGTTTCCGACTCGCGTTAAAATCCAACAATTTTTAACTCAACTCCAAAACTCAACTTCTAACTCGCGTTTCGACTCAGTTTCAAAATCACGACTACGAGTCTCGCGTTGCGAAGATCGAAGAAGGCGATGCGCGCGAGGAAGAAAAATCTCTCGTCTTTCGGCGCGAAAAAATCGCGAGACGAAAAAAATATGAGTCCTTCTGTTTTTTTTTCCTCCGGGAGTCACTGAGCGTGGCCGCGGCAGCGCGAGTCCCGCGATCACATGACCTCCATGCTGTTCTGCGTGTTTTCCGTGAACCCGAGGCTCGACGTCGGCTGCTGATCCTGCGAGCCCGACTCGTCGATTCCCTGGGCCTCCATGTCGTCCTGACCCCCGTTGCTCGTCGTGCTCGCGCCGTCGTCCCAGTTGATCTTGAATCTCGTGACTCGCGGCTTGTCGCCGAGGATGTTGCGCTGCACCTTGTCGAACTGCGGCTGCGCCGGCGGATTCTCACGCAGCTCCGCGTCCGTGTACTCGTTGTTTATGAAGTAACCGACGCGCACGAACTCGTGGCCCCGGTACGAGCACGTCAGCAGCACCACCGTCACGCCCAGCGCGTCGTTCACCGGGATTCTACTCACGTCCGGGGGATCCGCCTGAAATGTTTTTTTTTTTTTTTTTTTTTTTTTTTTTTTTTTTTTTTTTTTTAATTGTATTCAGGGAAATACCAAAAGACTAATTTTTGCTTTTGCTCATAGAGGAAGCCTTTTTTTATGAAATTTTATATTCTTTCAAATTTCTAATTAAGAATATTAATTAGAAATATTCGTTTCCTTTCGTTTTTTTTTGCGATTTCTGGGAAAATCTCTGTTATAAAATGTATTGCGACAAATGAAAATCACATGGCGACTTTTTGCTTCCTCGTAGAGGAAGCTTTGTCAAAAGTGTAAAATACTGAGGAAGCAATTTGCAAGGTTCTACTTTCTAAAATTTGTTTTTTTTTGGTTTTGGTTTATCGTCTCACCTGAAAGACGAACATGTGTCTTCCCTCAGGTATCGGCCCGACATAGATCGTGTCAAGCACCTGGTCAAACTCCTCCGACTCTGCGCTACCAACGTAGATCATTTTCCATTCCAAATCTGCAAAAACCACAAAAATAAAAATACATCCAGTAAAAAAAAAAAAATCCGTTACATCCGAAAACTATTTTTTTCCGTCGGAATCGTTTTTAATCCACCTATTTTTCCGTAACATTTCTCACCGTCCCATTTTATTGTTCCCGTAAAAAAAAAAAGAAAAGGAAAACCTAACCTCAAAATCGCGGGAGCGATTTTGAGATTTCGGTGCTGATCGTTCAGCGTCCTTGAAAACAATCGTTGATATTTACCTTCCTTGAGCTCCTCGATGCACTCGAAGGTGACCTCGAACTGAAAGGGGTTGAGAAAGGGCGAAGGATTGTCGAGCACGGCTACGTTCGCCAGTTGCACCTTTGCCATGTTTGTTAGCGCGCGCGCCTAAATTCCACTCGTTGCCGTCGGTTCGCCCGCGAACGTTTTTTTCCACTCGTTATTCACCAGCGACGAGACTCACGTCCGTCGCGCGATTTCAGTTTTGCAGGTAAATAAATAAATATATCGGGAGACACACACGAATGTTAGAAGCGCGCGAGGGACAAGACGAGACAACGGGACGACTCGCGTGTGTCAGTCAGCGGGGAATATTTGGCGGCAAATGAGAACCAAACGCGCGCACGATTTGTCAACGCTTTCGGTGGTGCGTGCGGCTTTTTATATTGCGCGAGGAGTCGTCGTCGGTTGATGACTCGCGTAGTCGTTGCAGACGCGGCTGCGCTGATTGGGTGGAACTGATTGGCTGTCGGATTTCGACCAATCGCGAGGCGGTCGCTGAATCGACGGCCACCAATCAGCTTGCGGTGGACGATTTTCGCGGCATGTGTCGAGATAGCCGCATTGGCGCTGCAGTCGGCGACGTGAAGGATTTGAGCGGGAAATTTGAATTGTATTTGTGCGTTTTGCGTTTTTCATGGACTTTTTTTGGTGAAGTTTTGGAAAACAATTTTTGAAATGATATAATTGGGTTTTGGGGTTTCGATGAATAAAACGGGAAGCGAAAAAGAAGTTTGGATCGATGATGAAGGATTTCAGCGGGAAATTTGAATCGTGTTTGCGAGTTCCGCGTTTTTGGTGAGTTTTAGAAAACAATTTTTGAAATTATACAATTGGGCTTCGGGGTTTCGATGAATAAAAAGGGAAGCGGAGAAGAAGTTTGGTTTGATGATGAAATGTATTTTCAACCTTTTTCGCCCTCGATTACACCTAACTTAGTCGATAACACCTAATTGTACACGCCGCGAGCTTAATCACAATATATTATAACCGACGATTTTTTTTTTTTTTTTTCACTTGTTCTCCGCGCTCGGTTGTTCCGTCCCGCTGGACGACACGCTGTTCGCTTCCGCCGTCGCCGCTAGATCGGAATTTGGCTTGGATTGCTTATCGCCGCCGGGTCCCGTCGTCAACGCCGCCAGCCAGTGTTGCTCGATCATGTTGCAAGCGGGAACTGCAAAAGTTTCGTTAGAGTCAATTTTTTTCTTAAACTTAAAAAGAATTCGCGACGCCGGTCATCGAATCACCTTTGATCGACGAATTTTTCGGCTTTTTTCTCGGCCCACCGCCGATCGTTATCCTCTTCAATTTCCCGTCCCCGAAACCCTCTTCCTTCCAGATCTTCCTCACCGATGACTCCGAGAGGTCGAACTGCCGGGCGACGCTGCTCGCCGAGGCGCAGCCGCCGCCCGCCTCGACCGCCGCGCAAACCAGGATTCGCTTTTCCAGCGGAACCGCCTTTTTCGGCTGCGTGTAAGGCTCGGAACGATCGAAGCGTCCCGTGTCCTCGAATCGCTTTATCGCCGCCTTTATCGTGTTTTTCGAGGGCTTCGGCCGCTCCGGGTGCTCGCGGTGAAAATGCTTGCTCACCATTTCCGGGCTCTCGCCCTGATGATGATACTTCAGCCACTCCTGCTTCTCCTTCAGCGTGTAAATCGGATTCGGCATTTTTTATGACGAAAAAAATTGTTGCGTACAAAAGGCGAATAGAAAAAAAATAAGGGACGATGAGCGAAGCACTGAAAGTTGTTGCCGTTTCGCAATTCCCCTTGGATGACCAAATCTCTACGAGTTTGGCAACCGAACAGGAACCGCCATTTGGTGTCTCAGCTCACGATTTTTCTGGGAAGAAGACAAAATCAATTGGATAGAAAAAAAAGACCCGAGGAGTTGAGTCGGGAGAAATTTTTACTGCGGCACTGGGTCTTGATTTATGGTTCTTCGACTCAGTAACGAAGGATATGCAACAAGTTGACTCAAATCTGAATAATTCAGTAAAAATATAGAGAAAAAAATCTCAGTTTTTTCTATAGTTTAAAATGTAAAAAATCCAGATGCAACAAATATTTACTGTGTTACCAAATAAAAATTCGTGTTTTTCCTGCTTCGTAAGTCGCAAAAAATTGACTAAAAACCGAAGAGTTCGGTAAAAAAAATCGCATCAACCAAAAATCAACGTTATTTCGTGCCCAAAATACGCGAAACAAAACAATCGTAACCCTCGTATCGCGAGCTCGAAATGAAGGTAAAAAAAGAGGTAAAAACAGCAGAAATCTGCGGTATCGACCGAGACTCACCCGAAAATGTTAATCATGATTGCGACGTCGCTGATCGAAAAAGCAAAAACGCAGGAACCGAAGTTTCGCTCGGTTTGTTGACAATCGCGGGGGTCGCAGGGCCGAAGGTTTAACCTCAAAAGTGTCCGGGACTCTCGGGACAGCCGCGACGATCCGGATTTTCCATTCGAGAAAAACGCGCCGTTCGCGACGCGATCTCGGCTCTCGAATGTCTCGGCGAGATCGAGAATCGTCGATTTTGTCTCTCGTTAGTCGGGCCGCCGAGATCGTAGCGAGCGAGCGACTCTTCTGTCAGGCGTTTTGTGTTTGTGATTGTTCGACTCTGCGGCCGCAGCGCCGCCGAACGGTTCGCGACTCGCGCGCGCTCGACGCCTTCGCAACTGTCGTCGGTATACCGATTATTGACCATCTCAATAATCGACGAATACAATGTGGACCGTACGATCGTCTTTTCTTTTGTTTTTTTATGTGGAAAAGGTAAGGGGAAAATATACCGAAAACTTTGGGGGATAAAATTAATTTAATGTGACGTATATACACCCTAGTTATAATAAAAATAAAAAATGTTTTTTTTTAAATAAATAATAATAATAATAATAATATAATATGGACCGTATGATTTTTTTTTACGCTTTTCTCTTCATTTTGATATGGGAAAGGAAGATGAAAATATTGCGAAAACTTGAGAAGACAAAATAAATATCGGGGGAAGCTGCGTAAATACAAAAAACGATAAAAAAAATCCCACGAGTTACAACGTGAACAAAAATTAATTACAGGTCGCTGCGAAAAAAAAACTAGAAGACAAAATAAATATCATGAGAAGCTGCGTAAATACAAAAAACCACGAAAAAAAATCCCACGAGTTACAGAGTGAAAAAAAAAAAAAAAAAAAAAAAAATTACAGGTCCCTGCAAAAAAAAACAGAAAAATATGCCAGTACATTTCCTTCACGACGGGATCAGCCCTCTTAAAACTTTACCCACCGATCAACTGGCGCAGTTTAGTTTAGGTTCGCCCGGGATGCGCACGTCTCACGCCTGCGATGAGGAACGAGCGTGAAAAAAGGAGAAAAAAAAACAAAACAAAAAAACAGGCGTAAGTCGCGCACGCATCGGGCGTACACAGATCGCGTGCCAAGCGCACTTGGCCCCCCCCCCCCCCCTCCTATCCCCTCTTCATGCCCCACGTAGGGATTTACGAGCAGCCGGAAATTTATTTCCACCGGCGTCGACGGACAGAGTGCGCGGCGCGCGCGCGTCTCAAGTGTAAATGTGACCCCCGCGCGCTCGCGGAAAACGCAATAAAAGGCGAGACGGGAAAGGCGGGAGAAAAAAGAGGAGGCGGCCAGGGTGAACGCACGGGGCGCCCTGGAGTTGTGACCCCGCCGGAACAAAGTAACACTTTTCCGGGGAATCCCGACGTCACGCGCCTTCCAAGACCCTGACGAATTTATCGCTCTCGCTTTTCGCGCGCGCCAATACCGAGAGCTCTCTCCGGCTGTTTAGACGACCTTTGTATTCACTCGCTTTCTACGTGGGATTTCTTTTTTTATTTGTTCTTTTCGCTGTATCTATTTGTTTACGACCTCTTAAAGGGTGGGGGGATGTAATTTGTTTATATTATTTTTGTCGTCGCTGTAATTATTTCGCGGATTCACGAAGGGTGGAAAATTTGGTTTTATCTCGGGGTAAAATAATTTTCACACAGGGTTTTTTATTTATTCGACACGAAAATTACGTAACACATTTTTTTCATTCGTTTTTTTTTGCTAGTCTATGTAATTCTTGATTACTGAAGGGAGGATTATTGATTTATTACCAGAGTGAAAAATCGTAGACAATTTCTTTTTCTTTATTTTTTTTTATCGTTCAAGGACCCCGGAAATTATTGTCGAAGGGCTAAAATAATTTCCACACAGGGTTTTTAATTTATTCGACGAAAATTATGTAACACATTTTTTTCATTAGTATTTTTATTTTATTTTTTTTATTTATGTAACCCTTAATTACCGAAGTGACGAAGATTGATTTATTACCAGGGTGAAAAATCGTGAAATATTATCAATAATTAGGACTCTCGTTTGCATCGACGATTTTTTTTTCTCTATTTTTTTATCGTTCAAGGAGCCCGGAAATTATCGTCGAAGGGTGGCGCGAGACTCCCGGGCAGCCCGTAAATTCGCGTTTCGGGTGTATTAGCGACGCGCAGTCTGTAGATAAGTATTTGCCCGGCGACCCCGCGCGCGCGGAAGCGCGGCCGCTGGTATGGCGAAATTTACGGGCGACGATTCTCCCGGGGGGGTTGAAAACCGCCCTTCCTGGCCGATTCACTCGCGTCGTCGTTTCCCGCACGCAATTCCAGTCACGCGACTCTCGACGACCCACGGAGCTCCCACCAACACTTGCCAACTCCCAAAGTCAGCGAAATATTTTTTTCTTTCGTTTTCCCTTTTTTGCCATTTATAACGATTCTAATGTCAATAATAATAATAATGTCAAACTTGTTTGTTTCTCCAACAAGACTGGATTTTTATTACACGAACAGACAAATCGATAAATAAATATATATTATTATTAATTTCATCTTCCGATTACATTTTTTATTAAAATTAATTAATTAATTATTCTAATCACAAGTTTTTCGAAAACATTTTTTTTATTACAGTAATCGTAATAATAATTTCAAACACGTTTTTTTCAATTATGCAGAATTTCGTGTATATCACAAACCAAACTATTATTATTGTTATTGTTGTTATTATTGTACAAACAAATTTTGTATAAACATTATTTGGGCAAACGACGATTCGTAATATTTTTCCGGGTGCCAGAAAATAACGTGAATATCGCGCGGTGTGCGAGGAACGTTGTAAAAGGGACGCGGAGAGAGGACGGAGCGAGGGCAAGAAAGGGAGAGAGAGAGAGGGAGAGGGAGAGGCGAGAAAGTGCACGCGGAGGCTGCACATTCGGTTAGACGGCTCTCGCCGAGAATAGACTTAAACCGCGGAGAGTCAAAAATATCTGTGGACCGCATCGGCCTATCGTGCGCGGCGCGCGCTGCACCGCTGCACATAAAATTCTCTCTCCTCCGAGCAAAACTTTTCACTTGTTCGGCCTCGCCGCACAAACGTAACGCCGGTTCTTCCCAAATGTTATTTTTTTTTTAAATTACTCAATTTTCTTTAAACACAGAATATTTGGGTTTCGAATTAAGAATGTCGAATTTTGTAGAATTATTTTAGAATTTTTTTTTTACAAAAATACTAATGATTATTTTATACTTTTTTTTACAAAAATAATAATTATTATTTTATAAATTTTTTGTACAAAAAATAATAATTATTATATTGTAATTATTATTATTTTTTCATTGTAACTATAAATAATAATAGCAATGATAATAATAATAATTTTCATCGTCCGCTCGATATGATTGAGTTACTGTCAGTGCACGATGCGTGCGTTTATCCCATTGCCTGTGTCCCCCTGGGGGCGGTGGAGGGGGGGGGGGGGCAAACCCGTCGTTACGTTTGACATCGTCAATATCAACAGCCTGCTAACGCACACGCTGCCCGTTATATACCCTCGTCGTGGATATGTGTATTATTTGCGTTATGCGGTATTCGCTCGTGCGCGACTAATGGGGCAACATGGTAGACACGGAAAAATCGGTAGACTCTGTCGAAACATTGGAGATGCGTAATAATTTGAATTTCTAGTGCTCGTTAATTTTGCACAATTATTATTTTTGTAATAATAATAATAATAATCATATACACAGAATAATGATTTAATTTCTCGTGTTCGTGAATTTTTCACAATCATTATTTTTTGTAATAATAATAATAATCATCATTATTGAAATAATAATCACAATTATTTTGATGACAAAAAAGATCACAATTATTTTATAAGAATAATTATCATTATCTTTAATATAATGAATAATAATTGTTGTTATAATAATCATTATTCAAAAAATGATCATAATTATTTTGATGACAAAAAATATCACAATTATTTTATAAGAATAATTATCATTATCGTTAATATAATTAATAATAATTGTTGTTATAATAATCATTATTAAAAAAATGATCACAATTATTTTGATTACAGAAAAGATCACAATTATTTTTATGAGACTAATTTTGGATTTTAATGATCAGTATCGTTAATATAATTAATAATTGATAATAATTGTTATAATAATTATTATTGTTGCTATCAATGTTCGCAACTTTGCCGAAACGTTAAAACACGTGTAAGCGAGATAGCGAGAGCTCGTGGATCGATAGTCGTGGCTCGTGTGTGTTTGCGGGTACCGTCGGTTCGCTTAAGTACCAGGAACAGGTGGATGCGAAGTACCTGTCCGCGGGTGGTAGGGCCGCGGCAACGTGTGCAGAGATACGCTCGATCGCCGCCACACGGACATTAATATGCAAAGTGCTGGCATGTTGAGCCGTTATTTGTGCGCGATAATTTATGTATGAATAACAATGAGTCGATTTTCGCTGACGTAAACATCTGTTAACGCAAGATATGGTCATCGGTTCCGGGGGAGGATGCGGCCCTTTTTACCGATTAATTCCCTAGGGATGGTATCGAGGATTTTTTCCACGGTAATCCAGGGAATTCCACATTCTAGGGAATTCGAGGCCAATTTTTTTCGGTGTTTTGGCAATTCTAAGCGTTGCTCGCGGGATTTAATTTTTTTATTTACCGGAGCCTAGGGACTTTTGTCGTCCCAGGGACAAAAATCTAGGGGAAATTTTAGGGGATTCAAAAATTACTGAAAATTCCTCGGAAATTCGTGGCGATTTTTCCGAGAATTTATAATTGTAGGAAAAATCTGGGGACTTTCGGAAAATATTTTTCCAGCCGTCGGCAAGTTCAGAAAAATCTAGGGACTTTCGGGCAACTTTTTCCTTATGTTGGCAATTCCGAAGGGCGAATCTAGGGACTTTCACGGCACTTCCAGTAATTCCCCGCAACGTCTCAATGCACAACAAATACGTGTTATATTTTCGTGCATGGAAATTCAGAAAAACTTTTTTGCATCCACAGTTTCTCGTCACATTATAACGTCCCGACCGCGCGATGTGCAATTTCGCGCGGTGCGTCGTACACGCAGCGCCGTAAATAGCCGCGTTGTGCTCGTGTAATGCGAGCGATATACGCGATATAATATAATATCAAGATGATACACCGATGTCTCGGTGTATATATCGCGCGGCCGCTCGGCGGATATGCACTCACCTCGCGCGCTCGCGCGCTACGCGTTTCCTATTCCGCAGCGCACAGTCAGCTGTGCGTGTGTATTAATATACGCACGCGGCCCCGATATATAGGGTAAGTGCGGGCAAAATGGGACACCTATTTTTTCAGTTCCAACTATTTCTGCGGGCAAAATGGGACGGACCCCCATTTCGTGAAAATCCCGTCTATACGACGCAATTCAACGCATGTAAGCGGAATATGAAGACTTTTGACAATTTTGAGTGTTTCAAGCAATCTGGCCTTTGGAAAGTCGCTTTGAAAAAAAAAACTTTTTTTTTACAAAATGTTTTTTTTTTCTTCAATATAACCATTAAGAAGTATCACCGAGTAAAAAAAAACACGAATTTACGATTTTGGGGGTCTGTCCCATTTTGCCCGCACGTTTTTTTTTTTTTTGCCGACGCCCAAAATTGATGGTTGGAATCGAATTTTTGGATCAAAAGCAATCGAAGTACACTTTTGTTTTCGTCGTAAAACCATTTTTTGCTTGTGCGTCCCATTTTGCCCGCACCTCACCTATATCTATATACGCGTGGCGCGCGCGTGGTGATAGTAGGAAGTGAAGCGTGCGACAGTATGGCGGTGCGTTTCAGTATTGGCCGCGCGCCAGCCAACGGGATGAACAAGGACGCAGCCACGACACAGACTCGACGCGGGCAGAGGCGAAGCTCGCGCGAGGGGGAAAAAGCTCTCTCGGCATTTGAGCGAACGAGCTCACCTGCAGCTCGACAAGGACCGATGGAGCCAGATGCGCGCGCGAGTCTCCCAAGCGCGGAGGGAGGGAATCGTATCTCGCGCGGAGCAAACGAGCTCGCGGGACGATCGCGAGCGGGACACACGCGTGTGTCTCGCCTCGCGATGCGACGCGACGAAGCTTTTTCCGAGCTTCCAAAGTTCTTAGAAAGCTGTCTTGAATCATTTTTCGGGCTTTTGAAAGGAAAGAAACAACAACGAGCGGAACGTTGAGTTTGCAAATTTGACGAAGTTTTCGAAACAAAAGTAAATTCGTAAAATTTTCAAAATATAACAATATAATAATATATCGATATATTAATATATTATAATATTAATATATCGATATATTAATATATCGATATATTAATATATTGATATATTAATATATTGATATATCAATATATTAAAATTTGATATATTCAAATTATATTTTCATATATTGATATGTCAATATACCAAAAATTTGATATATTCAAATTATATTTTTATTTATTGATATATCAATATATCAAAATTTGATATATTTAAATTTTATTTTTATATATTGATATCTCAACAAATCAAAATTTGATATATCGATAAATCAATACATCGACATATTAATATATTGATATGTTGATTTATCGATATATCAAATTCGACATGCGTGTTTTTGACGAAAAATGTTTACGATTTTTGTTCTCTACTTTTCGCGCGAGCTCGCGAGCGTACGATAAAAATATATTGACACGACAGAGAGAAGCACGCGGAGGAAGGACGAGGGGGGGGGGGGGGGGGGGAAGACGACGACGACGACGACGACCGACAGCTTTAGCGAGCGGAGCTTACGCGCGTCGACGCCGGGCGTCGCGGCGCCGGCGTGAGGCGGCAGTAGCGGCAGCGGCGGCAGCCCCACACGGCCCCTGGTCGCGCGACGCCGGTTCAGTGTTTAGCGATACGTATCGAAGCGCGGTAGCGTCGCTCGGCCGCTTCACAAAGCCCACGCACGCGTTACGTTGTGTCGCACGTAGTGTCGCGGTCCGTAGTAGCGGTAGTTAAGGTGCGCTTCGACGCGACACGATAACCAACGTCGCGCCTTTCGACATGTGAGAAACGCGACTCGTGCCGCCGCCGAATTAATTATTTCCTCGACCGCGAGGGAGGAGAAGAAGAAAACGAAACGTAATTTTTTAACGATGATTTTTGGCTAATATTCGCGATGTTGATTGAAAAGTGCAAAGTTCGACATTTTGGTGGCTAAGAAGAGAAAGTTTTTTTTTCTTTTTTTTCATCGATTCCAGGCGGTAGTTGTAATTTTGGGTTCGGTATTCGTTGCTCTCGGGATATTATTTTTTTATTTATTGACAAAAATTTAAGCATCGAATTTTTGGTTCCGAAAAAAAAGTCTGTTGAATTTGGATCGAGTGAGAAAATTTCGAAATCTTGAGAATTTTTTTAATAGTTTTTTTTTTTTCATTTAAAAAAAATATAAAAAAAATAAATTGCGACATTAAAAAAAAATTGCGAGTGGTACAAAGTGGGGTTTTTTTGGGCAACAAAATTTGTCGGGTATGTCGATTAAAGGATGAGTCGCCGCCGTTAGCGTGGCTCGAATTAAAATTAATAGGGAGGACTCTCGTTGGTGCGTTAAAATTTTCGGCCCCGCGGGCTCGTCGGAAGCGCCAAAGTAAATTGGAGGCCGCGGCGGTGTTGCGCCCGAGGCGTAGGACGCGGCCGACCACGTTCGGCTCTTTTGTGCCACGTTATATATTCCGTGTGAACACCGCGCGCGCTCGCGGTATCCATAAATCGACCGGGCGCACATTTTTCGCCGGGCCGGGAATCGAGAGGGCGGTCGGTAATAAGCGCCGCTCGAACGCCTCGCTGTTTCCTCGTTCGATTGGACTTAGAAGCTCGCCGAGGGAGGGAACTTGACCGTGCGCGCGCGAACCTTCCCATTAACGTCTGACCGTAACTCACCGTTACCACTGCCGCCGCCGCCGCCGCCAAAGTTCACCCCTGTGTCGTCTCCAATTTTCCCGAAACGTCCGTTAGCCACCAAAGTGGATTTTATTCTGGGCGAATTGTAGACACGAGTCGATGACAAATTTTAGCGATTTTTGAGGGGATCGGTTGGTGAAAAATGTTGCATTGCTCGATGGTTCAATTAGTAAAAAAATGTTGAATTTTTCGATGGATCAATTAGTCTAAAAAAAATGGAATTTTTCGATGGGTTAAATTGTCAAAAAATGTTGAATTTTTCAATCAGCAAAAATCGTTCGGTTAGCAAAAAATGTTGAATTTTTCAATCAGCAAAAATCGTTCGGTTAGCAAAAACTGTTCAATTTTTTTAATTTTGCGATTAGCAAAAATTGTTAATTTTTTTAATTTTGCGATTAGCAAAAATTGTTTATTTTTTTAATTTTGCGATTAGCAAAAATTGTTCAATTTTTTAATTTTGCGATTAGTAAAAATTGTTCAATTTTTTTAATTTTGCGATTAGCAAAAATTCTTCGATTCTTCAACTACACAAAATTTCCCAACTCAAAACGCAGCTATTTTCGTCATCTCGATCAACGAATTTTCCGAGTCGGCTCAGCAAATACCAAATTAATTTCCTAAACCATCTTGTGTCTCACGCAGAGCAAAAAATCAACCCCAACGGATTCACCGACGGAATCGATCGTCGGAGGTCGCGCTCTGCATCGATGGCGAAGTGTCGCGTGGCGTAAAACGTGACACCCGTGACGAGATTCGACGTTCGCAAAACCGACAATAAAAAAAAATCAAAAGCAAAAAATAAAAATTAAAAAATCAAAAACACCTGAATATCACTGAATCATGAAAAATCGATTTTCGTGCAATTTTTTAATTGACTGAAATCGATCGATAACTCGGGATTTTCGCCTCGCAAAAATCGCGCAAAAGTGATCGAAGGATAAATAAGAAAAAAAAAAAAAATTCGTTGCACTCCGTGTCTGTGTGTGGTGATCGCGAAGATCAAAGGCGAAGATCTCACGCCGAGGAACGCGAGACGCAGCATCAGCAGCAGCGAGGATGGGCGACGAGATACCGCGAAGCCGGAAAACGAGATCGGCCTCGATATGCGCCCCGGGATTCTCGAGCATGGAGCAGATGCTCGGCGCGATGCCGCCGTCCGGCATAAAGGAGAAGGACCGCGACAGCGGGAGCGGCGGCACCCCGGACGGCAGCACGCCGACCAGACGACGGAGGCCCGCGACGAGATCACAGAGCGCCCGGGTTTCCGGGGGAAATAAGAGCATCCGACGCCGGGCCGCCGCGCAAGGTACACCCGAGACTCACCCGACCTCTTCCTTTCTCCTCGCTGTCTCCCCTTAACGTCCCTTTTTCCTTTTTTTTTTCTTTTTTAGGGGCTTTGAATTTCCGTCGTAGCGAGACTCGAATTTCGCCCGGGGGGGAAAAAATATGTCGTTGATGTATTTTGCGTTACGCGAATTTAGGCGAATTAGTTTTGAAAATATATTTCGTACGATTTTTTAGAAAATATATTTTGTATGATTTAAAAAAATATATTTTGAATGATTTAAAAAATATATATTTTGAATAATTTTTTCAAATATATTTTGAATGATTTTTCAAAATATATTTTGTATGATTTTTCAAAATATGTTTTGTATGAATTTTCAAAATATATTTTGAATGATTTTTTTTTAAATATAAGAAGGCGATATTTCATGATAAAAAATGTATATATTTCAAAGGATATTTTTGAAAAATATTTGGGCCGAAATTCCATTACGAAATGGAAATGGAAGCCAGCTGAAACGGCACGGCTGACAGTCCACAGTGGTATTACCTGAGATGCATATCACCGTTAGAAAACTGGTCACGTGTCGTCGCGTCGTGTTATTCTAATTTGTTTGGAATTATGGCGGCTCTCGGGCTCCCCCGGGGCTCTCGAGGAAGCTCGACTTTCCGTAAGCAGCCGCTTTCGCCCGTAAACCCCGCCACGGCTGAGTTACCTGGATTTCATTCAGCCGATACCCGAGTTCGGATTCTCCCTCGGTGCCTCGGGGCTTTCATATTTTTATCTCATAACAAGCGCGGAAAATGAGTGAATTCTGGGATGTTTTTCTTTAAGAAAACCTCAACAATCAAACGAGCAATGTATTATGAACATTTTTTCGTAGAAAGTATTTTTTTCGTTAATAGTATTTTTTTCGTTAAAAGTATTTTTTCGTAAAAAGTATTTTTTCGTAAAAAGTATTTTTTCGTAAAAAGTATTTTTTTCGTTAAAAGTATTTTTTTCGTTAAAAGTATTTTTTTCGTTAAAAGTATTTTTTCGTTAAAAGTATTTTTTTCGTTAAAAGTATTTTTTTCGTTAAAAGTATTTTTCAGTCAAAAGTATTTCCGAACAGAAAATAGCCTCGAGCTACGAATAATTTTGGGGTAAAAGTATTTTTCTCAAAAATAATCGTGAGCGGGATGCAATTTTCGTGTAACTACGTTTTTCGGAGGCAAAGCGATCCTCGCGATAAAAGTACTTGACTCGGAGTTATCAGTCGTCTGAAAGAAAAATCACGTGAGAAGTACTCCGGAGTACTTTCGTGAGAACGTGCGGGAGTATTCGAGAGCACACGAGGCCGCTAATCTGCGTTTTACCCGGCTCAGCGTTATTGCTTTGTTACGGCCCAACGACCATGGGCTTTGGTGAAGGACCTCGGGAGTGTAGCTAACAACATATTTCTCGGGTGCCTCGTGACGTCTGGACCGAGGTGTACAAGGAGCTCGTGTCGAGCACGAGGGGGTCGCGCGCGCCTCGCGCGATCAACTCTCGAGCGGCGGCTGAGCTCCATCAACCTGCGGGACACGAGAGCTCGCAAGCTCGACGAGCAATTTCTATGCATGCCCTTAACCCCCATGGAAAAGAAATACATGCGGAAATATATCTGAGAAATCCAACTTTACGGACGATGACGTGATAAAAATACACTTTGAATATAGTTTGCATATATTTTGAATATATTTTGAATATATTTTGAATATATTTTAAATATATTTTCAATATATTTTCAATATATTTTAAATATATTTTGAATACATCTTAGATATATTTTTTGCTCGCATATATTTCATATATATCCCAAAATATATCCGATATATCGAATTTTTCGGACTAAATATATTTGATATATTTCGAATATATTCTGGATAAATCTTGGATATATTTTTCGATCGCATATATTTCGTGTGTATCCCAAAATATATCCGATATATCGAATTTTTCGGACAAAATATATTTTGTATATTTTGAATATATTATTCCGTATATCTGAAATATACTATTTTTCTATGAGGGAGTCCAGCCGCACAAATCCCCGTCTGCTTCCTTTTTTTCTCGCACCCTCTGTTCAAACTTTCTTCCCCCGCTGTTTGTCCAATCGCTGTACACATCCGGCATTATAACTTGCGGATACATTGTGCGTTACCGTTTTACCGGGCTGCGAGCGGGACACGTCGAACCGCCCGAGCTACGAGTCACTTTGTTTCTCGCCAATCTCGCGCGGACAACTTCGCACGCTGCACAAACTGCAAAAGCTCTCCCGTTCTCGAGCAGTTTCCGCGAATATAAATCACTGGATTAAAGCCTCGACGCTGTCGTCCTCGTCCTGCTCGTCCTCCTTCACGACCCCCCCCCCCCCCCGACCAAGCTCGAGATTTTCCTTACCCGAGAGACTCCACTTTGTCGTGGACGTTAAATCTTGTCCGAGTCGCTGACGCTCGGACGCTTTGATTTTTTAAGTTTCGCAATTTAGTTTTCATTATGTGTTTCGCAACAAAAGATATAATAAAAAAATATATAATTTACAAATGATATTTTTTAAAATATAACTTTTTTTAAATATAATTTTTAACGTTTTGTTGTCAGTTACCAACAAAAGATTATATTTTTTTATTATTGGTAACTGACTGGTTTACCACGTAAAATCTAAAATTGCGGTTGCCAATTTCCTTGAATTCGGCTGACGAGATTTTCGCGTCGAAAATTCGCGTATTTTTTTTTTTTTTTTTTTTTTTTCGAGGTGATATGTCGGTTGTTGTGACACATGTTTACGGTATTCGTGGCTCTGTTTCGTGTTCGCGAAACAAAACATCGTCGCTCCTCGGCCGAATTCTCGGATTTATTGTTTTGCCGTTTTTTTATTTTATTTTCCTCCCGCGAATTTGAACGTCGTACCGGGAATCGACGCTGATCGTTGCTCTTGGTCTGCTTCGCAGCAGCTGCTCAGCATCATCACCATGAGGGCAGCGTCAAGTCGCCGCACTGCAGCAGCGAGCCGAGACTCACCGACAATGAGCCCAGCCCCGGATTACGCCGAAGGGGAAGCCGACGCGGCCAGAGCATGCATCACACGCATCAGCGCAAGAGCAACGCTTTCCTCGACGTGCCCGACGGGCAGATGCCGAGACGCGAGGAGGGCGAGGACGAGGACAGCTATCGTCTCAGGAGCTTCAGTCTGACCAGCAAAGGTTTTTACTACTTCTCCATTTTTTATTTATTTTTTTACATTTTTTATTTATTTTTTTACATTTTTTATTTTTATTTTTTTATTTTTTTTTTACATTTTTTATTCTTATTTTTCTATTTATTTTTTAACATTTTAAGTTTTGTGTTTTTATTTATTTTTTAACATTTTTTATTTTTATTTTTTTTAATTTGATTTTTTAGAAATAAATTTACACAGTTCCGGCGTCAATTTTTTTTGGTGTAATACTTTATATCGTCTATTTTATTTCCCTATTTCAATTTATTAAGGGTGTCGAGTTAGTGAAAAAAGTTTATTTTTATGAATCTCAGAAGAATCTCAGTCTGACCAGCAAAGGTTTTTACTACTGACTTTTCAATTTTTTGTTTTTAAATAAATTTATGTAAATCTGGTGACATTTTTTGTTTGCATAATACTTTATATCATTTATTTTGTTTACATATTTTTATTTGTTAAGGAATTTCGTGTTTAATGTGTGCAAAGATATTACGAAAAATCTTTGATTTACGTTTAAAAAAAAAGTCTCGTGAAACAGAAAAAATTGGACACGACTTGAAACGTAATTAAAAAAAGTGCATCGAAAAATCTGAGGTCGCGGATCCGTCGATCCCGGGACCGAAGCGCTCCGCACGCACAGCGAAGATAGCGGTAAACGTCGAAGTCGAATCCTATTGGCGCGCTGAACCGTTGAGCCTGATATCCCGGGCACAATGCGGCCCCGCTGGAAAAAGGGTTTTCCGCAAAGTGCTGCACCGGAATAAATCAAATTTTCCTCCGGAGAAAATCCAATTTCCCCCTTTCGCGCGGTCCCCGCGCGGTCGCAGGTATTTTATTTTCCCCCCCTGTGGATTTCAGTTGAATTGAAAATATTAAGGGGAACCAAAAAGAAATGCATAAAACATATTGAGTGAAAAAAAAATAAAACAAAAAATATTCAGTGAAAAAAATAATGAGTAAAAATATGTTAGCTGATAAAAAAGTGGAAAAAGTGCGAAAGGTCAGACGATATTTTTTCTTGTTTTTTTTTCTCGCCTGTAAATTTAATTTCCGGAAATGAAATCTCGACCGTGAAACAGCATATAGAGCCGGTGATCCGGAAGGAATATTCGAGCGCTGACAGACGCGCGGCCAGACCGCGGAAACTATTCTCGTTAATCATTGTTGGCAAGCGAAATTATCGTGCAATCGGCAGGTCGGGATCGTGGCCGTCGCGCTGTCGCTCTGCCAAGACTCTCTGTGGCAACAGCGGATTTACCGTTGACGAAACTTTCGGAGTACCTCGCGGCAGGATGTAAACAAAAAAATGTGTCTTTTGAAAACGCTAAAAAGTTCTTCTGTATGCGTCGAACCATTTTCAATTGTTCCCGCAAAAAAATTCCAGCAACACAATCCCTGATTATTTCACAACCCCCGATTGTTTGCATCGTCGCGACGCAACGAAATTAAAAACATCAAAATATTCATTCCATAAAAATTAACATAACTAATATTAATATTAATATTATTAATAATAAATTGTATTAATTATGAATATCAATATTAATCAATTATTATTAATAATTTTAATAATTTAAAACAATTAATGTTTTTGTCTCTTAATCGTTGCAATAATTTTTTATAACCGGTATAATCATTTGATTTCATTAATATTTTTCTGTTTTTAATTTCGTTGCATTCCAACGATGCAAACTTGAACGTCGTACTTCCTTGACGGCGAAAGTGTTTCCGTTTTTAAGTAATTCCGTAACACCGTCGTGTCACACGCCATGTGCTCGCGATCACGAGAAGCTCACCGGAAGAGTGGGGAGGGGGGGGGGGGATAAAAGAGCAAAAGCTTGCAGCGGGTGGTAAAAAGCTCGACGACAGCGACATCGTGTACCGACCATTATCTTCAGCCGCAGTGCATTACCCGGTCGTCTCGTTCGGTCTCCGTTTAGTGCGCGAGGAATGTCGAGTATTTTCGACGCGCCCTCGACCGCAAACAGCGTATGAGCTTTTTTTTTCCCCGCCTCTCCGTCACTCCCTCGTTTCATCCTCGGCACCGACGTCGAGAAGAATCGAGAGAAAGCTCTATTCACATTTCCCCGCTTTGTTTCGCCACTTCGCGAGACGCAAATCTGCCGTAGAACGCGTGACGCGCGTTCGCGACCGGAGCTTTTGCACTTCCCCAACGGCCTCGACGTCGTCAACCACCCCCCCCCCCCTCCACCCTCCGTCCATCGGTTTATTTCTCCGTTTCTCGACGCTCCCGCGTGTCTCATTCCCGTTTTGTTTCACTTGCTCCAGTGTCGAATGATAACGTCGCCCACTTTGCCGTCGCTCTCGGCTTTCATGGCTCTAAGTTATACGACGCGGAAAAAAAAAGATTCGTACCTCCGAGAAAAAGCTCTTGCGAAGTACTCGCCATTTTTTTTTTTTTTTTTTTTTCATTGCCGGGGTGGTGTAGTATTTCTCGTTAACATCGAGCGACATGTGCTTTCTCTGAGTGTCTTAATGTTTTTGACACTTTTTTGCGCTACCTGTAGACGAGCTTTTGAGGTCGTAAATCTTTGAGTCCGTAAACTGGGATTAAATACTCGGGGTAATTGTGAGGTCGAAATTATTCTGAGCTGACGTAAAAGACATTGAGTGAAATGAATGAAAATTGCTCGAATGGCTTTTGAGTTGAAAGTACATCAAGAGCTTTTGAGTTAAAAAAACAGTTCGAGAGCTTTTGAGTTAAAATTACTCGATGAGCTTTTGAATTAAGACAACACGCTGAGCTTTTGAGATAAAATGACTTGAAGTGGTTTTGAGGTAAAAGTACTTCAAGCGCTTTTGGGGAAAAAATTATTCAAGCGCTTTTGAGTAAAAAATAAAGAGAATAAAAAAAAGAACGTTCCGCTCGGCTTATTAACTTGTTTCACTAAACGCGACGAGTTTCCGCAGATAGCCGAGTACAAATATTTCGGCGTCTTATTGCTTTTGAAAGCTTTCTTCTCGAGCTTCAGCGGTACTTTCGCCAGATACATAAATCCTCGGGTCCATAACGCGAGATTAAGTATTTATTGCACTGGCGCGCGGCGAGTCAGGCAATTTTCTAAAAAGCACCAATGCACATTTATTTTCAGCCCTTCTGGCCAGTGGTTTGCGTCACTTCGTGGCTCCGGAACAAACCATTTTTTTTTCACCGCGTATTTAAAGTAAAAATATCGCGAGGCGGCCCCCGAGGGGAAAAATTTCCCTTTGATAAATCGACGATTTTATACGGGGTGTATACCTTGTCCGGTCCCTTCGCAATCTTTTCAACGACAGCTTGCGCGAGCTTTCATGAAAAATTCATCCTCGCGCCGAAGTTTTGTGCATCAATTCGCCATCGGGGATACTCGAGAGCGCGGTGAATATTAAATATTGAAAGCTCTTTGGGGGCGATATGTTTTTTGCCGGACGATATATCCTTTTCGCGCAATCGGAGCTTTCGCCGTTCGAATCTAGTAACTCGGGCAAAAAACGGACTGAATGACAGGAGGGAAATAAAAATTCGATAAATCTTCATTTTTTCGGCAAAAGTCTTTGCGATTTTTTGTCGTCGAAAATATTCCGCGTTCTTCCGTGAAATTTCATTGGGTTTAAATGATTCTTGATTTTTTGTGACAAATGATTCTTGATTTTTTTGTGACAAATCATTCTTAATTTTTTTATGACAAATCATTCTTGATTTTTTTGTGACGAATCACTCTTGATTTTTTGTGACAAAATCTCTCGACGTTTTTTTTTCATAAAATTCTTGCACTTTGATTTAGTCGAGGAAGACAATCCCTCTTTTTCTTCTCGCCTCTCGGCCTCGCAAACTTTAATCCCCCTTTCATCCCTTATTGTCAATTACACGTAATGGCCAAACACTTCGGGACATTAACCCTCGCGTGGGTCTGAAGAGGGCCGGGAAGAATGTGGCACATCGGTCGGAGGGGGTGGAATAAAGTTTCGCGTGCAAACCATCCCCGCCTCCCCTCCTCCCCCGACCACTGGGGGGTGATAAGAAAAAAAAAATGCACACATCCCTCGTAAACCATATGGACTCGTGGGGAGCATATCAATCGTCGAGATCATCGATCGCGCGAAGGGTGCGAAAAAGTTTGCACCCTCCTTCCACCCTTACGGGTGTTTACGCTTCCTCCCCCCCTTCTTCCATGTTCCCCCATTAAACACGCGTCTACCTATATACTCGAGCTTTCTCGCCCTTAATTTCTCATCCCCCTCGTGCCAATTACTTCGCAGCCAAATTAACCCGTTGGCTCGACTTGCCTGTGGCACAACACCCTCTCCCTCCCCCTCCCCCCTCTTCACCCCCCTAAGGTAACCTTTCGCGTTTACCACCGAAAGCTTCTTAAACTAACAGCCCGGTATCGAAGCGAGCTTTACCGAGGTCGTAGCCCTTTGACGAAATTTCGTCGCCTCAACCCCCCCCCCCCTCAACCCTCCCTTTAACCCACCCCACCCCTCACTCACTGCTTCGCTCGCCATTTGAGCTTCAAATTACGTCTTCGACCCGAGTAACCTCGCCCCACGTACCTCGTGAGCTTTCGAACTCTTCGCCCTATTTTCATCCCCCGCGAATTTTCGATGATTTATTTTTTAAATTAATGTACGTTTTATTTTACATTTTTTTGTGACGAATGAAAATTTGTAAATTTTACAAATAAATATAAATATAAATAAATTGTAAATTTTGTTTGTAAATTAATTGGAAGACGAAATTGAAATATCGATGTAGATTTCAGTAAAGGAGTTCGAAGTTTTCCGAGAGGAATTTAAAAATTTGCAGCAATTCTTTTTTTTTCGAATTGCTATTTGTTTTTAGTAAAATCGTTTGTTCATGAAGAAACCGTAGCTGGCGAATATTTCCACGTTGTTTCTGGTCCCCCGTCGACTACTCCCATTCGCGACTCCCCGTCGCAATCCAATTCGCGGGCTCCCCGAGGAAAATCCCGCGCGGAGCGAGATCAATAGCCGAGCTTAAGGGACAATCACAGCGAGACCAAAGTGGTGTAATTGAAGTCGCAACGACGTTACAAGAGTCGCCGAGTGAAACGGGGATTTGGGAAAATTGAGAAAACTCGACGCTCACCGCGCGCCGGGAGAAGGAAAATCTCGGTGCTCATTCGTCGGTGGTACTTGGACCATAAAATTGTCTCGAAAATTCGATTCGAAAAATGTCTATCGCGAAAAACGTCCACTTAATTAAAACATTGTTTTTATTTTGCTAAAAAAAAAAATTCCGCGTTTATTCTTTCATGGGGGAAAAATCGATAACACAATCCGGTGATCACTCGTTCGGGGTATTTGGAGCGTGAAATTGCCTCAAATTGGATACTAAAAAATTCCGATGGAGAAAAAAATAATTTGAAAAATACGCAATTATTTTTTTACACGTGAAAAAAAAATGTTTTTACTAGAGCAATCGCGCGTGTGTATTTCGTATGGGTGAAAAAAAAATCGATAACACGTAATCGGAAAAGAGGGCAGTCGAGGGCTTTCGCCCTGTAAGGCGAAGGTAAAGAGGTGAATATGTTTTATAAATAGCCACAAAAGAAAAACCCCCTCTCTCGCGCCCTGCAACGCCAACCGTTTATTTATAAACCGTGTACACCGAGCCGCGAACGTCAGGTCGTGGCTGTCACTTTCGTTCTTTTAGCTGTCCAGCCGGAGTCACCGTGCGCTACTCTCTCTCAACTACCCCTCGAATTTTGCACGAAACGAATTTTTTTCTGTTACCCCAAATTGTAGAAAAAAAAACACATTTGATTACCTCGAAATAAAAAATCATGTATTCTCTTCGCCCAATTTTTTTTATCACTGCAAATATTTTTATTTAATAAAGTTACATTGTTATTTCTCTATATTAAAAAAATCTGTAAAGTGTTGAATTTTCATAGAATTACATAATATTATTTATTTACATAATATTTTTATTTAAAAAAGTTACATTGTTATTTTTCTGTATTCAAAGAAATTCAAAAGTGTTGAATTTTCATAGAATTCAACACGTAAAAGATTTTTTTTTGTTTTTATAAGAGTTACAGAAGGAAGAAAAAAAAAGAAGAAAAAAATTACATGATTTCCAGAAGGAAATTTATCCTCGAAAGTGGATCAGGGGGTGGGGGCTGTTTTCCTCCATATCCGCTCGCCCCGGGGTCATGGTACTCGGGGGGTTTTGTTGCCCCGCGTTCAATCGTATTTTCCCTCGAGAACAAAAAAAAAGAGAGAGGGAAACGTCGAAGAAACGAATTCACCCTCGCGCGGCGCGCCGGTCTCGATTGGCACATTCCACGAGGCCGTAGGCCGAGTCCCCATCCGATATGTTTTCGCGAGGGTCTACTCTTAATCCAATAAATACCGTGAGATTACATTAACTTCACCTGGGACCGAGAGACACCCCAACATGGCCTGAATAAATAAATCCCCCATAAATTCAATAACAATAATTCGTTTCATTAAAATTATAACAATAATAATGATTTTACGAACTTTCGTCCGTACGAAATTTCGCTGAGGTATCGGCCAAGTGGATAAGGAGCGTAGAGGTCAGACGTGTTTTTTCCTCTCACAAACGACATCGATGAAGGTCCGAATGGCGTGAGTTTGCAAATATCGGCAATCATAAGGCAGCCAAAGAGTCGGTGGCGCACGGTTGGCACGTTTCTCGTCCGTTTGTTATGTATAACTAGGAGGCTTTAGTCTAAACGAACGTGACAGAACGGATGTACGAAAGCCGCGATATTGTGGGCGAAATGAGAAACGATCGTTCGGTGGACAACACGAAAACAAAAACCGTGGATCATGTATCGCATATCCTATCTAATATGTGATATATCGTATTTCATGTATTGAACCATATTTATTTTATACCGTATATCACATAACATAACATATATCATATATCATATGTCATATATGATGTATCATATATTATATGGCATATATGATATATTGTATCTCATATATTGAACCATATTTATTTTATACCGTATATCACATCACATAACATATATCATATATTAGATGTCATATATGATGTATCATATATTATATGGCATATATGATATATCATATATTATATGTCATATATCATATATCGTATGTTTTTTCTGAAACAAAATTCCTGCTTTCATAATTTTGTTTGTGTTGCCAGTTCATTATACCGGAAGCTCAGTCGCCGTCCGGGTCGATTGACGAGCCTGAACGGGAGAGTGAAAAGAATTTTCGCTCTAAACTGTAGCCACGACGGGAGGGCGAGAGCCGTTTTCGTAGTGCCTCGAGGGCCGCCGGGAGAGACCCCGCGAGTGCGAGAGAGGCCGCGACACTCGTCTACCCTAAAGGGTCATCGTGGCGGCAGTTACCCTCGAGCACCTCCCGCGGGCGCGACGCTCTCAGCCTTCTCTTAATTACTCGTTCATTAAGAGCCAGCAGGGTAGAAGGGGGCGTCGCACCGAGGGGTGAAGGGAATGTCGAGGGGGGGGGGGGGGCGAAAAAAAAATTGAGGCATGAAACTGAGAAGCCACTGCGAGGAGTGGACAAAAGGGTGGGGGAGGAAAGGGGGTTGGGGGATGGGGGTGTAGTGAAAACCACCCCCACCCCCTCCAGTGGAATGAGTCAGGAGACACCCGAGGTGACACTCAGTCAAAGACACCCTCTTTTCTTCGACCCCTCAACCCCCAACCTTAACCCCCTCATTCTTCCACCCTCATCAACCCTCGCTTCAGGCGGCTCTGTGCGATAAATTCGTTTTCGGTATTCCATCAAGTTTACGGCCCGGAGACAGTGCGAAGTACATTTTCCGGGCTCGAATTCTCTCGTTGGGTAATAAGAAATGGTAAAGAGAATTGAAAACTTTGGCGCAAAAAATAATTTTTGTTGCACTAACTTTTCAATTCTCTTTTTCTCCTTTTCTGTTTTTCTTTTTTTGTTTTAATAAATTATTCTTACTGGAAAAGAAAAAAATTGACGACGCAATTTAATCTTCGTCGATGATGACATTTTTTGGTTAATTGAATTCACTTTTTGTTATTACCATCTGAAGTTTGGCATTGAGTGTAATTATAATCAACGTATTTTTTTTTTTCGACACTAATTTAATTAGGTAATTCGAGTTGATGGGGGAGTCTAATTGAAATAACTCGGGTTCCGTCCCCTTCAATCTCCATGACGACGCCGGGGGAGGGGAGTCAATTATCCCGATACACCCATCAACCGGGATTTTCATAATTAATTAACGAGCGAGATTGTGGAAAAAAGGAAGAGATAAAGAAAACGAAATTTATCACTTAGTTGCAGCTCGAGCCGATACAAAATTATCGGTTTTTTCATCACTCAAGTCCAATTATCGTTTAGTCGTCGTTTCAGATTTTTTCCGGCCGTAATAACTAATAAATCAAAGTGTGATACTGGCTAATTGAAATGGACTGGTACGATGTAAACGAATAATTTGAATAAAATAAATACACCGAAGATAAATAATCCCAAATTTACAACTGGGATTCGAGGTTTTGATAGCGGAATTCAATAATAATTCAATATTCAGTCAAACGGAATTGTAAATCTCGTAACTCACCAACCAATCCCAACTGACCCCGCGTGTTCTCGTTTTTTTTTTCTTTCAATTTCGGGTCACTGTAAACGCCAGACCGGGCGAACAGGTGGCTGACCAAAGTTCGTTACTCGCAGGTAATAATAACAATAATCCCCCGTGAAAGCGGATCACCCGGGCGGAATAATTATCTGGGGGGGACAATCAACGTCATTAATTATTACAAGCGTTGTTATCCGTGCGAACACCGGTCGCTAAATGCCAAAAAATTACCCGCGCGAGCGTGCGAATTTTTCTTTTACACTATTTTTTTTCTCAGTTCGATTAAAAAATATGAATTAATTGTTTCGCGAGTTACGCGCGGAAAGAGTGAAATTTAATTGGCAATCAATGCGAAATAACTGGTGATCAATCGTATCCCACGGCGGAGCCGTCGACGTAACGCGCTGCTCTCGATCGATTCGGCTCTTAATTCCACCGCAATTGGCGCCCGAGTAATTATCGGTTAAATTAATTTGCGGTTTGGCACAATCTTGCCACATGTGCGGGAATACACGCGTTACGCGAATGATTTCTGCTCGGAAGCGTTATAATTGCTGGGAACGTCGTAAGCCGCAAACACGCAATTGAACGAGCGTCGAATGATAATTGTCGAGTTTGTTCGAGTAACCCAATATTTTCGTAGCGGCTGATGGGGTTTGTGACAGGAAAAAGGCGCGTCTGACCACTACGCTCCTTATCTACTTAGCGATACCTCGGCGAAATTTCGGCCGACCAAAAATTCCCAAAGTTTTTATTAAAAGCTTATGAATCAATATTTTTGAGCCGAGAAAAAAATCAGTGCCATTCGAACCGGCTGATGCGGTTTGTGACAGGAAAAATGCACGTCTGACCACTACGCTCCTTATCTACTTAGCGATACCTCGGCGAAATTTCGGCCCGCGAAAAATTCCCAAAATTTTTACAAAAAGCTTGTAAATAAATACTGTTAATTTGCGAGGAGAAAATAATTGTTTGAGCCACTGAATCGTGTTCACGTCGCTGGCGACGCGGCTGGAAATCTCGCGCCCGCGTCTCCCGCGACCCGAGGAGCTTTTACTTAACCGCGAGTTTGCCGAACGTGCCTCGCGAGCCGTTTGCGAAAATCCGCGGGTCTATCAGGCTCGCTGGAGTTTCGCTCGGAGACGCCGGAGGCGCGCGAACAGCAAAACGCCCTCGGGGGGGTTTAATGAACTCAATTAAAAATCGATCTCGAGCGTGTTAAGTTAATTTAATTCGTTGATATTTATTCGCGCCCCGACGCGCCGGCTGCGAATCAACGCGGGCGACAATTAATTATAATTAGTCGCCGAACCTTTGTGACAATTAAATTACTCGAAGGGGGGGGGGGGGGTGGAATCTCGAGTGGGACGTCGAGAATTCGACACGCGAAACGAGCGCGAGTCGACGAATGCAAGTGGAAATGTCGAACGGGGTCAGACGAACTTTTTTTTTTTTTTTTTTTTTTTTTTTTTCGAGCTCTCGCTGCCCACGAGCTTTTCAACGTGAAGCCGGCGTACGAGCGCGATTGAGTTCTAGCAACTGGAGCGAGACAGAGGAAAAAACGAAAGTAGAAAAAGAATGTTGAAGAAAATTAAAGACGGAGGGAGGGAGAGGAAATTAAAAGCTGCGGACTGACAGGCGTTGGAGCTTCGCTTCAGAGCTCGAGAGCAACGCGAAACGGAAGCGTATAATATTTTTTTGAAAGCACGATTTTTTTCTTTTCTTTTATCTCAGTCAACTTTGTTTAATAACTTTTTCGCGCTTTGAGGGCCGTAGACGTAATTAGGGTAAATATTGCGGTGCATTGAAAACACAATCAGGGAACATTAAACGAATTTTCTGTTAATACTGACGCGGCGTCTCTCAACGACCTAATAATTATAACAATAATTTAGTGAATTTTTGTTTTTTTGCTAAATACGAGATATTAAAAATAAATAAATAAATTCTGAACGTTTTGCAAATTGATACCCGAGAGAGATTCATTTTTTTAGTTTGTTTAAAAAACAATAATAATTGAGCTTTGAGGACGGTCGACGAAAATTTCGCCGAACGTTGCGGTGCGTCGAAAATTCGACGGAGAACCCCGAGCGTTGCTACTTCCACGCGTCCGTCACACCGCAGATTTAATTACGCACGAACGCCTCGCGCCCGACAGACATGACAAGTCGGACCGAACGCAGTTCCCTCCAAACGTTCGGATTCAGCTCGGAATTTCAAACGAGTGCCCAATGACGAGAACGAAATTTGTTTGTTTTTTTTTCTCTTCTACGCACAAATAAAAAATATTTATCATTTATGAGAAAAACGACTCAACAATAATAACAAAAATAATAGCTATTTATTTTTATTATTATTACATTTATTTATATCGATGAAGTCTTGATAATAATAATACAAAATAATAATAATCGTAATAAAAGTAATAATAATAAAAATAATAGCAAGTATTATGAAAATAATGTAATAATGCATTGAAATTTGTAAGACGTCGTCAATTCGCTGCACATTTTATTTTTATTATTTATTATTATATTTATATTAATAACGATAAAGTCCGAGCGAAGCTTCCCGACGTAATGAGACGACACGAAAGCTCTAAACGCGTAAGGCGGGGTGAATCCGTCGATGACGTCACGGGGATACGTCATCGAGCAAAGTGGTTTACGTCGCAGGACAGACGAGCGCGACCCGTCGGCTCGCGCCTTTCTCTCCCGCCCCGTTATATTTATAACATATTGCAAGCTCTCGGCTATACGTCACGAACTTCGCGGCCGGCGGGTCACTCGGTTGAAGCGGCTTTAATCGATTAAGTTGACCGACGCCGTTGAGAAAGTAAAAAGAAAGAAAATAAAAAAGCTCACACCGAAAGACGCTTCACCGAGGAAAAAAGCTCCGAGGACGAAAGGTCAGTCGAGAGTCTCGTGAGAGAAAAGGCGAAAAAAAAAATTCAACACCGTCCGGCGAACCTTGGAAAAGTTGAAAAAAAAAAAAAAAAAAAAAAACGGGGAGGGAGGGAAAAAAGATAATAGGGTGGTAAAAAGTTGGCGAGCTTGCGGGGAAACTTGCGGAAATAATTGAGGGGCGGGAGACCCGGTTAAGGGCTGATTACGACACGGGGAACCGTCGCGGCTTTCGATCTACATATTTTATTATTTTCTCCACGAACTCGGCGAATCAGGCTGATTAAGTGGGTCGCAGGGGGGCGGGGGGTGAACGACGGATAAATTTGTAAAAAAGCTGCGTGAGATTTTTGTCCTCGAGATTTAACACCGTCACATTGAAGTATGTTAAAAAAATATTTTTGGCGGAAAATGATTTAGGCTCGATATATTTTGTTATATGAGAATTATATTGTCGTGTGCATTTTATAATATTAATAAGGGATATGCGAAAGGATGAAGGATAAACCAGGAGCAAGTTGAGAGGAAAATTAAATTCATTGACTCTATGCGCTCGTCCTTTGTAAATTACGTTCGAATCCATTTACCAAAATTTCGGGATCACGATAAAAATCTAAAACACGATTGAGCCTCGGTAATAAGGTGGATTAATTATCGAGAGCTTCGGCCGGGGAACGAAAACCGAGATTAGATTCCGTCGGAGCTTTAGGCTGTTATTAATCAGCAATAAATTTCGAGCTGCTCGACGTATTTCGATACTTTATAAAAATTCGATATTTTAAAATATATTTCATATGTATATTTTTCATATAAATTTTTTTTTTTTTATTTTTCATGTAGTAAATTAACTTCCGTTGGAATTTTGACCGAGGTCCTTCGATTAAATGGATCAATTATCGAAATCGTCGGTGGCGATAAACACCGAGATTAGATTCAATCAGAGCTTTCGCCACGCGGCTCGCAATCCTCGAGAGCTTTATTGAGCCATCGGGCGAGTTCCCGACGCGTGGGAGTCCAGCGTGCGACAAATTACCGAGTCGAGAAGCGATTTGGCAATCATCAGACCGCACTCGATCGACTTGGGCTCGCGAATCATTGCCACGGATTTATTAATAGCCCCGTTTCATTAACTCGTGACCTTAAACAAGCCCCCCCCCCCCACCCTCCCTCTTCACCTTAACTGCTTGCAAGCTCGACAAAACACTATTTTCCCAGAGAGCTTTTGTGTACGAGCTTTTCGATTACCCTTTTGGCGTTGTTAACTTCACGACGTGACATTTTCGCAAGTTAAATATACGCACGAGATCCACGCGATATATCGGATATTTCGCGACGTCGGATACTTGACGTATATTTCGATATATTTTGCGAATGCCGAGATATATTTTCGCGTGTAAATATAAATATGTTTTTCGCGTATAATTATATGTTATATTAACTAAATATAAATATATTTTTCGCGTATAATTATATTTTATATTAATAAAATATAAATATATTTTTCGCGTATAATTATATTTTACAGGTGAAAAAAATATATTTCTGATATATCGTATATCAAAACATTATCGGTATTGAAAATATATCGGATATATTTTCAGACATAAAAATGTGAAATTAGTTTCGAGAAATATTGTTCTTCGTGAGATATATCAGAGATACATGAAACAGATGTTTTTCCATATATTTCACTGAGATCAAATATATGAAAGGGGAGCTGGGTCGGCCGTATGAAATATCATGTTCACGTGGTCTTGGTGCGGTGGATGTCGGGGGGGTAAAATGACGTCAGAATGGGAAAGTGGGCTATTGCGATCGGGAAGAACAGAGGCGAATGAGGGACAGGAAATCGGCTCGCGCTCGCGGTGTCTATGCGTGCAAGTTTTCCGAGGACGAGGGACCCTTAACTGACATTTGTTCTGTCTAGCTATACCGGGCTATCGATTGCCACACTCCCCGTCTCCATTCCACCAGCCCCCTCCCCACCATTTTCACCAGCAACACGTGGACCATCCCTATGCTATACCGGGTGACAAAAAATATATATTAAAATCGCGTCTCGGTCGGAAAAAAATGTCCAAAAATCGAAGACCAATTATTTCTACCTGGCTATTTTTTATTACAAATAATGCGAAAATCTAAAAATAAATAAATCGAAAAATAAAAATATTGAAAAATAAATAAATCTGAAAATAAATAAAACGAAAAATAAATAAATCGAAAAATAGAAAAATCGAAAAATAAATAAACCGAAAAATAAATAAATCGGAAAGTAAATAAATCGGAATATAAAAAAATTGAAAAATAAATAAATTTATACGTAGAACGTTCCACTTGGATCGTTCCACTCGACTCGCGTCCTCCTTCGTGCCGAGTGGGGCACCCTGTATAGGGCGTAGGTGCGCGTAGCATTCGATCTCGGGTTTGTTCTATTCATCGAGAAGCAGCCACCCACTATTGGCTGTGGGTCGGGGCCGAGTGGAGTTACGAGAGTTTCCCGTCGAGGGTGTCACAGTCGACGGTCGAAGGGTGAAGAGAGAGAAAGGGAGAAAAGGAGAAAGAAACACACAGAGAGGGAGAGAGGGAGAGAGAGAAATTGGAGAAAGAGGGAGTGCAGATGGAAACTCTCCTCCGGTGAATAGAGGAAGCGAAGCGACCGAGTGAGGGAATGAAAGAGGTACCGGCCGGGTTTCACGTGTTGCAGGCTACCCGCCCGCCGCCGCCGCCGCCGCCGGGGTGGAAACGATCTGCGGATGAGAAATAGCGCTTATTCACGTTTGAGGGGAGATTGATTGAAGAGCAAAGACCCGCTCTCTCTCTCTCTCTCCTCTCTTCCTGCACTTTTGCGCGGTTACAGAGAGAGAGAAAAAGAAAACGTTTTCCGAGGGACTCGATCGTTCGCCAATTCAGAAAATTATAAGTGGTACGTTTTTTGCGAAATTTTTTTTTTCGATTTCGTAAAGTTGGAAAACCCTATCTGATGGGAAATTTTCCGCTGATTCCGAAAAACATGATTGCTTGCAGCGAAAAAGAGAAAATTCGACGAGAAAAACGCGAAAAATGGTTTTTCACTTTTTTTCGAAATTTCGTCACTTTGCTAAAGTTGAGGTTACTTTTTTTTGGATCGATCGAATCTGGATTTTTTTCTTGTGTTCGAAAGAAAACTGTATAACGAAGAGAATCTCGCAAGACGAAACGCGATATCGTGATTTCGGAATTTTTTTACAGAATTTTAAAGTCCAACCCTAAAAAATCGCAATTTTATAATTTTCTTTTTTTTTCGATTTCGTAAAGTTGGAAAATCCTATCTTATGGAAAATTTCCCGCTGATTCCGGAGAGCACCGTTGTTTGCCCGAAAAATGAAAAATTCGATGAGAAAAACGCGAAAATGTTTTTTTCACTTTTTTTTCGAAATTTCGTCACTTCACTAAAACTGAGGTTACTTTTTTTTTGTGATCGATCGAACCAGGATTTTCTTCTTGCGTTCGAGAGAAAATCCAGGTTCGCTCGACGAAAAAAAAAGTAACCTCGATTTTACTGACGTGACAAGTGGGTGAATTCAATTGTGGTAAACTGGCGCTTTGATCATTCGGCTAGAAGTCGAACGTTCCGAGAAGTGAATGACTACGAATTCACGTGCCAAGTCTCGTGTGTGCGACGCGGTGTTACATTGATGAATAGTCATTGTCGATTCGCCGGTGGTTCGCTACTTCGGCGGGACAATGAAGAGTTCTGAGTATTCCGAAGGAGGCCAAGTCGTTGTCGATATGGCGATGTCAAAGAGGCAAAGCGGGGAAGCCACTTTAGGTTTCCCGTTTACGAAGCGATGCCACCGGGATATCGATGTTCCCGCTCTCTCTCTCTCTCGCTCTCTCTCTTGGTGGACAGAAACTCCCGGCGACAAGGCGAACAACCCGCTGTTCTACACTCCCGAGGACGCCTTCAACAGATAACAACGTTTAATTAACAACTGCGCTCTCGCAGTCGCGAAACTAGTTTCGCGGGTGTCGTCAACAGTTGGCCGTGGAATTGGAAACTGTAATGAAATATTTGCGACGAAAAATCTTTGTTTTTTTTTTTAAAGGTTGCTCGCCGAATGAGACATCAAATGGGATATAATGTGGGATATATTTTTTTATTTAAATAAATAAATAAATAAATGAATAAAAAATAAAAATAAAAATAAAAAATAACTAAATAAATAAATAAAATAAATAAATAAATAAATAAATAAATATTTGTTGACTTCGAAATTATTTTTTTGCTGTTTGACATTTTTGAGTAATTATTTTAGTCATCATTGTGATTCAGCTTGACCATTTGTTCGCAGGTGTCGTGAACAGAGGCGACTCCTTCCGAAGAAGAAGATCGAGATCCAACTCGCTGGCGCCCGCTGAACTCGAGACTGAGGTGAAACCCTCGTCACCGCCGAAGGAGGTTGTCTCGTACACGGTCGGGATGCTCGGTGCCCGGGGGGTCGGAAAAACCGCTCTCATCAGTCAGTTCATGACGAGCGAATGCATAAACGCCTACGACAGGCAGCGAGGTCAGTCGCCTTTCAGTTTTACTTTATTCCGAGCTCATTTTTTTTAATGATGTTTTAGTGAAATATTTTATTTTTGCGAAATGAAAAAGTAGTGGATTTTTTCTCTTTTCGTTGTTTTTACAAATTTATTCAATTCCATGTACCAATTTTTTTCAATTTATTTACACTTATCGCGATGACAAAATAAATACATGAGGTCGGATCTTCTCGCTGCACTATAAATACGATCGGCAGCGTTTATCGTAATCCCACAAGGCGCGAATCGAAGTGCAAGGTCGATTAATCTTGGCATCGATTCATTGGCACCGCTGCGACATTTTGCTATCCTTCGGATTTATTTATTGTCATTGTTTATCCTCGGGACAAAATGAAAAAAAAAAAAGATTCTGCTGATTTGTTTCATGAGTGTTTGGAAAAAAAAATCTGAAATACGACTAAGTTGTAAAGATCATTTTATTGAAATTCGAATAAAAAATTCTACTTTGCGTTTTTTATTCAGAAGATAACTTTTGTCCTGCTGTGGACGCTGTAAAAACAGAATGCGAGAAAGACACTTTCAAGGAGGAAAATAAAAGAGCAGCTCGGACTGAATTTCGCGAGTACAAAGGTCGCGAATAAAAACCCGCGAGCTGCAATATTATTTCGCTTTTTTATTCCCTGATTCTCTCACTCTTCGCGACTTTATTGTTGTTTACGAAAGAAAAAAAGAAAAAAAAAACAATCGCGTCACCTCTCGGGCCTCGTCGGGGAAAATTAAATTAGAGTCAGCGCGGACGACGCTGCAGAAAAAATGGAAACAGTGAAAATGTCGAGAGAAGAGAAAAACGAATAACAATTGTTAAAAAAACGGTTTCAGAGGGACACGATTGAATAAAAATAGTAATTTTTATTTGTCGTTAACTTAAATACATAAAAAATAAATAAAATAGCAATCGTAGTAAAAAAATGCGTTATTTTATTTTGTTTTTTTATTCGTGAATTTTTCAAATAAAATGCCAAGAAAAATACAGAGGACAGTAGCCTCAGTTAAAAAAGAAGTGGCTCAAGGCCAGAAGCTGCGGGTGACCCAAAAACGCTCGGGACCAAGAAACAAAATATACATTTTTCAGTATCATTTTTCTCGCTGCAAGAAAAATGTAACGTTCTGAGAAAAGCGAATGAGCAGTCGAAACGCAATTAATAATATTAAGTTATCAGTCGCCGCACGAAAATCGCCGTCTCCGCGATGAGTCTGCGGTGTTATTGTTGCCCGAAACGGGGGGGGGGGGGGGGGGGGGGGTGAGTGATGAATTACTCAATCAAAATTTATGAGGCAGCTGGTAAAGTTTCGCGAAATTCTCGCGAGTCATCGGACTGATGCATCGCTGCAGTATTACTCGGTAAAATCAGCATCACGTTTATATTCAACTTTTCCCAAGGTCGTTTGTTAAAATGACGTCTTACGATATAAAAGAAAAATGCAAACACTCAATGTTATTAATATTTCACGAAAAAATAATTTTTTTAAGGTCAACACAATTATTTATCGTAAACCCGGATTTTTTTTTCCGCTGTTCTGAAAATTACCCAAACTCGAGTTCCGAGAATCGTGAAATCGTCTCACAAAATTAGTCTCACGACACATCGGCAAAGGGCGAGAAAAAAGCGGCAAGGGGGGGGGGGGTGGATGTTGTGAAAAACGGTAGGCGCTACGTGTGTGTTCCGCGTGATTTAGGATAAATAAATTGTAACGAAGCGTCAAGCCGAGTATCTGGGTTAAAGACCGCGGGCTGTTTCGCGCCCGCTGAAATTATCTTTAGCGTTTCTGGTAGTCCGTTGGCTCTCGGCTATGACGTAGGTACGACAGATCGTGGAAAAGCGGCTTCGGCTTCTGGCGATGCGCGTGCTCGGCCACTTAGTCCGCACAGCGCGAGCCTTTACTACTTACTCGAGATACCACTAATTTCCGCCCCACCTTTTTTCACTTAAAACCCACCTCAGCCCCCCCCCCCCCCCGGCGCTTCCCACTCGCGTCTGCCCTGCAATAACCACCACCACTTTCGCCGAATTATTATTATCATCGTTTGGACAATTACCTGAAACGTACTCGCGGCTTTCGTCGTAAAACGCGGCGTCTGTATTGCACAGACCGCAACTACTCGCGGTCTGACCACACCCTGCCGTTTCCACTGCCGCGTATTTATTTATTCCCCGCGGCTTAAGGAGGTAGTCTCGGTACAGTCGCGTCACATATGAGTTTCGAGGGAAATTTCGAACCCTTCTCGATGAGATGATAATTTGAAAAAAAATCAAGTATGTAGAAGGCACTGAAAAGATTGATTTTGTATGATAATAATTTCGATATTTTATTAACAAATTAGTGAAAAAATGAATTGTTCAACAATTTACACGGTGACCCAACTTTTTTTTCTGCTGAAAATTATTTATTCGTTTTTCTGAATACGTATGAATTTTTTCAGAATTTTGTCTAATTTTTTTAAATTGCGGTTTTCGCCGCCCATTTTGCTTAAAAAAATGCAATTTAAAAAAATTATACAAAAATAAATTAAAAATTCATAGATATTCAGAAAAATGAATGAATAATAAAACAAAAAAGTTGGGTTGCCGGGTAAATTGTTGAGCAATTCATTTCTTATTAATTTCGAAACTCACATGTGACGCGACTGTACCGAGATTACCTCCTTAATGTTTTCATTAATCCATTTTGCGCGACCTTAGAAGCCGCCCGCACGGTACGAACCGTTACTACTGTCGCCGTGTTATTGTTATCTGTTTGGCCGATTAACCCCGCGGCAACCCCTAGAGATTTTGCCGGGCGAAAGAGCGCGCCCGCACTGCACGGCCCACATCCACTTGCAGTCCGACCTCGCCCTGCTGTCCCTACTCGGCTTTACCTATTCATCGGCCACTTCATGTTTCCAGGATTGCATTATTACTCGCACGTGCCGCTGACTTCGTCTCTACACCGACGAAACCCCCGACCAGTGTAAAGACTGCGCCCGACGCCAGACGGACGTTCAGGCCTGTAACGAGCTCGCGTGCTGTCAAAACGCTTTGTACGGGTCGCCCATTCATACCCGAAGTATGAATTAATCCGACGATTAATCCCGTTGCTTACCACGTATTTTTATTACATTTTATTTATGCAACATTAGGGGATGTCTGCACGGTACAAACCACTACCACTGGCCCTCGATTTTTTATTATTTGTACTCACGGTTAACTTTGTGAAAATTCATGTCCGCACTGTAGAGTCCGTAGCTACGTGTCGTCTGACCTCGCCCTGCTTATCTACTTATTTATGTAATGCTGACTTATTTTGCATTATTTATTTCAGCGCCCCCTTAGGGATTGTCTGGTCAGTACAAACCGGCACTACGGTCGTTGGATTTTTTATTATTCGTTGTTTTGATAATTGCCTCAAGTGTGGCCGTCATTAAAGCAGCTGATGACTCTGAATTTTGTGTCTACACTGCACAGACCGCAGCTACTTGGTGTCCCTTCCGTCTCTACTCGTCCAGTTTTATTCGCCGTTGGAGTTGAGCGTTATTTTACGGTTGAAACATGTTAGTGACATAAATTACCGATAAATGACCGTCACTTTACAACATAAATTACCGCTTGTCGGTCATATGACCGAAGTAAGAAAATGAATTTGTTGGATTTTCCACAGGAAAAGAGGTCGAAAAAAATGAGGTCGCAAGGTCGTCTTACCTGACGGTAAAATGACGGTAATTTTTCGACGGGCGGCTGTTTCCACTTACGATACTAAAGTTTATCGTGAAAATTCACGTAGCTCTCGACGTCGATACTCCGCCTCGCCTATAATTTTATATCTCGCCGCCGCCGCCGCGTTACACGAGATATAATGCGGAGCCGATATTTAAGCTATAGTTCAAAGTACGTGGCGAGCGAATTAGATACAGTAGAACAAGTGCCGTGCCGGTCCGACGACCTTCTCGATATAACACACGAAAGGGCGCGTCCGCGCTTTCCTCCCCCCCCCCCCCCCCCCCCCCCACTCGCGTCCCTCGCATTCTCCACGCTCGCTCTAACCTTTTTCCACTTGAGGCCAAAAAAGACGTCCTGAAACGTCGTGACGTTAATTCCGACTTCGATGAGAAATGACGAAGAAAAAAGGGAGGAGAAAATCACTGTATTTTTTTTGCCGCGAAAGCTGACAATGCGGAGGTCGAGCTTTCGCAGTTACTGTCGTACGAAAAGATTTCCCGGATTTCGTCATTGATCCACTTCAACGATAATCCGAGTCCTCTCGGGTCGCCCCCCCGAAACGCAGGGCGGATTTATGAGGACGCTCCCATAATCTGCCTTCGCGGAGGACTCGCCTCGCCTCGCGTTTCGGGTCGAGGATTCGAATGACGAATTACGTCTTTTTCCGCGCGATTTGGCCGATTTTTTGTCGACTGTATAACTTTAATTGCGTCATTTTTCGTGGCTCGCGCGGGGCAAACTGTTTCACGTGGGGTGGCCCATATATGGGTGGTGCGAAAAGGACGATACATTTTTAGGAGCTTCGTCTCGCTTTGTGGAACAGCTACGTATTTTTGCAGATTTTTGCGTCGCACGGATTGCGTGGAAAAAATTACGAATTAAATTCGTCGGAAAAATTAACGCGAAAATTTCTGGAGATGAAAAAATCGACGAGCTTTTTGAGGTCACGTTTTTTTTTTCTCTTCTTTGCGCCGTGGATAGCTCGCCGGGATTAAAAATAGTTCGAAAAGGATTTTCCGTATTTATTTTCGGCTCAAGTGGGCGACGGAAAAATCTGAAATAATTTGTCGATGATTTTTCGAGGTCAGAGCCACCGGGAGAAAATTTACGAGCACGTTTTTGGCACGAGCCGCGAGGTGGGGGGGTCACGAGTTTGACGCGGAATGACTCGTATAATTTTTGCGAAATACACAGAGCAACTCGATTAATTTACGAAATGCCTCGCGAATTTTTTTTTACGGAAAATCACGACGTTGAACTTGTTTACGCTCCGGATTTAAGTTTAGAAAACCTCGACGAGTGTTTTTTGAAGATTTTTTTTTTTTCGTTCGTTTTCGCCCGATTTTAACGCTGTTTGGACTCGGCTTAGGTCATTGTTTTGGGCTCGGCTTTACGACTCGGAAGTAAATCACCGAAAAGTCACTATTTTTGGTTTTATCGTGGTAACAATGCGCCCTGGGCGGTCTGCTCTCTGCTCGTCGTCAAGCACTGACTGACATTCACGTGATCTTCCGACGCGGTTGGAACGCAAATGGATCGATTAAAAAAACAGACGAAATATGTGGATTCAAGGAAAAAGCGGTCTATTTTACTTTATTATTTAGTAAATTTAATCGATTAAGAAATGTGGATATGGCGTAGAAGAAAATATATTTTTTTTCTATTTCTGTTTTTCCAAGTTTGAATAATAATCATTACAAAAATAATATAACATTTAGGGTAAGCAGAAAGATTCAAGTCGGTTCAGCAATTCCCAAACAATAATAATAATTATTATTATTATTGATATTACTATCATTATTAATGTAAAATTTGTCATAATTTATTGCTGTTACGTTAAAACGCCCGTAAAAGTGTGAAAATGCTTTTTTCCGCTAGAAATGCATATTACAACGCGTTGAATTTCTCATAGCCCTTGTTACTCCCATGGAAACGTAATGGGAGCTCCGGCGTCGTCGAGTCGAGTGTATAATATGGCAGAACGGTGGACGAAGCCGCTGTACCGCAGTGCAGCGATGGCAACGGCTCCCGCAAGCCGCATCCCCATCCAAGTGGAACGCGACTTTGTCGTTTCATTTTCTCCTTGGCTTTCGCTCAATTCCGCAGCGTCTTCCACGAAATTCTTCCATCTGATTAAATCGTTCCGCTCTGCGCTGGAAAAATAAATTAAATATCTCGGATGTCGCTGGTATCGGAGAAACTTGAGAAAATTTCAACACGTTTTTTCTTTTTTTTTTGCAGCAAAATATAAATTTTAACTTTTTCCGCACAACAACGATAACAATAAATAACAATATTAATAATTGATCTCTGATGACAAAAATCAGTGCAATATTTGTGCTTTGTAAACAATTATTTTCATAATTTTATGATTTACTAATTTAATGATTTATTAATTTACTAATTTGCTAATTTAATAATTTACTAATTTGCTAATTTAATAATTTACTAATTTAATAATTTAATAATTTACTAATTTAATACTTTACTAATTTAATAATTTACTAATTTACTAATTTACTAATTTAATAATTTGCTAATTTAATAATTTACTGATTTACTAATTTAATAATTCACTGATTTAATATTTCACTGATTTACTAATTTAATAATTTACTGATTTACTAATTTTATGATTAACTAATTTAATAAATTGACGATCGTCCCAATGATAAATGACGATAACCATCGTCACTAACCAGAATACCAGTCGCGATAAATTCACCTCTCCACGGAGACAACAGTGGTCACGAAGATATATTTGGCGGTGAGTTAAATAATGGATGGAAATTAAGCGGGTTCGTCCGGCCGAGGCCCCGGGTATACGTTGGAGATTGAACAGGGTGCGTAATTGCATCGTATACCAGGGCGAGTGCGCGCGGCCGTAGGACGACAGGAAACAAGCTCACGTCCGAACGATACGACACGACCGAGCCTCGGGGTTACGAAGAGGACGGTAGTTCACCGGTTGTATAAGGGGTGGGTGGAGGCGGAGGGGGGGAGGGGGTAGTCGAATATGAAGACAAGGGTGCGAGGCTAACGTGACTCGGTTAGGCAAATATAGGGATATATAGCCGGTCAGCGTGGACGTGGGACGCTCCGTTAATACCGTAAAGCGTGAAGCGTGAAGGGCGACGGTGGTACAGATAATCAGAGGGTTCAGGATTGGCGGAGAGTGGGAGGGAAAAAATATTTTAGATGTACGGAAAAATATATATTCAAAATATATAAAATTAGATATATGGAAAAATATATATTCAAAATATATAAAATTAGATATATGGAAAAATATATATTCAAAATATATAAAATACTGGAGGGTTAAATACAAATAGTGTCCCTTGGAATAATTTCAACTTGGATGTGTCATTTGACCCCGACCTGCTTGATCATCCCACACGGCGTTTATTTCCACCCCTCGAGAACGCTTCTTTTTTTTCTTTCCCCCATGAAAAAAAAAGTTGAACCGTTTGGTAACTCAATTATCGTCCGGTAAAACGGGACACACGACGGCGTAACGCGAATAATCCGCAGCGCGGTGAAATGAATAGGTTTGAAATCGTCGGACGACGACGAGACTGAACAAACTTTTCATTCTGTTTGTCCCGACTTTCCGGTTACATTGTCGAGCGTAACTGAGAGAAGTGAACAGTTTCTCCACCGAAGGTAGAATACATAATGAGTGCAGGGGGCCAGAGGGGCCAGAGGGGCCAGGGGGGGGGGGGGGCTGAAGCTCAGCGCGATGCTCGTTTACTCAACAAGAGAGAACTGCTGCAGTAAAGCTGGAAAAGCTGTGCGCAGACGAAACGCGACGAAGTTTCGACGAGGAAACTTTTCGTTTGCCAGAACCTTTTAGACCACCCCTCTCGCTTCCGCTCGCGTTATCTCCGCTCCTCTGTCCACTTTTCCGTCTCGGTATCAAACATCCACCCGAACTTCTCGGGTTTCACTCGGGTTGTTCTTGCCCTGGCCACGTTTATCGGTTGGGCTACCTCGAGTTTGCTCTCTTTACACTGTTTCGAGGTTACTGTTAATTTTAGGAAGCGTTTGAGCATCGATTGGCCGACCGATCGAATCACCAAAATCTCCATATGCAATGCCGCATTTTTATTATGAAAAAAACAACAAAAAAAAATTGTCACTTGAAAAAAAATTATCTGGAATTAATAGATAATTGTGGATAGCTTCATCTTGTTTATCTTATCTATATCTTATTTATCTTATTCATCTTATTCATCTTGTTTACCTTTTAAATTAAATTATCTTACTAACATGATCTATTATCTATTATCTATCATCTATCATCTATTATCTGTAATCTATTATCTATCATCAATCATCTATCATCTATCATCTATCATCTATCATCTATTATCTGTAATCTATTATCTATTATCTATCTATTATTTATCATCACCTATTATATATTTATCTGTCTTATCTTTTGCTCGTCGTATTTATCTCATACGTTTTAATCCGAGGAACAAACGGCGAACGGCTGGTAAAATGCGTAATTGCGCATTGTTTGAGGATGACAGACGGTGCATTAAAGCCCCCCCCCCCCTTAAAGGGCTTTCGGGTGGTTTACACGCGAACTAGCAGGTACGTAGCGTAATAGTAATTATCTCGAGTACACCGAGGGGGTAGGTGGCGGTATAGTGGCGCGGAGATACGCAAAGCTACTCGAGGGGAAGCAGCCTCCCGGAGTCCCTGGGCTCGCATCAGCGAAGCTCGCTTCGAGTCTGCTCTCTCTCTCTCTCTCTCTCTCTCTCTCGGTTTGCGCGGCCCTCGCGCCGCCACCCCCGAGAGACAGGATATGCACCACGATGGAGTCCCGCCGCCTCTCGCTCGAAGCCTCCCGACGGTTCGTCACTTCCGCTTTGGAATCTCCTCTGTTCCACATTTCAACATTGAAAGCGGCTGTCGGGCTCGGCTTCTCTCGCGACCAACCCCGCGATGGGATTCTCATTCGCGTGTATTATCTTCCCACACGGGGCGAGTAGTGACTCGGAAGTTGGTTAACCGTGCGGCAACGCTCTCCGAGCTCATTCTAACTTTGCTCGCGGGTCGGATGTGATTCTGAGTGGAAACGTGGGAGAAGCGATTTTAGCGCGCAAATGAGGGACGCGGCTCAACATTCGTTTGACTTTCGGTGGCGGTGTCACTGCTTCGGTTTAGTTTAAACAGGATTTGGATTTCATTTCCTATGTGTGTTTGTCTTGTTTTTTTATTTTTATTTTTTATAGTTGTCACTTCGCTAAAATCGAGGTTACTTTTTTATGAATGGAACCTGGATTTTGTTCCATTGTTCGAGAGACAATTAAATAACGAAGAGAATGCCGCAAGGCGGGCGGCGATATCTTGATTTTTGATTTTTTTACCGAATTTTAAAGCCGAAAATTGCCTAGCGTTTTTTAAGAAAAAAAAAAAAAATTTTGATTTCGTTAAGTTGGAAAACCCTATCCGATGGGACATTTTCCGCTGATTCCGAAAAACACCGTTGTTTGCCCGAAAGATTGAAAATTCGATAAGAAAAAGCTTTGCTTTTCTTGCCCGTAAGCTTTGCCCAAAAACCCTTCGCAAAGTAACCTTAACACACCTTCAAGGGTTTTTAATTCACAAAAAAAAAATGTTCGAGCCCAAGTCGTCGACATGCCGGTACGGTTCGTCTCGGTCTTTTCCAGAAGAGCCAGAAACCAAACGTAGCCCCCGGTTAATTCGGTGTTATCGCGCTCCAGCGAGAATTCGACGAGTTCGCCAATCGAATTAGTTCGGTCGCTTGACGAACGTGTCGAGTGGGTCTTCTCCTTCTCTGCCTCCTCTTCTTCTTCTTCTTCTTCGTCGTCTCTCCCCCCTCCACCTCCACCGGTACCCGGTGTGCGTCGCTCGGGGGACGAGGGCGAGAGCACACAAGTTCCCAAATTAGAGTCCCGAGAAACGAGAGTTGCTCTTTTATAGATCTCTCGGAGCGTCCGAGTGGACATAATGGCGAACGCCCAGTCACCAGTCTTTCTCCTTCCTCTCTTTCTCCCTCGCCGTCGCCGACGCAATTTTATTCCACCCCCCCCCCCCCCCCCCCGCCTCCCACCGTCCGTGCACGTGACACTCGTTTTAATTTCATGTTATTGCTTTTCTCGTGTAACCCACCAACGACCAGCGGCGCACGTACGACATGATAATTCAGCGATAATGAAAATTCTATCGGATCTACGCGCGATGAAATTTAGATCATTTTTTTTTCTTCCGGAATCGCCGGTTGTGAGGTGCGAATCGTTAATATTGATGTGCGATACATTCGATATTTTTATTTTCGTGGATAATTCAATTTGCGATAATTATAATAATTGTTATGATTGGCCTTTTTTCGTTGCCGTCATTCGAATAAAAAAATGATGAACAATTCCAAATAAAAGGCCGAAAAAAAAAAAAAAATGAAAACCACGAAACTGAAGCCACCTCCGTTCCTAATCAAAGCGCCGCGAAAAACGGCGACTAATTACTTCGGTCTCGGTGTGTATTTGCGTCCCGGGGATTCGCGTTAGTTACTCGCTCATAAATTGAAATCCGGGTCAGCGAGGAGGAAGAAAAAAAAATTACGCGAAAAAAGTGGAAGAATCTCGCGGCGAGAGCCCCGCGGCGATTCACGCGGGGCGCCCGGCGGGCGGAGGGGGCGCAGGGGGAGAGGGGGGGACATGAAAGGAGAGGAGGAAAAAAATTCCTAGTGGAAACGCTCGGGTCGAACGGACGGGGAAAATAGAAGACAAAAAAAAATGATAACAACGAAAAAAAAAAAAAAAAAAAAAAAATAGTTTGAACGAAGCTGAGCTCGCGATGAGCTGTTCGTCCGGACGAGACGAACCGGGCGAGCCAGTGAGATAGAACGAACGATGTGTGTATTATAAAAAAAAAAAAAAAAAAAAAATTTACGCCGCGAAAAAAAAAACTGAAAAGTGCACGGACTGAGGAGGGTGAAAGAGGGGGACGGGGAGGGGGGAGGGGGGGTGGTGGTATACACTCGACGCTATATGCATAGACGTTAAGGGGGTGGCGGACACGGAAATAGCAGCGGTTAAATTTGCACCGTGCGCCGTGCGCTATAAGCGTAACATCGTATAGCGAGAAAGCTCGGCGAGCGCGCGTCTGTTAATCGTCTACTCGCGCTCGGCTCCGCGGCGCTGGACCCGCGCCGGCCTTCGAACCCGCAGGAGGATTTCGAGCACTCTTCGCCTCGACCGCGGAATTACGAATTTATCGGCGGGAAAATTTAATCCTAAAAAGAAAATTTAATAATAAAAAAAGAATCGAGGGGTTGGAAGAGGATTTTTCGCCTTGCATTTATGTCGACCTTAAGATATATTTTTCTTGACAAAAAAATTAATTATGAAATTAGAAAAAAAAATTGTTACAGAAAATAAAATTATGTTTATTACGACGGGAAATTTAATCCGGGTGGAGGAGGATTTTTCGCCTTCTTTTTCTGACGATGTTGAAATATATTTTTGAATTAAGAAATTGGAAAAAAAAATTGTTACGGAAAATAAAATTACGTTTCGCTTCGCATGCACCGGCGGGAAATTTAATCCGGGGTGGAAGAGGATTTTTCAACATTTTTCTATCGATACTAAACGTAACAATTTTTCGTAGGAAACAAAAAAAAAATTGTGGTTTGCTTCGACGATGCCGGAGTCGATCCAGTGGGCGTGAAGAACGCAAGTTTGCCGGTGGAAAATGTTTCCTCAGTGCGCGAGAATATTTTTTCAGGCAGTTTCGTTTGCCGGCTATGTAAACAAAAAAAAATTAATTCACATGCAATTTTATTTACACGAAATAAATACAAATTTACTGAGTACAAATTAACCCATTTTTTCAGTGGTTCATTTTTTTGACGTTGATGAGTTCATCACTTTTCGTCACGGAAAAAATTCGACGATGCTGCATGAATAAAAAAAATAAAAATAAAAATCACACGATTTGTGAAGTGAAAAAAGAAAATCCGTCTCACTCGTTTGTATTCCCATTCAATTGGACTCTCTCGAAATGTATTTATAGCGAGATAGTAGCGCGCGCGTGTCTCGAGTCGTTTATTTGCGTGCGTTTGATTATTTTTCGAGCGCCCCGCGTGGCACGCGAGAGCCCGAGGCTCAAACGACGAGCACACACGGTCGATGTGTGGTTCGCGTGTGTCCAGACACATCGCACACAACCCACACGTTCGTCCGATAAAGCGGGGAGGCTTTGAGACTCGTGTGGCCGAAAAGCTTCTGCTCGGGACTTCAGACCAGATTCGTCTGGCGATTGCTCGAGTTCAGGGAAAACAAATTGACTTTCACCGAAAATAAAACCACTTCAAATGTCGCTCCGATAATTTCGAAATCGAAAAAAAAAAAAAAACAGATTGGTCGATGAAAATGATGTATCTGCTTTTTTACAGGCTCGACAAAAATAAAATCAATCGATTTTTACTCCGATAATTTCGAGAGAAAGAAATATTAATGAATTTTTTTTTCTTTTTTTTTCAGATGTTCCAAGCGAGCAGTCGGTTTTCGTGATGCTAAACGGCGAGGAGAGCGAACTGAGATTTCTCAACATCACAAATTTGAAGGTGAGAAAAAGAAATGACATTTGCTTTTTATTAGAATAAAAATCATTGTTTGGGTATGATATGATTTTTATTCTCGCTGCAGGTGGAACTGGAGAAAATACCGCATCCGGATGCCTTTGTGGTGATGTACTCGGTGATCGACAAGGCCTCGTTCCAAAGGGCCGAGGAGTATCTGGCGAGACTTCACGATCAGGACTTGTTGCGCGGCAGACCGGCCATTCTCGTCGGCAACAAGGTCGATCTCGTGCGTTCGAGATCGGTATCTTCGCAAGGTACGAAAACTGAGATTTGACCAAATTTATACAGTTATAAACCCCGAAATGGCTAAAATCCCGGAGTGGCTAAAGTCCCGGAGTGGCTAAAGTCCCGGAGTGGCTAAAGTCCCGGAGTGGCTAAAGTCCCGGAGTGGCTAAACTCCCGGAGTGAGTAAAGTCCCGGAGTGGCTAAAATGCCGGAGTAGCTAAAGTCCCGGAATGGCTAAAGCCCCGGAGTGGCTAAAGCCCCGGGGTGGCTAAAATCCCTGAGTGTCTGAAGTCCCGGAGTAGCTAAAATCCCGAAATGGCTATAATTTCGAAGTGGCTAACCTACCGGATTGATTGAACTGCCGGAGTGTCCGACATCCGGGGGCGCAGCCACTCCGTGACTTTAGCCACACTTCTGTAACCACGGAAAATATGAAAAATCGTCAAATTCGCGTGAAATTTTTTTACATCCTTGACCTACAAATTGTTTACCGCCAGGTACGACGAGCGAACACTAAACTATTTTATTTTTATTGTTTCGCAGACGGGAAATGCATGGCCTGCACGTACCGAGCGAAGTTCATCGAGATCTCGGTGGGCATAAATCACAACGTGGACGACCTGCTCGTCGGTATCCTCAATCAAATACGTCTGAAGGTCGTGCAGGGTCATCTGGAGAATCGCAGCGGCAGCGGCGGCGGCGGGGGTGGCGGCGGCGGCGGCGGCGGGGGCAGCGAGGGCAGCGGCCACTGGTACAAATCGCGCGGTGTCGTGCGAGCGAGCATGAAGGCCCGACAGATGCTTACGTGGCTCTTCGGGAAGGAGGACAGCAAGTTCAAGAATTGCGAGAATCTCCACGTTCTCTAAGGATTATATCAAATATATATCTATATATATATGTACGTTTATATATTATACATAACGATGATTATTATTTGCGAGAAAAAACAATTAATTCGCCAAAGCGCAAAAAAAGGTTCGTATTTAGGGTAAATGTTAAATTTATATAACACCAGTTGGATGGAGGGCGAATATTTGGAGGCGAAGGAAAAATGCAGGGAACGAATTGAGGAAATGAGGCGGAATTGAGCGGAAAATGTGCCAACTCTTTGAAAATATATTTCAATCTAACTAATCGTAAGGGAATTGCTGTCGCCGAGCGTCGCGATCGTTCGTCGACTTTTCGAAAGTTTTCAAGCTTTTTTTCCCCCCCGACAAGCTTGCGGCAAAAATATATATTTATAACGATAAGTAATAATGATAATGAATATCAGGAGCAAGAGAAACTATTGGACCGAACTATTGTAATGGTAGGATAGTCGAGTAGACGAAAACAATTGAATCAAATGAATGTGCCGAGGCGCAAAAATTTGTGTCGCGAGAGAAAGAAGAAAGATAAGATGAAGAAAAAAAATGATAACTTATAGGACCACGGGACACATAAAAAATCGACTTGAAATTCAATAAATAAACTTTCGAGAGTGGTCGGTTTCTCGCCACTTTCTATTTCCTATGATGTACATAAATTATACAATAGTAATGTTTATTACCATATATATATTATATATATATAAATCTATATCATATTATATATCGCATAATTAATTTTAATACATAATAATAACGTTGAACACAAAAAAATATATATATATATTATACACTATACACGTATTACGTCGTAAGTATATACCTCGATTTTACTATAAATTGTGTCTAAGTAATGTCATACACGTTGAATGGAAAATTGCGATAAATCGATGCCAACTCTGTAATGCACAATTTTTTTCAGCTGGTAATTTTGAAGAAAAGAAAAAACGTCTCAAATTTGGTTTGATCGTCATTTCAGTCGACGAAAAAATGTTTAATCTAATTCTGGAAAATGTTGAAAAATATCTCGTTCTCGTTTTTTTTTTTTCGTTTTTATTCGAAATATGTTGCAAATATTATTCGTACTGAGAACGAAAAATTCTCGTGACCAAAAAATGGTGGGAAGACGCGAAAAAAACAATCGCTGGGCGCAGGATCAAACAGTAACAATAAAAATTGAAACTTGAAATTTACCCCACAGTAGACGCGAAGAGTTAAAAAAATGTAACTATGTAATCTCTGCCAAGAACTCGTGCGTACAGGTGAAAAAAATTAATTACAACAAAAAAAGGAATTTTAAATACTTAATGGACATATATATATACGTGCAGTCTACAAGATTCTTATACGAAGTGCCTTTGAGTATTTTTGTAAACTATAAGATTAATCGGTAATCGATGTAATCCTGATTGTTACTACTACCGACATAATAATTATTATTACTATAATACATAATAAGATATATATATATATATAAATATTATACATATATATTACAGAACAATATTGTACTATTGTTATGAATTGATCTGTTGTTTATTATTGCGAATTTCGGTTTATTATTATTGTACGAAATGTCGATCGAGAACTATTCGATTCAACATTTATTTTTTTTCCTTTTTAAAGCAACTTTTCTTTCCTTCTTTTTGTGTAATAATCGTGTCTGTTCGCTGTAATACGTGACATGACAATACTGCCAGCTCTTTCGATAATAAAATTCATGAAAATCGATTTCCGACGCTCTTGACACTCTTTTTTCCGCTTTTTTTAGCGCAATGATTATTGGAGAAAAATAGTCTTTAGGTCACGACTGAAGTTACCAACGCCACCGCCGACGCTCCGTTATTTTTTTTTCCGGGCTACAGTTTCTTTTTTGACAGACGGCCGGATAATTTTTCTGCGCGATGGACGGGATTCTAATTTGTTTGGTGGCAAATTTTTGAATGATTGAATTCGAAAAGGTAAACGAGGAGGCATGAAAAGAGGCCCGGAGACCTCGGAAAAGCCGGGGCAGGGAAAAAGGCCCAGGAAAAGGACGAAAAAAGCGTCGACCTTCGCTCCGTACGTCTGTCGAATTCTCAAAGAGGTAAAGCATTTATTTTCCTAATTGCGAGAATCTAATTAATCTAAAATTAAATCTAACCTAATCTAATTTAACCAATTTTATTTTAATTATTAAAAAATTGACAAAAATGTTGATCGGAAATTTTACGATTTATGTTTGTTAAGTGGAATTATATTTTTTCGTACAGATAGACTCAGCGAGAGGAATTTCCAGTGAAGCTATGGCTATTATGGATCATTTTGCAAAGGATATATTCGATCGTTGTGCAGTCGAGGCTGCCAGGTAATTTATAATAAATCAAAACAGACGTTTTTTTTTAATAAACTGATTTTTTGTGTTTCCTCACAGGCTGACGAAATTAAGCTCAAAGCGAACGATGACAGCCAAGGAAGTGCGAACAGCTGTGAAGCTGCTTCTTCCTGACGAATTGGGCTGCAATGCAGTTCAGCAGGGAAACAATGCACTCGAGATGTACAATGAAACATCCGACAGATTCGCTCAGTGAATGCATTTTTTAAATTAATTTTCGCTCGTGGGTTCTGCGAATAAAATGCTTGGTAATTTTGTTTCTCTAAATTATCAGCCAAGTCTAAATAAGTTTGGAGAACGGTGGAATTGATTAATTTACGTTCAGCACCAGTCGGTAACAGGCGGAGAATCGAGGAACCTGGCAACCATTAGCAACGAATAAACAAGTTCCTCGTAGTACATTTAACCTTCGAGGAGTTTAAGAACACCGTAAAAAATGTCCAGTGAACTTTTGCAATAAACAATCAATCTACTCTTTTTTATTTTTATTATGAACAATCACAATAAGTTTTCTACCATTTGTTTTTTACTCGCTTATTTTTATTTTGATAGATTAATTCAGTGAGAACACAAAAGTGGAGAATTATTTGTTTGAGTAAAAAAATAAAGCGCAATTTTCGGCTGAGTCTTTTCAATGTCTGTCGGTAAACCAACGACGTGCAAAGACGCTCTGCGTCGTTGGGAGGAGGAAACTGGACAGGAAGCTTCGAGTGCGACCGAAGTGACTTTGAGCTTTCAGTGGCCGCCGATTGAAAAAATGGACAACGCACTGTCGACATTGTCGAAGTGCGAAAAACTCTCGTTATCGACAAATATGATTGAAAAAATGGCAGGTGAGGAACTTCGAGGCAATAATTTTTTTTAATTTTTATTATTTCGAGAATAAAATTAAATCAAATTTAATTTTAAATTTCATACATTAATTGCTTATTTGTATAAAAATCCTAACAAATTATTTCCAAAGGCGTCAGCAGCTTGAAAAATTTGAAAATCCTGTCGCTCGGACGTAATTTCATAAAAGGATTTACCGGCCTCGAGGCCCTCGGCGACACCCTGGAGGAGCTGTGGATTTCCTACAACTGCATCGAAAAAATGAAGGGAGTCAATGCTATGAGAAATTTGCGGGTGTTGTACATGTCGAATAATCTGGTCAGGGAGTGGAACGAATTGTCGAGGCTTCAGGAGCTTCCGAACCTTCGCGATTTGTTGTTCGTTGGGAATCCACTTTGCGAGGGTGTCGAGGCAAGTTGATATTTAATCAGTATAAAAAAAAATTAATATAAAAATATATTAATTTGAAAAAAAGTTATAACAATTGTTTTTGCAAATTACATTTTTCGACAGACAGAACCTTGGAGACAGGACGTGGCGAGAAGACTCCCGAACCTCGAGAAATTGGACGGCGAGCCGATAATACGAACGGAGGAACAGAATGTTGCAGCGCAATCAGCGAAGACCGAGGAAAATCAGCAGACCGGAAAACCAGCGGAAGAAATTGCCTAATTTCGTATCTCTCATTTATCACTGGTAATAATTTCCATCACGCGAAAAAGGAATTTTCGGATAATCAATATTCAGGGTTCAGATCCTCGAGGATTTTTAGAATCTTTATTTGCTTACAATTTATTCAACGCCAAAAGCGATTTACATTATTTTACATTATTTTAGATCATTTTTGTTACAATTACTTCATTTCGTAAAAAAATACATTTTTAAAAGTACAAGAAGAAAATCACCTTTGTCAAGAGTCAAGAGAAAGAAAAAAGTAAAACGAATCCATAGGCTCATTGAAAAAAAGCTTGACAATTGCATTGTATAAAAGTGAAAAAAAAAAAAAAAAAAAAAAAAAATCACGACCATTAAAAAAAGAAACATGCAGAATCCAATCACGCGTCGTCAAAGACACCACCCTGCACAACCTCCAGCCAGCCGGTCGGCACGGTGACGACGACCTCCCTTGACTTGTCAATGCCAAAAAACGCCCCGTTGTCGAGTCTGCAGATGTCATTGCTCCTGAGGTTGAGAGACTCCAACCCTCCAAGATGCTTCATGAAACCCTTCTCAATCCTGGTGATGCCGCAGTTGAACAGGAAGAGTTCCCTCAGCTTCGGCAGACCCTGAAAACACTCACCGTCCAAATTCCCCAACGCGTTCGAGGCCAAGGTCAGCGAGGTGAGTTCCGGCAGGTCGAAGCTTCCTGGCTCGATCCTCGTTATCTCATTCCTGGACAAGTCCAGCCGGTCCACCGGCCACTTGACCAAATCACCGGCCTTCAAGTCTCCAATTCGATTGTCACTGAGATCCAGAATGCCTAGATTCCTCGGCCACTCAGGAAGCGCCTCGAGCCTCAATTTATTCCACCTCAACGCGAGGATCATGCTGTTAAATTCCGGCAAACCGTCGAAGACCTTACGGTCCAGGCTATCCAGCTGGTTATTGTTGATTATGATGTAATTCAATTTCTCCAGACCACGAAACGCACCAGGCTCGATCTTCGTCAGCCGTTGATTCTCCAAATCCAGCTGCTGTACGGACGTGAGACCCCTGAGTGAGTCACTCAGCAGCGTCTCAATCTTGTTGCCGTGGAAGCGAAACGTGTGGACCTTGTTGAGTCGGGAAAACGCGCCGGCCGTCAGTTCCACGATCTCGTTGTCCTCGAGTCTCAACACCTCCAGGCTGGACGGCAGAGTGGCGGCGAATCTGGTGCTCTTGAGTCGATTTTCGGCCAGGCCCAGCACAAAAAGCGGCAGGTCCTGCAAAGCGCCGTCCTCAATCTCGCTGATCAGGTTCTTGTTGAGGTTCAGGGTCTTTATGGGTCTGTCCTGGAAGACCCCGCGTTCCAGACGCTCAATCTTGTTGTTGTCCAGCATCAGAGACTCGACTTGAGGCGGAAGGTCGCTCAGGAGGTCGCTGGTCACTCGTTCGATGTCATTGTTGCTGAGATTCAGGCCGACAATGGGATTGTGGAGCTTGTCGTCGTGTTCCAGGCGGTACCAACCCTTCTGGAATGACCTGATCCCCCGGTTTGTGAGGGACAGCCAAGGATTAAAACTCTGTATGTCGCTCTGGATGTAGCCTTCCGGCAGAGTCTCCTTCTTCTTCAGGTACTCAACGACCTTGAGGCAGCCGTCGACAATGAGGATCTGGATTTTTGGATGGCCTTCGTCATCCGAATGGTGGGAATCATTGTCGGAGCCTTCAGCGGAGTCTTCGGCGGTTCCCTCGGACTCGTCGACGAACATCCAGGCATTACTGTTCTTTTCCGCGAAGTAACTTTCGGCGTCAATCGAGCTCGTTCGTCTCTTCCTGTTGGGCTCGTTCAGCTCGGGGCGTTTCTCAAAGGCGAGGGAGCTTATGGTGTAGATTTGGTTGCCGGTCAACAGGATCTCCGTGGAGCTGGTCAGGCCGTGGAAGTAACCCTCCTCAATGTACTCCATCTGGTTGTTGGTGAGGTCGAGGGTCCTGAGGTTTTTCAGACCCGCGAAGGCGTTCGCCATGCGTCTCAGCTGGTTTTCAGCGAGCGACAGGTGCTCCAGGCTCGCGAGGCTCGCGAACACGAAGCCCGGGAGGGAGAAGAGCGAGTTTTTTGAGAGATTGAGGGTCCTCACGTTGTCCAGGTTGACGAAGGCGTCCTTGGTGATGAACAAGAGGGACAGATTCGAGAGGTCCAGCTCGCCCGTTGATTTTGGTGTCGAGCGGACGGATTTCAGCGTGAGTTTTTCGTCGATCACGACGATGTAGTTGTTGACCGTTGTTTCCATTTTGTCTGAAACATTTTTCCGTTAAATTAACTTTAAACGATGCGATCTTTGTACAAAAATTAAGTCGTAAGTTTCAGAAGGTCGTACGATGTTTTTTTTTCTTTTTTTTTCGAGATTTTTTATTTTTCATTCAAATTAACGTAAGTCGCAATAAGTTGGACTTGATCGGAGTGTCGGTAAGTCGAGGGTCGACTGGTCGAGTCCCGACGAATCGCGAATTCGTCTCAAACTCGAGACCGACTGTATCGACGGAGGTTTTTTGAGGTTTTTCTCATGACGCGAGTCGGTAAATTGGAAATTTACTATTCATTATAAGAACTGTACGAAGCTCCGTTCGGAGAGCGGGACGCTGCTCGCAACCGCCGTTTACAATCGAGGCTCTTTCCGTCCTCGTTGACACGATACAAAAAGTAAGATGAGGTACGTCGTTCGCCTACCTTTGGCTTTTCACTTTGCACACTCGACACTCGGCCTCTCTGATTTTTTTCGGGAACGAAACTATTGTTTCTGATAATTAAACTGTACACGAATCGCTCGCCACAAGTCAATACATTCCCTAGGCTAGTCCGGGACCTTCTGCTCTCGCATGGGCGCTCCACGCAGTTCCACGTGCAGTGGTGGGGCTTCCGCCGAATATCAACCGGCTGATCGACTCCGCTCAGTCTCGTCTCGTCTCTTCCTGCCGTCTCCTATTTTTGTTATACTTTATATTTTATATTTATTTTATATGTATGATTTATTATTACTATTATTATTATTATTATTATTTTGTATTATTATACACTGTATTTTCAAGGGCTTGTCCCGTTCACTGTCAAATAAATAAATAAATAAATAAATAAAATATTTCCGGAGTTGTCAAGAGAGAACAACGTTAAACGAATCCATAGGTTTATTGAAAAAAAGCTTGACAATTGCATTGTATAAAAGGAAAAAAAAATAAATCACGACGATTAAAAAAAGAAGCACGCAGAATCCAATCACGCGTCGTCAAAGACACCACCCTGCATGACCTGCAGATAGCATTCGGTCATCGTGACGATGGCCTCCGTTGATTTTTTAATGCCGAAAAACGCCCCGTTGTCCAGTCTGTCGATTTTATTCCACCTGAGGTTGAGAGAATCCAACTCTCCAAGATGCTTCATGAAACCCTTCTCAATCTTCGTGATGCCGCACTCGTACAGGCAGAGTTCCCTCAGGTTCGGCAGACCTTGAAAACATTCACCGTCGAAATTCCCCAACGGGTTGCATTTCAAGTCCAGCTGGCTGAGTTTCGGCAGGTCGAAGCTTCCCGGCTCGATCCTCGTTATCCCATTTCCGGACAATTCCAGATCGGTCACCGGCCATCTGACCAACGCTCCAGCTTTCAGGTCACCGATTCCATTGTCACCGAGATTCAGAACGCGCAAATTCTCCGGCCACTGAGGAAGCGCCTCGAGCCTCAATCTGTTCGACTTCAAGTTGAGGAAACAGCAGTCCGTCCAACCGTCGAAGGCCTCACGTTCCAGGCACTCCAGCTGGTTCCCGTTGATCTGGATGTCCTTCAACGCGTCCAGACCACGAAACGCACCAGGCTCGATCTTCGTCAGCCGCTGATCCGCCAAATCCAGCTCCGATATGGACGTGAGACCCTGGAACGAGTCCCTCAGTAGCGTCTCAAGCTTGTTGCCGTGGAAGCGGAACGTGTGGACCTTGTTGAGCTTGGAAAACGCGCCGGGCGTCAGTTCGACGATCTCGTTGTCCTCCAGTCTCAACACCGTCAGGGTTGACGGCAGAGTGGCCGCGAATCCGGTGTTCCTGAGTCGATTCTCCGCCAGGCTCAGCACGTCAAGCGGCAGGTCCTGCAAGCGGGGATGGGCGATGCTTGTCGATTAATCGAGCAACGATGTTTTTTTTTTCTTTTTCAAATAATCAATTTTTTTCCGATGTTTCTCAAAACCGATTAATCGATGCTCGATGTTTATTTATGAAACATCGACAAAAAAAAAAAAAAATCGAATTGGTATACGAGCAAATTTCACCGCCAACGGGAACTCATAATTTCATGAATCATGATCTTTCGATGCTGATTTAAGCATCACCAGGTATTGAATGTGCCTTGAGGACCCTGGGCAATTTTATTACTCGAATAGAATAATTTTGCTGATATTATTTCGAACGTCTTCAACTTCACCGTTTTCTACTTTACCGACGTAAAATAATCGATGTTCCGATGTTTCTTGCGAAACATCGATTCATCATAATCGATTCTTTTGACATCGATTTTTTTCTCAACGTCGCCCATCCCTACCTGCAAGGCGCCGTCCTCAATCTCGCTGATGAGGTTCTTGGTGAGGTCCAGGATCGTTATGGATCTGTCCCGGAAGACCCCGCGTTCCAGACGCTCAATCTTGTTGTTGCTCAGCTCCAGATGCCTCACGTGAGGCGGAAGGTCGTCGAGGAAATCGCTGGTCACTCGTTCGATCTCATTGTTGCTCAGATCCAGGCACATAGTGGGTTTGCGACGTTTGTCGTCGTGTTCCAGGCGGTACCAACCCTTTTGGAACGACCTGATCCCCCGGTGCGCGAGGTACAGGGTCGGGTACAGATAAGAAGAGCGCACGTCGCCCTTGACGTAGCCTTCCGGCGGGGTTTCGTCCTTCTTCAGGTACTCAATAACCTCGACGCAGCCGTCGACAATGAGGATCTGAATTTGTGGAACATATTCGTCATCCGAATCGACTTCGGAGGCGTGTTCGGAGGTGGATCTCTCGGACTCGTCGAGGTACATTCTGGCCTCTCTGGCCTTTTCCTCGTAGTACGTCTCGCCGTCCATCGAGCTTCTTCGTCTCTCCCTGCTTGGTTCGTTCGGCTCGGGGCGTTTCTCAAAGGCGAGGGAACTTATGCTGTAAACCTCGTTGCCACTCAACAGGATCTCGGTGGAGCTGGTCAGGCCGTGGAAGTAACCCTCCTCAATGTACCACATCTCGTTGTTGGTGAGGTCGAGGGTCCTGAGGTTCTTCAGGCCCGCGAAGGCGTTCGCCATGCGTCTCAGCTGGTTCTCAGCCAGCGACAGGCGCTCCAGGCTCGCGAGGCTCGCGAACACGAAGCCCGGGAGGGAGAAGAGCGAGTTTTTTGAGAGATTGAGGGTCCTCACGTTGTCCAGGTTTACGAAGGCGTCCTTGGTGATGAACTCGAGGGACAGATTCGAGAGGTCCAGCTCGCTCGTTGATTCTCGTGTCGAGCGGACGGATTTCAGCGTGTGATCTTCGTCGATCACGACGATGTAGTTGTTGACCGTTGTTTCCATGTTGCCTGAAGCATTTCCGTGGAATTAACTTTAAGCGATGTGATCTTTGTAGAAAAACGAAGACGTAAAATTCCCGGGTGGGTTCCTAGGTGGAAAATTATTGACCGTGCAAAATACTTTTTTTTGCGAAAAAAAAAAAATCGTTTTCGTAAAGTTGGGAAACCATTTTCGATGGGAAATTTCTCGCTGATTCCGAAAAGCACCGTTGTTTGCCTAAAAATAAAAAATTCGTCGAGAAAAACGCAAAAAACGATTTTTTGAATATTATTACAAGAGCTTCGCAATAATAGAAAAAAAGTATGCTGGCGTAAATTTGTCATTTTTCTGTCTGACTTCCCCGTCGCAACTCACGTTATAGAGTGGAACTCACTGTCGGCTGTTGGGTCTTTATTCTTTCACTTTCACGTCACCAGCGTAAGCCGGTAAACAGATTCGCCGAAAAGCGTGATGACCGTGAAGCACAGGCGACGCTGCATGCGTCCCACTTTACACCAACACGTGGCACGTGACTTGGGCCGGCGCCGGTTGTCAGACGACTGGCACGAACGGGCATCAACAGGCCTCGACCGGCGGCGACTCGCTTTCGGCGTGACGCTCGTGGGGCAGCCCGATGCGTTGTTTGTGCCAGACACCGTGACGACGACTCGACTGGGAAAACCCGCGCCGGCTGTGCCGCGCCACGCGCGTGGTAAACAAGCGTGACTGTTGGCCCAATCGATATCGCGTCGCAGATTGTTGCGACGCTCACCAGCGTCGCGAGAGGGCAGGACGTGACGGCCGTGCGTCGCGATACGACCGATGCGATTGAAACCTGATTCAATTCGAATGTAAAAAATATTTTAAAAAACAGCAACAACAACAACAATAATAATAGTAATAATAATAATAATAATAATAGTAATAATAATAATAATATCCTGCTTCATAAAGAAAAAAATAAATTTTATTCGGTTGAACAGAAATTGATTACAAATATTATATTGAGCCTTAATTACATCATACGTTTCAGCTGCACGAAAATTTCATTTCACGTCTATAGATTAACATTTATCACGAAATAATATTAGAAATAATAATATTTTTTTTATCTAAAGAAAAACCTAGAAACTTAAAAAATAAAAATAAAAATTCCATCACGCATCGTCGAAGACGCCGCCTTGCAGAAGCTCGAGACTTCCCTCCGTCAGCGTGACGTAAGTCGCCGGTGACTTCGACAGGCCGAAAAGTGCCCCGTTCTCCAATTTCTTGTTGACCGGATTCCCCGTGAGGTCCAACGTACGCAAGCCGCCGAGATTCTTCATCGCTCCCTTGTTCAGCCTCTCGATGCCGTTTCTGGCCAGCGTGAGAAACTCCAGATTTCCGAGACCCTCGAAGGAGTCGCCCTCCACGAGGCTCAACCGATTTCCGCTCAGGATCAGAGTCGCCAGTTGCGGCAGATCGAAACTTCCTCTGGCGATTTTTGATATCTTGTTGGCGTTCAAGGACAAATGTCCTGTAGGCACCTTGACGAAGCCACCAACGTCCAGACTTTGAATGTCATTTTCCCCCAGATAGAGGTTCACCAATCTCCCTGGCAAATCGGGCAGAGTGTCCTTCGTGACCTTCGTGAATTTGTTCAAGGACAAGTCCAAGGTCAACCTCGGTCCAGGTCCGTCGAAAAATAATCCCTTTTCGAGGCTGCTGATGCTGTTGTTTTGGAGATTCAGATCCTCCAGGGATTCGAGATGCTGGAAGGAACCTGAAAGCAAAAATGTTGGATTCATATTCATATTCAATGTGCACCAGATTGATCGAATCCTAAAAACCTTATAGATTATTTTCTGAAAACTGCGAGTCTCAGAAAAAAAGTAAAAATCAATCCCCGAAACAAGAGACCTCAAACCTCACGAACCTGTTTCAATCCCCTCCAACCTATTGCCAGACAGATCGAGCACCCTCAACGCCGAGAGACCCTGAAGATCGTCCTTCTTCAAGTTCATCAGCTCATTGCCAGCAAGATAAAGATGCTCGACATTGACGAGCTTGGAAAACAACCTGGCGGTCAATTCGGCGATTCCGTTGCAGTCAAGCTGCAACAGTCTCAACGACTGAGGGAAAGCGCTGGCGACCTTGATGTCCTTCAGCCGATTGCCCGTCAGGATCAGGTGACCGAGTCGCATGTCCTCAAAGGCGCCGTCCTCAATGTCACTGATCAGGTTTTCGCTCAGATCCAGCGTCTCAATGTGTTTGTTCGTCAGGATTCCCTTTTCCAGGCGTTGAATCCTGTTTCCAACGAGGCTGACCGACCTCACGTTGGCCGGAAGGTCGTTCAGCAGGGATCCGGTAAGTTGTTCAAGGTCATTGCCATCGAGAACCACGGAAACAATCCGCGGGGACTGTTTGGTCCTCACTTGATACCAGCCTCGATCGAGTCTCTTGATGCTCAAGGCCTTCAAGGACAAAGTCTGGTCGCTGTACTCGATGTCGATTTGGCTGCAGTGGGCGGGCAGCTCGTCGCCTCTCTCCAGATTTTTCACCACCTTGAGACTTCCGTCCTGGATGCAGACCTTGAGGCGGAGAGGCTCGCTGAGGAAAGGATTGTACGTCCTGATTTCCAACTCAATCGGGTCTCGTTCTTTGACTCCCTCGACCTCATCCTCCTCAGGGTCGTCCGATCTCCTTGTCCTCCTGATGGGTCCGAACCAACCGACACTTTTCTCGAAGGCGTCCGCCTCGATCCTCCAGATGGCGTTGCTTCCAATCAGGATGTCCGTGGATCGCGTCAGCCCGAAGAAACAACCGCGCTGAACGCTCGTCATGAGGTTGTTGGAGACGTTGAGGGTCCGGAGGTTACCCAGACCGGCGAAGACGTTCGCGAAGCTTTGTATCTTGTTGTCGGCCAGCGACAGACGCTCCAGGCGCGTCAGGTTCGCGAACGCGAAGGCGGGAACCGCCTGGAGCGAGTTGTTCGCCAGGCTGAGGGTCTTCAGGTTGTCCAGGTGGTGAAAAACGTCGTTTTCAAGGTCACGAAGGTTCAGACTCGACAGATCCAGTTCGTCGGCGGATTTTTCGGTCGTTCGGATGCTCTTCAGGGTGCGAGTCCCGTCGATGTCGAGGATGTAGCCGTTGACCTTGAATTCCGTCGGGGCCGCGAGGACCATTGGAACCAGCAGGAAGCCCAGCAACAGCGACATCTTGTGAATGTTGTTGGCGGTCGAGCTGGAGAATCGAGGATGTCGGAAGGTCATTAGATACGTCGAATGATTTAAGGTCGATTAATAAATAACATTATTTGTTGATTATTATTAATAAAATATTTCATTATTATTCGTTTTATTAAAGTATTAAAAAAACCTTACCGATAAAACCAGGTCCGTTAAGAAGTGGATCTGACGCTAAATTATATCGCGAATGTCTTAACGCTGGGTATTCCCGGACAGCCGACGCTGCGGAGCGAACGACCTGAGACTGGTCGTCGATACCGTCGGCCGCTGGGTTTTAAGTACTCGAAGCGGAGGAAAGACCCGTTCACGCCGCTTCCTTCTCGTCCTCGCGCAACGCAAACAGGTCTCCGAACGTTTTTCTATATTTTTTTTTCTTCTCCTCGACAAGCGCTCAACCACTCCGAGTTGTCCTGCCTTTCTCCTGACTCTTCTCTCGCCTCCTCTGGCCGGTGGCTTCACGCCAGTCGTTCCGCACTTTGATTATCGACGCGTCCCGTTTCGCGGACCCACCGACTAAAAATGCAAAATCTCAGCCTCGTTCGTGAGTTCTCGTTTCGCAAAATAAAAATATGTCCATTTATCTTCCGTATTGGGATTAAAATGATTCATGATAAATTTCATCGTGAAGACTCTTTTTTATTTAGGCGAGATTTTTTAACAAGTGTCTTGTAACATCGTTCTTACAATTTCCTTACTTAACAGTAAAACACAGTTCAGTGTAGCAGCTAAAAAAATGCTAATTTCAGACATTAAGTTGAGTCTCAATGACACGTCATAAATCATATCAATGTTTTTGTCGCGCATCTTGTTTCGTCGATAACCTAAGAGCTGACGCCTTTCGTCAACCTGCATAATTTTTTTCAGTCAATTTTTTAGCAGCCTATCTCATTGAACAAACATTAACAGAGCCTCGACACTCATTGTTTATGGCCTCCCAAAGCAAGGCCAACAAACTATCAACAAAAAATCAAGAACAGAACCCAGCAAGAGCTGCGTTCCAGATGAAAGTCAATCAGAAATTCTAAGTATCAGACGTCGTCAAAAACGCCGCCCTGCAGGAGTTCCAGCGTTCCCTCGCTCAGCGTGATCGAGGTCCACGATGTCTTCTTCAGTCCAAACAGATCGCCGTTGTTCAGCCTCTTGATGGGATTGTCCGAGATATCGATGAAGCTGACGTTACCCAGATGCTTCATCGACCCCTTGTTGAGCCTGGCGATGCCGTTGTTGGATATCGTCAGGGCGTGCAGGCCCTGCAGCCCCTCAAACGACTCGCCGTCCAGCTCCTTCAGCGCGTTCCCGCTCAAGCTCAGAATCTCCAGACGCGGCAGGTCGAAGCTTCCCTTGGCGATCCTGGAGATCTTGTTGCCGTTGAGCGCGAGATTGTAGGTCGGCAGCTTGACGAACGCTCCGGCCTCCAGGCTCTCGATCGCGTTGTTGTCCAGGTAGAGCTGCGACAGATTGGCCGGCAGGTCGGGCATGGTGTCCCTTGTGATCTCGGTGAACCTGTTCGAGGCCAGGTTGAGGGCGCACTCGGTCTCGAGACCCTCGAAGACGCCGCTCTGCAGCCTGCTGATGTCGTTCTTGGGCAGCACCAGCGAAATCACGGACTTTAGATGACGGAACGAGCCAGGCTCGATGCTGGTCAGGCCGTTCGAGGTCAGATCGAGCGTTAACAGGGAGCCGAGACCCTGAAGAGAGTCACGCTGCAGGCTGGTGATGTTGTTGTTCGCGAGAAACAGCTCGGTGGTCGTGTTGAAGTTGGCGAACGAGCCGGGAATGATGCGCTGGATTTGGTTACCCTCGAGTCGCAGCCTGTACAGAGTGCCGGGCAAGGCGCTCGCGAATCCCGTGTCCTTCAGCCGATTGTTCTTCAGCTCCAACGACCACAGCTTCATCTTGGCGAAAGCTCCGTCCTCAATCGTGTCTATGAAGTTGTTTGACAGTCGCAAATTCGTCAGATGAGCGTTGATCATGACACCGGCCTCCAGGCGCTCGATACGGTTTCCCACGAGGCTCACCAGCTTCACGCTCGCCGGGAGGTCGTTCAGCAACGAACTCGTCACTTGGGTGATCAGATTGTCGTCCAGGATGATCGCGTCGACCTTACGCGGCTGCGTCACGTTGACGCGGAACCAGTTCGGCTGGAAACCCGTGATGCTCATGTTGACCAGCTTCAGGGTGGGATAGTAGTAATGCATCTTGACCTCTTGGCAACCTTCGGCCAGGACTTCGTCAGGGTTCAGGAGCTCAGCGAGACGGACGACGCCGTTGTCTATGCAGACCTTGACGCGATGTGGATCGTTCTCGTGGTAGGCGCTGCGGATGACCTCGGTGTCGTTGGGCTTGGATTCCTTGACGTCTTTGACTTTTTTATCAGAGTCGCTGCATTTGGTTGATCTCCTTGTCCTCGTTGTCTCCGGCTCATCCAGATCACGACCCTTCTCGAAGATGTCTGTGGTGATCTGTGTGATCTTGTTGTTCAGCATCAGGACTTCCGCGGAGGTGGACAAGCCGTGCAGGTAGCCCTGGTAGAGGCCTGTCAACGGTAGATCGGAGATGTCGAGGGTCTTCAGGTTCTTCAGGCCCTCGAAGGTCTTCTCGAAGCGCGACATCTTGTTGCCCGCCAACGAAAGACGCTCCAGCTTCGTGAGGTTGGCGAACACGAAGGCCGGGACGCCGTACAGCGAGTTGTTGGCCAGGCTGAGGGTCCGGATGTCGTTGACCTTGCTGAAGACGGACTTGTCGAGACACTCCAGACTGAGGTTGGAGAGATCCAGGTCGTTTGTCGAGAGGTCGGTGGGCGTGATGGTCCTCAGGGTGTGACATTCGTCCAGGCCGAGGATGAAGTCGTTGATCCGCGACTCGGACTTCAGCCCGAGGACCGCGGACACCAGCAGGAGGCCCCAAAGCTGCCACATCTTCGGGGTTTTTGGTGACGACAGAGCTGGAATATTTTTGAGGTTGCGTCAAAACGTGGCGATGGAAAAAAATTCTCGGGCGGAATTGTGGGCGAGGGATTTTTTTTGCAACTGGATTTCCAGGCTGCACGGATGATGTTGAAGAGAGCGAGGCGAGATTCGGAAGATTTTATTACCACGAAAACGGAGGCTGAGTTTGAGTTGATTCAGGCGCGAAACTGACGAGGAGACCGGCGAGTTATCCACGTTCCGGAGCGACCGGACCGAGAATGCGCGAAGCTATCGGCCGCCGGCTATTAAGTACTCGAAGCCTCTGGGGAATACCTGACTATCCTCCTTCTCGCTTCATGGCAAACAGGTCTCTGCAAATGTTGGTATTTTTTTATTTCTAGGGCTTCATCGCTTGGACTTTATCTGCATATAAAACGACGCGGCTAGAGTCGTCGAAACGAGCGAACGTTCATCGAAATAAAATGAAGATAAAAAGAACGAAGTTCGACCAACTTTGCTCCTTTTATTTTTATTTTTGTTATTACTATTTATTTAATATTTAACGTTTCGTATTTACTATATAACGTTTATGATTTATTATAATTTTTTTTTATTTTGCCTCTTCTTTTCATATTTTAATTATTTTTTCGGCCAATTAGGGAAAACCACAAGCGTGACCTTCGGGTGATCGATGAGATGACTCTGACGTCATCTTCGGAGTTCGCATTCAGTTAAATCTCATTTTGTCCCTAATTTCAATGCACGTCATCGAAACTGTGACACAGAAGTCAATGGGTTGGGCGATATCCAGTCTAATCTATGGGGGACGAAAAATCGCCGTCCAAAGAAGAACAAAACATTGGACGCGGCGTTGGGAAAACCCCAGGGACGATTCACACTCACCGCTCTGTGCCCGGAGGCCACGAGACGCGTGTGGTCTCGGTTCGACGAGTCTCTTGACCACCACTGGAAACCCGTTTCCGCGGGTAAACTCCGAACGTGCGTCAGCCTCTCGTCTCTCGGGCCTTTCGGACTCTTGTTGCCATACAGCGGCTGTTCACCCGACCCACGTCGCTCACGTGCCGCAACTGTTTACGCATTTCGCGCTCACGTTCGCCGAGCCGATTATCCAACCAGCGAGCGTCAATTCCCGTCACTCACTCGCTGAATCGATCGCTTCGCGGAAACATAAACACGGCCGCGACTTTTACCACACGATTGTCCTGCATTCCGCCTTGGGGAATGTTTGGATTATGTATTGCGGATTGTTTATTTCGATCCTCGGATAAATTCAACCAAGGACCAGATTTTTGCAACCAAAAAAAAAAGTGGTGAGCAATAAATACTGTTATCATTTGATATATGTGGTCATTGGAAATGGCAATGAGGGAATGGCAATGATACTGAGGCCTGTGGAAGGAGGGGTAAATATAAAAATAAGAATTTCATGTTTTATGAGGATTTTTATTTATTTATTTATTTATTTATGTATTTAATCGCCCTGATGCAGATGCGGCTAGTAAATGGTGATATAACATGACGTAACATAAAAATTCGTAACACCGGACAAGTTCCGAATGAAGAGTCCAATCACATATCCTCAAAGATACCGGCCTCGATGACCTCAACCGGCACGCCGCTCAGCGTGACGTGATTGGAGCGTCCCAGTCCAAGTCCAACGAACGCGCCGTTCCTCAGACGCTTTATCGGATTGAAGTCGAGATTCAGCACTTGCAGCATGCGAAAGACCCTCGTGAATCCTTTTGGAATGTCGTCGATGCCGTTGGCGCCGAGCGAGAGCCTCGAGACGTGGCTGAGGCCGCGAAACGCCTCAACGTCCAGCTGGCCCAACTTGTTGTCCCTCAGATCCAGCGACGACAGACTGTCCAGGTCGAAGGCTCCCGGTTCGATCTTCGATATCCTGTTTCCCGTCAACGACAGATACGTCTTCGGCGACATCGAAAAGTCACCGCGGTCGAGCCTCTCGATCCTGTTGTCGTCGAGTTTCAGGGTGTGGAGACCAGCCGGCAGACCCTCCGGAAAGGCTTCCCTCATGCTGGACACTCGATTGACACCGGCATCCAGGTATGTGATACGCGATTTCTCACGAAAGACGCCCTTCTCGAAGCGGCTGATGCTGTTGTTGCGCAGATAGAGGAAATGCAGAAAGGACGTTCGCTGGAAGCATCCGGACTCTATGATGGATATGCGATTGTTGGACAGGCTGAGCGTCTGGAGCTTTGGAAGACCTCGAAACGCGTCCGAGTCCAGACGCTCGATGCGATTGCCGTTGAGCGAGAGGAAAATCAGTTCGTTGAGGCGGGCGAACGAATTGGGTGATATCGAGGTGATCCTGTTGAAGCCCAGATCGATGCGCCTCATGCTCGACGGCAGACTCGCTAGGAATTTTGTGTCCTCCAGCTGATTGTCGGACAGGTAGAGCTCGAAGAGGCCCGTGTTCGCCAACGCGCCGTCCTCGATCTCGCGTATCCTGTTGGAGCTCAGGTTCAGTGCCGTCACGAACTCGTTGTCGATTGTTCCCCTTGCCAGACGCTCGATGCGGTTGAACGCCAGGTTGTAACCGAAAAAGGGAATCTCGTTCAGGGTGTCCCTCGTCACTTCGGTTATCTCGTTTCCCACGAGATACAGAGTCTGGAGCAGAGTTGAAAATCCCGAATTTGTATAGAAATGATATTTATGGTATGGATTGGCTTTGTAATATTTTATTTATGGTACGATTGGCTTTGTAATATTTTATTTAAGGTACGATTGGCTTTGTAATATTTTATTTATGGTATGATTGGCTTTGTAATATTTTATTTGTGGTACGATTGGCTTTGTAATATTTTATTTACGGTACGATTGGCTTTGTAAATCGTAGAATCCGGAGCCGGTTTCTACGATTTCTGACAGAAAGATCGTCGCCAAAAAAATTTTTTTTTTTTCAAAAATCGATTCAAAAAGGTCAGTGAACGGTATTTTCGGGGGTAGAATATGCGACTTGAGAACAATGTTCATCATTATAAAATGATAGCCCAGTCATCATTATAAAATCGTAACAGGAAAAGAAACCGTTGTGTGAAATTGAAAATTGTTCAAGTAACGGGGAGCAACAAGACTGACCTGGATCTTCGTCTCGTTGAGGCGACACCAGCCCCTCGCGAATCCGGTGATGCCCAGTTTGGACATGTGAAAACGGTTAATGTAATCACCCTCCGGGATTCGACGACAGCCGCTCGGCAGGGTCTCGTTGTCATTAATCGGCTCGGCGAGCGTCACCACGCCGTCCTCGATGCACAGTTTGACGTGGAGACGGCTGCGTTTGGGCTCTTCGTCCACATACTCATCATCGTCGTCCTCAACGTGCGCGGTGAGGTCACGCTTTTCTTTCTCGTTGCTCGACTCCTCGTAGTCGTAATCGGGCAGCCGGGAGGGTCGGTCGAAGACATTGACGGTGATTCTGGAGAGATTCAGCCCCCTGGTGAGGATGACGCTGGTGTTCGGCAGGCCGTGGAGCTCGCAGCCCCCGAGCTCCGGCACCGGATTGTACGAGATGTTGAGAGTCCTCAGGTTGTCCAGACCGAAGAAGGCTTTGCGGAAGTCGGACAAGTTGTTGCTCGCCAGGCTGAGATGCTCCAGGCTGCTGAGTTTGGTGAACGATCGCTCGGGAACCGAGGACAGCGAGTTGTTCGCGAGATTGAGGCTCCTCAGGGTGGTCAAGTGGTCGAAGACGCCTCTCTTCAGGTCTCGGAGACCGAGATCCGACAGGTCAAGTGCCAGGGAGGATTTTTCCGTTGCTCGGACACTCGTCAAAGTTCCGTCCTCAATCCTCACGACGTGGTTGTCGATGATTCTTTCCTCCGAGGTCGCGAGGACCGCCGGGACCAGAAGCAACGCCAGCAGCAACATCTTCAGGTTCGTTTTTGGACGTGGTGCCTGCTAACGAAAATTCGATCAGAGTGTCGATGATTCTGCGTCAACCGATCCGAATAAGTATTCACTCGTTCGCTTTCTGATCGATGGATCTTGCAACCACGGATCTACCGATCGGATCAATCGATCGACTGTGCTCTGTGATGAATGCAGCGCCAGTTTCGCGTCCGCTCCGTCAGACGCCTTCGTTCCTACTGCAGAAGCTCGCGAACCGCAGCCATCTCCCACTTATTCCTCTCTTCCCGCCGTCTCGTTTCAGGCGCTCCTTGCACTCGCTTCTATGGCGAATTCTCGTCACGCGACATTCCTGGTCCCGGTACATCGACACCTATCGCTTCGCAGACTCGAACTCTCCGGGCGAGCGTTGACCTCGGCTACTCGAGTGTGTTCACGGCTTTGAGAAGATAATGTAAAAAAAATGTCCCCCCAAGAATTCATGGCTAGTTTCCGCGGTGGAGTAATTTTACAAGTCGGAGAAATAATTTACACGAAACCGAAAAAATGTGAAATAGAATATCTGGAGTATATTCGATATTTTGTGAGATAAAAAAGGCAAATGGAATTGGATGCGGCACAGCGAGTTAATTACTTCGTCGAACGTTCCAAATTTTTTCACTGATTCGTAACGTATATGTCACTTATATCCTGAAGTTGCGGGATTTTTTGGCAAATATGTGGAGACCAGAAAAAAGTTGAATGTATTTTGAATGTCCAGTGAAGAGAAGGGTAAATATAAAAATAAGAAAAAAATGGAATGTATTTTAAATGTCCAGTGAAGAGAGGGGTAAATATAGAAATAAGAATTTCATATTTTATGAGGTTTTTTACTTATTTATTTGCAAAGGGATACAGCCGGTAAATATAAATATAACAAGACATCACATAAAACATGCGACTCTCCGTTCGAAAAGTTCCGAACGAAGCGTCCAATCACACATCCTCGAAGATACCGGCCTCGATGACCTGAATGTCCGTGAATGCGAACGTGATGACATTGGAGCGCAATTCTCCAAACCCAGCAAACGCCCCGTTATTCAGACGCTTTATGGGATTAAAGCCGATACTCAGGTGACGCAGGTTGCTCATGGGTTTCGTGAATCCGCGTGGAATCTCGGTGATGCCGTTGGCTCGGAGCGCGAGCGCCAGGAGGTTACCGAGGCCGCGAAAAGCCTCAACGTCGAGCTGGCGGCCCAACTCGTTGTTCGTCAGGTCGAGGGTCAACAGACTCGGCAGGTCGAGGGCTCCCGGCTCGATCTTCGATATGTTGTTTCCGATCAACGACAGATGTGCCTTCGGCACCTTCGGAAAATCACCGCGTTCCAGCCTCGTAATCCTGTTCACGTTCAGCTTCAACGTTTCCAGTTGAGTCGGCAGGCCGTCCGGAAAGCCGTCCTTTATGCTGGTCAGTTGGTTGAAATCGGCATCCAGGCTCATGAGAACCGGTTTCTCACCAAAGACGCCCTTCTCGAAGCGGCTGATGTTGTTGCTCTTCACATAGAGAAAACGCAGCGAGGGCGTTCGCTGGAAGCATCCGGACCCTATGACGGATATGCGATTGTTGGACAGGTTGAGCTCGTGCAGCTTTGGAAGACCACGAAACGCGTCCGAGTCCAGACGCTCGATGAGATTCCCGTCCAGCGAGAGGAACTTCAGTTTGTCCAGGCTGGCGAACGAATTGGGCGCGATCGAGGTGATCTTGTTGGAGGCCAGATCGATGCGCAGCACGCTGGATGGAAGACTCGCCACGAAGTTGGTGTCCTCCAGCAGATTGTCGGAGAGGAAGAGGTCGAAGAGGCTCGTGTTCGTCAACGCGCCGTCCTCGATCACGTTTATCCTGTTGGACCTCAGCGTCAGACTCACCAAATCCTTGTTGTCGATTATTCCCTTTGACAGACGCTCGATCCTGTTCGACGTGAGAATGAAACCGTGAAAGGGAACCCCGTTGAACGTCTCCCTCGTCACTTCGGTTATCTCGTTCTCCTCGAGATGCAGGATCTGGATCGACGTGTTCAGTCGACACCAGCCACTCGCGAATCCGGTGATGCCCAGTTTGGACATGTGCAAATGGGGATTGTAATCACCCTCCGCGATGCGTTTACAGCCGCTCGGCAGGGTTTCGTTGGGCTGCATCGACGCGGCGAGCCTCACGACGCCGTCCTCGATGCACAGTTTGATGGGAAGAATCTCGCGTTTCGGTTCTTTGTCCTCGAACTCGTCATCGTCAAAGTCCTCATCATCGGCTTTGGGTGTCTCTTCGGTTGTCACGGTGAGGATTTCCTCATCATCGGCTTTGGGTGTCCCTTCGGGTGTCACGGCGAGGATTTCATCCTCTTCGTCCTTCAGCGCCCGTCCCTCGTTGTAGTCGTCATCGTCCTGGAGCGCCCGTTCCTCACTGTACTCGTCTTCGTCCTCGTGGGGTTTGTCGAAGACGTCGGACCTGATGCCGCGGAGACGGTTTCCCTCGGTGAAGATAACGCTGGAGGTCGGCAGCCCGTGAAGCTGGCAGTCCTTGAGTCTCCGCACCCGATTCCACGAGATGTTCAGAGTCTTGAGATTATCCAGGCCGACGAAGGGATAGTACATGTTGGATATTCTGTTTCTCGCCAGGTTCAGATGCTCCAGGCTGCGGAGTTTGGAGAACGATCGCTTGTTAAGCCGTGTCAGCTTGTTGCTCGCGAGACTGAGATTCCTCAGGGTGGACAAACCGGGGAAAGCATCTTTGTCCAGTTCGCGGAGACCCAGACCCGAGAGATCCAGTGACAGGGAGGTCCTTTCCGTTGCTCGGACACTGATCAAGGTGTCGTCCTCGATCTTCACGATGTGGTTGTCGATTATTCTTTCCTCCGAGGTCACGAGGACCGCCGGGACCAGGAGCAACGACAGCAGCAACATCTTCAGGCTCGTTTTGCACGAGGTGCCTGTTAACGAAAATTTTATTAGAGCTTCCATTATTCCGCTTCGAATGATAATGATCGATGGATCTTCAATCCATGGATCAACCGATCCGATCGGATTAATAAAACATACAGGATTAATAAAGCTTACCAAAAGACCGCGGATGAAGCCGAAGTGATTGTTGATGAAACCGACAATAATTGCCACGCAAGTCAGGACGGGGAATCGACTTCACGGTAATTTCACTCCAGTGTGAACTCTCGGCTCGCTCGCCAACTTCGCGTCCGCTCTGGCAGACGCCTTCGTATTCACTGAAAGAAGAACGCGATCGACAGCCATCTCCCACTTATTCCTCTCTTGCCGCTGTCCCGGTTCTTCCGCTGTCGCACGCGCTTCTAAGCCGAATTCTCGTCACGCAACATTCCGGTCTCGGTACATCGGCACCTCCCGATTTGCGCGCTCAAACTCTCCGGGCGGGCGTTGACCTCGGCTACCCGAGTGGGTTCACAGCTTTGAGAAGATGATATACAAAAATAATTCATGACTCCCCGCAATAATTCATGACTGGAGGAATAATATGAACGAAAACGTTTCTGGTCGTACGTATAAAATCGTTTATTCAATCATACATCATACAAAATATATCGCATGTATTTTAATAATTATTAAAAAAAAAGTGTCTCGACTTTGTCCGTCCTCAGGATTCACAAAAGCGAAAGGAAAAAAAATTCACACATCGTCGAAAAGTCCTGCCTCAACTTTCTCGATCGGCACCTGATCCAGGTAGATGGAACAAGGTTCCGTCCTGTCGAGCCCATGCAAAGCGCCGTTCTCCAGCACCTTGATGGGGTTTTGTCCCAGGTCCAGATCCCTCAGGTTGCCGAAATTCCTCGTGAATCCCTTCGGGATCCTCGTGATCCCGTTGCCAATGAACGACATACGTATGATGTCGCTCAGATTGCTGAACACGTCTCCATCGAGACTCTTCAGGTTGTTGTTGTCCAAGCTGAGCGTCTTCAACTCCGGCAGGTCGAAGGCTCCTTCCTCGATCCTCGTTATCCCGTTACCGTCCAACGTCAGCCCCTGTCTCGGCAACTTCTTGAAGGCACCGCGTTCCAGCGTCTCGAGGCCGCTGAAGCCGCAGCCCAGGCTGTACAGATTGGGCGGCAGTCCGTTCAGTATGAAGTCCTTCAGGTTCGTCAGCTTGTTGCGACTGATCAGAAGCGTCCCGATTCTGTCGAGACCGTCGAACGTGCCTTCCTCGAAGCCCGTGATGTCGTTGTCGTCCAGAACGATCGTGTACAACGACGGCGTCTTGTGGAAGCATCCGCGTTCCACTCTGGATATGCGATTGTTCGCCAACTGAAGGAGAAACAGGTTGGGAAGACCCAGCAACGAATCGGCTTTCAGCTCCTGGATCTGGTTGTCCTGCAGATAAAGGTAGGCCATTCGTTCGTGGCCCGGGGAGGAACCGGGCGATATCTCGACGATCCTGTTGCGGTCAAGGTGAATCAACTCCATGGCGGGTGGCAGGCTCATCATGCACTTCGTGTCCTTCAGCCGATTGTCGGTCAGGTAGAGGTTGCGAAGATACTTGACCTTCGACAAGGCGCCGTCCTCAATCTCGCTTATCAGGTTGGAGCTGAAGTTCATGGTGCTGAACCCGTCGTAGTCGATTGTGTCTCTTCCCAGGCGCTCGATCTTGTTCCTCGAGAGGTCGAGGTCGTAGATGCCCGGCGGAAGGTCGTTCAGCATCTCCGGCGTCACCTCGGCTATCTCGTTGCCCGCGAGGCTCAGCTTGCTGATCGACTTGTTGTCCACTCGGTACCAGCCTTTCTCGAATTTCGAAATTCCTAGGTTCTCGAGCGACAACGTCTGGTCGGACTTCAAGGCATGCCAGCCGCTCTTCAGGGTCTCGTTTTCTTTCAGATTCTCGACCACCTTCAGGACGCCGTCTTCAACGAAGGCTTTTATCGTGGCTTCCATCTTCTTTATTTGCCTCTTCATGCAGGCGTTCTTGTAGGCGACGAGGTTCTTCAATGAGTCTCGGGGATCCTCATCGTCGTCCGGCATGTAACGATCCTGCGCTACCGGTTCGAAGGCGTTGGAGTTGATGATCTTGAGGTTCAGCCCCTCGGTGAGAATAACGCAGGATTTTGGTACACCGTAGTACTCGCTGTAGCGCATCTTTGTCACCGGATTGTGGGAGATGTTCAGGGTCTTCAGGCGGTCCAGGCCGACGAAGGCGTCACGAAAGTGGGAGAAGTTGTTGCTCGCCAGGCTGAGATGCTCGAGGCTGCGCACCTTGGAGAACGCGCCCTTGGGAATCGAGGACAGCGAGTTGTTTGTGAGGTGAAGACTCTTCAGGGTCACCAGGTTGTCGAAGACACCCGTCTTCAGACCTTGGAGACCCAGACCCGAGAGATCCAGCGAGTCGGATGACTCTTCCGTTGGCTGGACATTTGTCAGGGTGTTGTCCTCGATTTTTACGATGAAGCTGTCGATGGTTCTTTCTCCTTCATTCGCGAGAGCCATTGAAACGAGCAGCAGTGCCAATAGCAGCATATCCTGGTGACCCTTCACGAGTGATCTGAAAACAAAAATTTGAATTTTTCTTTGTCAATTTTCAAATCATCTGAAATCATTTTGTTCGCAATACATTTTTCGTCTGGCAAATGCAAAATTATTTATTTATTTATTTAGAAATTTAAAAATGTTCGGTGAGTTTACCAAAAGTAATCAATCTTTTTTAATCTACATAAACTGAAGATTTAGAATTTTTTAAATAGTCGCAATCGTGTTCACAGTTTTAGGGAAAAGTGGAAAAAACATATCTTGTGAGAATTTATAGTTGTTTATTATTACAGAAAGGATGTAAATAATACACATATGTTGATATATTAACTATACGTATTTTGTTATATTATCAAAGGAACATTCGTCGTTTGTCCGTCATTCGATGACTCGTATGTCTGACTTGTTCCGTGAGAATGTTGCATCAACACGATTCGCAAAGTCAGAAAACGCGTTGCGATTGAACTGCCCGTCACGTATCGTCGAAAAGTCCTCCCTCAATAGCCTCAACTGGAACTTGATTCAGGTAGACCCGACCGGGAAACATAGGTGTAGTCTTTTTGAGCCCGTAAAGGTCACCGTTTTCCAGTCTCTTGATGGGGTTCAATCCCAGGTCGAGATCGCTCAGGTTGCCCAAATTCCTGGCGAAACCCTTCGGAAGTCTCCTGATCCCGTTGTCAACGAGCGACAAGCGTTTCAAGCTTTCCAGGCCTTGAAACGAATCCCTATCGAATTCTGCCAACTTGTTCTTGTCCAGGATCAGCTTCGTCAATTTAGGCAGATCGAAGGCTCCTTGCTCGATCCTCGATATCCGGTTTCCCTCCAAATACAGTTGATGCCGTGGATATTCCTTAAAGGTACCGGATTCCAGCTTCTCAATCCTATTGAAACCGCACTTCAGAGTGTACAGATTAAAAGGCAGACCGTTCGGGAAATTTTCCTTCAGGTCCGTCAATTTGTTGCCAGAGACATCGAGATCGAACAGCCTCTCGGCACCGTCAAACGTGCCGTTGTCAAAGCTCGTTAGGTTGTTGTTGCCCAGAATGATCGAAAACAGGTTCGGCGCATGCTGGAAGCATCCACGTTGCAGTCTGGATATGCGATTGTTGGACAGCCCAAGACGGAACAACTGTGGAAGTCCAAGCAATGAATCCGTCCTCAATTCCTGAATCAGATTGCCGTCCAGGTGGAAATGCACGAGATCCAGGTTGGGGAACGAACCGGCCGGTATGTCCTCAATCCTGTTGTCCTGCAGGTGAACCCTGTTGATGGTCTTCGGCAAAGTCCTCATGAACATCGTGTCTCTCAACAGGTTTCCGGTTATGTAGAGTTCTCTGATTCCTGTGTGAGCAAAGGCTCCGTCCTCAATCTCGGTTATGCCGTTCGAGTTCAGGTGCATAAACGTTATTTCCTGATTCCTTATTACGTCTTTTTTCAGGCGCTCAATCTTGTTTCTGGAAAGATCAACTTCGTAGATTCTGGTTGGAAGGTCGTTCAGCATTTCCGGAGTCACTTCGACTATCTCGTTGTCTGTGAGATTCAGCCTCATGATCGGCTGATCGGGATCCAGACGGTACCAGCCCTTGTCGAATCCGGTAATGCCCATGTTGTTCAGCACCAACTCGCCATGGAGTTTCACCCGATCTCTGCTGCTGGACAGTCCCGCGTCCTTTTCCAGCGGCTCGACCGACTTCAGGACGCCGTTCTCATCGATGCAGACTTTGAAGATGTCTTTAGCGGGTTCTGTCCTTCTGGACAACGAGCGACGGTAACATTCCTCGTATCTCGCGTTCATCTCCTCGGCGTGATCCTCATCCAGCACGTCGTAGTTCTCCGTCGCCCTCTCGAAGACGTTCATGTTGATCGACGAGAAATTTAGACCCGCGGTGAGGACTACGCTGGATTTCGATAATCCAAGCAACTCGCTGTATCTCAATTTTTTCACTGGGTTGTGCGAGATGTTCAAGGTCTTCAGGTTATTCAGATCGGCGAAGGCGATTGGAAAGTAGGATATGTCGTTGTGTGCCAGGGAAAGATGCTTGAGATTTTTGAGTTTGGAAAAAATGCCCCTGGGAATGGAGGACAACGAGTTATTCGCCAGGCTGAGGTTCTTGAGGGTGGCCAAATCGTCGAAGGCGTCCGGCTCCAGACCTCGCAGACTCAGACCCGAGAGATCCAGCGCGTCGGACAACTTTTCCGTTGGCTGCACTTTTATCAGGGTGTTGTCCTTGATTTTTACGACGTAGTTGCTGACGACTCTTTCCTCTTCAGCGAGAAACATTGTCACTAGGAACAACGATGGAAACCACATCGTCTGGCCGCTCTCGGCGAATGATCTGCAAAAAAGATAAACTTTAGATTGAATTGTTGAGTTTAGGATTGACGGTAACAATTTTCCTAAAGTGTGGAAAAATAATGTTAAATTGTTGTTGTTCTTTTTTGCATAGGAAGAAACAATTGAGTTAAAATTTTTCTTCGTTAAATTGGAAATCAACTGGAATAATTTTTTTATGATACATTTTTCGTCTGCCAAATACCAAGTTACTGGGACAAAATAACGAATTACATTGACTGAAGTTTTTCAATTTGGAGAATAATCGTAACAGTGTTCGCAGTTTTAGGGAAGAATGAAAAAAAGAAAAAATACGTTTTTACGAAAATTTATAAATGTTTATTATTACAGAAAGAAAGTCGCAGAAAAATAATGTACAAACACACATGTTTTACATAAGTAATATATAGTAAATTAATTAAGAGACGCGGTAGCGTCTGGACGCCAATATATTATACAGAATAGTGTACAGATATTTTGGTATATTAACACAGGAACGTTCGTCGTTTGTCCGAGAATGAGAATGAGAATAGCGGTCAACACAATTCACAAAATCAGAAAACACGTTCCGACTGAACTGCGCTTCACATATCCTCGAAAAGTCCTCCCTCAATAACGTCAACCATCACTTGATCCAGGTACACCATATTAGGATACGCAGGCTTCGCCTTCCTGAGCCCGTAGAGGTCACCGTTTTTCAGACTCTTGATGGGGTTGTGTCCCAGGTCGAGATCCCCCAGGTTGGTCAAATGCCTCGTGAAACCCTTTGGAAGTTTCTCAATCCCATTGTCAACGAGCGACAAGCGTTTCAGGCCTTCGAGACCCTGAAACGAACCCGCATCGAATTCCGTCAAGTTGTTCTTGTCCAGGATCAGCGACTTCAATGTTGGCAGATCGAAGGCTCCTTGCTCGATTATCGATATCCTGTTTCCCTCCAAATGCAGTCGATATCGCGGTACATTCTTGAAGGTAACGGATTCCAGCTTCTCGATCCTATTGCAACCACAGTTCAGAGTGTTCAGATTATCCGGCAGACCGTTCGGGAAGTTTTCCTTGAGGTTCGTTAATTTGTTGCCACTGACGTCGAGTAGGACCAGCTTCAGGATACCATCGAACGTGCCGTCCTCAAAGCTCGTTAAGTTGTTATTGGCCAGAACGATCGTATGCAGACCCGGCGTATGCTTGAAGCATCCACTTTCCAGTCTGGATATGCGATTGTTTAACAGCCCGAGCAGAAACAAGTTTGGAACTCCGAGCAACGAATCCGTCCTCAATTCCTGAATTCGATTGTCGCCCAGATAGAGGAACAGGAGTAGGTTCAGGTCGGGAAACGAACCGGGCGATACGTCCTCAATCCTGTTGTATCGCAGGTCGATCCTGTAGATAATCTTGGGCAAGGTCCTTATGAATCTCGTGTCCTTCAACAGGTTCGAGGACATGTAGAGCTCGGTGAGTTTTGTGTGGGCAAAAGCGTCGTCCTCAATCTCGCTTATTTTGTTGCAGTTCAGGCGCATTACCGTTATGTTCCGATTCCTGATGACGTCTTTTTTCAGGCGCTCAATCTTATTGCTGGAAAGATCGACTTCGTCGATATTGGCTGGAAGGTCGTTCAGCATCTCCGCGGTCACCTCGACTATCTCGTTTCCTGTGAGATTCAGCATGTTGATCGGTAGATCGGGATCCAATCGGTACCAGTCCTTGTCGAATCTGGAAATGCCCATGTTCTTCAGCGCCAAGACGCCCTCGAATTTCACCCGCCGGCAGTCGCTAGACAGGACCTCGTCTTTTTCCAGCTTCTCGACGAGCTTCAGGACGCCGTCCTCAATGCAGACTTTGAACATGTTTTCGTCGGTTTCCGGCGATGCGGGTGGACAAGCGGCGGTGCGCTGATGGAATTCGTTGAATTTGGCGTTCATCTCCTCGGCACGATCCTCGTCCAGCACGTCAAAGTCTTCCGTTGCCCTCTCGAAGACGTTCATGTTGATGGTCGAGAGTTTTAGTCCCTCGGTGAGGACGACGCTGGATTTCGGTAATCCAAACAGCTCGCTGTATCTCAATCTTTTCACCGGGTTGTGGGAGATGTTCAGGATCTTCAGATTGTCCAGACCGGCGAAGGCGACCGGAAACTGGGAGATATTGTTGCTTGCCAGGGATAGACGCTCGAGATTTACGAGTTTTGAAAAAATTTCCCTGGGAATGGAGTCTAACGAGTTGTTCGCCAGGCTGAGGATCTTCAGGGTGGCCAATTCGTCGAAGGCATCCGGCTCCAGAGCTCGGAGACCCAAACCCGAGAGATCGAGCGCGTCGGACGACTTTTCCGTTGCCTGAACTTTTGTCAGCGTGTCGTCCTTGATTTTTACGACGTGGTCGCTGATGACTCTTTCCTCTTCAGCGAGAACCATGGTGGCTAGGAGCAACGGAAACAACATCATCAGGTCGATTTTTGATCTAGTGTTCTGCAAAAAAAAATTAGGATTTAGATTGAATCGTTGAATTTATAAATTATTGCTATAATTATAATTATAATTAATCGATTATAATTGATTATAATTATAATCAATCAATTATAATTTATGGCAATAAACTTACCAAGGTGTGGAATAATGATGTTGTTAAATTGTGTTAAAAAGTGACAAAAGTGCTTAATTAATAGAGAATGAAGAAATATCGTCGTGCTCGAAATGACACTATATCATTTCGAGGAACATCACATTTTTCACAAAAAAAAAAAATTCTACTTTTTTGCACAGCTAGAAACAAAAAATTGTCAAATGACGGAAATATTGTTCGGACTTTGTTGACAAAAACTTTTTATTTTATTTTTACAGTGAAAGCTCTGCGCTGTACTGACTTTTTAGTCACATTTTCCAGTGTCCACGAGTTATTTCTTGTGAAGTCAGTAGGACAAAATTACGAATTACATAGTCTCCGAAGTTTCGAAGTTTCGTGGAACAATCACAGTCAAAGTACGCGGCGACATTTAGTTACCATCTGATGGTAAAAAGTCGACACAGCGAAACGCTACCCAAAGTTCTCAAGCGGCGGCGCTGCGCGAAGTGATGAACAGCTGATCTGTTTCTCTCACTTCAGCCGTTGTTATTATTGTTGTCACTTCAAAACTTTGACAGATCGCATTACTTGTGTGTCATTACTTTTTTTCCTATCACAGTTACGAAAAATTATGGCGCGCACAAATCAAAATCAGGGCTGGGTACGATAATTCTAATTGCATCACAAATACCATATCAGTCATAAAGACTGCCGGCCACGTGTTTACAATCCGACCACGAAATATCTCGTTTGCCAAACAAATGTTTGAGTTTGACGCGCCCGAAATGAGTGACTGTCGACACATTTTGTAAACACTTATTATTCTGTTTTATTTTAAATATATGCAGAATTCTCATCGCACAATTATTAACATTTATCTTGTTTCGTTGATACTTAAAAATGCGTCACAAACGAAGTCGCTTACCTTTTTGCACCGTTTTGAAAACACGACTTGACGATTACACGAACAATGAAAAACAACGTAGAAAAATTAGGTGCTTACGCTTATATATCGGCTGAGCGTCTATCGCGGTTGGTGGTGGGGAGTGGAGACGACCTGTCCGAACACGCATCGATCCACCACGCCGGCCTTTCCTTTATCTCAATACAAGTCCACGAGGAACGAAGTTCCAATATTCGCAGTGTGCGTATACGTCGGCGCGTCCAACAAACAAGTGACTAGACGCGCGCGAAGCGTGTCCGGACCCGTCGAAATTGATCTAGAAGAGGGGGGCGCCGGGCGGCGGGTTTCCCCACGCCTTCCGTGAAGCGAGCGGCGCGTGCTCGCTTCCGAGAAGACTCAGCCGTTGCGCCGGCCGGTTTACATAATGATAACTTCGAGGACAACAGTCGGTTCGACGCCGAAATTCGGTGGCGATGAGTCAACGTTACTCTTGTAAAAAAATACACTTTTCTCAGTAAACTCTGACACTGTAATGTTGACAATACATCATTGTAATGTTATAAATATTTTCATTCCTTACGAAATCGAAAAAGACAAATCGCAAAAAACTCAAAGTTTTTTGCGAAAAAAAATATTATGAACAATAGGGAATAAACACTTTTTGTGAAAAGTATCACAGTTTTGTTGCATTTATTAGCAACTTTTACAAGGATTCACTTATTTCAATTGTGATTCATATGAATCTTGCATCGCAATATTCATGCAAAAAATAGTGATTATTCAGTAAAATTTTAATAAAAAAAATTTGTTTCATTGTATTTATTGGCAACTTTTACAAGGATTGACTTATTTCATATATGATTCATGTGAATTTTCCATCGCAATATTCATGCAAAAAATTGTGATTATCCTGTAACGAATTTGTATTTAACAATCTCACAAATTAAAGTCCACTTCGATGCTATCTCGCAAAACAGAAATGATCGATTCGTCACAGCTGAAAAAACAGTTCTCATTGAGCCCATCACATATTGTCAAATAGGCCGCCCTCTATAGCCTCAATCTTATTATGGTAAAGCCATAGTATATTATTCGGTGCCTTTTTAAACCCGTACAGGGCGCCGTTTTCCAGTCGTTCGATGGGATTCATCGCAATCGCCAGTCGCGTCAAATTCCGCATGTGCCTCGTGAACGCCTTGGGGATCTTCACGAAGCCATTGTCACTCAGCGAAAGCGACTGCAAGCCATCGAGACCCTGGAACGAATCAGCGTCGAGCTCGCTCAACTTGTTGAAGTCCAGTCTCAGATGGGTCAAGCTCGGCAGGTCGAAGGCTCCTCGTTCGATCATCGATATCTTGTTATCCTCCAGACCCAACGTCTTGGTTGGCACTCCCACAAAGTCACCGCGATCCAGTCTCTCAATCTCGTTGCTATAGGCATGGAGGGTCTCCAGTGTCGGTGGTAAACCTTCCGGGAAGGCTTCCTTTATGCTCTTCAACGTGTTGACGGACACATCAAGCTCCCTGAGCTTGAGACCATCGAACGTCCCGTTCTCGAACCTGGCGATGCCGTTCCAAGAGAGATCAATGGATTCCAGGTGACGCAGCTGTTGGAACAATCCTGACGGCACTATGGACATCCTATTGGCGGACAACGAGAGTTTCTTCAGCCTCGTGGGACCGCTCAGAAAGTCCGGCGTCAATTCCTCGATCTTATTGTATGCCAGATCAAGGTTGCTCAGCAGAGGAAGGTTGGCGAATGTGCCGGGAGGTACATCAGCTATCTGGTTCCGATCCAGGCGAAGCTCGTCGAGGGTCGATGGTAGAGTCTCGATGAACTTGGTGTCCCGCAGACTATTGTCGTACAAGTAGAGGACGCGAATAGCCGTCTTAGCCAAGGCGTCCTCGTCGATGCTCTTCATGCTGTTACTATCCAGGCTCAGCACCTTCACGTGGCGATTCTCGATTATCCCCTTTTCCAGCCGCTCGATCTTGTTTTTTGTAAAGGTGATGAAATGGATTTGGCTCGGCAGATCGTTGAGCGCTTCTCTGGTCAATCGGACTATCTTGTTTTCGTTGAAACTCAATTGAACGAGCGACGTGGACCGCAAGCGGCACCAGCCGCTTGCGAACTTCGAGATGCCCATTTTTTCCAAGTCCAAGGCTACACCGTGGTCCGTGTCGACGCTGCGACAACCGGCTGGCAGGGTTTCGTTGTCCCTCAGAGGCTCGACCAGCGTCAAGACGTCGCCGCGGATGCAGACCTTGACTTTGAGGACGAACTCTGGTGTCCCTTCCAATTCCTCCTCGGGGGCGTTAATGTCGTTCAAGCCTAGTTGGCTCAAAGTGAAGTCATTGTCTTTCTCTGTTTCTTCGTCTTGACGAAAGACAAGGTCGGGGTCGACCTGCTGGTTTGTGGATTTTTCGAAGACACAGGTGCTGATGTTCTGCAAGTCGAGTCCCTTGGTGAGGACAACGCTGGATCTCGGTAGTCCGTAGAGCTCACCCTCCCGGAGACGTTCCAGGCGATTGTTCGAGATGTCCAGAGTCTTCAGGTTGCTCAGGTTGTCGAAGGCGTCGCTGAAGCGCGATATGTTGTTGTCGGCCAGTTGAAGATGCTCGAGACTGGTGAGTCTGGAGAACAACCCGTTGGGGATTGACGACAGCGAGTTGTTCGCGAGACTGAGATTCCTCAAGGTGGCCAAACCGGCGAAGGCGTCTTTGTCCAGGTCTCGGAGACCCAGACCGGAGAGATCAAGCGCGATGGATGATTTTTCCGTTGGTTGGACGCTTTTCAGCGTGTGGTCGTTGATCGTCACCACGTAGTTGTTGATCGTTCTGTCCCCTTCGGCCGCGAGGACCATGGGGACCAGAAGCAACGACAGCAGCAACATCTTCAGGTTCTTCTTGATCCGCGATCTGCCAAGAAGAGTTGGAATTAGGACGGCAAATAAATAGCAGCGTCGTTTAATCGGTTTCCAGGCTGAGATGCGAATTGATCAGACTCCAAATTGATGACCCTGGTTTATTTGTTAGTCGTGATATAATTCTGATCTACAGGTCAGTGTCCTCTAGCTACTGCACGCATTTAATGTGTCTTACCAGAAAAGTTTCGATGTCGGTTGCTATGGAGACTCCACGATGTTCAACGAAATATTTATTTAACAGGAACGACGAGTTGTTCCCGTTGGATGCATCGTCGTCGACTGTTGCCGAGCCGGCAGTGCAGCGTATTTATCCAGCAAGTGATTCTTCTGTCCCCACCTCGTTTCCCCTCTGAAAACTGGTTACCACCTACAGGACTCGGGGATTTTTCTCCCGCCTTCCACTTCTCCCGAGTCCCACTATCGCTTCTTCCTCTGCACACATGCATTTCAAGCCATTTATTTTGATCAGCTCCTCAGTTCACAAGCAAACATTTTTGTTTACCAACACACCCGTTCGGTTCATCGACCGCACAGCCACTATTTACCGTTCGGGTGAACCAACGAAGGACTTCGATAGGCTGTGAAAACCAGGTGCACCGACGTCATTGGGATTCCCAACCGGGCGAAATTACCGGGGGAAGAGAAATAAAACACGCGCACGCCAGGTCAAGCGTGACCCACATGGCGAATCGCTAACAAGTCGGCGAGTGACTTTCTTTGTTGCACAAAACGTTTAGTGAACAACAATAAAAACTTGTTGGAAACCGTAATCACAGTTGTATCATTTTTTAATGAGCCTACATCTTAGGCATCATTCGGGTACACAATTAAATAAAAAAATATATTTCATGGTTTCATAGAATTTATTAACTGCATTTATTATTGATTTAACATTAATATTTATTTAGTTACATAAATTAAAAATTAGAGAGCACCATTTTTTTCTTACAATCAACTTTATTAATTTAGTTGCTATTTCTGTTTCGATTTTGTATTTCTTTTAGTTTACAATGAATGTCGTACAACGCTACATGTAGTACATCGCTACATGTAGAACATATGCTGAAAATGTTTTCAGACTATTTCACAAATTTTTGGTACGTACAGACAGATATCGTTCAACGTTTCTCTACATATCGAACAGACCGCCCTCTATGGCGTCAACGCTCGCATCAGTCAACTGAATTGTATTGTCCGGATTCTTTTTAAACCCATACAGGGCGCCATTCTGCAGTCGCTTAATATGATTACCCCTCAAAGATAGAGTCACCAAACCTCTCATGTGCTTTGCAAAGTGCCTGGGTACGTTCTTAATACCGTTCGAATCGAGCTCAAGCGTCCGCATGACATTGAGACCCAGGAACGAATCCGGATCGAGGGCCTGCAACGAGTTATTACCCAGGCCCAGAAACATCAATTTTGGCAGATGGAAGGCGCCCGGTTCGATCCTCGAAATCTTGTTTCCATTAAACGACAAGAATCCCAATGACGCATGCACGAAGTCAGCATTCTGTAGCACTTCTATCTTGTTTTTGTCAAGAGAGAGTACCTTCAATTTAGCCGGCAAACCTGCGGGGAAAGTATTCTTGATGCTCGTCAGTCTGTTGTGGATGACTTCCAATTCAGTGAGTTTGGGGACATCGTCGAACACGCCTCTCTCGAAGCTGGCGATCCTGTTGTGCGACAGACTGACCGCGGCAAGATTGGGAGAATGCCGGAAGAAACCCACCGGTACCCTGGATATCTCATTCCCGAACAATCGAAGCGTCGTCAAGTTTGTCAGGCCTTGCAGCGTGTCTGTCCTCAATTCCTGGATCCGATTGTTGTCCAGACCAAGCTGGTTCAGGCGACCCAGGTTGGCGAACGAACCGGGCAAGATGTCAGCGATCTTGTTGTCTTTCAGTGTAAGCCTCACGAGGGTCGACGGAAGAGTCCTGATGAACGTCGTGTCCTGCAGCAGGTTCTCGTAGAAGTAGAGCTCGCGAAGCGACGTCCTCGCGAACGCGTCGTCCTCAATCTCGGTCAAGCCGTTTCGAGTCATTCTCAGCGTTCTCAGGTGACCATTCTCGATGATCCCCTTTTCGATACGCTCGATCCTGTTGTAGTTGAGATCAACGTGATGGATGTTCTCCGGCAGAGCGTTAAGCGTCTCCCTGGTGAAACGGGCTATGTTGTTTTTGGCAAGACTCAACTGGTTGATCGACGTGGACTGCAGACGACACCAGCCCCCCGCGAATTTGGAGATACCCAGGCTAGCTAGGGATAGAATTCTGCCCTTGCTTGTCGTTCTGACCAGACGACAACCGCTCGGCAGGGTCTCGTTTGTACCGAAGGGCTCGACGAGCGTCAAGACGTCGTCCCTCATGCAGATCTTGATGTCCAGATTGTTGTCGTCGGTTTTGTTGGCCGTTTGGTCGTCGTCGCGAAATCTTGACCAGGGGTCGTAGTGATCTTTGTCGGGTTTCTGGAAGACGCAGGTGTTGATGGACACCAAGGGGAGTCCCTTGGTGTAAACAACGCTGGAACTCGGTAGTCCGTGGAGCTCGCCCTCCCGGAGTCCTTTCAGGCGGTTGTTCGAGATGTCCAGAGTCCTGAGGTTGCTCAGGTTGACGAAGGTGTTGTTGAAGTGCGATATGTCGTTGTCGGCCAGTTGAAGATGCTCGAGACTGGAGAGTCTGGAGAACAACTCGTTGGGTATTGAGGACAGCGAGTTGTTCGCGAGACTGAGATTCCTCAAGGTGGCCAAACCGGCGAACGCGTCTTTGTCCAGGTATTGGAGACCGAGACCGGAGAGATCCAGCGCGCTGGATGATTTTTCCGTTGGTTGGACACTCTTCAGCGTGTGGTCGTTGATCGTCACCATGTAGTTGTTAATCGTTCTGTCCCCTTCGGCCGCGAGGACCATGGGGACCAGAAGCAATGACAGTGACAACATCTTCGGGTCCTTCTTGATCCGCGATCTGCCAACAAGAGTTCGAATTAAGATGGCAAAGAACTGGCAACGTCGTTAAACAGTTTTCAGGCTGAGATACTTTAAATTGATAATCCTGGTTTATTTATCAGTAGAACGATTGGTCGGCTGATGGACAAATTCATCGATAACCTTCTCCACTGTTCAATTAACTCTGAGCAACTTTGATCTACTGATAAACCGATTAACCCTGACACACTGATAAATTGATGACCCCCCAAACAACCGACGAACCAGTGAATTCTGAAATACTGATAAATCGATAACCCCCAATTTACTGATGAACCAATGAACCCGGATTAATCAAGCTTACCAAAATATGACGTCTTGTTGACGACGTTGATGTCGATTTAGGCGTCGCGAGGTGATACAAAGCGATGATCCAAATATTCGTGTAGCAGCGACGACGCGTCCTCCTCGGTCAAGTCCTCAACGAAGACTGCGATGAAGTGCCGCTACATTTATACGCTTTATGCACTCCCCTTTCGCGCTATCACAGAACTTGGCAATTCTTTTTATCCCCACCACAATTTACTCTGCAAACTGGTTGGGCGTTGGGAGATACGTCGACGAAGTAATCCTATCAACCGCGTCCATTCCTCTTCCCCCATGAAAATACAGTAAATATGTTTACTCGTAAAAATGTAGTATCTCGAAAGTTAAAAGAAAAAACTGATCTTTGCCAACAAACGCATGTTCGTTGATCGAGGTAGCTTGGAGTGTGTCCGTCGTTCGGGAAGCCCGGCCAGATATTCCAGTCGCCTTCCAGTCGTCATCGGGATTCCCACCAAGTCGCTCTCGCCGGAGGCAAAGGGGAAGAACACAATAAAACATCGACTCGTAAGTCGAACGCGACCCGACTGGGAAGTCAGTGACCGGCCGTTAGGTGGAACACTTCACCGGTGCACAAAATGCGCAACGACAATTTTTGCAAATAGAAACATAACAGAATTTTCATCCTAATATTTAAAAAAATAATATTTTAAATATTAAAAAAAATAATAAATGCAATATAATTCATAATTAATACATTATTGGGAAGAGGAATGTACGAAATTAAATGCATTTTTTTACAACAATAAGAATAATTGTAGGGGACAAAAAATAGTTGGCATACATTTATAATTGTTTATTCGTTCGCATGATACAAGATAGATCGTACATACTTTTGGTAATTGAAAAAGGTACGTTCATGGTTTGATCGTGATCTAATATCCCGTTTGATTCGCCAATTCTCTTTCGTCTTCTTTTTTTTACTTCCTTTTTTGTTTTCATTTTAGTCGTACGAGTTACGTATAGGTATAATAGGGCTGTGACAGCAAACGTAACATAATCGTTAGATCGTACAGAGAGATCGATTAGAATTTCGTTCGATGCACGCGACGTAGATCGAGGATCGTGCACGAGTCTCATCATACTTTTCTCTCAATTATACTCCTCGTCAATTTTTCATTCATCGTTTTGTTTAATCGATTTATTTATTTCGCGAATTGTTTCTCCCGTCCCCTAATTCTCGCGAGTCTTCTTCACGCTGGCGCCGGCCCCATTTCGCAATTTTATCACAATAACCATAATAATAATGATTTAATAATAACTTTTTCTCCTCTGAATTATCTCACCGAGAGAATTCACGAATTACCGCTTGGATCTCTCGTTAACTTTAATTTCTGTGCATTAGAAAAAATTGACGTGTGTGCGCTCCGTTTTTCTTTTCTTTGTCTCGCTTAGTATCTCGTCTGATTGTAGTTATAAAGTCTCTTATTCCTGTTTTTCTTCCTCGTCTACGTTTACTTTAATTTTATTTTAATTTTATCTTCTCAATTTTTTAATGATAACTCGATGGCTTTTTGGTCGCACGTTTTCCTCGTCTCGGAGTGGCCAGAGCGAATTTGCACTTTCAGTCTCGTTGGAAAAGAAAAATCATAAATTAAATAATTCGGATGCTCATTTTTTCCAAACACTTTTTTTGCCTGGAAAAAATATTACATTATTTTTTTTCCTCGTGGCGGTGCAAAGTCGCTCAAGCTGGAGTAGGGAATCAATAGTGAAAGTGGTGGAAAGTTTGAGTTACGATTTATGACAAAGCCAGGCAACTCAAAGGGCAAACATACCGTGTGTGATTGTGTATTTTAGTTCAAGGACAAGAGACAGTTCGCAAAGACTTCTTCTCTTTATATCATCAATACGTGGTAGTGTAGGTGTATTTTTTTACGGTCATATATCGACATATATCTCAGTCATAGAGACGAATAAGAAAAATATTATTTCGACCCTCTGGGAGTGATGGTGAAGCACGACACCTCGAAACTTTCAATTCAATTTTTTTGAAACCTAACGAATGTGTATTCTCATCTGTCACTTCGGCAATTTATTCGGCTCTCTCGGATTTGATCCATAACTGAGCCGCATTTTGGTACCTTCTGAAAGGCATGAATTTCTTAGATTTTTTAAAAGATAAAATACCATTAAAGCTTTGCAATGAAAAAATGTCAGGTAATATTGCAAATCACAAAATGTTAATTTTGGAATTAAAGAAACTAGAATTATCTTGTCGGAACTATAATAAAAAATAATTATACTTTTTTTAGTTACGTTGACTTAAAAAAATGTCTTCACGTGGTACTAAAATGTAGCTGGTTACGGATCAAATTTAAGAGGGTTGAAAAAAGAGTGTATAAATGAAGAATGCCACATTGAAAATCGATAAGAAACAAATATTGAAATAATTTTTCTTTTCTGTAGATTTTATACTTGTTGAATTTGTCGGTCGACTGACGTCGCCGCCAAAGCAGCTGGTATAAAAAGATGAAAAAATCGCCAGAGTCGAAGCTCAAAAAAAGTCCATTTTTTCTTCTCTTCTTAAGGTTTCGTCTCGAGGATGTGCAGAAGCTTTTTAAACATTGATTGTTAGATACATCACAACGATTTATCGGATTCTTTACTTCGCCCCCTTCATCCGTCTATCCTTTTTGACTCGCTTTGCATCTTTCTCTTCTTAACACCACAGTTCGCTCTCCGGTTAATATCTCTCTGCTCTCGAATAGACACGAACATCTTTTATATCATTTATATCTGCCTCATCATCGACATCGACACAAAAATAGTTCTTCACATATCTTTTTTAATTTTCATCATTTTTTCAATTATCTCTCTTATTATATGATTTTTTTTTCGTAGTTATCAACACTGATAAATATTCAACACGATTGTACACCGAAGAGGAGTTGCGATTTTCCGTGAATCGAAAGCCCCCGATTTAATTTTTCGTACCTTCTTATTATTGACTTCAACACGAAATTAAACATTTTTAGATCATTTTGGCGACAAATAATATTTCAAGATTTAATCTTGTTTGCAGTTATTTTCAAATTCGGCGGATAGGAAATAAAATACAAATTGTGTTCACGAAATTCTTGGAGAAAGAAAGAGTTCATTTTTTTACGAGCTTTCGTTCATTCGGGACTCAGATTAGTCCGAAGTAGATTAATGGCCACATTCAGTACCTTTTCGGTCCTTCGACTCTCTCGTCGTATCTTCCTCGTCTCTTCGACTCAACACCCTTATTTTGCATACGTTTTTTTTTTTAATTCCTGTAGTCTCTCTTTGCCGACCGAGCGACAAATTTTATAATCTTTTTTTCATCGCGCTTCGTTGATTGATTGATTTGTTTTCCTCTCAATTTTCTTTCTCGTCTCTTACGTCGCGGCGAAACGTTGCTTCTGCTTTTTCACAAAGTCCAGGGCCTGCTTTTCGCCCACTCGAGTCTCCAGTATCTGCAGAATAGCGTTGTCTGAAAAAAAAAGAAAAAAAAAATACGAGTAAATTTTTTGCCCAAAGATGAATAATGAACGAAGAACTATAAAAATTAAATGCGGACATTTTTGTTTCGTAGCACCCTTAAATTTCTATAAATTTTCACTCTGTACCATTAATTGAATAAATACCTAAAACTATTGATTATGATTTATTTTTTTAATGGATTTTTCTATCGGTAGAATAACTCACTTCGATTTTTTTGGTGCATCAGAGGCAACTCCTGATGCTTGAGGCCGTGGAAATTATCGATACTGGCGTTCGAGTCGGCAACCCCGGGGATGCTGCTCAGCCCGAGGAAAGCCTCGCCGGCAAAGTCGTTCGCCGTCAGGACGTCGTGATCCATCACTGTGAAGAGCACCATTGCGTCCGGACTCTTGCATTGTTCCACGCTTACAGAACTGAAGAAAGAGAAAATAAAGTGACATGGAGTATGAAACATTAGGATCCGAAGTAGAACTTTGCACATTGTTTCATAATTTTTCACTTTTTACAACTAATTTTTGTAATCAATTTTTACAATTAATAAAAAATGCAAGGAATTTTTTTTAATTTTGACTTCCTCGTGAGAAACAATAATATAAACAATTTTTTTTAATAAAAAAAATTTGAGGAGACAGTTTGCAAAATTTTACATTGCACCTTTGTTTAAAAATGATATAATGTTGGACATGAATGAAAATCTTCAGTGGTTACGCACAATTCAAAGTATTCCTCGAAGACGGGATTTAAGGTGCGTTTCTTCACGTTCGTTTGTTGCTCGGCGCAATGCGAGAACACCCGACGTGGCAGAAGCTCGATTATCACGAAGGGATCGCTGAAACCGTTGGGATCGAGAGGTATTACGTCCCGCGCGTTTATCACCTCCACGCACAGCGAGTCGTGATTCAAATACGCCCTCACTGTCAAAATTCCGTACTCGCCGGTCAGTGTGTTTATTTGGTCCTGAAAAGCATTTCATTTGTTTCAGTATAACATTTATTTTATTTTTTGTTTAACAAAATTATCAAAACTCAATACGTTTTTTTTTTTTCAAAATTTTCACACCTCAATATGTGATCAAAATTTTCAAATTTAACGTCGTTTGGTTTTTTTTTACTATACCGTACATTATTTTTCGAATTGATTGATAAATGAGTTTGAACAGGTTTCAATCCCATTTTTTTTTTTTTTTTTTTTTTCAAATTGAAGAATAAAAAAAATACAGCTTAAGAAATTTTATTTAGGGAAACACAAATCGCAATTTAACCTGTAGTCGCTGCTGATAGTAACGGTCGATAAGCAGGACAGTTTCCATCTTGTGGTACTCGAGTCGCTCCTCGACGTTCAGGTACCTCTCGCACCTGAGCGTCTCGTAGGGCAGTCCCTTCTCCTCGGCGTGAAAAAAGTTCACCAGCAGCTCGAGGGCCTCGTGCAGTCTTTCGTAAAACATGGCTGGTTTGTCCTAAATATGTGCATTTTTTTTTTTTGTTTCAAGTTTTTTTTCCACTTTTATATTTTTGCAAATTTCACTCACCCCAGCACTTCCGTCCATTTGATTGCTCAACTCGCTCAGCACGACTTCCCAAACGTCCTGGAGCACCCGAGTGAAATTCGTCGCCAGTAGCGCGGCGTTCAGGGTTACCAGGTGAAGGTCCAAATACTCGAGAAGCGGCGCTATCGCCTCGGACGTCGGTAAACTGTCCGGCGACCAGGCGAGATGGAACATCGTCTTTTTCAATGGGGCTCGCATCTAAAAAAGAGTCCAAACAATTTTTGAGGAATTGTTTTTTTTTAATCAATATCGCAAAGATTTTTTTTTTCAGATGAAAAAAATTTTTCACAAAAATAAAAAATGTTGAAAATTTTTTTTTAATCTAAAAAAATTGCAAACAATTTTTGAGGAATTTTTTTTTAATCAATATCGCAAAGATTTTTTTTTTCAGATTCATGATGTTGAAATTTTTTTTTTTTAAATCTAAAAAAATTGCAAACAATTTTTGAGGAATTGTTTTTTTTTTAAATTAATATCGCAAAGATTTTTTTTTTTTCAGGTGCACTAAAAAATTAGTGTAATTGCGATTTTATAAAAAATGTATAATGTTGAAAAAATGACCTTCGAGCCAATTCGCGAAATAATTTGATTTATGAACAGCAGCATTTGCCCGGGTGTCTGCTCGAGGGGCGTCACCAGCGCCGTTCTCCACTGCTGTCGCACCGAGTCGTTGACGTCCAGCGAGGCGATAACCTCCTCGACGCGAAGCTCCTCGCCGAGATTGAGCAGCCAACGCCTCACGTACTCCAGACCGTTTATCGCCACGCACATCTGTCGAGAATTGCAGTTTTTACAATTGTCCCACATATTTTCAATAATTTTTTTTAATCTCTCACCGTGTTTATAAATTTTTAAGAAGAATCGATAAATCTTTTCCAATCATGCAAAAACAATAAATAATTTGTTTTCTTCATTTTTTTACAATAAAAATTGATAAATCTTCCTCTTTCCATTAAAAAAAATTATTGTTCACACTTAATTTTATTTTGTGAAAATACATAAAACACACGTGACGACGATAAACACTACTGGATAACATCTACTAGCTTGGCGAAGCGGGGCACTGAGGTGTAATTCGTAACCAGAGCGATAAGCAAACTCTCTACCTGGGCGATTACCTCGTCAGTGGTTACGTATGGCGTTTGCTCCTCGTAGTAGCCACTGTCGGCGAGCTTCTGGTGGGTTATTTCCGCGTAAAACGCTGCGGAGCTGCAAATTGCCTGGAGTACAATAAAAATATATTAATGTCGGTTTTACTTTTCATTAAAAAAAAAAATTTGTTACTCACGTCGATGACTTTGAGGACGAAGCCGCAGGAGCCAGGCAGATCGGGCCAAGCCAACTGCTTCCAAAACTCCTTTATCTGTCAACATTAATGTTTTTTCGCGATAGTTTGAGATAGAACCATATATTTATTTATTCCGTTTAATTATAAAAAAAATCGAAATAATAAAATTTAAAAAATTGAAATAATAAAATTTCAAAAATTGAAATGATGAAATTTAGAAAATGGAAATAATAAAATTTAAAAAATTGAAATAATAAAATGTAGAAAATAAAAAATAAAAAATAAAAAAAATTAAAATCATAAAATAAAAAAATAAAAATCATAAAATAAAAAAATAAAAATCATAAAATAAAAAAATAAAAATCATAAAATAAAAAAATTAAAATAATAAAATTAAAAAATTAAAATAATAAAATTAAAAAATTGAAATAAGCAACTGATATTTTTTTATACACCGTACCTGATAGAAACACGCCGTGGCGTCCACGGCGGATGTGCAGTGCTTGACGATCATCTCGCCGGTGCAGATGCGGTCGAGCTCGGCGGCTCTCCTGATCCGCTGATGAGCCTTGAGCTTGGCGAGGTCCAGCCACTTATCGACCGCCGGTATGAACCGCTGATAATACTGGCAAATGGCTAAGTTCTTTCTGTCCGACGTCGCGAGGTTCTGCCTGATGCTGAACGACGAGAAATTCCATTCATAATTTCAGTTACGCCCAATGGATTTTGACGAAATGTCGAATTTTTTTGTTAACTCCAACTCACTTGACGAACTCCTGGAGGGCCAGATAGAGCTCGAAAATCGGCGTACCGATCTCGGCGCCCGGTGGCAACACGATCACGTGCTCGCCGTTGTCCTGGCCGTGGAGACAAGTGGCCGGGACACGAGCACCGAGCTCGTTTCTGATCTACAACGTCAGATGCGGATATTGAGCTCAATTTTTTTTCTTCAGCTCGTTCTCAAAAGCTTTACAACTTTTCTCGTGAAAAATTGCGGCTGAATTATATCGGATTTAAACCAAAAAAGTAAAAAAAAAACTCAAAACCCAAAAAAAAATGTGGGTTTTAAAAAAAATTTGGGTTTTGAAAAAAAAAAAAAAAAAAAATTGGGTTTTGAAAAAAAAAAAAAAATGGGTTTTGAAATTGAAAATAGACATTTTCTAGGGAATAGAAATTTTGTCCCTCCGACTGACGGCTCGAAATTTCGCGCCGATTGCACAGCTGAAACAATTTTGCATTGACACGCACGGTGCGGCTGCCGAGCAACGCGCGCGGACCTCGCGTTTCGCGTGGAAATTTGAGGCCTTGAGGGTTCGCGGCAAACATCCGAAGGCCCTTTGTTCCTCGTATTTTCGCTGTTCGGGCGAACCGCGCGGTGTCGCGCGGAGTTGAACCACGTACGCTCCGAATCCGGAGTTTCCGCTAAACGCGTTAACTCCGACGCGCTGTATATTCCCCCCCGGCGAGCCGTTCCGTGTGTGCTCGAACCAAAGCTTTGGCTCTCCTCGGCCACGCCGCCCGCGGGCTTTACCGCACCTTCCGCGCCATGAATGCATTATGATTTTCAGCTTTGAATTCTGCGAAATTTCGACGCTGGCTTTTCGCGCTTTTTCCAGATATAATAACTTAATTAAAAATAATTTTTATTATATCTCATGTAGGTAATAAAATAGATATTTATATTTATATTTTTTTATAATCAATAAAAATAAAAATAAAATAATAATAATGATTAAGCTTGCAATATTCATGAGAAAAATAGTGAAGCCTGGATTTATTTTTCGACGTGGAGCGTTTAATGATTAATATAACTGCGATTATATTTGCTATGGAAAATTAATAGTAGTTACAATAGTGGGTGTCGAGTTATAGTAGAGCAGTACAATATATATATAGCGGGGACCGGCGGGCATTGCTGCATGAAAATTCGCTAAGTCGAAGAAGTCCTCACGCTTCGATAGGTCGAGAGATATTCGCTCGAGCCTGTTGCGTGGCTCGAGTAAATGTACAGTACAGTTAAGTATATAATTGAGGAGGAGTCGGGGTTTGTAGTACTCGCGAGGCCTCTCGCGCCAAGCGGGTCACCCGAGATCCTGTTGGGTGCTCACATTTTTTTTTTTTTTTTTTTTCAAATTTTTTATTCAGAGACATCTGCGAATTAGTTCCACTTTTCTAATGGTCAATTTCGCTTTAATCTTAAGTTTGATCTTAAATCTGATATCAAGTTTCAATATATAACTCTACTCACATGCTCACATTTTTTTTTCTTTCAAATTTTTTATTCAAAGACATCTGCGAATTAGTTCCACTTTTCTAATGGTAAATTTCCCTTTAATCTTAAATTTGATCTTAAATTTGATATCAAGTTTCAATATATAACTCTAATATATCGAAATTATGACAGAAAATTCGACCCTCAGATGATTCTGATAAGCCACAAAAAAAAGTGTGTGAAACTTTTTCGAAGTGACGTAAAACTGGAGTGGCCCAGTTGATGCGAAATGACCCATGTACTTCTAATGAAATATATAGTCTATGGTATATTCACAATGTACTAAACAGAGTAGAGTGAATATAGTACGTTTAAGTATATCAGTGGTGTGTCGTGCTCTATTTGCCGTGCATATCGTGTCCAAATGCGACTTTCGTGATTGAGTGGCGCACAACAACAAAAAAAGCTACAGAAACTGCATTCCCGTCAGTAATTGCTGCACAATCGGGGGGCGTGCTGGAAATAAAAGTACACAAAGTTTCATCAATCATTCGAGGCGCATGCTACAGTAAAGGAACACATTTTTTCACGAGAAGTGGTAGTAGGTGAATTTTTTTTTTTTTTTTTTTTTTAATTACAATTGATAATTCATTCTGGTATACACAGAACAGAGTGGAGATACGAAGAATAGTAGAAAGGCCGACAGCTGTTGAAATAGTTAGAAAAATAGATAACGATAGTAATAATGAAGTTTGAGAGATACAAAAAAAAAAAGAAAAGTCACTGGTTGGGTTCTGAAAAAAGAAAAACGAAAAAATAAAAAAGTACCTCGGCCGTGTTCTCCATGTGTTTCGCCACGTGTTCCGCCAGCTATGGACAAACGTATCTTCGTGTATACAGTGAGAATCGCGACGACCTGACAGCAACGATATTTCCACGATTAAAAAAAAAATAGATTCACTCAAAATTGTTGCATTTTCTTTTTAAATTAATTTTTTCGTCGCAGCCTTCAGGTGATCGAAATTCATTTTTTTTTTTTTGTAAATCACAAGAATCGCAAAATCGGGCGCTCGCGTTGTTTTAAAAAAAAAAAATTTTTATCAGCCTTCAGCCTTTTCTTGATCAGTTTTCGGGTAATCGAAATCAGTTTTTTTTTGCAAATCGCAAAATCGTGGACACTCGCGTTGTGGTCGTGTAAGCACCCGCGCAAGAGCCTATCGGGAACAAAAATAAAAGAAGTCATATTTTTTTTCTAAAAAAAAAAATCGTAACTCTGTATCCGACGATAATCTGGAAAAAACGTCACGTGTCATCATCAAGAAGCGCAATATAAAGCCAAACATAGCACATCCAGCTCGACGAGACGACTAGACCAATAATAATATACATTTAATAATGATAATAATAAATATAATAATAATAATAATAATATTGGCTATTGTTTAATTTTCATGTGTGTATGGTGTTTGTTGTCTTTCGTGAGTTAGATATACCGGTTTTCTCTCTCTCTCTCTATCTGTATTTCTAGCACTTATGGTAATTCGTATGGTGAGTAAAAATCTCATAACGTTTCGATTAGTCGTTTAATTTGTTTTTTTTTTTTAATATTTCGCTCACCATTTTTTCCAGGTACTTGTAAATCACGGTGAAGTAACACACAACGGTCGTTCTGTAAGATGATTGAAATTTTCGATTAAACATTTGGTTAGGCAACATAATGATTAATTTTGTTATTTAGCAGGAACATGTTTGAGATGTTTTTTCGAGGCGCTGGGGGGACTCAAAGCGAATTATTTTATTCAGACGCCTTTCCACCTTTTTCTCGCTCCCTCGCTCACTTTCATTTACATCTTCGCCCTTTAGTTTCGCGAAGCTCGGCTCGCGTTGAAGTGACGTTTCTCGTTAACGTCTCCCACTCAACCCTCTCGACAACTTTGCAGTACGAAGAAACAAGGCGACGTAACTTGATGAAAAAAATTAACGAGAAGATTCGTCCGGAGTTTCCACGAAAACATTTAATTAAATAACTCATTTTCGATAAATAAACTTTTTTCATTTAAAATTTGTGTGTTAATTAATCTTTTTTTGCGTGTGATAAAAAAGTGGATATTTTTTCATTCTGTCGGATGCGTTTTTCGATAAACAAACTTTTTTTTCCATTTAAAATTCAAGTGTTAATTAATTCTTTTGCGTCTGATAAAAAAGCGGATAATTTTTTTTTTTTCGTTCTGACGGATGCGTTTAATTGTTTTTTTTTATGCGCTTACTTTTCGAAGAGACTGTTGTAGTAGAGCTGACCCTGCTCGAGATCGATGAGCAGTATTGTCACCAGGTTCGTGAAATCCTGAAACACTCGATCGATGTCCTGATCCGGTTCTTGGTCGTGTCCCATCGTTTGCTGCCTGATCTCCGCGTACCTGAACGACAATTTTACTTGGTGACATTTTTAAAAAATTTGTTTAAACAACTCTTGTTGATTTTTTTTTATTTAAAAAAATGAAATGATTTTTTTGACTAAACTAAAGTTGTGCATCAGAAAAATGTCCTCGGCCGTCAACTGCGCCGCACACAATCAGGTGCTCCGCTTTCCCTTCCAATTAAATTTAATGATGTAGCCGGGAAGATATTAGATTCAAGTAGAAGATGGCTTGCGTAATTGACCGAACACTGGAATATCTCCGACTACAGAAGGAACGTAATACCCCGATGTCGTGACTCCCTTCGGTTTATTTCGCCTTCCTTTTTTTCACCCTTAATTGTGCGATCACCGACGACAACGTCGCGATCAAGAAAACATCGAGTTTCGTCGAAACGTCGCGGAGAAAAAATTGCACCTTGACATTTTTTAAATTGAAAAATAAATAAAATTCGAAAAAATGCATCTTCGATACGTTATTTTTACTTGCAACGTTTTCTCATAATTTTATTTTTTCAATGTACGAAAAAAATATGTGGAAAACATCGAGTTTCGTCGAAACGTCGCGGAGAAAAAATTGCACCTTGACATTTTTTACATTGAAAAATAAATAAAATTCGAAAAAATGCATCTTCGATACGTTATTTTTACTCGCGATGTTTTCTTATAATTTTCTTTTTTCAATGCACGCATTTTATAAAAAAAATTGTTATCTTGTTTCGACTAGATAACGAGATAACAAGATAACGAGATGATTCCCTTTTTCTTCTCTTGCGTTTTAACGATTCCTGTCGTCGTATCGTTGCCTCGGAATATCCGTAAAAATGCAACGCAATAAAAATGTAAGCGCATTTCCTTCTTGTGATATAACGCTAATTGTCAGCGGAAAATTCTCCCGGCATTTTCAACCCGATTAATAAACTCTTCCGTTCGCTGTTGCTCCGGGATTCGATCCCCAGCCTCCCGAGTTAGTCTTTCACGGCGCCAGCACGTTCAACGACAATTCTTCACGGTCGTCTCGCTTCTTTCTCCTCCGAGGCAATTCTCCAGAAATGCAAATTTTTTCTCTCGTGCCTTCGCACTGCTGCGGAATCGCGGAGACGTCTCCGGCTTTTGTACTTTTAAGCGTGGGACATCGTGTCTCTCTCTCTCTCCTGAGGGAGCTTTATTCTCCACTTATATCCCTTTAACTTTTTCCCGTTTTCTTCTGATGTTTTAATGCGCGCTTGTTATACGATAAAAATTAGTTATCGTTTAAAGGATTATTTAAATCATTAATTCGTGAATAAAACTAAGAATACATAGTATTCTTGCAATGTATTATTGCCGATTTGACGAACCAATGGGTATCCTTAAAATCGCCAATAAATATTCAAATATTTTTGTTTTATTCTTTTTTTTTTATTTCTCTCTGGTTCAAATGAATCGCAATACTAAGATGGAAGGCACTTACCAGTCATGAGTACCGTTCTTGAGTGCAGTAATTATCTCCCCGCGAATCTGTTTGTTGAAGGGACAACATTTTGAGTACGCCTTCATCGCCGACAGCAGGCCCAGACATCTAAATTCACAAACAATGAGAATATTATTATTATTGTTTTTTTCGAGAACGATAAGAATATGTAGATGTATATTAAAAAACGAGAATTTCATAAACGAGAAAGAAATAATTAATTAAACAAATTAATTTGAGAAATTAAAAATTAATTTTGAAAAATTAACTTGAGAAATTAAAAATTAATAAAAAAAAATAATTTGAGAAATTAAAATTGTTTTTTTTTGTAATTATCAAAAATTAATTTTAAAAATGAATTGAATATATTTGAGGAATGCAGGGTGTTGATTTTTTTTTTAAGGATGCAATGCCTGCCTGAGTAAGTAGTCAAGCTTGTTAATGGCCAGACGATGAAGCGGCGGAAACAGCACCCGATGATGGCGAATTTTGTCGAGTGACATTTCGATAAAGGCGTTGAAGGAATCGGCCAGACACTCCTCCTCCTCGGGGCTCAAGCTGTCCGTGTGCCAATGTGCGTTCAAGTCCTTAATTTAAAGCAAATATGTATTTGTTTATTTATTAAGTTATTGGGAATATTATTGAATCGATTGATTAAATATATACTGAGTATTACAAAATGAATTAATTATTATTGAACTAATTTATTGTCAGTATTGCTGTTTTTATTCGAGTATCAAGAAGGCTTCACCTGTAGAAGACGATGAAGAGTCTTCGGATCGACCGCAGGGTTCCTCGAGCTCGCCACCCACCTTATCATCGCTTGTTGCAGCTTCGTTATGTCGCCCTGTATCGCGTGCTGATGGAGAATCGTGAGGGCGGCCTGTGGCAACTCGTCGCTAAAATCTGCCTACGAAGTTCCGTGCAAATAATTGATTAGAAAAAAATTGGACATTTTTACATAATATATTAAAAATCAATTTATCGATTTCTTGTAGTGAAGTCACTGGAATCAATTAAAAGCGATGTTTTAAGCATAATTTGTAATCAGTCGATTCAGAATTAATTGGCATTTTGAAGATTGTCGATCTTTGAGTCGGACGTTGATTCGTGAAATTTTGGTAAATTCACAGAAAAGGAAAATTGTGTGACCGGAGAAAATGAAGCTGCGAATTATTTAACGAAGCCAGCGAATTTTCCCTCGAGAATTTGTAATCAAGTCAAATATAATTTACCCCCTGTTTGCTCATCTCGTGATTAAGAAAAACTGTGTAGAGTCTTTCCTGCTGTCTCAGCTCGCCCCAGTTGTACTCCTCGGAGGTTCCGCGATCCTCCCGAGTCGACAGCGACAGCTTGAGCCTTATTCGCCCCTGGATGTTGCTGCGCTGAGTTCTCGCCTGGAGTTTGTACCAGCCTTCCAGCCCGGTGCTCGGAATGTTCTTTAAAAAAGAAAAAAAGAAAAAATAACTTTACTCATTTCTTCGTTAATTAGCCAAACAATCTTTTTCAATGAAGAAATTACTTTCTTAATACTTTATTAACATGCACCAACAATTGGTTGAAATAATTTCTATTTTTTCATGATTTTTTTGGCGTAAGAAGAATTTATGATTTTTTTAATTCCCTTTTTTTTTAATAATTAGTGAAAACCTGCTTAAATAAATTTCTCTTGAGCCTCTAAAATTACTTACGTGTAGTGGTATGTTGACGCATCCGAGGAAATCGTCTTGGCTGCCCGATCTCGCGCTCTGCGCAATTTGCTTGAAGAAACGTCCGAGACCCTTGACACCGCGAACCTCGTTGAGTTTGCTGACAGCGTCGAACACCGAGGACTCGTCGTCGTGGTCCCTGCAATCATGTCTGTCAGCGGGGCAAACACAAAATCTCGGCGCAAGTCGCTTTGACGTTTGATTTATTAACAACCATTTTTTTATTTCAGTTTTTTTTAATGCTGTTTTTTTATATCTCGTCAAAGTGGACTCACCATATGTCGAGATGAAGAATATCCGTCTTCGTGTCATCGATGTCGCTAAAATGTGAAAAAAATTACATTTTTTAAATTAAATTAATTTTTTCTTCATTTCTTTTATAAAAAAAATATAAAAAATAAAAAATGAAAACTCACAAGTGAAATTGCTCGTTCCACTTTGGAGTGAGAGTTTCTTGTATCACGGAGGTGGCTCGAATAAATTTAGCTGGCACGGCTCCGCTCAACGATTCTCTGTGCTCCCGCTTGCTGCCCTGGTGATCTCTGCGTTTGAATGACAGCCGAAAACTGCCAATCAAAAACACGTATCGTGAGAAACAAAAATGCAAGTAAATACATTTTTTTAAATTGAAGTGTCAAGAATCGAAAATGAGAATTTCAGTCACGCCATTTTAATATACTCATCGAAAAAACCTACGACTTTAATTACTCGACCTTAACGTAATTTTCTGCTCTATTTTTTTTTAATAAAAATGTACAAAAAAATTAAATAAGTTTCTACGACAAAAGGTACAAATATCGTTTTTTCCAGGCGTTGCTCTCCGTGTATATCTGGAAGCCTTTATTTATGCTAACGAAATTTCGAAAAACGTGGACCTTAATTAAAACGACCTTACGCTATGTTTTAATGCAAATACATTTAAAAAATGGTCGCGACAACTCGGCACGGATGGTGTTTCCATTTGTTGGTCGACAAGTCTCGTTGTCCCGGTGCTCTCGTGCCTTTCGCCTCTCTTTTGCCCGCGTCTCTCCGCTCGAGCTTGCGCGTACAAAACGCGAGCGTGAACAAGATCCGTTTCTGTGTAAGCGTTTCACAATTCAGGCATGAAAGCCGAGGGAATGTACACGCGGGAGGCGGTAACCAGACTCGCGTCCGCTTCGCCGACCGCCAACGGGTTAATTGGTATTCCCCGGAGGCCGCAACACGAAACGCATATCCCCCTAGCCTCCCTCCCTCCCCTCGCCCCCCTGGCAACCCTTGCCCCACCCCGTTTCCCGGGGTATTCAGTCCTTTCTTTTACAGCACACCGAGAGAGAGCCACCACCCGTTGATCCCACGCGCGGTGAGCTACCGTGAAAAGCTCCAGTCATCCAGCCGCGGGCTCGTAGCTTTGTCACGTTTCGCGGCGCAGCCGACGGGGGATGAAAAATATCATTGAAACCGCGCGGTGTCTCCGCCGGTTAGTTACGAGGCAGTTAGGCGACGAGCGCACTTGGGGTGCCCACAATGGGCACTCGAGAAATCGCGCGTAGGAAATGTCACGAGGAATCACAATGAAGAAGGCACGATTTTTTTTTTTTCCAAAAATTGATATTTGGTAGCCACACCGATTGTGGCTTTGTCGGTAGATTGGTCGTGGATTTGACGCTCGATTTGAGGTCGAGGTCGACCGAGGCGTGACGCTCGCGAATTCGAAGGTCGGTTTTAGGGTAGCTCTCGCGATTCGGTTTGAGCGGATAAGTATTTTCGTGGCCGAGGTCGACCTCGTTGTGGTTTAAGGTCGAGCTCGTCTTTCGTGCGATTCTCACGGCTTTAGATAGAATCGGCATCGGTTTCGAGACCCAAGGTCGTTGGAACATGATTTTCGTGGTTGAGGTCGACATGGGCGTAGGTTGAGGTCGAGGTCGACGATGACGAAATTCTGGCAACGGACAACATGAACCCACGATTAAGTTCAACCTCGGACACGGTTTTTTGTGTTAAGGTTTTCACTGTGACCTTGTTCTTGAGGACCAGCCTGAAAAATCCGCGATTCCTGTCACATATGACGTTAAGGTCATTGAGGTCCGGTTGACGACTACGTGATTTCCACGATTAAGGTCATCCCTGGTGATAGTTTTGGATGCTCGGGACGACGCTGACCTTATTCGCGAGGTCTTCCTCGATTGCATTACACGATTATACGGTTCCTAGTGTCAAATGGCGCGCCGACGAAGCATCGAATTTTCCCGCTCGATTCTCAAGCGGAAATGCAAACGCGAAGCCGCTGTTTGTTTGCGAGTGCATATCGTGCCTACGCATTCGTGTCTCTCGTTTATCGGCATCGTACATCGTTAATGGAATCCTGTTGCTCCGGCATCGCATGTCAATCCATCATAATCGCGAGCAACACGAATGCCGCAATATATATATTTTCTAAATAAATTGCGACAACGTTGCGACCTAAATAGCCGTTAATAGCACGTTCGCGGGCGTACTTAGTTAGCGAATAGCGCGGCAGCGGTGAATTTTCTCACGACTCGCGTCTCAGTTATCGCGAGAATAATGGATTCGAGTTATTCACCGAGAACGCTGGAAAAAAAAAACACAAATTGCGGGCCAACCGTAAAACATTCACGCGAATTTTTCATTCGTTTTGTTTTACCTGTGGTGCTTTCGCAACTTCTCGTGATGCGAATTTTCGTTGTCGCCGCCGTCGGAGAGAGCGCGCGTCGCCTGTCGCGGCGACGGGGGCGGCGTGTGCGGCGAGTGAGCGGTCAAATTCGTCTGCGGACTCGGCGGTGGTCCGGTGTTGCCCGGCTGAATTCCCAGCATGCAATACGGATCGCTGTAGCCTGTTTGGTTGTTAAAAAAAACATTATTTCTTGTTTGCGTATTCGCAGCTTCGGACACCACTTTTTTGCATTATTTTTTGTCCCAATTATCGAATGATCAAATTATTTTCAAACATGATTAAACTAACATTTTGTGTGCCTGACTGATACATTAAAAATTAAAAATAAATTTATTTTAAATAAAAATAAATAAAATATAAATAAAATAAATAAATAAAATAAATAAAAATAAAATTAAGTTAAACGAATTAATTTTTTTTTTCGCATAAATTACACAAACGACGTAAGAACAAAATGTGGAGAGGTTGACAATGAGCTTACCGCCCGTTTGGCGCAAAAGTATGAGATCGGGAGGTGGTTATAAGTATAGCGTATCGCGCAAACGGGATAAAACGTTTCGCGAGGCTCGTCGTGATGGCGCGAACGTGACTCGGGTCATCGGACACGCCTCGCGAAACTGCTCCGCGTTCCGTGGTGCAACGCGAGAAGAAGAGCGGTCCGGGGGGCGGGAGGAATTTCCACGATATAACGTTTCGCGAAAAATACAAGCGTATCAACGATAAATCACGTATTCACATAAATCCACGATGGTGGGTTATTCCCCGTTCATTTTTCGCGCGTGATAGCCCGACGATCTCGTGCAGGGATCATTTTCGCGGCATATCCGATCAAACTCCCATCCACTCGAGTCTCGAGAATTCCAGAGAAATGCGAGTTATTTTTTTTCCACTCACCATTCGCGTCCTTAGCCTCGAGATCCTCGGCCTCGACGACCACGACGTTCAGCACGACTATCGGAGGCTGTGGAAGTCGATCTTCATTCAATCGTAAATTGACTTTTTTTTTCAACGTTGAAAATTGGAGCCCGGCGCTGCGCTCGAGGCAGAAATCGTTTCGAGCGCCGAGTACTCGAGGTCGATGGGTAAAAAAAGCATGAGTACCCGAAGTGGGCAAGTATTGGAGTACTCGGATAGAGATATTTCAGCTGGATGGTACTTTAAACGTGGGTGTCAGCGCAGAGTACCCGAAGTATAGGTATTTAGGGCTGTACGTATTTCGAGTACGCGTATTCAAAGTACAGAGTCGATGGAATACAATTATTTAAACGGTAGTGACCTTAAAATACGCGTATTCGAAGTTGTCAGTACTCGAGGTACGTGTGTTCACAATGCAGAGTTCATGGAATACAAGTATTTAGAAAGCAGAGACCTTAAAATACGCTTACTCAAAACGCTGAGCGCTTGAAGTAAGTGTACTTAAAGCTATGTATACTCTAAGTACGCGTGATGAAAGTTCAGTGTCCATGTAATACGTGTATTCACTGTGGAGAGACGTTAAAATACCCGTATTTAAACTAAAGAGTACTTGAAGAGTTCTCAACGTACACTGTCCATGGAACTCAAGATATAATTTTCATGGAATGCAGGTATTTAATATACTCTGTTCATGGAATACGCGTATTCAACGTGCCAATTTCATGGAATACGCGTATTCAACGTGCCAATTTCATGGAATACACGTATTCAATGTATAGATTTCATAGAATACGCGTATTCGATGAAATTTCTACGAAAACGAAATGGAAACGCGACCAATTTACCTTCTCCTCAGATGCGAGCTTCAGGAATCGTATGTGCTGATCGGGCGATACGCCGAAAGCCTCCTGGGCATATCTGAATAGATCCTCTTTGTAGTGGGAGTATTTCCCCGTACTCGCGCCCACGGTATTCGCAATCGTGTATAGGACTTCCACGTATAACTGTTCCATCTACAATGAAAAATCATATATAACAAGATTTATTTGTTGTATAAAATAGCGAAATGGATACAAAAAATACAATCTTCGAAATTGTAATAAAATTTCGTACGGCAATAAAAATGCAACAACTAAAAAATCAGTTTTATGCTCTCTTCCCGCGTTAATAGCGTCAAGTTTGTTGACGCGACGTTGATTCTAATGAAATTACAATTTCGCGTCAACAGACTCGACCCGTAATTTTTAATTCTGTTCCCCCGATAGACTCGGGGATCCGGGGTATCCGCTCTGCGAAAGGGACGCGCCGCAGGCCCCCGGGAGACGCGCGGGGACGACGGAGCCGGCGGATTTCTCACGACCGGAGAGGCCTCGGGCTCCGCCTCGCCGACGAGCTTTGAAGGTGTAAGCGAGTGAAACTCATGCACGAATTTCCTGCAATAATTGAACAAAGACTTCGGTAACTACTCGACGGTGGCGCAACGGTGGGAAATTCCCTTTGGCGTGCACCAGTGAATCCTCATCCGGCGGCGCTGCTCGACGGCCCTTAAGTACTCTTACCGTAAATCCCCGAGCTCGCGAGGGCAGATCCACATCCCCTTGCGACTCAACCGGAGAGCCTGATAACCCAACGACGACTCAACGGGCAACACAATATTCGTCAACAGCTCGGGGTGTATTAGCCGTGTCGCCAAATTTGTTTATGCACAACTGGTGAATATATAATTTCGTTGGGCAATTTAATCGTGTTTAATACTCAGCAGTTTAATTGAATTGTCGGTTCTGCGGGAAGTGAAACAAGTCACGTGATGTCGTACCGAGGGGAGAAAATTTAGCTGCCGTACAGACAGAACGCGAGACGCATCAAGATTCTACCGCACTCGATTGATTTTATTTTATTCATTTCATTAATTCACTTATTTTATTCTTTTTATTTTATCAATTTCATTCACTCATTTATTTGTATTATTTGTTCGAAATAAAAATGAGTAATTTAACCTTAGTATGAATCAAAACATATGACTCGTTGTCGTCGTTGAACTATGTCAATCACTGTATTTCCGCCACTGCCAATAACTGTGCGAAAACTACGTTCAAAGCCAGTGAAACGGACGAAACAGTAATCCGAACATGGTTCATATTAGCGTGAGAACAACAACTCGACTGACTGAATTTGATGCCGCTCCGAGGTCTCTCGACCCCATCACAGGACGAGTAAAAATAAATGACTATGGGAATCTAGAATATCCCATTATTTCAATATCGTTTTACTCGTGAGATTTGTACGGGGGGAGTCGAAATCCAATTAACAACATTTGTGAATATTATTAACAAATTAATGTGATTTATTGATTTATTTATTTATGACCGATTATTGAAAGAATTCGATAACCAATTTTTTGCCGGTAAACTGTGGATGAAATGGCTCACTTCTTTTTTGCTCAGTCTGTATTTCTGCGAGCCCGAATCCCTCTGAGCCGGCGGTGCTTCCTCCGCTCGTGCCTCGACCTCCCGGAGAGCCACCAATCTTCGATTTTCTTGCTTCCACGAGAGAGCGGTGAAGCTCTCGAAGAACGAGCCGTCGGTCTCCTGCACACTGAAATAAAAAAAATACAATATATAAATATGATTCGCAATTGTCAAATTAAATTACCGCGAATTTTCATTAACTAATTTCCATCAACAGTATTATTTATTTTTGGCCATCGCGTAATTAAAGTAAAATATCGTACAGCGCACTAAAAAAAATTAAAAACTCGTCGCAGTGACTCAATTATGATTGTTAAATAAGCAACAACATCTTTTTAATCCTGCACAAAAATGTCAACTCTATGAGTCATTAAAATTCAATTGAAGTTTCGTTCTTTCTCTTCCACCTTAACATTACGTCGAGTGTGCATTCACGGGATTAAAAGGTCTTAAAGCTTTCGTTGAGAGAGGAAAAAGAAAAGAAAAAAAAAAGAAAATTAACACGAAACCAACCCACTTTCCCTCGTTTTCGTAGGAAATTGTGGAAAAGAGACGAATGGGCGCAGAAGGACGGAAAAAAATATGTGCGTTCTCCCCCAAGGCTTCCTCGTTATTTTAATTAATTGGAATTCCTGTACTGAATCCACATCAAAGCGAGGGGAGCAGCCGAGGAGCTCGAGGGGTGCCGAACCCTCCCAGTAATTTCCATTAAATCGTTATCAGGATTAATTCATCCGGAGATAAAAAAAATTATTCAATTGTCAAAAATGCGTGTGCTTTTCGTTCATACTCGATACGTGTTCAGAATCAAATCAATCGTCGTCAGTTGATAATAAATTAATTTAATGATAATGAAATAATAATTACTATTAAATCGTTATTATGGCGAATTGATTTAGAGAAGAAGAAAAATATTTATCTTTCAAAAATGTGAGTGTGACTTTTATTAAATTGTTTAATATAATTACTGAAATAAATTATTCGGCGATATTTAATAATTCGTCTCGTTGCAATAATTAACTGTGCAAAATAATCCGCGGGTGCTGGGTATTACTGTCGAAAATGAATTGTCTGTTGCTCGAGTTTAACGCACAGAGCCACCGGCCAAAGCCACTCAGGAATTGTTAGTTATCGAACGCGCGCGCGCTTTTATTTTTCCTTCGTTTTATATTTAACGGCTTCGTCGTGTCGCACCGTCACGTCGAGTTATTCAAGGCCTCAGGGTCACACGCGTGTAATACGTGCGGGGGGGTGCGTTGATGCGGAATTTATAAACACGTATTGTGACAGCAGAGGCGAGAAAATTGTGAATTATTATTAGTAAACAAATATACGCTGAGGGATCATTAAATCTCAATGACAAAAATAGTCATAAGTCAGTTATTTGATAAGTAAAGCAAATTTAATTACTTAAATTTGCTTAAATTAAATTTTTAAAATTTTTAAAATTAGTTAAAATTAAATTAAAAATTAAAAACAAATTTAATTACTTAAATTTGTTTGACTTATAACAAATTTATAACATAAATTCTAGTGATTATTTTTTTTATTTCCTGAAAAATTAGTTAATCGATAATAATTTACTTTGACAATAATTGTAACACGAGTGTCGATCATTCAACTTTTTAATCTTTCGCTTGAACCGTCCTGTTACCTTTGTTTCGCTCTCCGCTCGAATTCTCTGACATATTCACAGAGCTCCGGCTCGTCGCGGGCAACTTATCCACTTCCTTCTGCCTCTGTCACCTGACACTTGTACTCACCATTTTTCCATACCCGTTACCAGTTTTCCCTGCATCCCCATTTTCGCCCCCCTTACATTCACATATATTATGTTCCAAAGTCGTGCACCCTTCCCTCCACACAATCTACATTTCGCATTCCCATATTCTCGTTTCTCATCCCTTCCCACGCGTCTCTGCGTCCCTCAATCTCACCCGTGTCTCTTTTACCTCTACATTTTTTTATTTCTTTTATTTTTCCAGTGCTCTTCCACTCCCACATTTTTCATGCAGTATTTGCATTCTTTGAAAACACACGAAATTGTCTACGCTATTCCAATCGTGCTGATTTTTTTATGTTTGTTATCCATTGTTATATATTTGTCCGAATGTTCATTCCAATTCGTTATTAAATTCCATATCGTTTTTTTTTTTTGCTTTTTAGCCTCATTATAATTTAAAAAAATAACTATAAATATAATCAATGACTGCGGATAGCTGAGAATAATTTTTTACGCAGCGCAAGACGAGATACCAATACGAGAAACACGCTTATCCGTCGCCCGAGGACCCGCAATTTCCTGTATCACAAAACCCTCCGCACCCCCGAACGCATTCCCACTTTTACGTTGTTATAGAGCTCACGGGGATTTTACTCGTGGATTTTTCGTGCTTTACAAGGGGATGAAAAATACCTCGAGACAGATTTTCCACCGAGCGAATATTTGGGGAGGCGTCGGCTGCTCGCCCTCGCGCGTACAAAAACGTAAAGAGGGTCACGAAAGATCTCGCGGAAACTTCGCTACGACGAAAGCTCATTTCGTGCTTTAAACGTCGCAGCCGAGGATGTACAAGATCGAGTAACGAGCTTTCACGAGAGCACGAGATAAAATTCGAAACGTTCGGGGGCTGCGAATCGGGCTTTCGCAAGCACGAAATAAAATTCGAAAAGCTTCGAGGCCCATAATCGAGCTTTCACGTGAACGAAATAAAATTCGAAATCTTTGAGCCCAAGAGTCGAGCTTTTGCGAGCGTGAGAGACAAAATTCGAGAGCTTCGAGGCTGCAAGCTCCGCGGGTAATCAGTGACGATTTACGAATTAAACTTCAATTTCGAAAAATCCGCTTCGACGAAATTAGATGTTCGCTCGGCGAGCTTTTAAACGCAGCGCGGATACGAAGTGAGAAGCGAGAAAGCGGAGCTTTTTTCGACCTTCTCGCCGTCGGAAACGCCTCGCGAGCTTCGTTTCGCACGAACCAAGAAATCCTCGGTTACCAAAGCTCCGTGAAATTTGCAATGAACCCCCCGAGCCTCGAAGGAAAATGGATTTATGTGGCGCAAGCTCCCGCCACCCCGGCGCAAATGCGCAGCTCGCAATGATCTATTTATCATTGTTTAATAACGACGTTTGATGCGGCGCCTGCGGCTGCGAACTCGCGCAAGCTCGAAATTAAATTCGAAAGCCCCGAAGTGCTGAATCGAGCTTTATCGCAAGCTCAGCGAGAGCGCTCGGCGAAAATGTACGAATTAAACGTACAATCTGCTTTCCCGGAATTGAATATTTATCTGTCGAGCTTCCGCGCTCTCGGCGCGTTTCAAGTAAGGGACGAAAGCTCGGAGCTTTTTACTTTTCTCAAACGGCTCGTAAATTACGAAATCTTCGGACACGAAAGCCCCCGTTGAATTCGCAATGAGCTTGCGCGGGTTCGACCGACGAAAAGTGGAATTTATGTGGCGCAAGCTCCGACGCCTAATCGCAAATGTGCAGCTTGCAATGATGTATTTGTATTTATTATTCCGTAACGATGTTTGATGCTCTCGGTGGGCGATAGTCTCGCCGCGCCACCGCAGTCCGGGAAAGATTAATTGCCCTCGTAATTTCGCGCAGCTGCTGCTGCAAGCACGCACTCCCCGAGCTTTCAACCCCCGCGGGGGTTAAACAACCCCGCAAGCACAAGATTCCCCCGCCACCCACCCTCAACTCTTTGACCACAGTGAAACAACTTGATTCTCCACTCGATCATATCAAAGTTTCGCGGAATTTTATTTCTCCGCCCCCTTGAACCGCCCCCTGCTGTTATTCGAGCTTGCAGAGCTCGAGCAACTCTCGTCGACATTCGAAGCGAAGTCACGTGGCGAATTTGTATATAATTTAACAACTGTCAAATGCAAAAGATTCTACACTTAAAGGGCTAAAAATTACATATATCAAATAAGCAAATAATTTATTAATTCCCTATAATAATGTAATCATTATTTTACCTTCAAAAAATTATGTGGATCAAACATAATTTTTTTTTAATCTATTTTCTTAAATCTCGTCGAATCTACGTTTCAACTGAAAATTCGCCGACACAAAAACGGGGAAACGGAAACGAATATTTGGGGAAAAATAGAGAAACAATTTGGAAGCGACACATTTTTTTTCAAAGGGATTTTATGAGAGCCGCGTCGTCGGGGTTTATTTCCTTTGTCACTCATTTTTTAACGACCCTTGTAACTTTTTTATGACCGCTGCTTTTTGATAGCTCCCGCCGCGTTCTCGTTTTCGTCTTCATTTCCTTTTTCCCTTGTGTGTGGGTGCAGCCACTGAGGAATATCGTGCATGTCTCCGTTGCGCAAATAGTTCATGATATTTCTGCCTTTACTGCGTTCTTATATTTGTTTCCTGCGCGTGTTTTTTTTACAACAAACAATTCTTTGTGATGCCCCCAACCCTCGAAGGGGCTTGTAGAATCGTTACGACGCCATTCATTCGACTCTCTCTCTCCCTCTTTGTGTAGTGAAGTTCTACAAGCGACTCCCGATTGAAATTAAAGGGATTCCCGCAGCCTCGCACAATCTTCCCTCACTTCTCGTTAATTGTCTCTCCTCGGCCTTGAGTGTCCGGCACTCGGACTCGTTTCTGTCGTCGTCGTCGTCGTTGGGAAGAATTCTTCCTTTTGCTCGCACAAAGAGAGCGAAATAATAAAAGGAGGGAATTGTCTCCAGTGTAAATATTGTAATATTTAAAAAAAATTGTGAGGAAACCAGGTGACGTCTCGAGACAAGCAGAGAGGAGAAACGACAACACGTTAATTTAAGCTTTACTTAAGTTAATTTGAAGTTAATTCAAGATTTTGAATGAACTTAGAAACTTGATAACCTCGAAAAAATTATAATCGTTATTTGAAAAAAATGGCCACTTTAATTTCGCAAAATGGAGAAGTAATTCTCGTTAAAATACAAACTAGGCTGGAAGTAACGCGCAAAATTTCTCCACCCTCGGACGAAGACTATGAGAATATTTCTTTTATCTTTTATTTTCAATCAAGACCGGAGCAAGTTGGCCGCTGTAACTTCGACGTAAAATTGCGAACGAGGTGAAAGCGGGATGAAGAATAATCCGCGCACGAAAAAGATCGAAGGGGTCTGAGAGGGGCTGCGGGGGCCGCGGAACGAACTACTCAACTCGACTTGCACGTTCTATTTTACGAGCACACGAGCATCACAATTTTTTTTTTCCCTCGCCGCCTGACCGCACATTTATGGATTTCCCGGGAAATCAGCCGTCGAGTATTGACGTGTAAGACACGCGGAGATAAAAAGGACAACGAGAATTAAGAGTTATCTTGACCCTTTGTTGAATAAAAATAACAAAAAAATTCGTAATAAAAAAAATATTAATCGCACAAGATGTCGTGAATTAAATTTATAAATGCGTCATTTGGACATTCGATCGCCATCGAAAAATGCTTGAATATTTTTACGGCGGAATTGAAACGTCCATGAAGTACGATTTATACATCGTGTTTGCCGATTCGTTGATTAAACATTTTATCGCCGCACGAAAAATCATGGGGCAAACAGTGGTGACCGTAAAATTTGCATTGCCCTGTCGGACTCGACGAGTGCTTACGCGCCGTTTAACGGGCAAAAGCCTCGAGTACAGGTAACGACCCTTCGTTTATTCACCCGTTTCCAGATGTCCGTTTCCATCGGTCGTTTCTGCCCAGCGCCGGGAAGAGGGAGAATGAGAGACGGGAGGAGGGCGAGTAGCGAGCTGGAAAGAAGTGGCGTCTGACCACACGCGGCCGTAACCACTTGCAACGAGAATTCGCGCTCCATTCCGCCGTAGCTGCGCCCGCGTTATGCACGATACTCGGTTACTGTTATTCACTCAAGTTCAACACTTTGTTATTCGCTTGAAAATATTTTTAGAGCTTCGCTCCTTCCCCGCAGTGGGAAACTTTTTCCCTCGCCAACTTTTATGCCCTGCGTTGTGCGGTGGTATACGGGATTTTATTACTCCATCCTATCGGACTGCGTTTCGTTGCACCTGACGAATGAGTAGCTGCGGTTTTAAAAAATGGTTTCCTTGCAAAATAAATGTTGTTGGAAGTACTTCAAGCTTAATTGGCCTTAAAAATGTTTAATGTGTAAGATAACGAGGATTTGATGTAAAAAAAAAAAATAATCGTGCTTTGATTACCTTACATTCCGTTTACTCCGAGACTTTAGTCACTCCGGGAGTTCAACCTCACCGGGTCTTTAGACGCACCGGGAGTTTAGCCTCACCAGGACACCAGCCACTCCGGGACATTAGCCACTTCGGGACATTAGCCACTCCGGGACATTAGCCACTCCGGGATATTAGCCACTCCGTGACTTTAGCCACTCTGGTGCAATTAAAATAAGCCTTAAGTACTCCAATAACAATGATCCTCGCAATTAGTGACTATTCCTTTTCGGGGAAATTGCGAAGATTTTTTGGCGCGATATCCAATCGGGCGCGTATCTACTATTCTCGTGAACAGTCCATAACGACGGTTCTTACTCCAGTGTATGGAGGAATTTTGTTCCCCCCGAAGCTTCCGCGTCGACCTCGTACTATCTCCGTGGCAGAGGGAGGCAGCCCTTTTCTTATCGTTAACGCAGACCCGAACCCTTAAGGGCCTCGCGGACTGCCAATTACGAAGGCCCTTTGCTACCCTCTTAGACGACGTTTTATGGCCTCTAGGGTCGACCACGGCTCTCGTACCGACTTCCCAGTCATCGCATGACTCGGCCATATACATATTCCGTCCGACGAGTTTATTATAGTCCTTCGGCAAAGGGATGAATCAGGTTTTGCCGAGGTTCACGGCGTTCCAGACCTTCACCCTTGTGGTCATCTTTTGTTCCCCCGATGGTCAGTCTATTCGTCTCAGTTAATTTTCGAAATGTCAACTTTCGTCTGCTATTTTTCACTGTCTTTTTATTTTACTATTTTTAATATAATTTCTATTTTTTACAGCGCCTTTTTTACTTCAGTATTTTTATTATTATTACTATGTTTTTGCAGTGCCTTTTTTTACTTTACTATTTTTATCATTATTTCTATTTTTTACATTTCTATTTTATGTTTATATTTTCGATACTCGTGTTTGTTAATTTTGTAATAAATGAATTGTTGTTGTTTCGCCGTTTGCACCGTGATTCAGCGGCTTGGCGATGCATCGGCGTAAATATCGAAACGCAGCGGCTGCCGGGAATTCGTTCTTCAATGGACTGTACCGAATTCCGGCTGCGATGAAAGGCACTCAGCTGCAGAGAACTTCATTTCCATTCTTTCCTTGGCATTTGTTCCTTTGGCCGCCTCTCGCGATTATTCGCGCACGGTCGAGGATCTCTCTCGCTTCGACTTTAACTCGAACGCCCGCGGAGTCTCGAGTCGAGTGGCCCCGCGCTCTGGTTCCGTCACTACGGACTTCCTTTACGTCGCCACTTTGTGCCACATGGGATTATTCGTACCGAGAGGCTGCGCGCACTTCCTTCCTTCCACTCTGTCGCACCAGTCGTTTATTTCCACTACCGCGATACGTCTCCGCGACGCTCGCCGCTCCCCTTTGCCATTTTTTGTTGCGTCGTCGCCCCGGCAACGGCGGTCTGACTGGTTATAACCCGTTCTACTTAAACCACGGGTTTTCCTTTTTTCCACTTATATCTGGCGAAAAACATTTTATCGTCGTGACACGTGAGGAATAGATACAGAATGTATCAAAGATTATTTTAAAAAATAAAAGCAAAATTCATTTTATTTAAAAAATAAAAGCAAAATTAGTTTTATTTAAAAAATAAAAACAAAATTAATTTAATTTAAAGATTCAAAGCAAAATTAATTTAATTTAAAAAATAAAAGCAAAATTAATTTCATTTGAAAAATAAAAGCAAAATTGATTTTATTTAAAAGATAAAAGCAAAATTAATTTAATTTAAAAGATAAAAGCAAAAATAATTTAATTAAAAAAATAAAAGCAAAATTAATTTGGTTTAATACCTTATTCGGTTATTTCACTTACGGATTTGCGAAAAATTATGAATTTCAGAAATATATATTTTTTGTGAATAATTCCTGGTCTGACATGAAATAAAATCTAAAAAAAAAGACGGACTTCACGGTAGCCTCCGGTGGTTCTTCTGCCTTAAGAGATATTACAGATGTGGGTTCATCGTTGTGCAATTTCCGAGACGCTCGCTGCAGGTGGCATCCCATCGGTAACGCGGCAAGGAAAAAAAAAGAGAAGAAAAGAAAAACCCAAAGAGCCTGAAACGCTGATATACAGCGACGATCCGTTACCACTTGCCGTGCCACGGACGTCACTCAAGTATTTTGCGCCGCGGGTGGCCAATGAACGCCCAGCGGGGGTCGCTAAGTGGCTTCTTCAACACGACACCGATGACGTTGACGAAAAAAGACTGCAGCAACGATATATTTTCCCCTGACAAAAATACCGAAATAAATGTGACGACGAAAAGCGAGAAAATTAATGCAAAAAAATCGTTCGTTGTTTTTACAATCCACTTTGGCGATCGTGTGAAAAAAAAAATCAAAGACGAGACGCCAGGGCAGATTGATCGCCCGTCGTGATCGATGCCAACACGCGGATGGGAAATGTTACAAAGCCCGGGCTGACAAGAATGGAATAGCGCCACTGTCGTCGTCCCACGCTCGGACCTTAATGGACTTAATGGAAAATATCCACGTGAAGTATCGTCCCTCGTTGAAAATAATGCGCGTCAAGCTCGGTCTGAGAATAAGTGGCGCATATGGGGTGTCTGCGACGACAAACCCAGCCTCCTCTCTCCCTCTCCCTCTCTGACCACTATTCTTACCCTTAAGACAAAAATAGAAGCTTCCGGCACACGACTCTTCGACTGCGGCTGTTGGCTTATTTTTCCTCGTACTCTTACAGTTTCATACGAAATTATTAACATGTTTTTTTCAATAATATTATTTGAAATACCATTTTCAAAAATTCAAAAAGACATCAAATTAAAAAAGATTTATTTTGCATAATAATAATTTCAAAGTGTTATTAACAAATTAACGAAAAAATGAATTGTTCAACAATTTACCCGGCAACCCAACTGTTTTTTCTGATGAAAATTATTCATTCATTTTTCTGAATACGTATACATTTTTTCAGAACTTTGTCTACATTTTTTTTAATTGCGGTTTTCGCCTCGCATTTTTCTTGAAACAAGGCAATTTTGAAAAATTAGACAAAATTAGTTAAATACCTTAATCAGATTTTTTAACGATACGTAAAAAACGAAATTTAAATTTGTACAGTTTTGACAACGACAAAAAATGTATTTCTCGGAATTGGAGAAAAAATAAAAATCAGTAGAAAAATCCATCATCGTTAAAAGTGACCTAGATTTTTTGGTCAACGGTTGTGACAGGGTTAGGAGTCGCGTACGAACCCGGAGGATGCCGGGTCTCGTACCCGGGTTCACCGCAGCATCCTGCCAGTCATCCGGGCCGAAGCTTTGCGTCAAGTTTCCGTATGCGCGGTGTACACACTCGAGTAAACAGCGCGGAAACTTGGAGCTCGCACGAGTACGACGAGTAACAACTTCCGGCTGAGAGTTTCACTCGCTAATCACCGGCGTCGTAGTCGACGAGGAACCTTCGTCGCCGCGCGTCCACAGCCCGCTCTCACGGGTCTGACTATACCACGGCCATTACCACTTCTTCTACCGAGACGCGGCGAAGCACCGCCTCAAGCGTCCTTCTGCAAAGCTCGAGTTTCGAGCTCCGCTGGCCAAGCTCAATGAAACGTGACGCCGTCTTCTTGCGTTCGTGGGCACTCGTTATGTGTTTTTTTTTTTTTTTTTTAAGATTTCATGGAAAACATCATTTTTCGCAAAAGTAAAATAATAAAAATAGGTCGTAAGGATTTATATAATTTGCAATTAATTTAATGAATACTGAAAAGAAAAAACATTTTTAATGCTTAATTATTATAATATAATTATTTTATTCTGTTTAAAAATTAATTAATTAATGATTCATCTCTTCTAAAATTAATTAATTAATGATTTATCTCTTTTTAGTGAGTCTTATTTTATGCAGCATTCGCGATTGATATTTCGCATAAATTATATCTGGATTTCAATAAATCGTCGACCCTCCCGAATTTCTCCGTGAGCTCAGTGCGCTTCCCAACTTTATCTGCTTAACCCGCCAATCCCCGTTTCCAACTCCGCCATCATTACAGGTGGCCAGAGGGCTATCGCGTACACCTCGCGCCAGCCATACTCTCCAACTATTCCCAAACGAGGTTAATCCAAGATAATGCCGGCATTATTCATGCACGTAATTCCGCGGGGAGGCGAGGGAGGTCGAGTACTTTTTTTTTTAAGGAAGAGAACAAAACAGAAATCGACAACACGTGGATTTCACGGGACCAAATTTTTCATTGTTCAATCCCATTCCCATTTTTCAAAAATGAAAAAAAAATTGGACTAGAAAAATGTCTTCCACTCGTTGTGGAAAAAATAAAGCAGGAATACTTTTTTTTAATCCGCAGCCCTTTTATCATTATTCGGTAAACATTTGAATGAGAAATTAAAAGCAACCCTACGAGTACTTATGAAAAACAGGGGTGGGGGTTGAAGGGTTGAGCCTCGATTTGGGAAGCTTCGTATTTACAATATCCACAAAAATCATCACGGACAATATTGTTCGGTGACCTTTGTGGCGAACGTGGGTAACACACGTAAAACGTGTCTGTCTTATGACGACCGAAGGGGTTGGAAATGGAGGTGAAGGGCGAACGTGCTAGGTAAAGCTATCGAATTTGATATTGTACAATATCAGACCAACTTCTGAGAAGGGCTCGGGGCGTCTGCGAAATAACTGAGGGTGGAAACTCGCCTCGCAGTCGTGAGAGGGAACAATGAGGATGATGATATGGGAGGGGATGAAGGGAGGAAGATGTCGAAAAGAAGAAAAAAAAAAGTCGAAGACGGCGAGGTAGAAAATAAAGTCATCTCGACGTACTCGACATGACGACTCGCCCCTTGTAAATATTCTTATCCGAGCCGCCGATCTCCCCCCTTCTTGCCGCACCCACCAACCACCCTCAGGTCGCTCGTTTTCTCTCGTCTCGTTTTCAGCCCTGTAAATATTGTACTCGGGACGACGAAAAAAAAAAAAAAAAAAAATTGCTGTTGACGCCAAGTACACTCGACGTCGAGAATAGCCCGCGCTAATTCTTTTTTCGCCCTCGCTTTTTGTCTCGTTCCGCCCGGCCGGTCGAAAATTTAATATTAACCGGCGATTTCATTAATCTCCCGCCGGCTCACCGGGAAAGTTATTAAAAATGTTGTTGAATTTTTGAAAAGACAATTCGTCGCCGGTGCGTGGAAAATTTGCGAAGATTAATATGTACGAAATACAACGTAGAGGGCGGAATACAAATGGAGAAAAACAATAAACGCGGGATGACACGAAAAAAGCGTCTGGCTCGGTAGTCGCGTGTGTGCCGATGTCCCGATGTAACGGCCCGAGGCAATAAACGGCGAATCATCAAAGAACAAACGACACGGCGCGAGGGACTCGAGATACAATTTATTCGGGGGATGAACGGGGGGCATCGCCGCGGGCCACCGAGAGGCGGATCGCCCGTGGCGGTGCCGAAGACAGAAGGGGAAAAGAAACACATCACGAGGTATCGCCATGTAAATGGGGGGAAAAAGGTGTTGGCGGGAAATTGCGATTTGAATTTTCGTTCCCAACGAAAGTTAACTCGGCGAAGGCCAACTTATCTACCGTTGACGTGTATGATGTCACGAAAGTTCGCAACGTTGGCGCAACGCAACGGTCTCACCTGTCAAACGAAAATTCGCTGTGAATAACCTCAAAATATTAAAGACGATGCTATTTTATTTTTCAATTTTAGTATTTTTTTTTTTTTCAATTCTATTTTTTATTTGTTATTTTTTATTTTTTTATTTTATTGTAAGTTTTATTTTTTATTTTATTTTCGATGTGGATAACCTCTAAATATTAAAGACGATGTAATTTTATTTTGAGAGAGAATGCAATGCTAGTTTTGGTTCTATAAATTATGTTAAAAATTCCGAAACTGGGTCCTCCGCAAGATGAACCGAGGGCCCAATTATTTGGGTGAAATTGTGTCGGGGCGGCCGAAGATGCAAATCGTCGGAGGGCCATCGATCAAAGGGGTTTGCGAGAGAGCCGCAAGGTTGCGCGGGAATGGAATATCAAGGGGCTTTCACGGGAAAGTATAACGGGCACATCGCGATTCACGATGGCGTTCTCGGGCCTCGGATTGATTTATCAGAGGCGCGTGCCCGTTCGTTAATAATCGAGAGGGTCGCACGCGGGCGCCGCGCGCCTCCTCACTCCGGGAATATAATTCGAGGACCCTCGTCAAACCCCCAACGTTTCGCGTGCGGTTGACTCTATACGCGCGTCTCTGTGCTCTACGTCCGGGGCTGCACACGCCGCCTTCTGTAAGGGTTGCAAACACGATCTTCGATGAAACCTCCCGCTTGGTCCGGACCGACCCACCCCGCCCTCTATACATACTTCCACAACACAGAAGCCCCACCGAGTCACACCGACCGAACTGTCCTGAACGGCTTTTCGCCGAATATCATCGGTGAGACAGACTGGATCTCGGTTGGACGGGTTATTAGGGACGTGTGTGTGTGTGACCTTGGACGAAGGACGTCTCGGGGCGAAATTCCCTCGCCGAGGCGGAGCAGATTGACGTGAGGAATCTTTTGCGAGGATTTTTATTCAACTGGCTTGCAGTGTCGTTTCACCTTTGACCGCCGTTTGAACCACTTATAATCGCAAGAAATATGCTGAGACCATTTTGGACCAAGGACGTCCCAAGGTCAAGTTCCTTTTCTGGGATGAGAGACTGAGGAGGGCTGAGGTTCGTTCCATTGTGATTTTTGCTGGACCACGAATTCTCTTGTTTACTCTCTTGGTCTCTGATTTTTTTCCCCCCGTCGCGCGATTAACGTCCAAACTTTACGAAATCGAGAAAAAAAATGTTTTTGGAAGGGATTTTTTTTTACCCCTTTCGTTTTTTTGTTGCGATTTTTGGGGGTCTGACTTTGAAATTCTGTAAAAAAAAATTAAAAATCGAGTTTTCTCTGATATATATAAGATAATGTGGCAGATTAGTGTTGAATTTGTGGCTGGAGTTTAGAGAGTAAAATTTAAGCACGGTGCGTGATGAATGGAGCGTTGTTGCCGGGTAATACCGGGCTCGGGGAAATTTTGAAGCGCCGGAGGTCACCGCGGCCCGACGGACTGTAATGGTGGCGACGAATGGCACACGTTCGTTATCTAACTAGGGCCAGGCGTGTGCGTTGTGTTATATCGATCTACGAAAGGCATTACAGGTGCAGGTGCACATTGGACGCGAGCGCGGGGCGCGTTCTGCCATTATATCCCGACTATACGCGCCCTACGACCTAAACAACATGGCGGCGCTGCACTCCGTCGCGGATTTATAGGACGTTTCAGGGTGCGGAAAGACCGCCCGGCGCATTGGGACTCGACGTAGTCTCGGTTTTTCGTTCGATTAAATGACGAATAAATTACAAAAACCTAAATAAGTTTATTTCGTTTTTTTCAGTTTATCAACTTTTTTTGATTTATTTTTATTTTTTTTTTTTTCGTGTGGCACAGCCGAAAATTTCCTCCAACCGAAGGAGGATTTGTTTCCTAACAAAAAATGGATCAACTCGTTCGTCAGTTGAATTAAAAAAAAAATATATATATATATAATAAAAATAAAAAATGGGAAACGGCGAAGGTAATTCCTCAATTTCTGAGCATTAATATTCAGCGAAACGCGGACGAGGGGTAAGAGGATTTTCGTTTCCCTCCCGGCCTCTTTGCTCCAGCTGCGTCGACGAGGCAGCGCACCCTCGCTCGCCCTTCGTATCGTTATGCTCTTAATTCTCCCCATTATGAATCAAAATCCGGCTCGCCGAGTCCCGATTTCCGACCCTCGCGGCGTCGAGGAAAATTTCGAACGAAAATCATCGGCTTCGTATTGTTTCGGAATAATTGAATCACAAATATCGAGACTTCGAGAAGACAGACTTTTTTTATCGTAAAAAAAAAGAATTTGAGTTCAGAGATTTTTTTCTCCTGTTTGTTGATTTAACAATTATTTACAATTATTTCGCTGCTCAGCGTCAATACGAAGAGGACGGAATGCGAAACATTTTCTGAGACTCGGGATTTTTCGTATTTTCGCGCTTGACACTTTTGAGGGAGAATAATTTCGAATTCAGGCCACGTGGAAATACATATACAGCGCGAACCCGCGGACAGAATGGTTGATGATGATATACAACGGATCCATATAGGCGAGCTTGATGTATCGCGTCACTTTTCAGCCTCTCACAATCCGCTTAACGTCGTTCCTCGCTCTTTCTTCCTTTCCGCATTAGAATCGGCGTCCGTCTGCGCGCATTTCCGTCCTCACCATCCCTCCTCGCCTCCTCCATCAAGTTCCAGGTACGAGAAGACGACGCTGCGAATCTTCAATTGTCGACAGACACTCCCTCCGGCCTTTTCCTCCTTTCCCGACAAGCGAGGGAATATAAACGGGACGACGAAGGAGACAGGTGACGTCCATACGCGAGGCAAAGATTTTCCATTGGCTGATGAAAGAAAACCGTTTGGGAGACGTTTTTTTGTCTTCCTCCCTGACCCTAATTTTTCTCTTTCACGCTTCTGAAATTTGTGAATTTTCACACTCGTCGCGAGGACAAATGTCACCAAGGTCCTTCCCATTGTTTGCCAACAGAAACATTTGTACCCCCTCAGGACGAAGGGTCAAAAGCTCCTCAGCAGGTTGGACGAGTTTGAGGAAGAAAGGGGGAAGAAAAGCGCACGGCGAGCACGAAGTTGTAGCCTGGGAGTCGATGAAAGTCCGCGCCACACGTACGCGAGATCCTTTGTCCTCGGGCTGGAGACGAAGCTGCCTATATCGGGCGCCGTTGTGCGTTGAGCCTGCAAGGGTGGCGTTCGGGAGGACGGAGCATCCGACGAGGGGTCTCGGGGTGTGGAAGTGGCGGTAGACACGAATGACAAGAGGGGCATCCGGTGGGAGGAAGGATTCGTGTAACGCGTGGCTCTGTTTGATCCCCTTTCCAGCGATAAGGGGTGGGAAGGGAGGGTTAGGGAGGGAGGGAGGGAGGAAGAAAGGAGAGAGGACATTGAGGACAGGCGCAGGGCGAGTAGCAATTCCACAACCAGCTGTGCTGTGTACAGTGGGACTCCACCTATCACAGTTCCATTCGAAACGAGTCCCTCGACATGACACAGTATCGCGGAGCAAATGCTCTGTGACACCTCGACTGTCCGTCTGTTTGTCGAAAACCCCCCAAACACCGGTGTTCCGTGTTCTGTTGGTTTTTCCGAGCCAACAAGCTGGGTTTCAAGGAGTTTCCAAGACCTGGAAGACGAAGGTTTAATTGGTTTTGTTCCTCCTCCTTTCCCACCCTTTCTGTTACCCTTTCCCGCTTCCTTTGCCTCCCCCTCCTCGGGTTCCCACTGAAACTCGGTCCTGTTGCTCAACCCCTTTTTCGCTGACACTGAGGCACCTGTTTCCGCTCCCTTCCCGCGTCTCCGTCGTCCTGTCTCGGTGCAACTGCACCCTTCGAAGGAATTCGAAGGATTTCGATACACAAACAGTGCAATCCGCAGGCGCAGTCGAAACAGGATTAGAGCCGTTTGTCGAAAAATCCTAAAAGCATTGTTGTGTCTTCTCCGGTTCCCTTCAACCAACAAGTCGGGCTTGAAGGCCTCGGTAAGATTTGAGGACGAGGGTTTAATTGGTTTCCTTCCCTCTCCTTCCCTTCGATTTCTACCGACCAAGAAGAATCCTTAATTCCCTTTCGCTTCCCTACCCTCCCTATTTCTATTCCCATTAGGATTTGCAGGTTCCTCTTGTCCCTCCTTCCTTCCCACCAAACCTGATGCACCACTCCGCTCCCTCTGCGGTTCCCCTACCTTCTCCCCGTGGCCACGCTGCGCCATCGACGTCAAGAAGGCAAAAAGACGACCCGATGCGACGCAATAACGGCGGGTCAGTTAAAACAGGATCAGGAAACGGCGTCGCGATTAAATCTTAAAACCCTCATGCGACCTTCCTCCCATGTCCTTGGTCGCCCTTCTCAGTCGTCACCCCTCTCGGCTCTCTCTCTACGTGCCTGATTAAACTCCCGAGTTTCCTTGCCGTAATTTTGCGCATAGAATGCGTCCCTTTGGGATTAATTACCGGCGAATTGAAAACGTGTCTCGCCGGCAAATTCTCAATCCACTCCCGCCAGGCAGCCACCCCGCCGGTGTACACGGCGATGGTCCGGACGTTGATCAGTAGGCTTCCGCCTTCCTTCCTCCGCTCTTCCCCTTTTCTTTAATGAAGGAACAACACCGTCAAACGAAGAACGCTGCCCTGGAGGACACAACTAACGCTTAGGAAGCATCACCCCGAGTTAGTTTCCTACGAGGAGCTGCGGGAGGCGACAATGAAGAGGCAAATGCGGAAAGAATTGCGTAGCCCGCTGAACGACGCTCGGGAATCTTGGAAATGTAAGAGTACGTTAGCCTGGGAGATTGCAGGAGGCATTCGCCATGGGGTTGCTGTGTCGCCGGTTGTCGATCGATAGGACCACCTACGCTCCAACCGCCCTCCCCCCGTTGCCCCCCGTTCCACCCCCAGCCGCAGAGCCTGCTGATAAGCTCGCCGGAAACTCGCACCGGACGCTCCAAGCGCACGGTCTTTCTGGGATCCACTGAAAGGGACAGAAAGGAGCATCGAAGGGCTTCGTAGGTGCGGCGCGCTCTAGGGCTCCCACCGGATCCGCGATTACGGAGCCTGAAAGGAGCACCCGAACCCTTCGTCAGAGTGGACTCACTGGAAGGAAGTGGGTTGAGCCAGGGCGAACTTGCGATCGCCCAAGGAGGTCACTTTCCCGAATGTCATCCTCGTAAATGAGGCTTTGTATCCCTGAGAATCACTCAACCAAGCGACGTACCCGGACGCACCTGGATGCCCGACGTCGGCTACGCGTTGGTGTCAATGCCGCGAGCGTCGTTAGGAGAAAAGTCACTCGTTCCATCATCGCGTTCGGAATGGAATGGTGGGAATCAATCTTGCCTGAAGGTATTAAGGGAAGGGAAACGACGATGGGTATGAAACTCGCGTTTGCAGACGGCTCAGATATGACTGGTGAAGCACTCGCGAGGCTTGAAATCCTGTTCGGTGAGGTTTTCACGGCCCGCCAAGCATGCAGGACACCCGGACTCTTCGTCAGAGTCGAGCGACTCGTTGATGAGAGGAGGGAGGGGAAGGGAGAGGTGTAAGGACGGGTGCCCATCGGATCACCCAAGGAGGTCACCCGTTTCCTGAGGAATGTCATCCTCACAAATGACGTCAGCCACGTGTCGTTAATGCCGCGTGCGTCATTCGGAAGAAGAGTCAATCATTCGGTGATCACATGCAGGCGAAATAGAGGAAATCAATCTTGCGCGAAGGTGGGCGAACGCGGAAGAATATTAAACTCGCGTCTCCCACGACGCTGCAGATATGACTCTGAAGCAGTCGCGAGTTTTCAAATGTTTCTCTCTCTGTGAGGCTTCCAGATTTTCCAGAGCATAAGGGCGACTGTAGACATCGGGAGACCACCAAGGAGGAGGACCCTCGTCCCATGGTATTTAAATAGCTCGCCCCTGCCCCGCGAGTGGGAGGACGAGGGGGAAGCGTAACGTCAATTCCCCTGGGAGCTGATTCCCCTCGTCCCTTCCTCATTTCGCGGCTGTGATTTCGTGTCGGGAATACATTTTTCCTTCCTCCGCATGAGGAGGAGTCGCGGTGCGGTACTTGGTTAAAAAAAAATCGCTTCCTCCTCATCCAGAAAGCTCCTCGAGTCTCAACCAGGGATAATAAAAATAATGCCTTCCCGGCAGTCATAAAGAAATTATTGCTGGTTCTTCTTCGTGTTCCTTTTTTTTTCCTCTTTTTTTTCGGAACCACTTCTGCCGCTGACAAGCTCCCGGGGCGGAGCTGCCGCCTGGAATGTGAAACAATATAACTTTGAGGACTCACCCAGATGTCGCCTGGATGTCGACTTCGGGCCACGAGGGCCTGCGCCGGCAGAACGCGAGCGGCGGTCTGTCACTGGGAGCGACGTTTCTTCTGAAGGAACCCTGTCGCCTCGGTGAGACCGCACCGCCGCCCGTCGCCGGATGAACCGACAACCCCGAGCCGGAAGTGCAGTCCAACGTGCGCCGCCTGGTCGACAGGAAGGGGGCGTGGGGGGACGGGGTGATTGTGCCCGGCGGCGGGACGACCTGGAATAAGAGGAGAAAAAAAAACGTCGTGTCTTCAATCTGCTTTACCGGCGGTCACAATGACTCTTTCGTTACTTGGAATTTGCCGGAAATATCATTATGAATTTGTAATCAGTCTTTGTAAATAAAAAATGGCGGATCCAATATGGCGGTCGAAAATACTTTCGTGGTTAATTTTCATAAGTTTAAAAGAAACCATCCGGTGGAATGTGACGTCGGATGCTGAAAGCTGCTTTTTGATTTGCCTGAAATATCATTACGAATTTGTGGTCAGTCTTTGTAAATAAAAAATGGCGGATCGAATATGGCGGTCGAAAATACTTTCGTGGTTAATTTTCATAAGTTTAAAAGAAACCATCCGGTGGGATGTGACGTCAGATGCTGAAAGCTGCTTTTTGATTAGTTATTTAAGAATTTTCCTGCTTCAGGGTCCGATCGACACATCCACATCCACCGACACAGCGAATCATTGATTCCAAACGCTTGGACCGACCTTGGGAAATCCATGGGGAGTGGTCGACTGCGCGGTGGTGTTGGTGTTGGTCGTCGTGGTGACACTGCCAGTGGATCCAGTCCTTCCGCTCGGATCCCCCGTCGAGTCCTCGCGGCTGAAGGAGAATCTCTTGGGACTCAGACTGAGATTCGCCACACTGTCGGTCACGTACTGTTGCAGCGAGTTAAAGAAACTCATTTTTCGTCTTGGCTTTTCCACGCGCTTGATACCACTATTCTCACGCTGCCTCCTCTTTTTACGCTGGAAGGCTGTTCCTCGATTCTCCCGATGCAGTCAAGTCATTTTTTCCGAGCAATTTTTTCCCCTCGGTCGTTCTCACACGTGACTGACGCCCGACCTGACGGCTGCTTTCCACGCAATTTCCGTCATCGGTGATCTCAGTTGCCTGGAAAATAAAGACAAAACTGTGTGTTACAAAAATGAATGATTAAATAAATATGTAAATAAATTATTTAGAAGCCTAAATAAATAAATAAATAAATAGCGTATTTTCTCGGTTGTCTCCTGAAATTTTCTTTGCAAGAAGGGAAAGGACACGAGAATGTAGTGTCGAGCGATGGTATCAGAAGCAAACAAGGTTAAAGCTGGACGGAAACGCGAAACAATTTTCCTTTTTTTTCGTTTTTTTTTTTTTTTTTTCTATTGTCGATCCTGTCGAGCGAGGAAGGACAACAGAAACGGTGTATCAGCCGGGATCCAGCGAGCCAGGCGCGAACGAGAGACGTCGAGGTAAACGAAGTAAAGGCTCAGGGGTTCGGGGAAAGGGACGAGAGGAGAATGACGAGGAAAATTGGGTCACAGGTACAGAGGGAGGCGTGAGTTTTACGAAGTGACTCTTGCACGGCGAGCACACGCCAGTCTGGATAAAGTTGACGTTGCGAAGGGATGAAAGTGCACGGCGAAAGGACTGCGGAATTTCCCTCCGGAAACGTCCGTCGACAACTTCATCGATATTTTTATTAATCAAATTATTGTGAGCGCGAGTGATATACAATGGAGTAGAAAAAAAATCGTAAAGTCCCGTCAGTTGTGTTGGATAAAATGAAGCAAATGGCTTCGTGTTGATCGATGAGCGTTGTCCACGATTCGAATGAGGCCAACCACTAGATGTGAAGATGACCATTACGAGTGGGTTTGGAGTTGGTAATTACGTCCCTGGGACTACTCTGATGGAGGATAGTGGCTTTCGAGGGTGTTTCCAACAGTAGACGGGACTGCCACACGTGTGTGTCTGACATTTCGCTGCCGGGACGACTCGCGGCTCCCAACACATGGTTATCCGGTGGAAACAGTCTAAACCCTAATTCACAAAGTTTAATTCAATTAAACCGCTATCCAACAAATCGCAAAACCAACGCGAACATTACATCGAAAACAGCCCACGCGACGCGGAAGAAAATAATTCAAATTCACTCGACACATGATGCAAAAGTCGAGTTCAATTATCGCCTCTATTGGCTAATGAAAAATAGCGAAATAATTGAAATTCATTCGGCAAACGAGTGAATTAAATACCAATCGGCGGGCGAAAAATTAATTAATCGACGGAATAAAAACGAATTAATTAGGTTTTGGCGACAAAAGATTGAATTAACTTAACGTAAAATTAATTCGGTTTATCTGGAAAAGCAAGCGAGACACTATCACGCGACGTGTATATATAGCTTCGATTAATTCGCCGGTATAATCACGCTGGAATTAAGCAACGAGCTTCCACCTCGCGAAGCGGTATGTTAAACACGATATCCATTACCCCATTATCCGTCTGGGCGCTAGTTACGCTCCCGCAGGATTTCAGGGCTTTTCGGATTTGCGCCGGACGAAACGGCGCTCGTTCGCAATGAGATGGGATATTTAGAATGGCAGACAAACTGCTCGGGCACCTCGCGTCCAATCTGCATTTCGTCGTGGTCGCCTCCGTTCCCTGTGCGGCTTCGCGAATAGATTATGATACCGATCGACGCTAATTACCACGGTCAAACACGAGCGGGTGTTGGCATTTTTTTTTACGAATTTACAAGAGCCAGGAATGTAAAAAAAAATTCAGATAAAAAATCCAGTGGTGATCGTACCTTGTCACGAAATGGCATTTTTGTTGTATGAAAAAACGACGTGATTAACTGGCGAATTAAACTTTTTAAGACTTGTTCAATTATTACTGGTTTATAAAAAATAATTGTTATAAACCAGTTAAAATTAAACTCGTTGAAAGCTGCCTGTTAGTTGCCAAAAATTGTCAGCGAATTTTTTGCGTGTCAGGTAAAGAAAAAACAACTTTGAAGTCGCTGTCTGATTATGGCGACTGTTTCCCCTTAAACAGCAAATCCCTTTCAGAGCGTTTAATTAAGTCGGATTCATTAGCGAAAGCTTTTTCGACGGTACCTCATTTCCTGCTTCGTCCTACCAGTCGCTACTTTATCCACTTTCTTTGTTGTCCAAACCCCCCTCCTCCTCCTCCCCCCCCCCCCCCCCCACCCCAACGGCACTAACCCCGAACAGGCGTTGGAGCTTCTTGGCGACAAAGTTGTTCGGGCTTCTCGGAAGCTGCGCTAATTGCAAATATCTATTTACGAACCACTGGAGGACGATGCGGAGGAGCAGCGTCTACGCCTCCTGCGAATCCGACTAGTGGAGCGAACCCGTGTGCAGTCAGACCGATCGAAATTTCCCGGAGTCGGTAATAAAACGTCGCGGATATTGCACTAATTGAAGTTATTTTATGTTAATCGAACTCTTGAGCAGCTTTTTTTTCTCACTTAATTAGAATACACGATGACGCAATTTGGTATCAAAATAAATAAATAAATGTGAGACAAAATAATGAGAATTAAAAAACAGAAAATACAAAACTTCATTTTTTTCTTCTTATGTTGAATTGAGCGTAAGAAAAATTGAAACACACCACTTGGACGTCCTCGACAGGTTTGGAAACGGATTGTCAATGTTTATAAATCATAGGAGAACGTGATTTTAGCGAGCCAAGATCAACGTTTGAACATGGTGTTCCAATAATACGGGCAAAATCGAGGCAGAGATAGACGCGGAAGCGAAAAAAAAGAGAAGAAAATTGATGCGATCGATATCTGCAGTCAGTGTAAACTCGACTAGGGTTTTGCCCGCGTGGTCTGTGCTGCTGCTGCTGCGAATTTCGTTGGAATTGACGTAGCAAAGCAATTACCGAGAGTTCGGTTCGTTAAACAGATTTGCCAGCGGTATCCATAGCCGGCGTTTTGCCGGTGCAACGCCTGGCTGTTGCCGCCGCCGCCGCCGCCGCCGCTCCAATTCTGCACGCCCCACGCATCAGCCCTATTCCCGTTTCATAGCTTCGAAACACCGACTTGTGAGGAAAAATACCGGGGACGCAAAGTGGAGCGTTTACATTGCCCCTTATTATTTTTCATTTTTTTTTTTTTTTTTCAAAGCTCCACAAAGGAACGCACAGAAAAAAGAAACGATTCTTAAAATCCACTTCACTAAAATCAAGGCGCGAAAGAAAACTCAATAACGAAGAGAATGCCGCAAGGCGAAACGCGATATTTTGACTCCTGAATTTTTCACAGAATGTCAAAGTCGAACCATCGAAAATCGCAAATTTTTCCTAGGGGAAAAATTGCCTTTCTTGCGACATTTTTTTTTTTTTTTTTTTTTTCGATTTCGTAAAGTTGGAAAACCCTATCCGATAGGAAATTTCCCGCTGACTCCGAAAAACACCGTCGTTCCCCCGAAAAATGGAAAATTCGTCGAGAAAGAGGCAAAAAATGATTTTTTATCTCTGACAATTTATCGATCAACAGTCGGCGATACACACTGTGTTTTTTAATTATTTTTCGTTCGTCACGATGTCGCGGGGATAAGCGAAAAAGTGTACCGATGAAATTGCGATGGAAGCAATTTGTCTCGATGGCTTTGAAGTTCGTTGGTAACTCCCGAGAACCATATTAAAGTCGCTTATCGACGGTCCAACGATACTGCACAGTTTTATCGAGCGTTTTTATCGCCGCCGAGGCGGAAAAGCTCGAGCTTTCCGCCACACGACGACCCGGAACGCTTAGAGTATACAAAGCCGAGGCGAGGAGACGGGGGTGAGGGGGGGGGGGGGGGGGAGAAACTTGCAATTGATTTATAAGCTTCGCGATGGCTGTTTACAAAAGTGCTGATAGCGTCCCGTGTTAGCATCTTCGCAACGTGTCTACGATCGCCTCGAGCAGTTTAACGAAAGCTGCGTGAAAATCGAGTGTTTGGCCGATTTACGTCGCAACAACTTCCGTAACGTTGTATCCGATATAAATTCGTTAAAAATCATTTTGCAGACGTATATCTGTATATGTTTTTTTTTTCTCGGAAATTGATAAAAGCACGACAAAGTGCGTTACAATAGGGAGGAAACACAGTTGGAAGACTCTCGTGACTCGTGAAACACGAGTTTGGCCTCGAGACAACGCAACCTGTTGATTCCGCGCCAAAGTCTGATCGATGCTGGACGTTACTACTTAGCCACTTTCCGCGTCTTCGTCGGACACTCCCGCGGTGCCACCGGAGGATAATTGACCGCCGTGATATTTACACAACAGCATCGGCAGTCAATTCCCAAAATTCATGTCTGACCAGCAGCGTCACGGAGATTTACCTACTGCAATTACTTCGAGTCCGTGGAGTCTGATTAACACGAGGACTAACTACTTCGAATTTCAATCGTGTGGATAAAATTGCCACGAGACATTTGTCCGTCCACTCATCTGCCAGCTCCACTTAGAATTCCAAGACTGTTCCGACACCTCGATAAAAAATGCTACCTCGAATGATCTTGACTTATTTATTTTAGTCAACGAGCTAAATTAATTTCCGACGAACTGATTAAAATCTCGTTGGCGCGAAATTTAATGGTCCGCGAATTTCAAAGGTCAGAATATTCGCAGGTGTCGCGGTTAAAGGACCTTGAACATTTTTAGATTGGGAAAGGGGAGCGCGCGCCCTTCGGTCTGGTATTATTCCATCTGGAAACTCGACACGAGGGGAGCGAATCTCGAGGCCTTTCAGGTGGCCGGTGATACGAAGCACTCGGAACTGTAATGTTTATTTTTTTCTAATTGTTTTTTTTTAAGTTTTTTTATTAAGTTAGTTTCGAGAGTCCTGGAATTTCGACCAAGGAATATTTTCTCTTTTAGGCCCTGAAGGCCCTTAAGGGGGTGATTACGAAACCTGCGACTCGGTAATCCGTCAGCCCTTGCGAACCCCTTGCTGCTAATCTCGATGTTCACAATTAGTTTGCCTGGTAGACCGGGAGGGATCTTAAGAGTGATGCTGCGGGGGGGGGAGGGGGGGGGGGGGTTGGCGCTGTACAGAGACTAATTTGGGCACTTAAAGGATTTTAGGAGTGGATCGAAGGCGAGACCGCGATGTTAACTTGCGTTGAGCCTCTTGCTTTCCAGCCGAAACAATTAATAAAGCCGTTAATTTTTTGTGTTTTAAAAACGTTAACATTTTTCAAAAAAAAAAAAAAATCTTACATCACTTCCGATTTTGCAGCAACAAAAAATTGATAAATCGTTAAAAAATATTACTAAATAAAAAATAATTCGTAAGACTTTTCCGTTATAGAAAAAACAATAAAAATATTCGTTATTCCATCTGGTCGCGAAAGTTGAAGATCTTCGAGGGTATATTATTATTCGAAATAATTATTCGCCAGTTGTTCGCAGAATCAGCCCGAGTCACAAAGGCAAAAGAGTGCTGGATATAATTATTACAGGGAGCAGTTCGCGTGTGGGCAACAGTTCGATATCGAGACCCTTAATTTCCTCGACTCTTTGTGATTTTCACCCGTTGTACGGAATACTCCGCTGCGAATGTTAATAATGAGAGCTGCGTGGAGCAGTCGTGTCACGCCATCGCAATTCACATGATGAATAAATTATTTTCCAACCGCCCGGGAGCTTAAAAACACTCTCGGAAGTCATAGAAAAAAAGGATACACTATCGATCAGACCTTGAAATAAAAATATATTCCTCGTTGCAAAAAATCATTTCAACTTCTAGGAAAATATTTTCCTTCGTTTATTTAAAATAACCTTGAATTATTCTTGTAAACTAATTTTATTTCATGATATTTTTACAAGCGAGGAATTCACGAAGCAATGGATTTTATGATTGACAGAGAAAAAAAAACGAATTTTCGTACCCCGACGAAAGTTCTTCCAGGTGGATTTGGCGCTCTTCGCGGAATCGCACGAACTCCCCGAATGAATTCTATTGTCGGACGTCGATTTTCCGGAGGAAATTTCGGATTCTCCCTCGTGACATTCACGGGGCTCGAGGGTTGTTCGGGCGACGGTCGGTCAGAGCTATAGCGCGGGGGGGTAGGGGGTAAGGGGGTTGGAAATATGAATCGTGAAACGTCGAGGGGTCGTCGATGTTTCTGGGGAAAATGTTGTCGGTCACGGATTGGGCGGGAGGACGAGGAGGTGGGGGGAGGAGGGGGGATAACAAAAAATATTCGACTGGAATGAGGCTGGTATCGCCTCGAGGGTGAATCAGACAGGAAGAACCCGGCGCAGAGATATTTCTCGACCCTCATTTTTCACCCGTCTTAACGCACTCGAATTTCCAAGAAGAAGAAAGTTTTCGACCGAGTCATTAATCTACTAAAATCGTAGCGATATTTCCATCAATTAATTAATATATTTTAAACGACAAAAATATGTTTTTTTTTTAAATTAATTAAATCAATGTTTTTGATTTTCTTTGTCTTAATATTTCCATCAATTAATTAATATATTTTAGACGACAAAAATATGTTTTTTTTTTTCATTAACACGACTTTTTTTTGTCACATTTTTTTGCGACAATACAGTTGTCATGGCGTTCACGTGATCTCGAGTGTCGTGACGTCTGACGCTGTTGTTTACCCTCATCGCGAGTCGCGTGCTCGTCGAGTCGAGTTTCGACACAACGAGGAGTGGGGGGGTGGCTAAACACGTATTGGAATTTCGGAGGGGTGTTGTACCAAGTGGCGGACTGTCGTACCCTCCCAGGAATTGCCGGGTGACTAATTGACCGATGCACATCGGAGTGTGGGTAAGAGAGCTCTTGTTGCATGCTGACAGAGACCGACGCTATTGGATCAGTTAGAGCGGGTTAGAGCCACTTAACCCTCGGCACACTGCTCATCCCCCGGCGTTCTCTCGACGCTCCGTTAGTTTGTGCAAGTATGATCATTCGACTTCCATCCTTTCTGCTCGGCCTTCGCTCCTCGCTGCTTCGATCAATTACTTTCGAGTCAACGACAATGAAGCAGCGATTTGACTGTTTCACTCGTTCGATGACGTTTTTAGTCGTGTCTGACATCGACGTCCCGAACTACTGGCTGAGTAGGGTGCTGATATTAAAATCAATATCTCGTCCAATTTATCGTGTATAAATTAATAATTAAATCACTTGTATCGAACCTTTTATCGTCACGTCTAGACACGTGACGAATTCCATTATCACAAATGTGTCCGATCGTCACGAGTCGAATCTACTTGCTCAACTCGCTAATAATTTCATCAATATCTCGTCCGTCTATCACCCACGTAAATACACCGATTTTTTCCACTGAATATTTTATCGCCACGACCGGAGACGTCGAGTCGAAATCTACAGTCAATATTGACATTACACGATTGAATTTGCTCTCTAATTGCCCGGGACTTGTCTGCCCCAATTCGCTCAACAAGTGGCAACGGATCGTCATGGTCAGACCGCGTAATCCCAAGATTAAATGTTGCGCAATTCATAGAATATTACTCGCATGTCTGACAACGATCGGCCGACAACCACTAGCGCGGAAAATTATGTACAATATAACGCGATGAATATAACATTTATTCGATGATTTCGCGGCGCCGTACGTTGCGATTTACGAGCAAGTGGTAGTGGCTCGGTGTGGTCAGACGCGCAATAATGCAAATTCAAGTGGTGACGGAAAGTTAGAGTCAGACACAACAATTTTCATATGTCACACGGTGCTTTCGTGCACGACTCCCAAGGGGGAACGGAGGAAGTTCGGAAACCTTAAGCAGAGGGTAATTTATGCGAGTACGCGACGCGAATTTTCATTAAACCCGTCGCTAATGAATTTATTAGTCTGAGTCGAGAGGCTCGTGAGACGGTTTCGTGGGCATGAATTAGGGCCGAGGGATCGACGATATTGTGAAAAACAATTCCCCACTTGAGGCTCACGAATTCATCGATCGGGCGCGAGAGGCGTGCGGGGCGGCTCGCGAGGCCTGAATCCCTCGTCGAGTTGAACTGATGAGCTTTTCCCGTTATAAGCCTGTTAATTAATCCAGGGCATTGGGATTATTAAACACGATCGCGACTGTAGGTTCTGTGCAGCCTCAGGTAATTACATATCTATTATCGAGTTGCTTTGGCTCGACGCTCGAAAACTTCTCAGTTGACGTGCAGCATCGTCAGGCTAATCATATTCATTTCATATTGATTCGATGTGCAATCAACTTGTGAATGGAGTGATTAAAAAATGGTAATTTTATGAAAATTGATGAATTCGTTGGATTTTATGGTTATTATGAATTTTACGAATTTTATGAATTCGATGAAATCGATCAATTTAATTTCTTTCGCGCAATAATTTTTTTTTTTTTTTTCGCCCGACTGATTAGTCGAGACGATTTATTTTCTCGTGCCGCGATCATTTATCCCCACCCTCCTCGGAGCAGACCCCGCGTGAGAACTTTATTAATTACCAGCCGTCGGGATGTGACACAGACCAATATTGCCTTTCGGATAAACTTTCTCGCCTCGAGCATTCGCACCGCCCGTGCGACACCGGAAATGAAGAAGCAGAAGTACATCACGGCCGACGATGATTAGTTATTAAAGACGATAAGACGCCATTTATTGCGCACATAATTAATTATCCAAAAATCATTAATCTCGAAATATTTCATTCAGTATTTAATGTTCGATTTTTCATCCCCTAAAAAAATTATCAATCATCGATCCTGTTTTATTTGACGTAAAAATATAAATCTTTTCTCGCCAATGAAAATAGTTGGTGTTTTTTTCTTCCATGCTGTGGCTTTTTTTAACCACTAAACGCTTTCACCCCGGGACGCGAAAAAGTATAAAGGGAGGGAAAAAAAATAAAGACAAGGGGTGATTGACTGAGAGGCAATTTTACGGGCCGAGGGTTACTTTCTCGTCTCTCGTGTGTAATCACTGTAAGTGCCGGGGCGTTCGTCTGCCGGAAAGCTCTCGTGGTATTTCGTGTCACGTGACGCGGGACGTCGGTTCACGCGAAAGCCACGCCACAGCTCTGGAATACGAGATGAAGGGGTGACAGAGAGTAAGTGAAGACCTGACACCCACGACAGATACCCGAACAATGCTGACGATACTCAAGAATTTTTTTTTTTTTTTTTTTCACCTTCCTAAAAATATTTTCATCGTCCATCAAAAATCAAACCCCTGGAAAAAGGTATTCATAATTTCGCGAAAATATCGTGAAGGCTGTCAACGATGAAAAAAAAAACAATAAGAAAATTGTTCTGCCTTATTTAGGAATCGAACCTTAAAATAAAAAATAATTCACATTGTTAATTTTGGGAATTTCTTTTTTTATAAATTGCGAGATTTTTAGTTTGTCTTTGAATTGAAATTAAGTGATTAAAAATAATTTCAGTGCATTTGAATTGTAACTAAATTAATTGTTTTATTTCAATCAAACGACGAACTAAAAATTTCGCAGTTTATTAAAAAAAAAAAAAAAAAAATCTTCAGACACAATACTGCCGCATTGCAGCTGAATATATTTCCGCTCTACACGATGCAAACGTAGACAAACAAATGCGCGCCGCAACACGAGAACCCACTGGAGATAATTAACGTATCAACTGTCGGGGCGGTTTAATGGGGGCCGCGGATGAAATCCTTTATGAGAAAAGTTTCGCTGTACCTGAGCCTCCGTACCTCGACGTCCCGGGTCTCGCGCGCGCCTTGGAGAAAATCTGAGAGCCACGGGCCAGGTGATATATCGTCTTTCTCATAAAGTCTTCGAGATCCTCGCTCCCGACTAATCGCGAAACTTGAGACTCAACGAATGCGAAGCTCATCTCACTATCCCCCTCGGGCTTCATGACAATCTCGGCCCACGTCGCTGATTTTTTTTCCTGTAATACATATTTCTCTTTTACAAGCAAATTCACATTTTTTTTTTTTTTAGAAAAATATCAGAGCTGTTTGAAGTTACAATTTTTTATTAAACATTGTAAATAAAAATATGAACATTAAAAAAATGTTTTTATTTTTTGTGTAAAAAATATGAACATAAAAAAGATGTTTTTATTTTTTCGTGTAAAAAAATATGAACTTTGGATAGAGAAATATTGTCTCTGAGAAAAGTACATCTCTCCGGTGGAAAATTGCTTGATAAAAAAAAATCTCCGACTCGACACAACAAAAGTCGAAGAAGAAAAAAAGAAGAAGGTTTTTCTTTTCGCGGAGGTTGCTCGGCGAATGATTCGTCGGCGCGCAAAGTGGACCCTCGAGAGCACCGAGACATCCTTCCAGGGGGGCCCGAGGACTCGTTTCCAACTGCTGTTATTATTATTATTATCACGGAGCACAGAAAGTTGGGACTGGAAAGCGTCTTGCAAGTTTCGGGTGTACGGAGCATATAGAGAGGGGCAGATAAGGGGTTGGAGAACTAGGCGGTGGTGGGTCAACGACGGTGCGCCCGAAGTTGCTCCGAAAGGACTTTCCACCTTCCCCCCGCGTGCGTTCGAGCCTCGCTCCACTCACGGTTAAGTGCCAGTTTTCTTTGCCGAACGCCGAACGATAAATCCACGTAGTTTCTCCGCAAACTTCGCCAATTCCACTCCCGGCGTCTCACCTCGCCTGTATTTTTATTTTTTCCGTCCAGCTCGTCTCGATGGAAATCCAGGTGTGAAAATCAAAGTTTTTTTTTTCGACCTCCGTTTTTTAAATTTCCGCCAGATGATCATAAAAAAATTAAAAATAAAATTAATTATAAATTAAAAACTAAAAAATTTAAATCTGTAAAATTTAGCCTATCAACTTTTTTCAAATTTTTGAAAAAATCTGAAATGGATTTTTTCAAAATAATTGCTTTGAAAAATTTCATTTTACCGACCAACACCGAACAACCGGGTGATGTGAAACTTTTGTAAAAAAAAAGGTTGAATATATGTTTGATTTTTTGTCAAGCCTGACGATAATTATTGTTGTTGATGAGATCGAAAGGCGAACGTCCCAGTGACCTATATGCGGTGTATACAGCTCGTACGCATCGCCGGCGATAAGACGAGAGACGAGAAATCGATTTGGTCGTGGGATGAGTTTAGTGGCAATTTCGTTGGAAGGCGAATCGAGACAACAGCGGCACCTGTATCGCCGCGGCGAAGGATGCCAGCTAATCGGGGGGACTTTTATTGACAAACGACGAAGCCTCACGCGAGAGTTCCGAATTGACATAACGCAATACACGCAATTCCCCCTCGTCTGTGGTTATATATTTTTTTTATGCCATCATCATCAGCCAAAGTCGTGGATAAAATACTGATATAAAAACGCAACTCGCGATTAAATCGCGGTGCCTTCGCTTCCCGCGTTAACGTTGTCGAAGATACGACAGAAGTCGTAAAAAATATATATAAATATGCATCCGACGAGTTTTCTCATTCCCTCTCGCACCGTTCGTCATTTTATTTCCCATTTTATTTCCCTCTTTGTCCGGAGGGAAGGAAAACACCTTAACGACGTTGACTTAACGCGCGGTGACAGCGGATCCGCGTTAAAATCACCACGTTTCGTTATCATTCCGTGCGGTATTCACAGAGAGCGCTGATAAGTTGCGAATAAAACGTTTTATTTCTCTACTCGAGCACACAGGGTCAAGTTCCCTCGAACTTGAATTTCGATCACTTTCATCGTAGTGATTTTGTAATTTTGTGATTTTGTAATGCTGTAATTTTGTAATTTTGTGATTTTGTAATATTGTAATTTTGTGATTTTGTAATTTTGTAATTTTGTAATTTTGTGATTTTGTGATTTTGTGATTTTGTGATTTTGTGATTTTGTAATTTTGTAATTTTGTGAATTTGTAATTTTTCAATTTTGTATTTTTGTACAAAATCCACTGTCCAAGTGGGTACGTCAGCATCACATAGAATAGAAGACTGCGAGTATCCGAATCGCAGAACGGGGGCAAAGAGACGCATCGTGCGGGAATTGTCGATGGTCGAATGGAGCAGAACGCACGCCGAGTGGTATCGAGAGAGAGAGACGTAAAGTCAAAGGGTGGGTCGGTCTGAAAGGGACGAGCAATTGAGCTCATCCGGGCGGCCCGGAGGCCTCCAGGAAATCAGCGGCTCTCGATTAGGATCGTTCCGCGCTCGTTTCACCTCTCATTTTCATTTCCCTCGACCCTCGCGAGCCTTTCTTTCGTGTCGCTTCGAGACGAACGTGCCCCGCGTTCCGGCCTTCGCAGATCGCGCGAGCCACAATGCAACTCGGCCCATCGTTGCCTATCCTGCAATCGTCGGATGAAAACCCAGCTGGCCGAACGGTCGTGGGCGTCGTCGCCTCACGATCCAGGAAAACGCCTTGGCGAGTGCTTCGAGAGCGCGACGCGAGGAATAAAAATGTTCCGTGCGGACGCGAGCGGAGAACCTGACGACGCGCGAGCCGAGGGAGGAAAATACAGCGATGAAAGAGGATTTATGGACAGAGCGCACGACGCTCGTCGACGAGGACATTTTTATTGCTCCGCGGAAAGTTGGAGAATTTTTTTTTCGTGATACAGAATACAAAAAGATATAGGAAGTCAGTGTAATTGGGTATTATTGTCTTTGGCAAAATTGGGCGTTATTATTGGTAGTGACGTAAGAAGTTGAGCCATTCGTTTCTCATTGGGTACCAACCGTAGAACTACTTCATTTTTATTACACCTTTTTTTTTTTTGAGGTAAAAAAAAAGTTCCGTTTAAGGTGTCAATTTTGCGAAAAAAATTGAGTGAGAATCGTCCAACACGAGTGTAACAAATGTGGCACAATGAGTCACCGTAGACTCCCTCATGGGCCACGCTGAAGCCACCTTTTTTCTCTCGCTTTCGCCGCAAAATAAATGAGAGACACAAAAGACACGTGTTTCCCCCCCCCCCCTCTCCCCTGTCCCCATGTTTACCCGAGTCCTGGTTAGCCAGTGTCGGACGGTACACAGAGAGTGCAGGATAATTTATCAAGTTATCGTGCGCGACCGAAAGGAGCGAGTGGCCGGCCGAGCGGGAAGGGAGGCGAAGGCACGGGGGGTGGGGGGGATGGGGGGTCGGGGGGCGATCCACGAGGTTGGTGAAAGAGTGAACAGGTGAGGCGAGGAGGCGAGGAGGGAGGAAAACCAGTCGCCTTGTTGGCGTTTCACGCAACCAACCGAGAAACGTAACTACCACGCGTTTCCCTTGTAATATCGATCGGTCTCGCACTCGCCCCTCGGGCTCTTTCTCTCGTCATGCCACTTGCCGACTAGCCTACTTTTTGTTCACGTCACACGTAACCCGACAATAGCGCCGTCTTTGCGTCCCACGCCGGCCGCTGTGACTTCCCCTGCATTTCGATCCGACGACTTCCATCGTCGAAAACGGAAGAGCCGCTTGCATTTTTCGTGGAACGGCGGCTTGAAGTGGTCACGGCGAGAGATGGTCGGACACGGTGGAGCCGATAAAAATAAATGCGCATGTCTGACCATTATTCGCTGTAACTACTGTGTTTTTTATTTCATTTTTTAGGGAGATTTTGGCTGCATTTTTGGAAGACAGAATTTCGAGGGAAAAACAGTAAATTCGTTATTTTCCCGTAAAAATCACTGTCTGACCATCACTCGACGTAACCACTGCGAAGCGATGGACAAAAAATTGTGCGGACTTGTTTTTTTTATTTTCGTGAAAAATGAATGAAAGGGTTTTTTTCGTTGATTTTTTTCTCGGTACGGGGAAGCGGCGTCAATTTAAAGGCGCAGTAGGTGCGGCCCGTGGTGGTCAGACCGATAAATTTGAGTCATGAATAACAATAGATTTATTATCGCCGGGGCAAATTTATACGCCCGACCATCACTCGCCGTAACTACTGCGGTGTACTAACGACATCGCAGTTGCAACTCCACTGCGGTTGGCGCGACAGTCGCAGCGCCCGATGATTCGTCGAATCCCCCGCTATAATTCCGTCATCGATCATTCCCGGCGAATTGCTCGATCTCTATTAATGGAATGTCCGGCCACTGTCAACGGTTTCCACTGGATTATTGATATGAATTCCACGTTGACGTTCAATCGAAGACACCGTGCAACAGATATATATATTTTTTTTATCAGAAACATTTCTAAAAACCATTAATAAATAAATAAATTGCATCTAAAAAATAAAAATAAAAAAAATTAATTGATAATAAATAAATAATTTCTAAAACCCATTAATAAATAAATAATAAATAAATAATAAATAAAGAAGTTGCATCTAAAAAATAAAAATAAAAAAATTGCATCGTTAGATGAGAAAAAAATGGATTTTCTATTGAAAATAAGGCAAATTCGAGGGTTAATATTGGCCGCGTTACCACGGCACTTGTGGCGCGCCCACCGAAAGAGTATGCAATAGGGGGTGGCTAAGGGGAAAAAACACGGGAAAGTTCTATCGCTGGCGGGTGTATGTCGATTCGCGGAGCTCTAATTTACATCGTACCCTGCGGTTTCTCGGTTATGCGGGAAATTGGAAATCTCTGCCCTCCATTATTCCCTTCCCGCTGTCGGCGAGCCCCCGCGCGCCCGCCCCTTCCGCACCATACGCCGCGGAAATTCCAAACCCGCACGAATTTTTCGCATCGCTTTTAACCCATCCTTATCGTTTCTCTCTCGACTCTCCTATTTCTGGCTCGCGCGTTAACCCACCGCGCTTCCCTATCGCCGCCCCTATCAAGTGGCATGAAGGTTTTATCGTGAAATCTTTCGAGTTTTTTTTTCGCTACTCGACGACGGACGTGACAATAGGGGTGGCGTTTTTTATTCACCATTTCGTTTTTGGCCAGGTGGAAAATATGTTTTGCGCCATTTGTGGAATTTCTTGTCGGTATCGAAAAAACAAAGTGAAAGACATTTTTTTGATCCCCAATTTTTTTTTTTTTTTTTCTTCAAATATATGTTTGGTTGACAAAATTCTACTTCTATATCTGTTTCTTTTAAAAAGTAGTTTCTCGTTTTTCCCGTTATTCCGATTAATCGAACAACGTAGGAAAATATCATGTTCACCCTCCTACGGATTCTTGCTGCAACTTTTAATTGAATAACAATGAAAAAAAATTCTGTTTCACATCGTATTCAATTAAATTCCACTCGATCCGTATGAAAGTTCCGTATCAGCGCAGGTAGAAAGGGTGACGGGGGGGGGCGGAGGGGGGGAGCGGTCTGACTGTCTGAATGTCAAACAATATCATGCTGGTAGCATTGTGCCTTTGTCAGGTCGTTAAATGACCCTATTGAAGTGTCAATCATCAACGAAACACACAAGAGGACGTTAATACTGTCTGTCTTGGCTGTGGGCCGAGAATTTTTATCGTCGAACACAGCTCGTATTTTTAATACAAAAGCTGCGCCGAAAAAGATTTTTTTCCATCGTTAGAGTTTTATTTTTTTCTTTTCTTAATTTTTTCTTTGCTTTGTGGAGAAACCACAAAAATAAAGTTTCGTCGTTGTAAAATTGGTTCATCGATGTATTTACAAACACGAGATTTTTCTTGGTGTAATTTCGAAGGTTCTCAGATAACGAGTACCCGAGGCTGCGAAAAGCAGGAACAGCTCTTGTCGATCGTGTTACCACCTTCAAAGTTTGCCAGGAAACAAGCGGAGAGACGAGGAGACGACGAAGAAGTTTACGAGCCTCGCCGGAGCCTCGCAAGTTTCCTCAATGAAACACGAGATGCTTACGCTGCACCGCGGAGTCTATTAAAATGTTATATAACACATATCATCCTCGTTTATTTTACTGTCAAATAATGCTATTAGACAATTAACAAAATATAACAATCTTGCGTATATAAAAATGTCCCACTGATGCAAGTTCTTTCACTGATAAAACATTAATAACAAAAACATTTTATTTAAAAAAATTGCTCAACGAAAACAAAGTAAAATTGTTTTTCTTCTCAGGATACTTCATCAAAATAAAATCAAGATAAAAAAACGAAGAATCTTGAATATTGCAGCCCTCATTTACTTTCCATTTGGATAAAGCCACGTCTAGGTGGACACCCGAGTCAGCGATTGTCGAGCACGCACTTACGTCCAAAGCACATACAACTTACAAGAAAGTATGTTGATCGATTTAGGCTTCCACTTAGAGGAAGCTTTGCACAATGGGAAAATACATGGCGACGCAACATGTGCCACGTTCTACTTTGACGTCTTGTTTCGTAACACAAAGAAAAAACTAATACAAATTCTTGAAATGTTGAACTGATACAAAATAGTGTACTCTTAAAAAAATAAGAAAAAAATATTGTTTTATTTGTAAGTTTTTTTTACAATAACAAAGTCGTGTCAGGATATTTTTTCACTTCAAATTTCAATCGCAGCTATTGTTGATATTAATTACAGTGTTAAATAATTATTCGCGTTATTAACAGTAAATGTTTGTTTACTTTCATTACCCTACGGTGCAAATAATAATACAACGGAGGACCAGAAGCATATTGTACCAACATCACGTTGGTTATTGAGCAATGCATTATCAGGGCGCGCGCTATTATTGACAGTCAGCTGGTAAATGACGCGGTTATTTGTTTCGACGATGCGTCCATTACCGTTTCTCCATTAATCAGCGTACGTTCTCGCGAAATTATAGGAATGCGCCGCGCGACGGCCGCGTATCAAAAGCGCGGAGGGCCTCGAGTACCACGAGCTCTCGACGCGCGTTCAATCCCTCGCGATTATTTGTCAAACATTCGCCGAAATATTGACGCATCGTCGAACAACGAATTAATAATAACAATAACAATAACACAATTCTGCGCGCCGTCGGACGTGAAAAATTCAATTATCGCATTATCGACGGTGAATATAACGCTGAGCTTTGAGCTTGCGACGCAAAAAAGCTCGATTATTATCAACTTAACGACATACTTAAAATTTATGAAAATTTATAATTGACAACCAATCTTATTCATTTTGATTTTAGTACACCAGTGAGCTTGCGGACCCAAAATGAGAAATTCATTAGAAAAATATACATTTTGCCAAAAACTTGGACAGTTTGGTCCAAACGAAAATCTTTCTACTTTTGATAACAATTTTTTGGGCACGAGGTTTTTTATCGCTTCTAATTTAACGAATAAAATTTGTAATACGAAAAAACATTTTCTCCTCCGAAAGCTCACTGCGGATTCAAAGGCCCGATATTCGACCATTATGAATATCACTGAGCTTTCGCGCCACTTGACGGCGCAACGCCGAGCTTGCAGCATTTTTATATTCACTTCCGAGCACTTTTTAAGCTCAATGTGTCACAAAAATATAAATTCGTTTTTCGCGAAAGCTTTGAGTGAGTCGGAGGGGAGAGGGTGGGTCGACAAAAGCACAATTGTCGACGAAGCTTTCGGGCATTGTTGCCTTGGAAATTTGCAAGTACGTGCAATACTTTCTGTAAAATAAAAATGTCTCGTGTTCGCGAAAAGCTTCACTATGTCAATTTCCACGGTTCTCGCGCCTTGAAACTTTTATCGCGCGTGAGATATTAACAATATTGCTCGCAAGCTCCTTTCGCGAAATTCCGCCGTTCAGGCGACCGCCACTTTCATGTCGTTTCATCGGCGATTTTTTTCACCCGACCCCCAAGATAAAAGGAAACGAGCGGGTGACTCTCGAGCAGAGCTTGCGAGCTGTCCTCTCTGAATGCTCTGCAAGCTCAGACATTTATAAGAGGCCATTTTTTTCAACACTTTGCATACATTTTGCAGTGAAAAAGTAGTTAGAAAAGCTTCATCAAGAGTAGCACTGAGCTTTCGAATAAAATTAAAAAAGCAGCGATAACGCAATATTTGATTTTTCAAATATTCGATCAATGTGTAATTTTCCACCGAGTCATATAAAATCATCTATTTTTTTTGTTTGTTTAATAAATAAAAGAGTAAAAATCGCCGAATGAGCTTTTTCCACTTCCCGGAATAACGGAGGGGGAAAAAATGCTATCGCCACCACTCGATTTTTCGCTCGATAAAGAATGTAAAAAATGTGAGACGGATAGGTCACGCTCCAACAATTTGCATTTAGGCTGAAGCACCCCATAAAAAAACGTCGATGAGGTGGCGAAGGTGAAGCGAGGCTGGGGATGAGGTGGGTGGTGGGACGGGCGGTGTAAGGGGTGGGGAGGAGGTGCAGGAAGTACGTACAAAAGCTCCGGGGGCTCCGGACGCTAGTCCTCGTATTAACGTTCACCGGAGCTCTCACTCGCTCCAGCACCGTGGGACGTCATGCATTTCTGATTTATGCCCGACCGATGCCCGTGAATTCATGCATATTTAGTCTTTGGCGCGAACCACCGGCAGAAGCAGAAGCACCGACGGCGCGAGCTACGTCTGTTTGGCCGAAACGTACCCGTGGCATCTACGCCGTATACTGACAAATTTGAATTCTCGACGGGCAAATCACGGCTTCATCAATCCGACCCTCGTCCCGTTACGAGCTCAAGAAAAACAATATATCATGCAAATATACATATATATATATTTTTTTTTTTTCATTTTGACAACAGGAAAAATTGTGAAAAATATTTTCCAACGTCAAAATTAGCGTGGGAATTCTCTGGACCAATTTATTGACGAGAACAATCATTTTATTAAGCAAATACAGTGATGACAATAAAAAACATGTAGGGCTTAACAAATTATTTGAACCGATAAAAACCCTTTTTTCAATTTGATTTATTCACAAACAGTGCTGGAAGAAAATTTCACGGCATTTTTTATTTTTCTCCCAAATGAAATTCGTAATCGCGAATTCCATTTGGGCGAAAGCAATAATGGCACTGTGAAGGACATTCGGTGCTCATCGGGAGTGCCGAAAACCATTAAAACCGGCGAAAGTTACAGTGGCAGGAGCGATCCGCGTCGTTAACGCCCGAATCGTGTCGCGAAGCAAATGCATTTTAATTGTTCGGAAGCTTCGGTCTCTTTTTCCTCGCCACTCGCGAGTCACTCGAGGCGGGCAGAGATCAAATGATTTTTCTGGGTGATTTTTTTTACCTTTCAACCTCCAATTCACGGTCTGACCACACAGTCCACAACTACTTGCGGCTCCGTCGTCTGATCTCGCGGCCACAGTTTCTACTGTCGAGGATTATTTTTTTCCTCGCCACTTTTGTGTTCAAGTGTCGGTCTGTCCACTCAGGACCGTTACTACTGGCGGTATTTTCTACTCCCGTCGTCTCGGGTCTGACCTCGTAGCTACTGGTTCTACTTTTCGGTAGCGTTTTCCTCCGCCATTTCGGTCCTCAAGAGGCGGCCTGACCACACACCGCCGCTACTACCGCCTGCGTTATCTCCTTGCAGCTTTTCTTGTCTGATCTCACAGCCGCTGGTTCTACTTTTAAGGCGCCTTTTTTCTTGCCGAGTCGTTGGTCTTGCCAATAACAACTTTTACTACTGAAAGATCTTATCCAAGTCCGGCGTCGCTGCCGCTGCTGCTACATACACATATATATATATGTTCCGACTTCCGGAGTGGCTTAGTGGCCGAGTGAGTGAGCGCGTGCCACGGCTACGAGAGCATAAAATGATTATGGGACACTTGAAAGTACCTGAGCCACTTGGCGCTACGCGGTGAGAAAATCTTTATGGTGAATACGTGCCCAGAAATTAAGTGTCCTTAACGCCCGATGGATCAACGTGTTTATCGGCGAAGGGGGCTAACACCGATCTGCTTAAGTTCGCTTTATGACGCGAGCGAGATAATGGGAATATTCTTCGTAATTTATGAGTCTGATGAACGCGGAGCCTTATTACCGCCTGGTGAGCCGCATGCACCTCCCGATGCACCAACCGCAGCTTAAATATATCATGCACTTCATATGTTATCGCGACGACGAGGGGGAGTTGCCCCTGTCGGAACGTGATAAGTGGATTATGTGTGAGATAACCAAGTAGCAAATGCCGTGACTGGTCAGACCGGAGAATATAGGGTGACCAAGTAGTGAATACCGTGACTCGTCAGACTTGCCAAAAAAATGTGAGACGTCCGAGTGGTAAATGCCGTGACTAGTCGGACTTGACAAAATGTAGGATAATCGAGTAGTAACGGCCGTGACTGGTCAGACTCGAGAAAACGTAGGATTATCGAGTGGGTAAAGGCCGTGACTGGTCAGACTCGGAAAAAAATCTCGTTATCCGCCGGACGTTCGTCGCACGTGAATTTTCCCTGCCGACGTTTTTTTTTCTATCGTACATTCGCCAGGTAGCTCTCGACCGAAATCACTCCGATACACTTTGACCCACTTGCCGATCGAGGCATCCACCGCTCGCGCTCGAAGTCAACACCAGTTGTCATCAGCCCGCCCGATACGATCAATAGAAGTAACAATCGATTGAAACAATTGAGGCGGTTAATCGAAAGAATTACCGGGGTGTAATTAGTATTTGCATAATTGGCCGGTTCACTCGATTATTAAAACTCAATTTCACCCGGGGAAAATCACGGGCACGTTCGTTGCAGTCGCGAATCGGATTAAATGTTAATAAAGCTCGTGAGGGGAATGAGATCGACTAAATTTGTGTCGCGACGTCTATTAGCGACTTCGCCTTGACCCTGGACCTCGTCGTCAATTAAATCGGTTATTCGATCTTCTGCACCCTCGATTTCTATGCATCAACGTACGTCATCGGGGGCGCACTCATACAGCGCGTACACCGGGACGTGGGACGTACACACGGTGGTTGTACATCTATAACGCGGACCCTCTGTTGCCACGATACCTCGGTCGTGAAACAGGACGCCGCGGTAATACTCCCTGCCTTGACCCATTTATGCACCCCAACAAGCACTCCTCTCGTCGTGTTTCAGCCTCGCGGATTTTTTTCCTGCCCAAAGAACTCCCTCCCGCAATGCCCTTGAGTGTAGTTTCACCGTCGCGAATAAATCCCCGAATGGCTCGCGATACTTTTTTCTCATAAATGTATCATAATTTATCAGCGAGTGATACGTGTTTTTTTAGATTCGGGCTTTTGCCCTTTTTGCAATAAACGTCGAACGGGCGATAAAATGCTCTGGGTGAAGAGTTACGACGTTTTTTATTTCGACGTCCGACGAAAAAATGCCTTCACCACTAATGGCGAGGTTTCAATTTTTTTTTTATTGGGCCAGCGATTTTTTTTTTTTACTTCATGAATTTTTATCTTTATGCCTGACGAATATTATCATTGTTACTGGTTTCGTTTTTGCCTCGTTTGATTCAATATCTGTTTTACCCTTTTTAGTTTCTCCACATATTTGTTTCTATTTAAAAACAAGACTGTGACTATTAAACTGTTTTGTTTGGATTTTCGAAAAGCACAAAATGCTCCCAATATTTTGCACAAATTTCGAAAAAAATTAATAAGCTCGGAGAAAAATTGGAAAATATTTTTCTCTGCAAAGAAAAAGGCAGCGAGCAAAAAGCGCGGATGAACAGTGTCGTAAACACCGGGGCAACAAGTGACAATATTATGACGCGTGACAACTCACCCGAACGGCACATCGGCAACTGCGCAGCTTTTTCCACTTCCCGGCTTAAACCAGCGTCCGGTATCACCATGAAGAAAAATTTCCGCCTCCCCTCCAGGCTCGGGATACTCAACACACACGTCTCACAGATGTCCAACAGTCCGCCGCTTCTTCGAGCAGTGGTGCAGGCAGTCAATAAAAAAAAAACCCGCCACAGTTTGGCTGACCAGAAAAGGTAAACACCACTTCAAAACATTTTGAGTGACGACAAAAAATCCACAAATTATTCACGTCAATGAATTTTCGCAAAATTGACAATTATTCATTATTATTATTATTATTACTACCGTAAAAAGTGATTTTTTGTAACTTATTTTTTTTGCGGGTTGTTTATTTTTTTAATACGTGAGAAGAAAAAAAGCATAAAGAATTTGGCAGTCGCTGACACGCGATGTGACTGTCCTCGTAACCGTGGAGCGCGTCGAAAGGTCGAAAGCTCGCGGGACCACTTGTAGCGTCGGACTGCCGAGGGGGTTGGTGCTCTCGCGGTGAGGAGCGCGCGGACTCGCGAGACGCTGGCGGAAGGCAGCGAATGACCGGGCGCGTAAACCAGACTGGCGGCACGGCAAACAGGTGAGAGGGTCGCGTGTCTCACTCGGCTCGCCCCCCCACCCCCCATCCATTTTCCCGCCCCCCACTCCGGGCCGCGTGGGCTCGAGGTGGGGTGGGGGGGGAGCTTTTTCGTTGAAATAAACCAACCACCATGTTTCGCCGTCCCCGTCTCATTTCCAACCCCTGGAGCCTCTCGCTCGCCCACGATCCATTCGGCTCGGCGCTCCTCTGTCCCCGTACCATTTTGCGCATCCCTTCGCCCTGTATTTTCATCCCTCCCGGTGCCTGCCTGGCATCCCTCGACGTACTTTGCAATTTTCCGCACCCTTTCGGTCTCGTGTTACGCGAAATTTGTCTGTGAATTTTTTTTTTTTGCAGTCTGTGAGAATTATTTGGTTTTTTGTTGGCCCTTCGAATTTATATTTTTTCTTTCGGTCTCGTGTTACGCGAAATTTGTCTGTGAGGAATTTTCTTTTTTTTTTGCAGTCTGTGAGAATTATTCGATTTTTTGTTGGCCCTTCGGTCATATTTTCGGCCTTTCGAAATTGTTATTTGCCTTCTTCCCGATTGTGTGGCATCAAATTCGTGCGTGATAATTTCTTTCAATTCCCTTTTGTAAGCCATTTCCGGATTTTAATCCTCCCTTCCAATTCGTCGTCGAAACCCTCGGAACTTTGCGTTGTGCTTCGACATTGAGTGACTTGAATTTTATCTGCAACATTTTGTAATCGTTCTTTGTGAATTGTGAAGCATTTCCTTATTTCAGTTTTCCCTCGCTCTTTCCAGCTTTGTCCCTCAAGAATCCTCGTCACTCGCGTCCCTCTTGGTATCCATCGCTCCTTATCATCTCGTCCCTCGGATGTCTCTGCACCCTTTCATTATCGCATAACTCAAGTTTCTTCTGTCCGATAATATCTTTTAATCTCTTTGGGGGTCGTGACCCTTTTCCAAATTGCCGTCCTCCCTTCCACTCTCCCCTCCCCTCGTCCCTCCCCGAAATTTCGTTGTTTGCATCCCTCATGTTTTCCGGCATTTCCCGCCGTCTCATCCATCGGAATCCTGCCCTCCCTTTCGCTATTATTTCACTCATCCCTTCATCCCTTTTAATCTTTTCCGCATCACGACCCTCTTCGGAATTCAAGTTCTCCCCTCCACTTTTCGTACTTGCCGAACTTTTGTTCTCCCTTCGAGTTTTCGTTGTTGCCCTCATTGTCCACCTCGGATCGTTGTATCCTCCTCACAGCGTCTTCATCCCTTTCAGATTCCCACAAGCGAGGCGCGCAGAGCTTCAACGCAATTGTTATTTCAGGCTTCCTTTCAGCCTGCAGATTCGTTGCGTTCCTCCTTTCCCTTGATTCCTTCCATCGCTCTCGTAATCTCGAAATTACTCCCTCATTCCGCGATTTTCCTGACCTCCCTCCTTTGACTCGCGGGAACCCTCGTGAACCCTCTCGACCGTCGCGTCCCTCCTCGCAATCTCAGGATGCGCTCCTTCCCCCAGCCCCCTCCACCTTCTTTTCATTCAGCAAGTGTACCCGAGGTTGTTGCAATACCCGAACGCACCCTTCGATCCTCCCTCCCCACGTTATCATCGCTTCCTTTGCCGGTTCATCGCCTCCTTTCCTTCTCCCTCGACGCGCCTCCCCTTCCCCCCTCGCGGCTCTCTCCTCTCCCTTCCACTTTTTCCTCCCCTCCCCCCACCCTTTTTCCTCCCTTTTTTCGTCCCTCTCCAGCGCCACCGAATGCACTCGACGCTCTTACCCTCGGAACTCACCCACCTCCCCTTCCTTCCCCCACGTTTCCTCGCGCAAATCGTCGAACGTGCGGGACCACAACATCCTTCCCCCATCTCATATCCACCGCCTGTGCATAATAATCCTCCCTTCCCCCGCGGCGAATTCTCGCGAGAATAACCCCGGAATGATGCCTCACGCTGAAACAGATGCAAATCTCTCTCTCTCTCGTTCCAGGGATCCAAACCGATCTCCTCGCTCTCCACCCAGAGCGACTGTTCGACACCCCGGCCGCAAAATCCCCCAAATTTTCGTCGGATCCGCGCGAAAGAGGAACCCGCGATTACAGAAACGAGCGGCCCTTCGCTCTCGTTGACGGAATCTCGCCTTCGAGTCACATGCAGCCCGAAATTCGTCCCTTCCCACGAATATTTATTTACTCATTTTATTTTTTATATTTTATATCTATTTTGTATGTACGATTTTTTTTTTTCGTATGCATCTTGACCGATTATTCGTTCGCCATTATATCACACTGTATTTTCAAGAGCTTGTCCCATTAACTGTCAAATAAATAAATAAATAATTAAATAAATAAACATTCGAGGTTCTCGGTGATTCGCGCCGGTGGGACGAACATCGGTAGAAAAGATGGAAAACGGGACGAGCGACGAGCGACTCTCCCCACGCGGCCTTTTCGTCGACCGGCTGCGGCAGGCAGCAACCCCGCCAGGCTGCAACACTTGGTGCTTCGAGTAACTGCCTCCTCCTCCTCCTCCTCCCCACCCTCGTCCCCCCCCCCCTTTTATCCCTTCGTCCCCCCTGCCTGTTTCCTCTCGGCAAAGGCTTCCCTCCCTTCCCTTCCCTTCCCTTCCCTCTGCCTTCCCTCGTCAGCCCCTGGATCTCAGCCCGGCAGGGGTTCCTCCGCGCTCCGCTCCGCTCCGATCTCCGCACCGTCCGCACCTACTCCCCTGTCCTCGACCGTCGCGCCTGCCTCCTGCCTCTGACTCTCTGCCGTCTGCCTCTCCGCATCCACGACTCGCAACGGCCCCACCAGGCGACGAGCCTGCGTGCGCAGCCCGACATCGATCTATCGTCCTCGCACCCCCTGCAGCCTCACCTAGAACCCCCCTCCCCCCGACCCCCACCCCCGACTCTCCTCCCTCTCGATACCTTCCACTATTTTCACTTTTCGTTTCCACGTTCCGAAGCGGCCGGAGCCTTCGGCCACCATTTTTCGCTGGATCGCGAGAAATATGGTTTTTTTCACCGGTTATCGACGGTCGGTACTGTGTTGACGAGTGGTGAAAATATACGGATTTTTTTGGTTGGGTTTTTTTGGGGGGTTGGGGGGAGGGTACGACGTTTGCTCACGTGGCATTTTGGTTTGTAACGCGAGTGACGCGTCGTAGAGGCGAATAAATTTGGCGAATTACGATCAGTATGCATGGGGAGCTGCTCCTCGCGAGCGTCGGTCCATCATCCCTTGTCGCCATTCACCGTATCCCTCGCCGCCTGACCCCCTCCTTCTCCTCCTCCTCCTCGACGACCCCTTTTCTTCTGGTAACCAAACTGGGAAAATCCAATTAGCTGGCGTTTGAGCACTCTAAGCTCTCGGTCTTTGCGCACTGCAGGCTCGCCTATGCCAACCGTACGACGAAAAACACGTCGTTTCCAACCCCGAGGCTTTGACGCGCGCGGACCCTTTTGGCTGCCGCGTTTCAGCTCAAATCTTCAGCGACCGCTTCTTATTAGGATCACTTTCTTGGAAGGACGCCGGATGCTATGCGGCAGCTATTTGCGTGATGAAATACCTCACTTTTTATTTGCCAAAGTATCATTTTTCTTTAAATTCCTCTTTCTTCAATTTTTTTTCTCGATCAAAATATTGAATCACCATTATAAAGATAAGTATTTATTTTCGAGATTTCAATATTGTCGTGCTGATTTATTTGTTTTTCAACATTTTGCGAATAACAAAATGTTTATTTAATATCGAGGTGTCTGAGGATTTTGGTCGTTGGTCAGACAGCCGTTTCCACTTGGAGGCCCGGCGTGTATTTTTCTTAGAGTTATTCCCACCGAGACGGAGGAGGAACGCATTATCCGGAAACGAATCGTCTCGTGTTTCTCCACGAGTCTCAAGTTGTCACGGATGATCGACTTTATTCGACGGCATCGACGCTGCCACTCGCGCCGTCGGAGCCTCCTCGACGTATTTTTGTTCGTCCTCTCGCGGATGGCGCTGCACACACACACACACACACACACACACACGGCTCACTCGATTTCTTCGGCTCGCTCTTCCGTGCGCACATCGCGGCGACGCCGAGCGCAACCGTTCCCAGTCGAATGCCGGAAATGACGAGGACGATACAGACGACGCAATAGAGCCAACGATTCAGAATAAAATAGATGTACGACATGGTGAAGAAAAAATGAAAAAAAAATACAGATGAAAATAAATACACCGGCTGAATCGTTGCTGGTGATTACAGTGAAGTCAGGGAGAAAAACCGCGAGAACCAAAGTCGCAATAAATAAATTTAAAAAAAAACTGCAACCAAAGGGATGTAATTTTTTTTGTAATAAAAAGAATGTTAAAGAGTTAACAGAATTTTTTTTGCCAATAAACATTTCGAATAAAAATTGCGTTATCTCGTTCGCTCATTAAAACTGTTTTACCTTTGCGGTGACTCGAGAATAGTCGAGAACAGCGGAACGAAAAAAAAGTTCCTACGTCGAACCCGAAGTAACTTTTATCCGATTTTTTTTTCCTTTTTTTTCACCGAGGCTGAAAATTTAGTTCGCTCGCGCGCCCGACGCTCGGTCGTTCGATGCACCAGCGACTGTCTGAGATAGTGAGCGATAGAGTTAATTACGCGAGGGTAGGAAGGACTTGGAACCAGCTGCGAAACTCGAGTAAATTAAAAAAAGAAAAAAAATGTTCAATTCCAATATTATCGTAGTGGAAAAAATTCTCGCACGTAGCTGCGGAATATTCCAGAATTATTATTATCATTGAGTCATTATTTGCCGTCAAGAATGTCACGTGACATTTTTTTATTTGCACGTGTTTTTACTTCCAGCGCCTCTGACATTTATTTTTCGATATTTTTGTTGTTATCAATTGTTGACTTTTGTCATTTTAATTGTCTTTCCGAGCACGCAGCGCGAAGGGCAGATCGAAGCCTACCCTCCCCGGGGAGATAATAGTCACAGGGGTTGGTTGGAAAACGAGCTTTAACGGGGGGAGAGAGAGAGCGGCGTGTATATAGTATATGTGGGCAACTAAAATGGAGATAAGTCGTCAAGATAAACGAGTGTAGGCCAACTGCTGAAGGGCGCGAGGAGGAGGAAGGGGGAAGGGGGAAGGGGGTCGGGGGTGCCATCGACCCTAGCGCGACTCGAGTCGACCCCGCCTCGACCTTACGACGTTTCTCACCTGAAGCGAGTTATCAAAAATCGCGTTCGGTGGAAAAAGAAATAACCCAACATTTAGCGTCAAGGTAACGTTAAGTTTATCGAACGAGATTTCGCCCTCTCCAACCCTCATTGTCTCCCTCGGCTCTTTTCATCATCCCCCTAATTAATCTCTGATTAATGCATATTAATACCCGCTAATCACCAATTTGCAGGACGTATTTATTATTTAATCCGCCCGCCGAGCCTTTTTCCCCAAGGGGGGAGAGGGGGGGGGGTGAGACGGGTCATCATCCCCCGCCGCGGGAGGGTCGTTTCGCCGGCGCAATTTGTCTTCCCGGGGTTCATGATTCTTTCATGAACACCTCGTTTATTTTACTCTCCGGACTCTGGTGAATTTTTCACCCCGCATTATCCACTCTTATCGAGGGATGCGCGACGCTGAAAGTAAAAAAAAGCCATTGGAATTTGTTTACAAAAAAAAATTGTAACAAACTAAATCCGATCATGTGAAAAAAAAAATCGTGGATGAAAAAATGTATGGAAAAATTTGAGAAATTATTTTTTTTACACGAGAATAATTTTTTTTTTTTTTTTTTTTCTTGTAAAAAAATGTACCAATTCGACGTCGATGTTCGCCGCCAAATTGGTGATGGTAATGAGTCTGAGAGACTCGGAGGTCGAGGTCCAGTTTTCACCGGGGCCGACAGCGGCGAAGCCTCCGTGAAAGCCAAGTAATTACGAGCTGCGAAAACGGTTCGCCGAAGCTTAAGCAGCCTCCGTCGGCTAACCCCTTTCCACGTTCACACGTACACAAATATAAGCACACAAACACACACACTATATATTTTGCCAAACACAAAAGAGCCCTGATCTCGGGACTTTTTGTTCGGCCCTCGACCGGAAGGCAACGGCCCGGCAAACAACAATCATTCCCACAGCTCACGTCCGGTTTGTCTATAGCGTTTTACCACTTAAATTTCTTCTTTTTTTTCTTCTCCGCCCCGACTGACCATGACGTCTCCCTCACTACTTCCAACAAAACTGTTTTTAATGCTCGCAAAATGTGACGTGTTTCAAAGACTTCGACTGTCGAACACTCGCAACGACCTTTTCAACGGCAAACCGGTATTTCAAATGGCACGCATGACACACTAAAAGTTTTGCACATCGCATTGGACGTTTTTATTGATTTTTCCAGAAACCGACGAGCAAAACTAGCGCAACTGACGAGCGAAACTAAGTGAAAGACCGGCGAAGCGCGTGAGCCACCTTAAACCGCCGGTGTGATGTATAAACCGGGGAAACAGCGCGAGAAATACATAGGAAAGGCCGAAATTTACCTAGCAATACATAATAATTATCATTGTTATTGGAATAATAATCAATGATAAATAATTATGATAATCCATTGTGACAAACGTGAGCGACAATTATGCGCTGTCCGCGACTGTGATTGTCGCGCGTCGTCCTTGGCGTATTATCCGGTGCGACCGGCAAACATCGAATGCCATATAGTTGTGGTCGGTCACCGCACACTGTTTCCTTCACCGGATCGTCTCCCGTCCTCCATTATGCCATATTCCGAGCGCTTCCACTCTGTCCACCCTCAATCAATCGTTCCTCCGCAATCTCACTCGTACCCGACGGCAGACGATATCAGCCGCGAGCTTTCGACCTTTCGGCTTCGCCGAAAAACACCGAGAAATCGGGAAACATAAAAAAAAATGTCCATCAATGAATTCCATTAGAAAAATATTTATTTCATGTTCACTTGCGGCTGCGATTGGGACGAGAAGCCGGCGAAATTGTAGGAAGGAACGTCGTGACCTGTCTGACCCATACTGACCGTTTCTACTATTTCAATGAATATCAAAAATAAGAATAAAAATCGGCAACGTGTCTGACCCATACCGACCGTTTCTAGTTTTTCCAAAGAATTAAAAAATTAAGGATAAAAACGCGGTGGCCCGTCTGACCCGTACCGACCGTTCCTACTTTTTTAAAAGAATATAAAAACTAAGAATAAAAACGCGGTGACCTGTCTGACCCAGACTGACCGTTTCTACTTTATTCTTCAAAGAATAATAACCACCATTACGTGGCCATTCCTTTCGCCTTTGGTCACCGGGCACTTCCACCGTGATTGCATACAGCCTTTACAACTCAGCGCTATCGCTAAACTCGTAATTTATAATTCATAATACAACGCGCGGGGGCCGTGCGTGCAGGAAGCGTTTCCACGTCTCGACGCGGTTGACAGTATATATTTTCAGCTTTGAAATAATACGCCGCACGGTGAATTTGCAGTGGCAACTCGCGCGGGGGGTTCATTAGTATTCCGTGCAGGCGAGTAAATAAATTCAGTCACCTTAACTCTCACCCCTCCACCCCCCCCCCCTTCTGCCCCTTTTCACCCGCCACCCCTCCTCTTTCTCTCTCTCTCCCTCTCTCACTCTCAACTTTTTCGACTTTCCGATCCCAAACACGATTTTATTTTTTTGCATCACGTTACATCATACGCTTCGGGATTACAAAACTTTCGACAAGCCCTTTTCATCCCCCATTTCAGTCGCGAAAAAGTCCTCGCGCCGCTCGCCGAACGTTTCGCCCCGAAAAATTTGAATATATATTCAGAGTCACGAGGGCCAGACGCGTGAGAATTTTACGTTCGAGTGGAAAAAGCGTCAGGTCTGTTTTTTTTATTTTTTTTTATTGGAGATCCGAATTCGAATTTTAAAACAATATTTATCGAAACACTTCGGTCGAGGAACTCGCTGGGTTGTGTCAACAGTTTCAGTTTTAAGCTCAAATTCGTGCTTGCGACTTACCCTCTGATGATAGTGGAACACAGAGGGTAAATAAAAGCAACGTTAGAAAGTCCTTCTGGACGCTTCTTACTTTCCCGCAAACGATAACACAGACGTCCCAATCGTGGGTCTCACAGCGAATGCGAAAACCTGTTTTCATGGACCATAGGGCGAAACGTAAAACGACGAGGAGTCATTTGATGAGGCCGACCATCGCCGAAGCTGCATCACCATTACAATTTACGACCACAGCCCCAACAACACAGTGAAACCTTTTTTTTTTTTTTTTTTGTTTCACACCATACGACAATTTATTTCTAGACTACAAAAATTCCCCGGGAAAGACGCTTCGAGTACAACGTCCTTAGTCGTCGACGAAGACGCTTCCCTGCAGTACCTCCAGCAGTACCTCCACCACGTAGATGGTGGCGGTCGTCGATCGCGACACGCCGACCAACGAACCCCTCTCCAATCTCGTAAAATTATTGCCCGAGAGATCGAGATTCGTCAGCTTCCCCAATCGCCGAAACGCTCCTCTCTCGATTTTCGTGATCTCATTGCCGGACACGCGCAGAGTCCTCAAATTCGGCAACTCCAGCATCTCCTCGTTGAGCTCCGTCAGCCTGTTGTGGGCGAGATAAAGCGCGTGCAGCGTCGGATTGACAAAGTATTCCCTCTCGATCCTGGAAATCTTGTTCTCCGACAAGTTCAGCGAGTACTTCGGGACTCCGGTGAAACTTCCAGCCTCCAGGCTCTCGATTTCGTTGTACGACATGTCGAGACTCCTCACGGTAGCGGGAACGCCCTTCAGGGTGTCCTTGGTGATGTGGGTGAAGTTGTTGGCGAGCAAGTTCAGAAAGAGGAGATTATTGAGACCAGCGAGAACGCCACTCTCCAGCCTGCTCAGTCCGCACCGGTTCAGCTCGAGGGTTCTCACCTCCCCAAGGTCGTCGAACGCTCCGGCCTCGATGACACTCAGGCGGTTCATCGACAGGTCGAGGTGCTGCAACGACCTCAAACCCCGAAATGACGCGGCTCCCAATTTGGTGATTCCATTGTGGCCCAGGTGGAGATACAGGAGGTGCCTGAGGTTCTGGAAACAATTTGGCTCGAGGTCGCTCATCCCGTTTGTGTAGAGGTACAGCTCCGTCAGGGTGGACGGCAGATTCCTGACGAACCGGCAGTCGGTAAAATTGTTTCCCGTTAGAACCAACTCCGACAGCCGAGGAATACCGTCGAAGCTTCCGGCTGGAATGTCTCTGAGGTCGTTTTGGGAAAAGTTCAGGTGGATCAGAAACTCGTTCTTGATGACTCCGGGCTGGATACGGTCGATCCAGTTGAGGGCGAATTTCACGAACTGCACCGAGGACGGGAGATCGTTGAGGAGATTCTCGGTGATGTTGACGATGTCGTTGTTCGACAGGTCGATCGTGCTGAGGGCTGGAAGACTCGACAGGCGATACCAGTCACGATCGAAGCCACGGATGCCCAAATTCGTGAGGTCGACGCTGCGGTAAAGGGAATTCAGAGGGACCTCGCGACAATTTGGGGAGGGCGAGGATTCCGACATGACGCTCAGGCGCTTCATGGTGCCGTTCTCGATGCAGGCCTCGACTTTGACGCTGGTGTCCAGGTGGGGCGAGTCCCGGAAGCGCCTGTGGAGCGCGCGTTCGAGACGCGTGCACTTGGTGCTCTCGTCGATGAGGGTCGAGTTGTCGGCCGGGAGATCCTCGATCTCGATGTGTGTGAACATGGGCATCCGCAGGCACAACGCCTCGATGTCGATGAGGATGGGCGTCATGGGTTCTGGAATATCGTTCAACAATCAACATCGGACGAGTCATTTTTGACTTTTTCGACAATTTTCAACGCAAAATCCCGGACGAGAACGGAGAGAGACAAAATGGCGAAACAAAATGGAGAAATTCAAAATGGCGAACCAATCCAAAATGGCGGATTAAAACGAAGAAAACGAAAAATTCTTCTGTGCGACTAAAATTAAAAAAAAAAAAAAATTCTGAGCAACAACATCGGGCCGAAAAAAATGGGAAAAATTTGTAACCGGAAGCCAATGAGTGAATTTGAATATTTACGTACTTGGTGTTTCCGTGAGGTTGTAGAAAGCGGTGTTGGTGAAGAAGTACATTTTTTGCATGGATCCCTTGAGGATGAAGTCACAATTCTCGTGGCCCGCAAAGACTTTTTCGTATATCTCGGACAGCGGGTTGTTCGAAAGGTCGACGGTCCTGAGATTTCGCAGGCCAGCGAAGACGCGGCCAACGTTGACTATGCGGTTGTTCGCCAGCGAGATATACTCGAGGCGTCGCAGCCTCTCGAACACCTTCTCGGGGAGTTTGTCGATCGAATTGTGGGACAGATTGAGGCTCGTCAAATTGACGGCGCGTTGGAAGGCGTTCTCCTCGATTCCACTGATATTCCGTCCGGAGAGATCCAACTCGGTGGAAACCGACGTCAGCTGGACGTTGATCAACGTATTGTCGTCGGTGATGTCGATCCTGTGACCCATGATATTCAGAGATTCTCTCGCGGCGAAAACCACGGGAATTATCAACAGTCCCAACAGCAACATTTTCACCCTTCGATTGTCGATCTTCAAATCTGCAATTAAAAATTAGTAAAAAAAAATGTAAACCTTTTTTTTAGTACAAGAAAATTTTTATAAAGCAACAGAAAAAATATTTGAAGATAAAAAAAATGGCGTCGGTTTTTTTATATTAAAAAATAGATTTTATTTCAATATTTCAAATTAGTTTTTTTTATGTTTTAATATTGAATTTTGAAATATTAAAAAAAACATTGATGTCTTGTAACTATAAGATTTTACCTTTGTCAATGATTATAGCAGGATTTTCCGCGAGTCGTTGAACGCTGCAAGTTTCACTGGTAAATCTCGACCGAGCCGCGCAAAGAATGAATGAATCGTCCGACGCGCTGAAACGTAATTAAGTAGTAACGGACCTTGTGTTTCCCGACGCAATTAACTTATATCAACCGCGGTCAATGACTTTTGACATGAGATTAAAAATCTCCCCATTTGGATATTCCCACTATTGACCAGAGTTTCCGTCTGTCGAGATTCGCAATATCCTCAAATAATATGATTAAAAACAAGAATTTTATCAGAAACATTTTATCATGAATAATAACAGAAAATTTGTCGGACTCAGAAATTTTTTTCTGTCAGCGACAGAAAATTGTCTCGTCGCTTTTGATGTATCGAAATCAATGGCTATAAAGATTGAAGGCCTCATACATCTTTCTATGGATACAAATTGTTCATCATCAGTCGAACGAGAAGTGTGCGACTGTTTATTACCGGCCGAGCGGAAAAGATTTCTTACCGGCCGAACAGTTGTAACTTTGCTTTTTTCGCAAATTGAGGAAGACTCGATAATTCTCGGTCGGTAATTAAAACTGCAAGAGTGAATCGGACTCGGTTGATAACAAAAGCTATAATATCGACCAAACTTCTCTTGCAGTTTTTGTTACCGACCGAGTCGCATTACATTCGATACAATTTCGGGTACGCGTAAAAAAATCGAAATAGAAAAACCCAATCGAAATTCAAATCGTTCTCCAGTATTTCTTCCCCTTATCGCGCTAAACTTAACTTGTGACCCAACACCGAAATTCCCGTGGTCAACTCTGATTATCTCAATTACTCGTGACTCAAATGTTATCGCATCTACAGCCTACACGCTGTATATTCGCTAAATATAGAACCCGTTGAACGAAATTGAGTGATTTCCGCTGGCTTTGCAATTCCGGAAATGATTCTTTCAACCGAACTCTCGTGGACGATCTTTCACCTCTCGATCATTGTAAACGTCTTTTTCTACCATTACAATCGTTTAATAGGAAAATTTACTTTCCAACTTTTTCTGTTTTTTTTTTTCTTCTTATTTTTCTCGAATCACTCGTCAAATCGATATCAGTGTCAGAAAAATAAGTTGCGGGAAAAAGATAAGAAAAAAAAAGACGAAAACACGCGAAACGAAGAACAGAGAAAGAAGGAATAATCGCCGCTACTCCTCGCTTGTTTTCGAAGCAATCTTTTAATATAGCAACATAGTCAGTCTTACAATAATAAGCCAAAAATACAATCTATTATATCAAGCCGTCTTATGGGAGATCGGGTGCGAAGATTCGTCGGTCGTCGTCCTTCTCTTCTCCGCCAAACGTAATAGTAATTACAATTACCGTAAAAATAATAATAATAATTATATAATTGTACGATCGACCGGAGGCGGCGCGCGTCCCGGTCGACAAATTATTCATGCTCGATTCATACGCAATTTGTTGTTAAAAAAACGGAATTAATAATCATAATAATTACGCTTCTCCACCGCTCTCCCCGTCGCTCGTTCACTAGATTCTACGAAAATTTAAAATCGAATTTTTGTTCTCTCTCTCTCTCTCTCTCTCTAATCGCTAAACTTCCTCCTCTCTTTCTCTCGCTCTCTCGTTCTCTCGTTTCTCGCTTTCTCTCGCTTCATCTCTCACACACTCGAAGCACGTATATTCTACTAATTGTGTCTGTACACGCACGTGTTCCGAGCAAACGCACCCGTCTCCCACTTCGACGTCGAAGAAATTTTACAATTTTACACATAATCTATGCTTTACTTTATTTTCACTGTTTTTTTTTGTTTCCATCGTTTAGCATTTTTTTCGTTTTGTTCCATTTTCTTTTTTTTTTTTCGTGCGCGGCCGTCGCGAATTTCCGCTGGAAATTCGGCGAAACGACGCGACGCACCTGCCAAGCTGTTTAAGCTATTAAAATAATAATAATAATCGTAATAATAATATTAATAACTAATAATAACTAATTAAATTAAATTAATACAACGTTTTTTTTTCTCCCTCTTTATTTCCTTCTCTCAGGCTCTCTCTCCCTCTCTCTCTTTCTCTCTCGAACGTGGATTACCTTCGCTTCCTCAACGCCGAGTGCGAAGTTCGCGGAGCGAAAAATGCGCGAGAGGAGAGAAGAGAGAGAGAGAGAGAGGGAGTGGCAAGGAAAACGAGAGATTACGTTACGACGCGCGACAGCCAAATTCTAAATAAAAAATAGATTATATATTGTACATTTCGATTGATCGATTAAAAATTAGAGAGCGAGAGAGCGAGCGCGCGGAGGCCGAGGGAGGACTTCGCCGACCTCACGACATTTGAACCGCGGCGACGCTCGGCTCTCGTGCCTCGATTTTTCACGCGGAACTCGTGAGATACGTGGGAAAAAACTCATACAAAATATGGCCGATAGACTTCCGCGAGAAAAATTGACGAGTCGAGCGGTCGCGGCGGTCGAAATTCTCTCGCCCCGTGATTAAAAAAAAAAAAAAGGACAAACGGTGACTATTCGCTATAATCGAGGGCCGAGAGGAACGCTGCGCGAAAAATCGAGCTACGCCGATTTATCATCGAACTCTTCGACTTTTCGACGAATTGAGAACATTTTCTCCGTCGTCGGGGAATAAAAAAAAAATAGAAACGCGCGCAACGCGCTCCTCGCCCGTCGTGAGAAGTAAAAGAAAAACTGGGCAAACGGGGAGGCGGAGGGGTGACAAAATGGTCGATACAAATATATAGATATATTATAATATAATAGATAGTTATTTGATGAAACATTTAAAGCCTTACGTAAAATATACAATGTTCGTGTAATTTTTTTTTTCGTATTTTTCTTCTACTTTTTTTGTTATCCTCGTGTCTTGTGTGGGTGTGCGTTTTTTTTTGTTTCGTGTCTCGTTGGGCGTTCTTCGTGCATTTTTGTTTTCCACTCTCGTTCGCGTTCGCTCGACTTTGCGGAGCCACAAACGCGCGCTCTTTTGGTGTAGCGTTCGGTTTTTCGCGGTCTCTTCTCGCCGCGCGGGCGAAAGGACGTTTTATTTATTTTTTTGTTCGTCCCAAAAGTCCGACTGTGTCCGTCGCGACGCTGAGACAGTGCGAGAAAAAATCCCAAACGCGAATACACCGAATTGTAGAATTGGTTGAATTTTCCGGTAATTTTTAAAATTGTTTTAATTGAAAATAAGAAGCCCACAATTTCCGGCATTCGCGCTGAGCGATTTTTTCACACGATCGAAGCAACGCGACGAGCACTTGAAGCGGGACTCGCGACACGATTTTTCGTACAGCGGGGGGAAAAAATAAAACGCCCTTTTGTCGGGGCTGAGATCGGTGGATAATCGTCGACGAAAGGCGGAATCCGCTTCGCGTCGTTGGTTCACTCGGCAATACAGTAATAATTAGTGTTTATAGTATAGCGTGTCTTGTATCATTAAATTTGTTTTTTTATTCGCAACGTGTTTCATTTTTTTCCTCCTCGTCTTTCGTATCAAATTCTAAACGAATTTAGCTACCGGTAAAAATTTGTTCCAATCGTCAAGCGCGTTCGTTGCGGTGCTTTTTTTGTTTCGTTCGCGAGAATTTTCCTCGGCAGGAGATATGCATTTTGGTCGGGGGCAAAAGGTGCGAAATATCCTCGACGCGCAAAAGTCGCTCGGTCAAAAAAGGGCTGAGTGTAGACTCGAGTAGTAGCAAAAAGGGGGGCGTGGGGTTGCTAGAGTTCCGAGGCCGTTCGCGGTCTCTCCCGCGGGAAACGCGGCGACGTAAAATCGTCCCGCGTTTTCGCCGCGAAGGTCGACCAAAGGAAAAACGAAAAGAAAGAAAAGCGAATTTTTCTATCGATACTTTCGGCCCCCAGAACTTTACGACGTACTTTCGTTAATTTCTCACTTGTTTCCTCGTTTAAGAGAAAAAGAAAAACGTTATCAAACCCGCGTCGAAAGATCGACATTCGATTTTCTTAGCGCGAAAATGCAAAAACCTCGCGGGAAAAGTCGTTGCTCAATTTTTCAGCGGTTAGAAAAAAAAACGAAAGATCGACTTTGCGGAGCATTTAGTAGTTGATTAGCGATGGCAGGCGTAATATTTGATAGTAGTAATAGTGATTAGTAGATTTTTCCTCCCAGCGGCAGCGCTTTTAGTGATTAATCGTAGTAGAAAGTATTTTATGTTTTCCTTTTTTCTTTATTCTTATAGTTCTTTATTTATTTTACGTAGGTTTTTTTTCTTCGCATAGTTTAATTAGGTAAATAGAGAATATTGTTCGTGACGTTCTGCGTTTTTTATCTTCGTTATTTCTTTTTTTTTGTCTTTTCGTTACTCGTTTCGTGAGAAAAAAAAGGATCAACTGATATCCATATTACTCATCCGGTTACTCTCGTTCATCATTCATGGTATTAAAAATAAAATCGTGTTTCTTTTTTTCTTTCTCTCTTTCGTTCTTTCTTTGTCCTCCTCACACTCGTCTCCTCTTCGTTCTGCAAACTACTTGTGGACCGCGTCAGAATTGATATTATTTGGTTGATTATTTATCCCTCGTCTCACACGTTTTTCTTTCTCCTTCCTCTCCTCCTCTCCTTCCACTCTCACTTCTCTTTGACTCGAGTCGCGAACGCTACCGGCTTTTGGGGGTCTCGCGCGCTTTTGCCGCAACTTCACTCCCGAGACCCCCTGAAATTCGAACGCGAATGATTTTAACTCTTTGTTCTTCCTCCTCGCTCTCTTCTTGTTTCTTGTTGTATCGATCGTTCCCTCGGTGTTGTCGTGTGTCGTGTATACTCTACCCCTCCTCGATCTCGACGGACGTCGGCTTCGTGTTTAGCTCCCTCTTCTCGCTCGCGATTCAGCTTGACTCCTTTTCCTTCGAATCTGCGGGGAAAAACCAGAGAGACGTTCGTTAAAATTCCACATGAAGTGTTTTCGTTACTCAGGGATTTCCGATTCTCAGGGACCCAACGATTATGGATTTTTTTATAACATCCACAAGGGGGGACAATTCGTTGATTGAAAAACTATTTTAGGCATCGGATTAACATGAACTTTTTTTTTTTTCTCGACGATTAAAAGTGGAAAAATAACTTACCGGTATCAGATTTGTCCTCGGACGTTCCGTTGGTCAACTCCGGCTCCTTCTTCTTCTCGCCCTCGTCCGATTCGACACTCGAGGCCTTCTTGTCCTCCTGGCTCGCGGCCTTCTTGTCCTTTGCCTTGCCCTTGGCCGGGGTCGCGGGCTTCGGCTTCGGCTCGAGGCTCGGGTCCAGCACGATTTTGCCGATGTTCTTGCGGTCGTGCATCTTCTGCATCGCCTCGGCGACGTCCTCGAGCGCCCACGTCGAGTCCACGCGGGGCTTTATCTTGCCGTCGCTCCACATCTGGTACACCCGCTCGACGGCCTTTCGCACGAAATCGTGGGCCCCGTGCTGGTGCATCAGACGACGGAGATTCAGCGCCGACAGCGTCTTGTTCTCCTCGAAGAGCTTTATCGGCGACACCTTGTCCATCGTCCACCACTGAAAACGTCCCAAAGTTCTTTTTTTCTATTCTTCCGTTCAAAGAGTTTGTGAATGAAGAGAGAAAAACAAAACAGGGTGACTCACGTATCGGGCGACCGAGAAGAAGCTCTTCGTCTCGCCGGTGACGACGTTGCTCGATCCGTAGAGAATGTATTTTCCCATTGGCTTCAGGAGGTTAAAGCCTTTGTTGCACTCCTCTCCGCCCACGCAATCGAGAACGATATCCACACCCTCCGGGGATATTCTGCGAGGTCAAACGAGCCAATGGATTAGCCGATGTCGAATTATTATTATAAAATAATTATCATTTTATAAAATTATCATTTTATAAAATTAATTTTTACTAAAGAATTATAAAATTGTGAATCCTCAGTGAAACTCACTTTCGAACTTCCGCGCTGTAGTCGCTGCCGCGCTCCAACAAATGGTCGATCGTGCCGGCTGCCTTGAGCTCCTCGTGTTTCGATTTACTGCACACACCGAAAATCGTTACGGCGTCGATCGTCTTGGCCAATTGCACCACCGCCTGACCCTGTGAAACGAGAAAAGACAAAACTCCATATTTAATTACTGAAACATTTCGCTCTTCACCGCTTCAACGAATTTCGCTGAGAAAAACACAGGTTTTTATTTTCGATTCTTTTAAAAATGAAAAAGCTGTTTTTATGAAAAATTCCGTCTGCAGCTTTTAGCCTGGCTACGAAGACGACGTCGGAACGTCGTCCGGAGGAATTCGAGGGGGAATGTCGAGCTTCGACGCTGATAAAGGTTCTTTCATACGGACTAAGAGACAAGGCGATCGCCTGTGTGGTCTTTTCTGGCTTTGAAAAGCGCGAACAACAACGAAAAAACGAGCAGAGAGAAAGCGAACGGAAGACAGCGGGGCGCAGTTTGCGCCGTGGATCGCGTGAGACGCGCGAGATTTTCAACAGAAGTGGCCATTCATTATTTCCTAGAAGGGCCCGGCTACTTCTCTCCGCTCGCTTTGTCGATTCTTTCACGCGTCGAGATCTCACAACTGACCCAATACTTAACATTTTTCCACGTAAAACACTATCTTTTTAGAGAAAAAAAGAAAAAAACATTCTCAGTGATTTTTAGCAACCTCCGAGTGTTTTTCTTTTTAAATGGAAAAATGTCTAAAGTACCAATCGATTTTGCTTTTTGAATTTTTCGCAGTTACGAAAAATACACAATAGTATTGAGTGACCGTCGAGAATCCGGAAGAGTCGCGGATGCACTCGACGCGTCGAACGAGTCTCGATTGTTCGCGACTGCCGAACGTTCCTCCAGAATTTTCTCGAGGAGCGCGAGATACTTGGATAATACATCAAGAGGGTCTGAGCTTCCGCCCGAGAGGGCGAGATGACCAGGAGTCAAGTGGATCTGGCCTGCCCCCCCGGGTTCGTCTGAAAAGCCAGTCACGTCCTGGTGGAAGTGGACGACGCGCCGAGGAAGCTCGAGAGAAGAACCACTTGTCGTCGTCACTTGAACTTCGTCATTCCCTCGTCCTCTCGCTCTCCTTCCACCTTAATTATTTTCTCGCCGTAGATTGCACTTTTTTTTAGGAAAAAAAAAAACAAATTCATCAAGGAAGAGCGATGGGCGAAGTTTTCGCGAGTCATTTGTACGTTGAGTATTAAAAAAAAGAATCCTGTACTTTAAATGCGACAAAAATGTCGTATATGAAAAAGTTAAAAAAATATTTTGCACCCTGAAATTAAGATGTATGTCAAAGATTTAGAAAATATATTTTGTACCTTAAGTGCATGAAAAGTATTTGGTAACCTGAGTGCTGAAAAAAAAACCGAAGATGAGGATACTGTTTGAGCCCGCTTAAGGGCGTTGCAGGAAGGCTTTGAAGCGCCACGTGGCGCTCACGGGGCTGAGGGGGTTGGCAACCCAGGAGTCCGGCTGCTCTCAGACGGGCGCGGTCGGTGGTCGATCGCCGGAAACCGAGGGATACAGGGTGAAACGCGTGAACGCGCACGTACACCAATTTGTCAAAAACAGAGAGAGAGAGAAGAAGGAAAAGAAACATCTCCGCGAAACTCCACCACGAATAAATGTCAAGTCGTACAAATTTGGCGAAAACCTTCGTAATTTCCGAATATCAAGTGATTTCTCACTGGATTTTTTACAGAATTTCAAAGCCAGGCCCTCAAAAATCGTAAATTTTTAGAACGGTATCAATTTCGTTTTTTTTTTTTTTTTTGCGATTTTTGGGGGTCTGACTTTAAAATCCTGTAAAAAATGCAGAAATCAAGATATCGAGTTCCGCCTTGCGTCATTCTCCTCGTTATAGTTTTATCTCGAGCTTGATAAATTTTACTTGAAAAAAAAAAAAAGTCGCGGCAATTGTCGTGATTATTACTATTGGAATGATCATTGACAGAGGCAGCCGGAGAAGGACGGATGAAGGTGAGAGAAAGGACAGGGGATGAAAATGGCAGCGGCAGGGGAGAGCGGAGACAGGAGAGAGGAGATCGAGTTGCCAGGCAACGGATTCGCAGGAAACTCGCGACGTGGCTGTCGCAGCACGTTCGAGAGAGTGCGAGAGAGGGAGAAAGCCCCGCGAGTCTCTCCGGTCTCCCGCTAGGATCGTCACGGCGGCGCAACCCCATAGGATTCCCGGAGCGCTCGAGGTGGAAGGAGGAGAATGCGCGCTGCGTGGGGGTGGTTTTCCCATCTTCTCCCTCCTCCTCCTCCTCCTCCGCCCCCCGCCACTTCTGTCCATCGCTCGCGAAGAACCCGAGGGAAGAAGGGGGAGGAGGAGGAGGAGGAGGCGGCTCGACGGGGGGTCGAGGCGACGGGCGGAGGGGGTGGCGAGGGGTGACGCGTCCGACGGGGGTGCAGTAACCTGTTGAACCGTATTGATCCTCCGCGCAATCTTGGGCGATGCCGCCCCGGACTACGGCCGCGAATTTTCGTAGCGGCACCAGACACGACGCTGCCTGATGTCACGCTAAAGCCGATGTAACACGAGACTGAAGCTCCGGCCACGGCGAATTTTCACTCGCCTTTTGGGTTTTCGTTGTTTCTCCAGGGTTTTCTTTATTTTTTTTAAAGCAGACGCTGAGTTTCTTATTTTTCAGGAATTCAGTGTTCACGAATTTTGCAGAATTCGAAAATTGACCAGTGAATAAAGACACTAATTCTGTGGATCTATAAAAATCTATGGTGTTGAAGTTTGCATTGTTGGAATGCTACACAATTTAGAAAAAACGAATTAATTGTAATCAATCTGAATGTTGAAAATAGGTACATAGAGTCACCATAGAAACTAAGGGCACGAAAAAAAAAGATTTCTTTTTTTTCGTGACCTTCATCATTTGGATTAATCACAATTAATTTTTTTCTGGATTTTATTACATTCCAACGATGCAAACTTCAACGTCGTAAAAATGTCTTGAACCACGAAGATGCAGAACCGAGAAAATTTTGCGTCTATAGTTGGAGAGAAAAAAATTGGAAGGCTTGGCGAAAGCTTCGCCATGATTCCGGCGCGATGGAAAAATCCTCGAAGAAGAAGCGACGACAAATCCTGGAGGAAATTAACGGAAGATCCTCGTGGACGGGAAATAAGCGACGCGAAGTGGTCCAAACAACCGTGGACTCGACTTCTCGCGTCGTTGCCAGCCAGCCTCGTCGGCACGGCTTTTTCCCCTTTTTTACCATCCTCGAGTTGTTCGCCTCGGCTCGTCCTTTTTCTATATCCCGTAATGGAAGTTCCTCGTGACACCTCGTAAATAGGGCTCAAGGGTGGCTGCGGCGCGTAACACCCGGCAGGAATTCAACGCGCCGGGGGCCGGTCGCCCCGATGCTTTTTTTCATCAGTATCGTCACTCACGTGACTCGCATGAGCGCTCGGTGGCTTTTACGATTTATCTCGGCGCTCCGGACGAGATAATTTGAGAAGCTGCAACATTTTTTTGTATGTTCTGCAGGCTAAATTTGAAGCGTGAAACAAAATTTACAACATTTCTTAATGACTTAAAAAAAATTATTTAAGCTAAATTTAGAGCAGAATTTTTATGAATGTTCAACCGTCTCCTTTTATCTCTGAAGCCAGAGATAAAAGTGTTTGGGTCACGTGTAAAAAAGTTGGTTAACAGCTCTTTTTTCTTTCTTTTTTTTTCTTTTTTTTAATTCCCAAGTGCGAAAGCCACCGACACGAGAGTCTCGACAAAGCGCTCGTCGCGTCCTCGCTCTACATTTTTTAGTATCTTTAGAAAATTATACGCGGGCTAAATGCAAAGCAATTTATCTCCGGAGCCAGAGATAAAAGTGTTTGGGTTACGTGGAACGGGGTTCAAAAGTTAAGAGCTCATTTCTCGCGTGTATTTTTTTTTTTTTTTTTTCTAAACTCCCAAGTGCGAAAGCACCGACACGAGAGGCTCGACAAATCGCACGTCGTGTCCTCGCGCTCGACGCGCGCTATCATTTCCCATTGACGTCACTTCCCCGGCCGAGTGATATACTCGGCAGCGGCGCGAACAGTCTCCGGGTCACCGCGGAAGCTTTCGCACCTCCCGGGTTCTATCTCGCTGCTCTCTCTCTCTCTCGCGTGCGCCATTATCCCAGGGGCAACGCGGGCATCACGAACGTGACTTGCGTTCGCGAGCGAGCGGCTCGGAAATGTTGCCACGACGGATGACGGAAGTGCTGAGAGGGAAATCCTTACTTCCGCGCTGGTAATAACGTCGCTAAACTTTCGGAGCGCTGAGCCTTCCTGGACGCTGAAGGAAACAAGTTTTTCACGCGAAATACGTTTTTCTTTTTTTTTATCCAAATGCCCAAGAAAAAATCTCTCGTATAACTTTTTCGAATTCTTTCGCTCATCGTTCGGAGAAAAAATTGACATCGGCGCGATCCACCTTCGAACGTGTCATTCGACATGCGAACGACAAGCGGAGGCCACGAGTGCCACGGGGGCTCAGTTGTCGTGGGATTTTCGTGCCCTTAGACGCGGCTCGTTAACTTTCATTGGATAATTAAGGACCGGCATGCAGCGAAACAAGCCTATCGCGCGACTCCCCCTCGCGGCGCTCGTGTGCTGCTCCCGTTCGCATAGTTCGAATCCCTGACAATTGACGTCGCCCTTTATGCTCTCTCTTCCTTCTCGTTCAACCGCGGCGATCCGACGAGGCACGAGACACACGAGGAATCCCAGGAATTTCGCGAGAACCAACGCGACGAAATGACTTTTTCACGGCGTCAGTCGAATCGGCGTTTTACCAATTTTTTTTTTTTATAGGAAGAGATTGAAATTAAATTGAGAACGAGATTGAGTTGTGCAGACCTTTTTTTAAAACCCTTGAATAATTTTTTTTTTGTTGAAAAAACGAAGACTTTTCTTTCGTTCGGCACGAAGACGATAAAGTTTTGGAATGCTTCGTGCGCGTTTTATCGCCCCGAAGGTTTGCAGTTTTCGATGAAACGATGACTCTCGAGTTGTTAGAAAAGAAATACGTACCACGCCACCTCCGGCGCTGTGGAGCAAGAGGCTCTTGCCCGGCGTGAGACAAGCCAGCTCGAAGAGCAGTATATAAGCCACGGTGTAATTCATCGTTATGGCCGCGGCGTCGAGATAGCTCATACCCGATGGCAGTGCGAATACCGAGGATGCTGGAACCGCGACGAGCTCCGACCAGGCCTTGTGATCCGGCAGCGCCACCACTCGGTCGCCAACCTGCAAAAAGTACATGTTTTATTAGCAAAAATTCATTCGCTGTTAAACCTTTCGTCTCCAGGAGCCAATTTTTTGTTTTATGTTTCTAGGTTTTTTTTTTTCAACTCGCAGCCAAGATCGCAAAGTTGCCTTTTTTGTCATGAAAATTATGTCGAATTTTCTTACGACTGTGAATTGATTAAATTCATTTCTCCCGGAGACTGGAACAAAATCGCAAAGTTGCCTTTTTATTTTTTGAGCCATGTCGAATTTCCTTACGACTGTGAATTGATTAAATTTATTTCTCCCGTCGACTGGAAGAAAGACGTGTACACGAGATATTTTTCAGGAAGCTCGTGGATGAAATTTGTGGAGAGAGAAAAAAATGGGAACGAGGGGAAGTGGATCGAGGAAGAGAGGAGGGAGAGGAGAAGCTAAGGGCAGAGTCGTAAAACAACCCTCGAGGCCTCACCCTGTGAGCGACCCCTCCGGGTGCCACCCCGGTTCAACCACCCGGCCGTGGAGGTCGTTTGCACGTGGTATCTATCTGCGGCCGCGACCCTGAGCGAATATAACGCCGCAGCCACGTTTCCATCCGAGGAACCACGACGACCTCCGTCCTCCGCTCTTCGATCTCTATTCGCCTACGAGAGAGACACTCGGGGGAAAATTCGTCTCTTCCGCCTTGATCGAACACGACAAAAAGACATCGACTCCCTTGAGACCCTTGAGACACCCTCGCAATTTACTCCGATGATAATTGAAGCTTCAACATCTTGCGCAAATATCGCAAAATACAAAAGTCGACTCGTTCGGAAAAACAAAAGTTATTTTTTTACGCCGCTTCGAGATTCGATGAGTTATATATTTTTTTTTAATCGACAATTTGTTTATTCCATTTGTTCCACTTGGGCGTAAAATTGAGTGAAAGATTTTCCGAAACGTGACACGTTTCGTGAAAAAGATAAACTTTCTCCCCGTTAGAGTTTCCTCTTTTTTTTTACGCCGCAAACTCGGTAATCTCTGCATAAATTTCGCAAAACGTGCGCCGCCTGGCAAGGAGAAAAATAAGTTTCTCCCTCTTTTTTTTATGGAGCCGGAAAATAAAAGGAAACGCCGCGCGTGGCAGGAAAATACAATTCAGCGTCGTGGGAGCGTGAAAAGCTGAGCTTCGTTGCCTCGCGATAAACTCCGTGTTAGAAAATACGTCAATAGACTTTTTAATTTAAAAATCAAACAAAAGATTTTCTACAGTGTGAAATGTGTTGGTGAAAGAAAATTTCCGTTGGAAATGATTTTTTATTAACCACACTCGACACTCCCTGGTACTTAAAAAATGTGGCTCGAGGCATGAAAAGTTAGCTCACTTTTTCATGATGAAACACGTGAGGATAAAAAGGACTACCACGACAAAGGAAAATGTAATTTAGCTTCGAGAAAGCGTGAACAGCTGCTGCAAAAGTTGCCACGAAAAACGTAAAAACCTCGCGATGTGACGACGAACGGATGAGTCAGGAGGGAAACAGTCGGGATGTCGAGACGTCGATCGTTCGATCTATGGAGGAGACGTTGCGGACGTTATCACCGATGCATTAGCATCCGATAATGAAGTTTCTGCCGCGAAGCCTTTGAGCGGAGAATCGCTGCGGTCGTGGCGGAAGGGGAAAAGTCATTTCAGGTCAGACAGGTGCTGCTCTTCGCGTGGATGAAACTCCCGAGGCAATTTGCGCCAATGAAAATTTACTCTCGTCGTCTTTTGTTCGTGTGATGTTCTTCAGAACGAAGATATTTCGCCTCTTCTTCGAAATTTATTTATTTATTTATTTATTTGTGTAGTAAGAATAAAACGGAAGCGTCTTTTCCGTGCGACTGATCTTACTTTGAAGTTCTCGACTCCCTCGCCGATCTGCTCGATATCGCCGGCGCACTCCGATCCCATGATGAACGGAGTCTTCGGGGGCGAATCTATGACTCCCTGCCGCGCCATCAGGTCCTGGAAGTTTAGGCCACTGTAACGAGACAAATGCGAGACGTTAGAAAAACATGTAATGTCCGTTTATCGGTTGTTGGATCATGTACGATTTGTGAATTTTACGGATTTACAGATTTTTTTGTTACCACTTTCGTGGCACTTTTCAACGAAATTCAGAAAGAAAAAAATTGTTATTAACCCAAACTATGAAATTAGGTGTAAAAAGTCATCACAGCTATCAGTCGCTACGATGACTTTTTATACCTAATTTCATCATTTGGGTTAATTAATTTTTAATAATCTTTAATAGTCACTAGAATTTTATTTTTTTCTGAATTTCGCTGCATTCTAACGATGCAAACTTCAGCATCATAAAAATGACTCGTGAAATTCGGGCGAAATTCGATTCGCTCCGGAAAATTCTGAGAATCAAGTGACTCCATCAGGCCGCGGGTTGTGCGTTTCGCGACGAAGTCGCGCGCCGCGACTCGGGGGAATTTGTGCGTGCGCGTTCGGCACGTGGGGCGGAAGAGAAAAAATAAAGGGGTTAAAATAGAACTCCCTCCACATGGCAACGACAGCCCAGCGAGGTTTTACTGCCCTTTCTCCCCCCCGTATTCTCGAACCGAGTACCGAGTCGTCGTCCCCTCCTCCTGTACTCGTGTAAATACACGTTTCTGACATATTCAGACCGCGTCCACGGTACTTTGAGTCGATGCAGCCCACAGCCTGTATGGATTGTACCTGCTGCCTTTGGCCATCACCCTCGCGGATCACTTTGCCACATACGAGCGAGCGAGGGGGGCTGGCCTCAAGTCGAAGGCGCCGCGACGACCAGACGCGACGCCTCAACCTGGCGTCGCACGCGAGCCTCGCGGGACGCGCGAAAATTGCGCCTCGCTCTCGACTCGCGTGTCCCATTCGTGCGTACGCTCGATACACCAGCGAGAGGGAAAAATCCGAAAACCGGGGGGGGACGAGGAAACGCGAAATGTTATTCCTCGGATTTGTGACTTTTTTTTTTTTCATTCAAGTGATTTGCTGGGCATTTTTTTTTACCTGAATTTGTTTACCGAAAAATGGAAATAGAATTTACAAATTTGTATTTAGGGAAATGAATTTTTTTTTTACGATTTTCTTTGTTAATATAATTAAAAATAAAATAACAAAATTTTAGATTAAAGAGATCTAAAAAATGTTAATTATTTTGTGCAACTTTTTTCAGACGCGAAGTTTGGAAATTTGTAATTACCTTCGACGCAGCAATTATTTTTTTTTTTTTTTTGCTTTCTCGCTACAAAGTTGCGGTTGGCAACAGCGTGGAAATAAAACCGCAGGGCAAAGAAGCAATTATGAGTATCGCATAGTTTTGACGACGCCGAAGCACGCGAGTCGCGTGGGGCGTACGCGACGTAAACGGCAATGCGGCAGCGTGCGCGGTATCCTTGACAATAATACACAAATCAACTCGACGTCGCGAGCGGAATAAAATAGAAAATAAAAAAACAATATATATATCGAAACTCGGGCGCGTCGATATAGCTCGGAAATTGAGCGAATGAATGAAGATTGGAATGTGGGATGAGCAACGTGGCCGTAACCCTCGATTGCGAACCGTTCTATTTATAAGTATCGGGTCAATTTATGTAGCCCGGTCTAAATGGACCGATTTATCGCGCAGAGATCCTCCATTAATAAGAGGCGAGGGGGAAGGAAGCAATAAAAAAACATAAAAATACGCGGATGCTCGTGGAAAAAGTGAAATTGGCGCTCGTCAAATCTCGCTGAAATGATTCTCGAGTGGCGTAAAATCGATTTTATGCCGAAAAACACTCCGACTTATTCACTAGAAAATGTCAATGGTGAAAAATAAAATAAAAACTAATAGTGACGAAATTTCGAAAAAAGCGTGAAAAAAGTGCCTTTTCTGCGAAATATTTTAAAAAGCTTTTTTACTTTTTTTTGTGTGGTCAATAAATAAAATGAGTGTCCCGAAAAAATGACCACTAACGACCGTGATAAAAGTGAAGTTTTCGCGTTCAGTGACAATGGGCAAAAAAAAAGTGGAGCAGTCTCCCGGAGAGCGCGAATAATTTATTGGCAAAACTCGTAGGGGCTGCCTGGTCGTGGCTCTCGCGGAGTCGCACAATTATTTGTTTTTTTTTATCAGGCCCGCTTGCCCCGGCGCGAGCGACCCAGAAAGATAGGTAAATAAACCCGGAGCGCGAAAAACACGAGATTTCTCGTATTTTTCTTCAACTCCTTTGTTATTCGGCCCTCGAAACGATTTCATCAGCGAAAATTGCCCGAGACATTCGTTTTAATTACCGCAAATTAATGCGCGAAACTGCGTCGAAATTGCTGAAAAGAACAAGTCCAGCTTCGCCAATTGGTAGCTTCATTAACGTCTGACTATTCGCGGCTGAGACTACTGGCGGTCAATTCGCTATTCGCACCGAGACCGTCGTTCCATTTTATTTCACCAATTTAATCACAAAATTCCAAGCATCATTGCTGTCTGACCATATCGGCTGAATCTACTGGCTCGAGTCTGAAAAATAATGACCACAACCACTCGAGAGCCGATAGTCGCAATTGCTCTACATTAATTCGTAAAATTAATTATATTATTAGCGTCTGATCTGCAATTTCTGTATCCACTTGACCATAGGGTGGATTCCAATTTTTTTGTTTTTCTTTTTCACTCGGCAGGCACCTCAGCGATAAAATAAAATTATTCTGTCGTCATTGTGGGGAGAAAAAAAAGTTTGACACGCTTTGGTCTTGAAAAGTGTGGAAAGGCGAGATAAGAGAAACAGGTTGGCGGGAGTTATTGCGGCTAGGGAAATGCCAGTGGGTTTATAATCGTCGTCGGAATGACTCGGCGCGCTCGCGCTAGGCCAAATGATAGACGAGACTCGCGTTTGCCCGCAAGCGAAGCCCGCGGTATGCGCGGATTGAGCCCCCAGTGTGTGTCCACTGGTTGGAATTCGAGACGCCCAACGGGAGAGAGATTAAACGCAGAGCATAAATTAATTAGAACGAATGAAACGTATGTGTCTGTTATACCGGGCTTAAGCCCACGCCCGGCGTCCCACACTGCGTGCCACAATTCGCCAGACACTCCGGAAGTCGCGCGACATTTTCAATACTCCAAACTCGCTCGCACGTTTCGCGCGAATATTATTCACTGTTCAATTTCATCATTCAATTGGTAATCGCGGCGTCGATTGATCAAATTCTAACGAATCTCGAAATCTGTTTCATAAAAAAAAAAATTGTTCTAAAATTTCATTTTTGAAAATTCAAAAAAATTATATTAAAAAATTTCAAAAAATTATATTTAAAAAATTCAGAAAATTATATTAAAAAATTACAAAACTGTTATTTAAAAAAATGCTGGAAAATTCATTTTTTGAAAATTCCAAAAATTCTTTGAATATCCGAAATGGATTTTACTCCACTTTACGATCGTTTTATTTTTATTTCATGATGAAAAGAAAGTAGAAATCTATTTTCAAGCGGTGAATCGAAGTTTCCACGATGAATATTGTATGGGGTCTGCTATTCCGAGATCGACGGACTATAAGCGCGCTGGGTATTGACACACGCGGCGCGGTGCTTACGGATTGTGCGAGCCGTTTGTTGTCGCGGATGACGCACGCGAAAAGAGTCGAGGAGAGCCGGGAGAAATGTGGACTGCGAGGGGCGAGAGGACGGTGGGAAAAGAAAGAGAGATTACACGCGTGTCCCACTCGGACAGCGGCAACAACTGTCGTACAGTCGGTGTGTATCTCATTTTTTTTCTCTCTCTCTCCTCCCGGTATTCGTAATCAGACTTCTCGCCGTGACGAAGTTTATTATTTGCGTCTCGGTGACTCGTCGCCTTCGATCGTCGGTGCGCTCGTACCCGATTACTGATTGCGAATAATACGCCAATAAGCGTCGGCTACGTCGGCACATCGAACACAGAGCCGATAGGGTTTGGCCACCCTGGCCGTTCGCTTCTATTTTGCTTCCTCATGGAGGAAGCAAAATAGAAAGTTTTAATTCATAAAAACATATGAATTAAATTTTTTTAAATTCAATAGAATTTTTTAATTCATGAAAACGAAAATATAAAACGATATAATTTCGTTTTTTAACGCAAATTGAAAAACGGCTTTGAGAATACGTTAATTGTGACTCAAGGAGATTTGTCGAAAAAAAAAAATGTTTGGATGAAGAACAAAATTAATACTTGTTGAATAATTTAAAAAATCTGAATGTGAAAAAAGTATTTTTTTTTTACTTCCAATACTTCGACCACTGATCCATCAAACGTTTCGTTAAAAATCGAACCGTTTGCCAAACCTCGTTATTATTCCTGACAATTTCACAGCTGGAAAAATGACGAAATTTATCGCTAAGTGTCGAAGCCGCTCGCAAAGCGCTCGTGTATAAATCAACTTGGATAAATCGGCGCTTTGACGAGGCGCAAAGCGCCCCGAACTCTTTTGGCGAGTCGTACGAAAGGACTAACGCGAAAGTTGGACACAGAAACCGAAAGTTGACGCAACAGCCTCGGTCGTGTGTATAGATATAGAGATATTCATGCGCGGTTGATAAGGTGGGCGGTCTATCGGCGGAAAGTCTGCCAGAAATAGAGCTTTCGCTCCTTCACTCTCACTCTCAATAAATCGGTTTTCTCTCCCCCCGTTCCCCGCCCCTCGGGCTTCCTGCCTCTATCAACCGCGTTCTCTGGTAGCAAGTAGTCCAGGTAAGTGCAGAGTGAGCCGAGGTCGTCGGCGCGCAGGACCTGTGGGCGCCTCGAGGTCACGCGACTCGAATCGTTGATAACTCGACGCTACAGTCACACATCCACAGGATGTCCACAAATTTACGGCTCACATTTTCCGTCAGTCAATTTTTTATTTATTTTTTTTTATTAAAATTTACGACTTTCACTTGGATAATTATTATTATTTTTTTTTTTTTTTGCCAAGGAGGGATCGATGAAATATTGAAAAAAATGTCGGTGATTATTAAACAATTTTAACGAATTAAAAAATGTATTCTCCAAAATAGACAAGATCATTCTTTTTAAATATGTAAAAAAAAGTCTGCATTTCGTAGGTTTTCTCGTTTTTATTGCAATAAGTTACCAAATTTTACTTTGACGTCAAATTGTTTTAAAATTGTTTTAAAATTTTACTTTGACGTAAAATTGTTTGCAAAAGACTCGGAAAATGTTGCAACATTTTCGAGCTCGATTTGACGGTTTTGTCGATCCAATTTTTTTCGGACACCCTGTAGACGCAATGCCCACATGTACAGGTAGTACATATTGGTATTTCGACGGCAGACGAGCGCGCTACGTGCAGAGAGCGAGGGAAGCGACGGCGGCAGCGGCGGCAGCAGCGGCGGGAAGAGGAGAAACGAAAAGCGCCGCCGAGTCGGGCGCCTCGCTGTCTGCGTGTTTCGAACGTCCTGCTCGATCGATTATTCCGCGCGCCCGTTCGGCCGAGCAACAGCAGCGAGCGAGAAGCCTTTGGGAAAAAAAAGAACACGAAAAAAAAATTCAGCTTCCGCTCAAATCAATATTTTACATTTTTTTCGGGGAATATAATACCCTCCGTGGCTGCAGAAGCGGGACGAGCGAACGAGGCAGCCGTACAGCTGGATCAGGGAGAAATTATCATTTTTTTTCATGGACGTCGATTTACGCCCATCAAAATGCACGAAAAATTCGGACGAATTTTCGCGTATTTATGTGGCGACATTTTTCACACATTTTTCGAATTTTCACCACAGCAATATCGTAATTATTCCTAGACATGTGGCGATTTTTCCCAGAATTTTCTCCGCGTGTAGAATTTAAAAAACGGTCAAATAAATTTTTGGATTTTTTTTAAATTTCGTCGATAAAATAAAATATAGAATAAAAAATTGTTTAGAATTTTTTGAGTGTAATTAAAAACGCCCAGATCGATATTTTAGCCCCGTTTTATCGTGGAACAGAGCGCGCTTCGTGGGTGCGTGAGAGAGAGAGAGGAGGAGGATGTGGAGGGAGAGACAACGCCGGGCGTCGCGACGCCAGCGCCGCTCGCCTTGCGTGTCGCCCGCGCCCGCCTCTCCAATTGCTCGACGAGAATAGAAGAAATTGTTTCTCTCAATTTGACGCAATTTAAGGGAATTAAGCCGGTTCGCCCTCCGGCGACTTTCCCTTCTTTTCACTCTCCCTCTCGTTGGCTTACCCAGATTCTCCGATCTATCGTGCGTGCGAACCGCGCTTCACGTACAACAGTCGAAAATATTAATATTCTCCCACCAATTTTTCATCTTTTCAACAAAAATTATTTTATTGAATTTGTTTTTAATTTTTTTATTCCATTTCAAATTTTTTATTTTTCGTTTTCTCGTATTTTTTTATTTTTTTTTTAAATTTCATAACTTCTATTTTTTTCATTTATTTTTTCTCCCAGATGGTAATTAAATTTAATCGATCGATGTATTTGAAATAATAAATCCGGTTTTTTTGAGTGACTAATAATGCGTCACAATGAAATAAACCGCAAAACGTTTGTCACCCCATTCGGTATTACTGGAATACGATTAAAGCGCGAGTCAGTGAGATAGAGAAGAGGCAATAAAAAAAAGAACAACGACGACGACGTGACTCACTCTCGCGGAGCGAACGAGAGCGCGCGCGTCCGTGAATCATCTTGATTAAAGTTTGAGCAAGCGAGCGCGACACGCCGATCGATTTTACGTCGCCGCGGCGGCGTCTAGACCGCCGCCGACCGACGCCGCATCATTTCGCTTTTCCGATCAATAATACATTTCTTTTTTTTTCTACAGTAAAAAAAATATATATATAACTTTTCCCTCCGGTAAAAAAATAATTTTCAATAACGACTTCGATGTTTCATTCGATATTTGATATTATTTTGTTCGTGGATGAAAATTGGATGTCGAAAAGTATAGCGAAAAATGAATACCAACCAACGAGAAAAATTATTAAAAAAAACAGTGAAAATAATTTTTTTATTCCGGCCGACGTCTGGGATTAAAAAGCGAGCGCAAAAAAATATTTTATTTGCGTCGGACCGGAAGAAATTGAAAAAAAAAAATGCAATCCGCAGTATCAGTTTTACCATTTCACTGTTTATTCGCGGATAAAAATTGCAGAATGGTAAATATTCGAAAATACAAATTGCGAGCGGCCCGAGAGAAACGAGCGAAGCGCGGCGAATTCGCTGGACGAGAAAAAATAAATAAATAAACGACGAGGCGTCGCGCGGAGCTCGGGAGAGCAGAAATCTCTCGATTATTTATTATTCGAATTGAAAGTTGCGGCAGCGAGATGCCCCTGTGGCCTCCGACGCGCGATAAACTCGTTATTGTGTCGTACGAAATGGCTCCGCGCTCGCGCGGTGTTTCGATACGCCGAGTTGCCATTCTTTTTTTCCTCCAACCAGTCCGACGATATTAATAACAATTTTTTTTCAATCGCAACTTCAACGTCCAACATTTATTTATCACGAATTCTTTCCGTTATAATTTTCAATCACCATCTTCTCCACAATACATTTTTTTACAATTTTCTTACGATTAATTTTTCGATTTAACATTTTTTGACGATTAATTTTTCGATTTTCAATTTTTTGACGATTAATTTTTTGACTTTCAATTTTTTTTTTACTAACGTCGGAGCGTTAATTTTTTTTTTCTTTTTTTTTTCTTTCTATTCAAGGCAAAGAGGAAAAGGGCGACGAAGAGGAAAGGCAAGAGAGAGAGAGAGAGGAGGGGGAGAGACGAGATGAGTGTGTTTGTGAGTCTCGAGTGGAGTCGCTCGGCTCGAGTTTACACGAGGCCTCGAGTGCGGTCGATTAAAGTGCTTCTACTCGTTACTTTCAGGGACGCTCGACTATCTTCCCTTCGCGCAGTATCCCCATATCACCCACACACAGAGCATTTTTTTCTCTCTCTCTCCTCCTCAATACTTCATTCCACGTAAAATTCGAAATACCGCCGACTCGATCAGGCTGACGAAAAAAAAAAAACCAAAAAGCACAGATTCCAATTTTTTCATTACAAAAAAAATTTACCAAAATAAAAATTTAATCACCAATAAAAATGTACCACCCGCGATTTGTTTGACGCGAAGCGCCAGTTGAACGTCGCTCGTCGAGCGAAAAACCCGAAGAGGTGACGATAAATTTCGCGCGTTGACCGGGCCGAAGTGGCCGGCGAAATTTTTGCGTGGATCGCGCCGCTCGTCAACGATGACAAATATTCGTTGGCGTTTTTTCGACGCGACGATAATTTATTTTCTCGCCACCCTGTATAAGTGTCAGCGACGGAGATGGACGGGGGGGGGGCGTGGAAAAAACAGGGAGCGAGAACACAGCAGCAGCGGCGGCAGCAGCAGCAGCTGTGAGTCCCGATAGATTACCATTGTTTTTGTGACTCAGCCGCTGACTCGTCCCAGGAATGCCGGGGGAGAGGGAGGCTATTATGTCCCGTCTTAGTTACGTTTCTTTATCGTTTTATTTAGTCTCATTCCTCGTTTTTCATTTTCCACGGCTCGTCGATTACATTTGTTTTGTGGCCATCGCGCACACTGCGGTCTACATTGTAGGACGATAACGTTTTCTCGCGACTGCAAACTTGGCGTTTTTGTTGCAATTAAAATTTAATCGCGAGGCAAGTTCAGTCATTAATCGTATCCAAGCTTGCAGTCTTTTTTTTTTTTTTTTTTCAGAAAAAATCTTGAATTGAACTCATCGATAAGGCGAAGCATTGTGCAACGATGGAAAAAGAAACGCGAGGATGAAAATAAGGGAAACGTTCCGGGGGCGAGTGCAACGGATTCGCAACGAGGCCGCTCCGCGCAACGAGACTCGTCGTCTCGTATTGCCGGCGAGTTTCGTCCGCGTGGGCGGACCTCACGGGCGGTCTTCGCTCGGGTCTTCCTGCTTCACCCAAATTGCCAATTCAAGTTCGTTCCAAACGAGCTGTGTCCCCCGAGATTAACACACCGTCCGGTTTGCTCCGGGGTCAGTCAGGCCCCGGGAATTAAAAAAAAACATTCACCGCACACTTTTTATCGAGGAGAAAACTTAATTCCCCCGATTATTATTATTATTATTATTATCATTATCGAATGCTCATTTCATTTTCGTTTGTTATTATTATCATCATTATCGACTGCTCATTTAATTTTCGTTTATTATTATTATCATCATTATCGACGACTCATTAAATTTTAAGTGTTTGCGATAAAAATTGCCTAAAATGGAGCCGAAAAAAAAAACATCTTTAGTTTTTTTTACCTGTACATTGAATATAAAAAATGATTTTTGGAGATGTTCTTTTTAACTTTAGCTTCGATCTTCGAATAAAATTTTTATGGGAATATTTTTCTCCTCGCTTTTAATTAAAAAAAAACATTTCGATTGAAATTATTGGGCAGAAAAAAAAATGTCGAATGAAAAAAAGTGAATAAATGGAGGAAAGTGTCGAAAAATATTCGTGCAATGGAAAGTTGCGTGGTAAAATGTTGTACAAGGGCACCGAAAGTTGCGTCTCGTCGGCGCTCGGGATGTGTGCGCGTGTTACAGCAGATGTCAGGGATCTACAGCTGGCGCGTAGCCGGCGGGAGCCTCCGCCACGGGTCTACGAGTGTGTCGTGCATATTCGGTACATCCGAGTCGGGGGACGAAAAATCTGTCGTCGAGTCTCGAGGGGGGGAGAAATAGAGTGCGACTGTACCGCACAACGAGGGAGAAGGGGGTCGTGGGGTTGCTGGCCTTGTCTGGCCCCTGTCCGTTCGCACGATCCGTCACCCACACCCTCCGACACATTTATAGAAAAGAAATAACACGCTTAAATACACCCGCATGCACTTAAAAAAAAAAGAAAAAGAAAAATACTTTCGGTGTGACATCCATTCAATGAAATTCTCAGGCCAAAAACGACGTAATAAAAAATTACGAGCTATATAAAATGTTTATGTTCCGTAATTAATTTTTTTTTTCGATAATAAAATTGTGCGTTTTCTCGTAATAAATTTAAATGTAAAAATAAAAGTTTACACGTTACAATTTTTTTTACAAAGGGTTAGAATAATTTTGTGAGACTTTAATTCTGGGATATATTTTCCGAGTCTCTGTTTTATCTTGGAAATTATCCCGCTCGAGTGTCCGGTGCTTGAAACTCTGAGCCGAAACAGATAGCCGAATGGTTAACTGTGAAAAATGAGCCGAGCTTTGGGGGCCCACTTGGACGTCGGTTTCCCGGAACTCGTGCGCTCTCTGTGTATGGTTCCCATAGGTTCCCCATGTGTGGGAATGATAAAGCAGCGCCGCTCGCTCCGGGGAAAGAGAGAGAGAGAGGGGGGCAACGACGAACCATCGAGATCCCTTGCACAAAAATAGTCAGGGTCCAGGCGTAAACATGTTGCGAGGGGGAGGGAGGAAGGAGAGGAAGTTTTGACAAGCCCTCGTCGTCTATCGCCAGCGGGCATGTGCCTCTTCACAACTAAATTCCTCTTTTTTTTTTCTTCCTGTGTAAACCCTCACGAAATACAAATAAATGAAAAAATTGTTCTTTCGATAAGATTTTTTTTTTCGTTTTTTTTCGGTGGTTTTCAAGGTGGGTTACGGATCGCTTTCGAGATGTTTTAGCATTCCGCAGAAAAAAAACGGCGAATTTATGCACGGACAGCGCTTAACCCAGTTGACGAGTTAAACCGTCGCGCGAAATTGACTTACTCGGGTATTTAAGCAAAGTCGCGTGGGGTTACAGATTAGTCTGGAAAAGTTTCAACGTATCGCGGAATTAAATCGGCGATTTAACGCGCAGGAAGTCCCTGACCCTGTTTAGTCCTTGAAAGCGCCTCAACACCGATTCGATCGCGAGTTTAACGAAAGTCACGGTGGGTTACGAATTTCCCTCGAGCATCTCCAACACCTCCGAGAATAAAATTTTGCGAACCGATGTCCCGACGTCCCGCGACCCTGTTCATCGAGTCAACGACTGTCGCGAAGAGGGTTAAATTTTCAGAATGTGATATTCGCCGCTGAATATCGTTAACACCGGCGGATAATTCGAAATTCATTAGGCGGCGAATAATTGAATCAGGAGATGATTACGATAGTGAAATTTCGTGTTAACTCCACCGTCCACTCCTCTCTCTCTCTCCCCTCACGGCCGGCTTCATCTGGTACTCTCGGTAACGGAATTAAACACGAACGTGTATCCGACTGAGGGGGGGGCCTTTAGTGAAACGTCAATCAGTGTCGGGCTGACCGTGCTTATATACCTATAACACCAGCCTCTCCTCACGCACACACAACAATGCCGCGGACGAAGCTCCGGCTATGGGAAAACGAGATAATAGCTGCAACGGTGTTATAACGTCGGGCCCGTAGTAACATAAACAGCACTCTGGACACGTTAGTTCCTCGCCAATGGAGCTGCCGACGAGGAACACACCAGTGACAGACCGACTCTCCGCGATTATGTAAAATATCATTGCACGCCGATTTCCACCCGTAATTTACTCGCTGCTCCTATAATAACGATAATAACGCCCAACGTTCCCGGCGCTAAATCCGCGTTCGCATTGGATTAGTTTTCTCTCGAACGCAAAAAGAGAATCCAGGTTTGGTCGATCGAAAAAAAAGTAACCTCAATTTTAGAAAAGTGACGAAATTTCGAAAGTTTTAAAAAAATCCTTTTTTGCATTTTTCTCATCGAATTTTATGTTTTTCGGGCAAACGCAACGGTGCTTTTCGGAATCAGCGGAAAATGTCCCATCGAATAGGATCTTCAAATTTTGCGAAATAGAAAAAAAAAATTTCTCAGTTTCGCAAAGTTTGAACGTTAATTTCACGTTAATTCGCTTAACGATCTCATTTTTATTCGAGCCACTGCAACCTGCTAGTATGAAATATTCCTAAAATAAAAATATCCCTACATATGAAATATCCCTGGAACTGAGAGAAATAGGGGATTCTCCACGTTTTTGCGTAGGCATTTTATTTTTTTTTAACGTAAAATCTTGGCGAACGTCGCGAGGGTGTAGCGAGGATTTGGTTGCCAAGTGGTCTCGTCGATCGCCGGTGAAACACGTCAATTATCCGACAGTGACTGTGCGGAGTATCGTGAGTGGCGACGTGCGTGTGCGTTCGGCTCGCGCGAGGGTCGCAACCCCCTTGCGACGAAGGCGAAACGACGTTAGGGGGTGTGTGTTGCGTTGGCCTAGGCGAGAACGCCGAAGCCGAGTGTCTCCTATCGCGAACCACGAGGGGGCCACGGTCCCTTCGTCCCTGCGTCACGGTACGCGGAAAAACGAAGGGCAGAGCCCGCGTATATCCCGAGAATTCTCGACATATGGACGGGGTTACCATGTTGCCCCACCGATGCAATTCAGGGTTCGAGTTTTTCTCTTCCAGCGATCCGACCGCACGTGAAACTTTAATTCACTCGTGGAAATGCAGTTAAACTCAACTTCCTTCGATTTTACCTTTGGTGACTCATTTTTTTTTTTTTTTTTCTACGCAGGGTCAAAGTCATTTTCTCAGTCAAGCCACCGATTCACGGCAAAGAAGTTGAGCTTGACGCTTGACTCAGTTTCGGGCGAAATTTTGTTGCAGGATGAAAAAATCATTTGCAAAAGCACTTTTTTTTCGAAACAGGGTTAAGCCTGATCACGAAGATTATTATTATTGTTCTTCCAGCAATTTCGTATTCTGGGGAAAATTCGACGAAAATGCGTCGGGTGAGCTTTAACCCTGTTCACATCGTAACTATGTTTTTCGCGTTGGCGAGGAAATCTCGGAGGAAAATCAGGGACCAAACGAGGCAAACGAGGCAAACGGCGCTGGCTAAGCGTGCGCGAAATTTTACGCACGCGAAATGTTATGGGGTTGCTCTGGTTTCGCCGGTGTTACGGGGGCCGTCGGCTCTGCCGGGTGAACACGGGTGTGGTCCGATCAATACCACCACCACCACCACCATCGCCACCTTGTACCGGTAGAGCGCGGATCTATTTTCCACGCTGCTTTACCTTTCCTCTGCTTTTATTATATTTATTATTATTATTATTATTATTATTATTATTATTATTATTATTACACTCACAAAAATTATTAAATCGAATTTATCAATTCAACCGAATTGTTTGCTTTTTTCTTTCAATAAAATTCAAGTCACTAAATAATCGCGTTATACTAAATATTTTACGACTAGAAAAAAAATCCTGATTATGGTTTTTTTTTCTCATGATAGTGAGAGAAAAATGCTCGTAATAAAAAAATGAAGATTTTCGCTTCTTCGTATACCGACGTAATGAGATTCGAGATTCCGCGTGCCGCGTTTGCTGAAAATAATCTCGGAATCTGTTATCGAGCCGCCGCCGCCGCCGCCGCCGCCGGGATCTAAGAGGATTCGAGATTTTAGCCGGCATCGCGGGGATTGAGAACCTCTGAGCCGATACACCCGGTCGGAGAGCGCGTTTATCCTCGACGCACACGCACCGGCGTACAACGGCGCACAATGCACGGTATATCTGAAAATACGTACAACGAGCGACGCAAAAAACAAATCCGTAATCCCTTCTGCCAATAAACTCGAGCGACAGAGCTCCGCCGGCTCTCTCCCTCTCTCTCTCTCTCTCGCCATAGAATATCCTGCACCAGTCAATTCCCACCCACTGCAACGCCAACTCTTTTTTCCTATTCTACCTTTTTACATCAAATGCTCAATCGTGTTTCATGGGATTTCAATATTCTTTTCAACGTTATTATTATTATTTATTCGTATTTATACCTATAGTGCTAAATAAACCAGATTTATTATTGCCTTTATTATTATTATCGATATGATTATTGAAATGGTAAATCAAACGAAATAAATTCTCGATATTCAATTTCCAGTCACTGCGTTCGCCACACGAGGATATCAGTTATTGACGTTAAATTGAATTTGCTGGAGGAAAGAGAAACGCTATTTTTCATTGAAATAAATGGTATCCTTGTATCGGAGGAAAATTTTATCGCGGCTACTGGAAGACACAACATGGCAATTTATTTCAGTAATTTGGGTCCTCGGTGCAATTTTTTTGCTCCGAATTATTGATAAAAATGCTCACTCGCGCTTCACGCTTTTCGTTTTATTGCACATTTTTATGACACGTTTCTGGAAAGTGTAGAGATTGTTTTTTAACGATTATTATTGTTATTATTGTAGGATGTATCATGAATGAGCTCGTAAGTGGAAAGAAAGGCAGTCTCGGTATGCGTTACGATAAGATTGCTACATAATTAAGATAGCGAGAGTGGAAGCGTGAAAGAGAAAGAGAGCGAGAGAGAGTGAATTACGGCTCTCGCCGCTTGGGATTATTATTGTACGATGCGGCGGGAGAGCTCGAAGGGCGAGAGGCGAGGACGGATGAAGTCTCGAGAGTCCAACGAGACCGAGAGATCGAGAGTAAAGAGAGTCTACAACTGTTCATTCATACCTATAGGCATTTACTCGGAAGAGTCAAGTGCACTCGAGGCTGCACCAGTCAATGCAGCTCTCAAGACAAAAAAGACAGAAAAAAAACGATGCAGCGTCGCACGAGATTCGACTATTTTATTGTCGAATCTTTGGCGACGTTTTTATTTCTTTATTATTTATTTTCTTCAAATTATAATTCTGAAATTATGAAAAAATTTAAAAAAAAAAGTGTTTTCGAAATCGGCGAAAATTTCACGTAAAAAATAATGTCATTTTTAAACATCTTCTTCGAATACTCGTTTAAAAAAATAATAAATTTTGTATTTATTCCACGAGAGGATTCTACGAGAAAAAAATGGACATTCACGATCGATGAGTGCTACCATTGTTTTCTTGTCTTTTCAGGCCGCTGCGCCCTCGGCTGACCCCCGTGGGTGGGGTCAGCGGGGGAGGGCCCCGAGGTTTATCGCCCTAACGAGACTCCGCGCTCGTCGGAAAGAAAAACGAACGGGAGAAGGAGAAGAAAATATTCCAGTCGAGAAACGAAATGTCGAGTGGGCGAAAGTGGCGGTCCTACCGCAATCTCGCGTTTCCTCGCGTTGATAAGTGAAACATCAACCGAGGCCAAATTTCAAACAAACAAAAATTTCAATTGCAAAAGAAGTTTTTTTGTCAATTTATACTTTATAGAATTATTTATATTTTGTCCAGTGGATACAGTTTGAAATTTTTTCTTTCTTTTTTTTCGTGAGTAGGAAACGAAGTGCAGGTCAAATTTCGTGTTAAGACGCTGGAGGAAAGAAAGAGGAAAAAAAATGGGATACATTCCAGAGGGGATGAAACACGATAGGGGCATTTTCGTTCTTTCTTTCTTTCTTTTTTTTCTTCTTTAACAGTGAAATTTTCGAGACGTGTGGCGACGACTTGATCCCCACTCGCCGTCTGATCCGCTGCTGCTGCTGCTCTCGGCCGGGCTCGCAGGGGCGACCCAGTCAAATTGTTCGTGAGAGCATAATACCGAAGGCGTATTATGTATTTTTCTATAGGCTCTCGCGCGCCGCCCGTTCGGAAAGAGCGAGAGGGTGGAGGGGGCCAATCCTGGAGGGCCTATTTTCTCATCAATGCCATCAAGGCTTTTATGAATCGTGAGTCACGCGTGAAAAGGTCCTGCTGGTGGCTTCGCCACGGCCATCGGCCGTACCAGCATCCACGCACCAATCACCGTTCAAGGGACAATTCTCGGCCCACTGAAAATTCTCTCTTGCCGATCGTGCCGTCGCTAATTTTATCGTCGTTACCCCGCAGATTTTAACGATGAAAAATTTATCTTCGCAAAATTCTCCATATTTTTTTTTGGTCCATTTTTTTACCCGCGGACTGAATTGATATTGTTGTTTTGAAATAACGAAGAATTCTCGGATGCGATAAACGTCGATTTATCGATACCCCCGCTCGGCGTCAGGTGCGCGAGCGACGCGAAGCGTCGAGCTACGCGTCGCAATGCGACGCGCGACCCGCGGCGAAAACATCTCCGGTATGTCCACCATTGAATTCCACAAATACCACGCGTCTCGCGTTCCACGGGGTAAACAACAACACAAGAGATTAAAAAACTCAAACCATGCCGAGTGCGAAATTAAAATGCAAAACGAGCTTAGATTCCAGGGCAAATAGTCTTCTGATTCTGGAACAATCGACTTAAAAAAATGTCTAACTAAAATTTTGACAATTTTTCATTTGAATAATAATAACTGATAAAAAATAGCCAATTAAGAAAATTACTATGAAAAAACATTGCTTGAAAGACCAAGAAAAAAAATTACTAATTAAAATAAATTATTTACAAAAAAAAAAGTAAAAATTCGCACGAACGTGCGAATTATTTCGTCGGCGGGATGAAAATCGGCGCGACGATCGCCGAGCGCCAGACGCGTCTCGTCATCTTTTCGTCTTTTGTTTTCCTTTTTTCTTCCTCGCGCAAAGTCGTCGAGGGCGCGTGAGAGAAAAATAAAAGCAAGTGAGAGGAGGCGTCGGAAGAAGTCGCGCGCCGGTCGCGAGCCTCGCGATACGGCGAGTCAACGAGAGAGAGAGAGAGCGAAAGAGCGAACGTTGGTGAGGCTGAGAAACCTTGCGAGCCGCAGTGCCAATGACACTGAAAATAAAGCGTAAAAAAAGGAGAGAAGAGAGAGAGAGAGAGAGGGAGAAAGAGATACTTGGCGAGCAATCCCCCGACTTTGTGGCGCACAGCTGATGCCGCACCTACGCGTTGCTGCTGGCGCTTTCCGCTGCAGTGCAAACGCCCGCCTGCCTGCCTGCCTCTCCTTCCCTCCCCGCGCGCCCGCTGAAGCAACAGCCGACGGCCTCAGAGACGCGAGACGCGCGTCGCGCGCCGCACTTTCGCTTTCTACGCGATGCACCGACCCGCGACTCACGAGGAAACGTCGCCGCCACCGCCGGGCCTCTCCTCGTCACTGATAAAACGCCGACCCGATCTTATCGCCCGGTTTATTACGCCGAGAATCAAAACATTGGGCTCGTCCATTCAGCCAATTCGCAAATCTAATCTGCGGAGCGACCAACGAAAAATCTCCCCGATTTCGCTCTCTTTCGGGAGGATCGAATCGCTTTTATTTATCCATCATACAATCGCCGACTTTTTTCTCATTTAATTTTTCAATGTTTTTTTTGTATAATTTTTGAACGTATCAATGAAAATAATGATTTTTATTATTTTCATTAATTCGTTAAAAAATTATATTAAAAAAATATTGAAAAATGAAATGAGAAAAAAGTCGGTGATTTTATTTTTAGACAAACGAAATATATAGATAGATAGTAGATTTTTAATTTATTTTGATTTATTTTAATTTAATTAAAATAAATTAATGTTTTTTTTTCGCACGAAACACGTGCGAAAAAAAATGCGTTGACCGAAAATCCGCGCCGAGCGCGAGGATCCCGCGAGCCGATCTAAAGTCGCTCTCTCGCCCTCTCGTTCTCCGTGGCTCCGCGGTCTCCGGCGTTTCGCCTCTCGGGCGCAACATACACACCGCGCGTCGTCGTCGTCCTTTGCCAACCTCTCTCTCTCTGTCTCTCTCTCTCTCTCTCGCTTCCTCCCGCGCGAAGAACGGGCGAGGAGCAGCCTAGAGAGCTTCGAGACTCTTCGACTCCCGAATCTCGTTAGCCGCGTTCGAGAGCAGACAAACCTCTCCTCGAGCCACGAGGGCGAAAAGAAAAAAAAGAAGAAGAAAAAAACGCGCGCGCGACGTATACGCGAAATGTATAGCCGCGCGCCCGGAGCGGACGCAGCGACGCAACAAAGGAAGATCGCCAGATTGCCGAGTCCCTCCTATCGGCTTCTCTTACTTCACTTTTACGCTCGCTGTATCGATACCAATTCGCATTGATTATTGATACAATAATAATGATCGTTGTCACGTGAGAAAATGAATTCCAAGTATATCCAAGTTGAATTCCGCGAACGTCCCGGTGTTCGCGGAATCGTTCGAGCGGAAATTAGAAAAATGTATAAAATGTAAATATTTGACGTATCAAAATCGTACAATGTACGATACAATGTAAATATCTGACGTATCAAAATCGTACAATGTACGATGACGTTCTTCTCATTTTTATTTTCAAAATGTTCAACGTGGAATTTCCGCAAACCCGTCTCTCTCATGGTCGGACCTTCGCCGCTCTACCATTTTTTTTCGCTCGATTCCCGGTTCGACGTTCAACCTGGCAAATTGATCGCCGAAAATTGCAAAAAATCGAGGGAACTGTGGCCAAGCGCGAAAAACTCAGGCTCTGACCTTGGCGGTCAGTTTGTTATTATTATTTCGAACTTGTCTCGACTTCGAACGCGCGATTTGACGATAAATGAGATATATTTTTGGATGTAAAAAGGAAGGTAAAAAACTTACCAAGCTTTGACTCTGATGAGCACCTCGCCCTCGGCGAGCGCGGGCTCGGGTTTGCGCAGGGCCTTAACACCCTTGAGTCCGCCGAAACCGTTGAGCACGATGGCACGCATGTCCTTGGGCTCGGGTGTGGATTTCTCCTCGCCGTTCTCCTTCGGCTTCTCCGTGTCACCGTTTTCCTCGATCTTCTTTTCCTTCTTCTCGTCGGCGCCGTCCCCGCTGCCGACCGACGGCTCCTTGATCATCTCCTTCGTCGGCTCGTCCTCGCCGTTCTTCATCGGCGTCCCGGCCTCCTGGGGCGTCTTCTCGCCCTCTGCCACTGGGCTCGTTTCGTTCTTCTCCTCCGCCATTGTTATCGTTATTATATCGTTTACTATTATACAGCAACCACGAGAATGCGAAGATTCGCTTCTTTTTTTTTCACACTCTTTGGAGCCTCGGAAAAAACGCCCGAACTTTTTTCGGCTCTACTCGCGCGGGGACGATGAATTTTCTTGATTATTCGCGACGAAAAACTCGTGAATATACCGGATTCAGGCGCCTCTTGTCTCTCGCTCTCGGTCTCGCTCTCGTGCCGTCTCGTGTCCTCTTTTGCGGTCTACAGAACGAAGGACTTTGGGTGCCACGGTCGTGTGAAGAGTCCTCTCTCGATTGTAGTGTTCTCTGTCGCGCGGTTCGCGTCCCTCTAGTCCCCGACGCTTCTGTCCGGCTCTCCGGCTGCGCGTGCGATTCCCCCGGCCCGCCCGCTCGCACCCGAGGGAGGGGAGCCGCGTCATTGGCTCGCCGGTTGGCCCGAGAGAGCGCGAGATATCTCGGCCGTCGGCGCTGGAGGGGCGGCGGGAGCCGAGCGCCGCCGAGCGCGCCCGAGCGGCTCTCCCCGCGCTTTGTCTCCCTCGCGCGCCCCGCTTCTCACTCTCTCTCTCTCTCCCTCGTTTTTCCTTCTCGCTTTTTTTTTTATCATTTTCCGTTTTTTTTCTCCCTGTCCGTTTTATCGGCAAATCGTAACTGGGAAATCTACGGAGTTACCGAGGCTACCGCGGACGGCAGAGAGGGAGAGAGAGAGGGGCAAAAATTCGTCGGACGTTTATTTCTAATAGAGCTCGGTAACCTCGCCCGAAGCCACTCGGTCGTAGGTAGCCGCCCGCCTTTGTCCCTCTCGCGCGCTCTCGCGAGCCGAGCCTCTTTCTTTCTTTCTTTCTTTCTTTCTTTCGGTGCGCGAGGCACCGCGAGGGGCTGCTCGCAAATTCCTCGTTGACCGACGCGCCTCGATGCCTCTCACGCGAGCGACGAGCGGAGAGAGAGAGAGAGACTGAGACGGAGACAGAATTTTATAAAGCGCCCTGGGAAAGGCTCGCCAAGGGCATTACCCAAAATCGGCAAGATTCGGGCGAGAAAAGATGGCGCCGACAAATTACTCGAAAATGAGATCGGATCATTCGCTCTGCCGCAAAAAAAAAAATCCGGAGTACCCAAACATTCGTTGGGCTGAAAAAAAATGTTTTTCGCATAAAATCCCTCGCCATTTTTCCACCAAAAAGTACACAAATGACTCCCCCCGAGAGATAAGAAACCACGATCTCCCAACCCCGTAATTTTTGCCTGAAAAACTGGTCGGCGGATGCGAATGAGAGAGGGTAGTTGGTGAATGCAAAGCCCGAAAAGCCGTCGAGTCAATATCGGCCGGTTAGGCTCGAACTATCGCGTATCGAAGTCGTCGGTCGCGCGGGGAACGGCGCATAGTTTGCGTGCGCAAAGGGCGTGTACGCCACGCGAGAGACGCCGGCTCGGCTCTTTCGGGCGCTCTCGGTCTCTCTCCCTCTCGGCTCGCCGGCCGGCGCGAGTCGAACCGGCCGGTGCGCCCGCACGGACACACCCGACGAGAGAGGGATACGAGACGGCGGCGGCGACGCCGCCGCGTGCGACGTTGCCTGTTGCCTGGCAACGGCAGCCCCTCCAGCGCTGCTGCGACTATTTCGCTCCCTGCGCCCCTCTTTATCCCCGCGCTGCGCGCGCCCCGCGATATCGGACCCGACGCGCGCGCACGCTCTATACGTATATATGTGCCAACTTTTCTTTCTCTATCTTTCGCAATCACTTTCGCGCTGCTGTGTGTCCCCCTACTACCACGGCTGCTTGCCCTCACTCGCCCTCGAGAGAGAGACGCGCACACGAACCCGACGTGCCGCGCGCTCGGTGATCTTCGCGCTCCCACCACGAGGCCCGTAACAGGTGCCGGCAGCGCGACGCGCAACGTCACCCAGTGCGAATTCTACGCGCCGTTAGGCGGACCGACTCGGGTATAACCTACAAATTGCGGGGAGGCCGCGGCATGGCGCCGCGCTCGCTTCGCACGAGGGCGCGCTTCCAACCTATAACCGCGAATATTCACCGATCCGGTCAATGCGGGTACGGAATTGTTTGAAAAACGGTTTCGTCGAATGAATCAACGAATGAAAGAATCACCAACATTTTTCTGTCCGCTTCTGATTTTATCCGGAGAAACAAGGAGATCATTCGTTGGACTCGACGAGAACAGGTTTTTGTCCATCCAGGTCGACCCAACTCTGTCTCTCTAACCTACAAATTATTCGTCAGGGCTGAAATTACACGCGCCCAGTTCTCGTGCCACTCTCGTTCGTCCGCTCGCGAAGTTACCGCCACGTCCGACGAATATTTTTCGCGAAAACGCGAAACGCGTTTCTCAAGTGGACGAATCGGCGAGTCGCGCGCATGCGCGAATCTCTCGAGACGTCGCACAGCGTCGCATTGACTGGCGATGCAACGCGAAAAAAAAAAAAAACGTGTCTCGTACAAATTGATAACCCGACGAACCCACGGGGGACCCGTGGATCGATAACGCGAAGCCAAATGACCAATGAGTTGAAAAGAGTCGTGGGACTGTGTGACTCACTTTGGTGCAGGTCACCGGAGAAATTTTGATGCGCGGGCTGCGGGCTGCGAACGGTCTTTTGTGTCAATTGTCGTCGCGTTCGGACGCGAAGCGTCGAATTACGTCTTGGACAACAAACCAGAAGTGAAGGATAAAAGGAAAAAAAATGACGAACGCGCCGCGTCGCAGCGAGAGCCCCGCGTCAGTTTCCGATTTTCCTCTCTCCCACGGGGGCCCCGAGTTATTTCGGTGCAGCCACTCTCGGCATTATTACCGCTCAGTCAACGCGCTATACGGACGTCCAGCGGCCACACATGCGTGGAGCATCCCGCCCTAAACCTTATTCCCATCCTGTACGCCACATATACGGGGCGTTCCACGCCGATCCGGCCCGGGTACGACCCGCAAATTTTTTAACGATTGACACGACTCTCAAAAGCGGTCTACATTTTTTCGATTTTTTTTTTTTTGGGAATCTACGATTTTTGAAAACCAAAAATATCGATCGCCAGAAATAAAGATTCCTGGCAATATTTTGTTCGACCTTCCGTGATATTTCTATTCTTTTAAATAAATAAAAAAGATTGACAGTGACCTTCCGAAAATCTTTGGTTTCGTCAAAATTCCGAGTCGAATCCGAAGGGTCAATGAGGGTCAGACCCAGGTCAAATCGGCCTGGAAAGCCCCATGTATATCCGTAATATATATCACTGTGGCCTGCAGTCTCTGTGTGTGAGTGAGCGCATCATACTCGGTACCATAAAAAAAAGACATGCGGGCTTTAATGACCCGACGGCCAGGCTATCGCGACGGCACCTACGACTCCGTCTTCGTCGTTGATCCACCCGCGATGAATCGAGGAACTGTTCGGGGCCCTTTTGCCGATTACGTGAAATATGTCGCGTGCACCCGGGGAGGGAGACTCGTGCAGCGAGCTCGCTGACATTCCGTGCAGTACGCATCGGGGGTTATCCAAGAGTTCCTTGCGTATCGGGCGATACGATTATTATTCGTATTATCACTTTTTTTTATTTCATGAAAACGCTCCTTTTAGTCGGAATATAATTGAGAAGATTGTGTCGTCGATCCTGAGAATCGCAGCGTTAAAAGCCGCTCGATATATTCGCTCGTTTCTAATAGAGCTATATGTATCGATATTCCGTTGCCGGGTGACGCCTTTTAAACGATTTGTACGCGTATGAGAAATTCGCTAGTAGTTGGTGTATTAGTTAGCTAGTTAGTTTATCAGTTAGTTAGCTGGTTAGGGTATTGGTTAGTCAGTTGGTTGGCTAGTTGGTGTATTAGTTAGTCAGTTATTTGGCTAGTTGGTGTATTAGTTAGTCAGTTATTTGGCTAGTTGGTGTTTTAGTTAGTTACTCAGATGTTCAGTCAGTCGGTTAGCAAATTAGATTGTCACTTGATCATTTGGTTGGGTCAGGTTGTCGTGTTTCCCTCCTAGACAGGAAAGACCCCACCGAATTTGTGTGGCCAACGCGCCGCGTATTGACCAAAAGTCGAGTGTGGCGGCGGTGCGAGGAATCGAGGAAAAATCGTTGATTCACCGAGCGCTCGTCGGGCTGACGCGGCGCGGGCGTGATCGTCGTCCGCCGCCCGGAAATCGAGCGGAAGCACCGGGACACGCGTCACCGCGGCATTATAACCGCGCGACATATTCATAATTTTTCCTCCGTCGGCCGCGCGTCCGACGGATGAGTCGCGCCGCCGCCGCCGCCGCTCGCCGAGGGGGTTGCGAATCGCTCGCCGCGAACGCGCAGCCGCCGCCGCCGTCGGGAGCGGCGCGAAGTACGGCGCGAAGTACGCCGAAGTCGCCGGGGCGCTGACCGCTGATTGGCCCGCGCGAAAACAGTCCCGACTGACGAGCAGACGACGCCCGTCGACTCCGGCGTAGCCGGATATCGCTGCGCCGCGACGACGACGTCGACGCGACGTCGACGCGCGTTGCACATATCGGGTGTGTCCGAAGTGTGACGCGGCCGCCGCCGACGCTCTCTCCATGTGCCTCGGCGTTACGGCGTTCTGGGATGGGCTGCGCGGCACATGCTTTGCACATCGGATCACCGAAGGGCACCCGGGGAGGGAGACAGAGAGACGGAGAGCGGGACGCCCTAGACCGGCGAAAGGGATACGGGAACGCGCTCTGCGTGTAACGGATTATCGTGGATTTCCGTTCCATCTCCGTTTATACGCGGCCCGAGATATATTGAAAAATTTCTCTCGAACCTTTTTTTTTTCATTCACTCATCCCCCGCGCACACGCGGGTCAAATCCACGGGGTCGTGACCCTTGGATAAAAAAAAGGGAAAAAAATGTTCGACCGGTGTCGTCGTAAAAATTCGCCGAAATGACACGATGATTTATTCGTTTATTTTCGCATGTATGTCGATGGTGGTTACCGAATTTATATATGCACACGAGCATCCGACTAATTTTATTGTACCGCTACTTTGGAACCAATTAGATTTTGCGGCGAGAAAAAAGTTTGTCGCGTGCAAATTGACAATCGAAGCGAGTTGTGAGATATAAAATCGTTAGCCGATAGAGAGTGTCGCGATCGATCGAAGCCCACGCGAATGTCGCGCCGCAACGGGACATTCGACTTTGCGAGCTGCGAGCAACTTCCCGACGCCGGCTGCTTCGTCGTCGCTCCGTCTCTCTCGCTCGCCCTCGCTCTCGGTTGACGAAAAATTCGCGAAACAATTGTGTCGCGCCGCACGACGAGAGTCATGAGAATCATGTAGCGCGCGCGTCGCGCAAATGCGCCACTCCGGCTGCGATGCCCAATGAGGATGTGCTGATTGGAACGAATGACGCCTATTGTCGGATCGCGGCGGACAGCGTAGAAAGCACCAGACCGATTCCTCCGCCGCCGCGCGCTGTCACTGCACAATTTGCGATACTATCGCTTTCGTGCGCCGCACACACGATCCGCCCGCCCGCCCGCCGAGTGTGCGTGCGATACACGATTGTCGGACACGACGGGGCTGCGTCGATTTCACCGTCCGGAGCGTCGCCGCGACTTCGCTCGTGCCTTCTGCCTATTTTTTTTTTTTTTTTTTTTTTTTTTTTTTTTTTCAGAACAATTTCGACCAATTCGACGATCGGAAGACGATCAGCTGTTTCCGATGTCGAGGCGAGATTTCCGAGTCAATGGAATTGGATTTTGCCGAGGGGTGAATTGGATTTTGCTGAAAGCGCACGAAGAATCGTCTCTGGCCTCGTCGAGGAGCTGCGAATTCCGTCCTTAGCCACGCCTTGGTCGAGCTGCCCGTAGGCAGCGCCGCCATCTGGCGGAAGATTCTTTTTCTCTCTCACTCTCTCGTACGACATTACCGACTGCAAGATCGGTGGTCGGTGATGCAATTTTTCGAGGCGCGCGCGGCTACCGAAGGAACCTAGATTTTCTTCCTTGGTTGAGTGAAAACTCGATAACGAAGAGAATGCCGCAAGGCGGAAGGAGATATCTTGATTTTTCAATTTTTTCCCGAATTTTAAAGCCGAAAGTTGCCTCGCGTTTCTCGCGATTTTTTTTTTATTTCATAAAGTTTGAAGACCCCATCCGATGGAAAATTTCCCGCTGATTCGAAAAAACACCGTTGCTTGCCGAAAAAATTGAAAATTTGCCGAGAAAAAGGCAAAAAATGATTTTTTGTCTCTGGAAATATGAAAATATCAGGCGATACGCTTCGCCCCGAACACCGGCCGATTTTTCTCCCTGGAATATTTAATTGTAATCAGCGAAATTTCGGAAAGTCGTGTTGCAGGGTACAAACTGACGTCGATAAGAATTCACCGGTTAATCTCTCGACGATTTGTATTTGAGTGGCTGATAAGGCGGAGTTTCGGAAACAGATTACGCAAGTGATCGGTTATGTTCAGGCTGGCGACTACGAGGAACAAGAGCGAGGACGTGATTTTAATATGGCCCTTGAACTCCACGGACGGCTGGATCATCGATCGTGACTCAATTATCATCGATTGGCTCCGCGATCAACTCGACGGCCTTCGCGACGAAAGCGCAATTAATAATACAGCCTGGCGTGGAAATAAAATACAAAAATTCTCGGATCTCCCGATCTGTACTGATTCGATAACGACGAGATCGAAGTTTTGACAACGCTACCTGCCATTGATAACCCAAACACGATTCACTCTCTCAATCTTCGCATTCCATTTTTTTTTATTATATATTTTTTTATGTGTGTATTGATTTTTCTCAGCTTGAGCCCGATTTATTATCCTGATTCACTCACACACTAATTCGATAATTTTTTTTTTTCATTGATAGATATTTATCGCACAATGTTGAGGCAGTAAACGTAATTTTGGAATTTTCCTGAGGAAACACCCGAATCTCGACTGAATTAAAGATTATTTTCACCGACAAAACAATTTGATTCAACCATTTTTATTAAGAAATATCAAAAACTAACTAAACTGCAGGTGTCTTAATTACGAAAGTGATGTTAAAAAAAAAGAGTTCCTCAATCAAATGTAGTTTCCGCGTACTGAAAATTTGGTCGAAATCGACTTTTTCTATTCATACATTTTAATACCTCAAATAAAAAAAATAAAAAAACTGGAACAGACGGAATTTTTTTAAGATCATATGTAACTTTTTCAACTGTTTTTGGAGATGAAAAAAAAAAAAAAAAAAATTCTCGTCGAAATAGAAATAAGAAAATGAAATTTTCCAATTCGTTCGAAAAATCGATCGGCAAACTCCGGCGTCGCGAAGGAGGAGTGAAATAAAAGACGGAGGAAAGACGCGGCGCTGCAGTGGGAGCGTTGCGCGCGCTTCCAGCAGCAGACGACGCGCGGAGCGTCGACGACTCCGGGCCGCCGGAGCCCGACGAGCAGTGCCGAGCAGCTAGCAGGAGCACGCGGTCCAGCTCGATCCGCTCCCGCAGCTCCGTGTATCTCCCGTCACCGCCGATTCTCGCTGGATTATCGCGCGACACCGGTGCGCGAAAAAACGACCCTTCGATCGCGACGAGCCGACCGAACCCGTCGAACCCCGCGCCGAAACTGTGACGAGTTGTATTCGATAATACGAACGACGAGTGACGAGACGAGAGTCACGAATGGCAGAACTCGAATTAGTCAAGCCGACCAGGTAAAAAATATTCCTCCGCGTTTTCTCGAAGAGACCTCGACAATCGTTCACTTTTTTTCTCGTCATTCATCCCGCGACCCTCGATGCACGTCGCGTCGCCCGTGTCGAGCGGTTCGCGCATAATATTCAGCCTTGACCGTCGTCCTCGGCGAACTGTCAAATTTACCACGTTATCATCGTTATTATCGTTATCGGTATGGTCATCGTCATTTTTCCGACGCTCTTCGCAAATGTTTCCACCGTCGATCGGAAAACAAATTGTCAAATATTTTATTTTCCATCAATAGTAAATACAAATCGATGCAAAATTTTGTCGCACAGCTTCGGTCATGTGACCGATGCATGTCGAGCGTTAAATACGCCGTCGGTCATTTATCGGTCACTTATCGGTCATATGACCGACACCGGAAATATTACCGAATTCGATGAATTTACGCGTTCCGACGCGAGAAATCGAAGAATTCGGGCTCTCGGCGTGGTCATATGACCGGTCATATGACCCCGCGGCTCTTCTGCCTCTGCGCAGCCGCCAGTGTCGCCTCCCCCCTCCTTGGACACCGCGGCCGCCGCACGAGACACGAACGATACGTAAACACACTTATAAATACGCGGAACAACAGCGGTTGAAAGGAGCTAATAATTCAGTGGCTGCTCGGCGGTCGCGTTCCAACCTCGCCGAGTCCGATCGCTCGATCCGATCCGTCGATTACGTCACGTGTCACGCGCTTCTCCGAGTTTTCGGCGTGAAGGTCCTCGCGATCTCTCAGTGTTTGACACAGGAAGTGGAAAAAACGCTCGCGATCAGACGTTGATTCTCGCTCTCTCTCTCTCTCTCTCTCTCTCTCTGTCTCTCGGTCGTCTCCGTGGCTTCGCGCGTGTCGCGCGTTATCTCGACGCTCACGGTGACGTTACACAAGCGTCAAAGTGCATAATCCAGCCGCGTGCGCGAGGCGGAATATGAAGTGTCATGACTGGATCCACCGATAGGTTATACTCTCTCTCTCTCTCTCTCCTCTTTATCGTCGGCTTTACGACCGATTTTATCGCGCACGAAAATAAATTTCGGGATTTTTTTGTCATATGGATAATCATTTTTTTGTCCGCGGTTATTCGTGGCACGATTGCAATAATTGTTGGCAATAGACGACGAATGTTTTTGTTGTTGTCGTTGTGAGATGTCGATGTGTCGTTAACCCCGGAAAAATTAGCATTGGAAAATTATCGATGCAAAAGTTTATTAATCATTACTTTTTTTTTGCTTTCGATCAATTGATATTTGTAATTTTCTAGCGAGTCACGAGTTATTTTGCTACTCGAAACTCGCTTGATTTTTCGTAACGTTCGCCGCTTTGGATTTGCGGACTTTTGTTTATGTAGTTACATTTATTTTTATAAACAATAGGACGTAATTATGAAACTACGAGCGACGCGACGAATCTACGCGGTGATATCGTGGAGCTGTCGTCGAGGATCAAGATGAGCGACGGCGCATCAACATCGGCGAATAATCGCGAATTTCCCTTTGCGTAACGAGTGACACTTGCGTTCGATGACTTCGTGGTTTTTGCCGGAAAAAATCACCCGTAATCTTTTCACCGAATCGCGGGTGATTTTTTTCCTCGAGAGTCGCTCCACGATTTTCTGCAGTTCCGACCTACTGGGAATTGCAGCTTGTTATTTGTAATTGATTTTTTTAACGATTGACCGAATCCGAAAAAAAAATGGTTCGTAGAATTTCGCGTGTTCGTCTCTCGCGGTCTAATTATTTCTATACGTATTGCGCGATCTGTCGCAATCGTGGGAATTGTACGTCTGTTTGTAATTTCTCAACGCTTATATTCGTCACTCTCGATCTCGTTTGTTTTTTTTTTTTTTCGATTTTACGTACGACATAAAGTGTACGCAATGCTCTCGCACCCCTTTCGCCTTCGTCGTCTGTTTATTCGCGCCGCGTGGCCTTGCGGATTCGTCTTGTCTATCCGCCTTTTATACACCGCTCTCGCCGCGGTTTGAAATCTCAGACCCTCAGGGACGACGATCGCTCGGCGGTTCTTTAAAAATTCGCGTGCCCCACATCCCGCGTCACGTGTCGAATTGTCGCTCGAACCAACAAAAAAATGATCATCAATTTTCATGTAAATTCACTTTTTTTTTGTTGGAAATTTGATATTTTTTTTGGAGCCAAATTTTTCCGAAAAAATGTTTGACTTCTCAAATTTAAGAAATAAAAAGAAACACTGGCAAAAAAAATGATCGTACATTTTTATGTAAATTCACTTTGTTTAGGAAATTTGATAATTCATATAGAGCCAAATTAAAAAAAAAAAAATGTTTGACTTGTCTAATTTAAGAAATAAAAATAAATACTGGCAATTAACGGAAGCAGAAACCGCAGTCTGTTGTCTCGTGTAGCATTGAAAATTTGGCGCCAAAGATCGGAGCCAAAAACGTGATTATCTATCGCGTATTGAATTATGTAACGAGAGGCGCTGAGTTTCTACTTTTGGAATGTTCGCAGCTGGATCTGGGGCTGGTTCAGCTGGTCGGGTTCGTCGGCTACTATGCTGAGAACTGCGGAGAAGAAGATTCTTTCTTGTGAGTAGACGCAGCTTCCACTGTCTTCGCTCGTCCTCCTTTGTTTCTCGGGTATCAAACTCGCCAGTGTGAATCACGGCTCTCGTTGAAAGACGAACTTCCGTGGACGATAGCGATTACACTCGGGGGGGAAAAGAGGATCTCGATAAGACCTCCCGAGGTCCAACAAACTTCTGGCGCCAATCCGACAGTGGTTTCCTTCTTTTCTCACCGCAAATATCAAATCTCATCAATTACTGGTTTCCCAAAAAAATTAAATGACGACTCCGTTAGTCGATTAAATTAATTTTATTCTTTTAGATTTTGAATGAGAACAAACAATTATTTTTCCTGGATCTATTGCAATTTTTTCTTCAATATGTTTTTCTGTTTAAAATATTTTTTTATTTTTCTTTTTTTTTAATTATTTGTTCTTTACTAAATATTGTGAAATGAATTTTGCAGGTCTGAAGACAGCGTACCGAGGATGGTACGTCGACATAGGGCCGGTGGTCGGCTCGTCCGACAAAATATGGACGATATCGTTGAACGAGGAGTCCCCGAAGATACCGATAGTGCTGTTACACGGCCTGGGCGCCGGCGTCGCGCTTTGGTGTCTCAATCTCGACAATTTGGCCGCCGATCGACCGGTCTACGCGATGGATCTTTTGGGTAAATTCGTTTTCACATTCCACGCGCTAAAAACCTGAAATCATAAAAACTCGAAAGATCAAAGAAAGCAGCAAAAAGAAATTTATCAGGGACGACGAATAAAATATAGAATTATTCATTACTATTTATTTATTTATTTGCTATTTAACTATTCACTAAACAAGTAATTTCGGACGAGAAATCAGTCAAGGCCCCTTTGACGCTTCTCCTCTTCTCTATGCACTCGTAGCGCATCGTCCCAATTCGATAAAACAAGCTCTAACACTTCTCGCTAATCGCAAGGTTGACTGACGCAACGTCCAAGCCGATAAGACACGCGAGGCGCTTGGCCAACATCGAAAGAAAATTTATATTATATGCATCATTGTTATTATTACTTTTTCTTTCTTTTTTCGCTTCTCTTTGTCACAATCCACAAGGTTAATCAGCCGGAAAATCCAATGATTAAAGAGCGCTAAAAATGCTTTTCTGTTTATTTACATCTCTTATCGGTCGTTAGTTTCTTATCATTGAATTTTTTTCTCCTCTTATTTTTTATTTTCCTCCCCTCGTGCCGCTTCTTTCCTACGATTTCGTTGCACCGAGAGGGAATTATCCGCCAGTCGGAGGCTGCAGAAGTCCAAACCCCGTTCGATGATTCATCGGCGATCGACTCGTAGATCCGAACGCGGGCGACCTTTGGTTTTTGCTGCCTCGTCACTCGGCTAAATCACCGCGAGATTTCGCCGCGTCACTCGGCTGCATCGAAGACGCCGCGAATTCCGGCGAATTCGCGTGGTCGACGAAATATCCTCAGTTTATGGATAACAAATAATATTAATAAAATTAATTTTTTAAAAGTGTAGTTTACATTTTTTTCGTAATTTCAGGATTCGGCAGAAGCAGTCGGCCGGCGTTTAGCAACGAGGCGAAGGAGGCGGAGGCCCAGTTGGTGCGATCGGTCGAGGAGTGGAGACGCGAGATGCAGCTGGAGAAATTCGTCCTACTCGGACACTCGATGGGCGGCTTCCTCGCGGCCTCGTACGCGATTCAGTACCCGGAGCGCGTCAAGCATCTCGTCCTCGCCGATCCCTGGGGATTCCCGGAGAAGCCGACCCACGACGTCGCCAAGGCTCACATACCCCTCTGGGTGAAGGCCATCGCCTTCGTCGTTCAGCCTCTCAATCCCCTCTGGGCCGTCAGATTCGCCGGTCCCTTCGGTTTGTTAAAAAATTGACGAATGGTTTTACGAACCGTTTCAAAGTTTCATCGTTAAAAATTTGCTACTTCGTTTGTTCAATCGCAGGTCAGTGGTTGATTGAAAAAACGCGACCCGACATAGTCAAGAAATTCACTCCCGTGCTCAGGGACGACGGGAGCGTCATTTCGCAGTACATTCATCAGTGCAACGCTCAGACACCTTCGTGAGTATCACGCGTGTACATTTTTTTTTTCAAAATTTTGTCCACAGCGGAGCCTCTTGTAGTTTACAACGTTGCGTTATAAACTACAAAAAAAAAACGAGGTTCCGCTGTAGATTTTTCGTTTTTGCGCTCGACGCGAAAAATCCGACGTAGAGTCGTAGCGATATAACAGGATGTGAACGCGCTTTCGGTGATTAGTGGGGAGAGTGCTTTTCACGCGCTGATGCAGGGTTTCGGCTGGGCGAAGAATCCAATCGTGAACCGCATGGACAAGATGAGCCCGGACATACCGATAACGCTGCTCTACGGCAGCCGCTCGTGGGTCGACAATTCCGCGGGCGAGACCATCAAGCAGACGAGATCCTCGTCCTACGTTAACGTGCAGGTATCGTTTTTTTTACTTTTTTTTTGTCTAAATTTGGGAAAAAAAATTATTTGGACAAATCTATGAAAAAAATGTGAACGAACGATTGATCGGATTGTTCGTCCAGGTGATAAGCGGAGCCGGTCACCACGTTTACGCGGACAAGAGCGAGATTTTCAACAAGCACGTGAGAGACGCCTGCGCGCTGAGCGACGCTATGCCGGTGCTCACGGCGGCGAACGTGCGCTCCTCGAGCACAGGAGTGACGTCGCCGAAGCCGATGTCCGCGCTGCCGATCGACTCGGAGGACATCGAGCCGCAGCTGGTCGATGAGGACAGCCCGCGTCACAAGTCCAGTTGAGAGTAGTCAATTTTTTCGTTGTACTTTTTTTTCCTCTTTTTTTTAAATCCCTTAGTCAATGAATTGCGAAGATTCGCGAGGCGACGAAAATATTCGCCGGGCGAGGAGGAGAGATGAGAAAAAAGCGCGAATTCGCGAGGAGGTGGAGAAGGAAAAAAGAAGGCTTTTTGTGAGGAAAACGGCGAATAGTTTGACAAGATAATCGAACGAAAGAGCTTTTTTGCGACTGATCGAGCGTCGTTCGTTCGCGGATACCTTTCGGCGTGCGAATTCTTGTTTTTTACGACGAAATCGAGTATCCGCAATGCACGACGAGCACGAAACGTCCGCTTGTACAGTTTATTATTATTGTTGTTATTATTATTACGATTAACGCGAGGAAAAATCGACGCATTCCGATGCGGTGATCGGAAGGACGAGCGCTCGTTTTGTTTGCTCGAGGAGCGAGGGAGAATCAAGAGAGTTTGCACCGATTTCTTTAAAAAAAGAAATTCTTAAAGTTAACAAAAGTGCATGGGCTTAATTATTCCCAATTGTCTTGTGATTGTGTGAAAAAACGTCGAGATCCGAGGACGAAAAATTGCAAACGGAGTCGAATTTTTGCTACAATTGTTTTCCGTTTTTTACCGAAATTTAATGCGAATTTTGCATTCCGATCTCGGAATTTTTTTTACAAAATTTTCACACTCTGAGATCGGTGCGAACACCTAGAAAAAATGCAGGATGCGCGGAGCGAGAAGCAAACGAGTCTCGTTGAGCCGCAGAGCACGAAACTTAATTTGCGTCACGCGAGTTGCACGAAAAAGAAAAAGAAGAAAAAGAAAACCGATCGTAGTCGCGATGTAACAAAATGTACAATAAGATGTATAAATAAACGCCTAAATTATTGTTATATCACGCTATTTCGTATATGTTATATACACGCATATATATATATTATAATTATGTTACACAGGGACTCAATCGCGCAAGTATTATATTTATGTTAAGACACGAAAACGAACTAAATAAAACGCTGAATTTCGGAGGATTTCTTTTTTTTTTTTAATTTATTCGCGAGAAAAAAGAACTATCTATTTACCAAATTACTTCAAGGATTCCAGCTTGATGTCCTCAAAAGCGTCGATGTCGTGATCGACCTCGGCGAAGAAGTCGTCGTCGTTGTCGTAGACTTCCCGCTCGTCGTCCTGATTTCGCATGTTGTACTCCAAAACACCTTCCTTGTTCTCGCGGCGGAGTTTTCGCTTCTCCTCTATCTGTCGCTTGACCAAAAATTCCGAGAAGGCCTTGGCTTCCTCCTTCGCCGATTTTGTGTTCCCGATGTCCCACACCATCGGCGTCTCCATCGCGGGATCTATCGTCGTTACGTTGAGCAAACGATTTCGCGCTCCCTCGCGGCTCCTCTTCAGCGAGACCATAACCTGGGAATTAAAAATCCGTCGAAACGTTTCACACGGAATCTTGAGAGCCTGCTCGACATTTTTCAAAATGAATACTCGTAACAACGAATATTTCCATAAATTTCAGTATCGAAGAAAAATTCGAAACACGCCGAAACTTTCAATCATTTTAGTCTGCAAATGTCGAGATTTACAGAAATAATTTTTTCGAAAAATGTCCGAATTTTCGTAAATTCATTGTTCCGAAGATGCCGAAGTGAAAAAAATAAAAAAATCACGAAGAACATTTGATTTTGTTGTCTTTGCAAAGAAAATCAATCGCCACCCACCCTGGTCATGATGGCCGATTGATCGAGGCCCAGAACATCGTGTCGCATCTCCGGCAGGTCGACGTCGTACTGCGAGTCGTCCTCCCGCTCTTCCTCGTTCTCGAGGGAATCCTCGAGTTCGAGAATCTTCCGTCTGACTTCGGGCGCGAGGGTTTTGTTGATGGTCGGGACGTTTCTACGTGGCGCGATGTCGATGCTCGGCTCGTAATCATCGCCGTAGTCGGCGATGCCGAAGCAATGCTCGAGACGCGCGAGCGCCTCGAGCTGGCGATTCTTCACGAACTCGATCGTCGGCACCTGGCCGATCACGTGAAGCTGGGTGAGCTCGTGACGCAGCCGATACGCGCAGTCCCTGAGGACCCTCGCCGTCTCGGCCGCGTCCGGATCCGCCCGCTTCGACGCCCAGTAAACCAGGACGTTCCGGAAATTCGGCGTGACCCGCACGTGAGTTATCTCGATGCTTCGACCCAGCAGCTCCGGCGACACCTCGCCCGTCGCCATCAGCTCCGTTATGTGCTGCATGAACAGCTTGTTCAGCACGGCCATCCTCCGGCTCGCGTGGTTGCTCGTCAGTTTCTCAGCCGCTATCGGCCCGACTGCGCCCGACCGCTGCTGGTTCTGATACCATTTTCTGCACAAACATTTTATCCAATTTTATTATAATTAAACTTTATTAATGTTGCATTTCTAAAATGTTGGGTTTCTAAAATTAATTCATCAAAAAAAAATTATAAAACATTTTTTTTTTACCGAACTACTAGAATTTGTTTATTTGCCATGAAAAAATTCGAATTGTTGAATTTTCGAAAATGTAATCGTAAAAACCTTTTGCCGACATCAGCGCCCATCAGTTTGTTCAAGAATCTTCCCTGCCTCTTCGCGTCAGCGCGATTCACCGCGCTCGTGAATATACATCGTTTGAGGTTATGATTTACGAGGAGTCTCGTAGTTGCGGCCATTCTTGGATAATCTGCGAAGCATAAACGGCATATTTACCACGATTATTGACCGAATCTCGACACTGTCAAAAACACGAAAACAATTGGAAAAATTGACACACCGACCAGCGGACGAATCTGCGCACAGGAGGTGAAAATTCCCGATTTCTCACTCCAGTCGATTTAATCCTCGATCATCGACACCTCAATCACCGAATAATGTCATATTTTATTTACAAAACGCGCCGCGCACCGTTCCAACAATAGTAACAAAGCAAAAACAATTATATTCGATGCCACTGAATCGAATGTGTTTACGAGACCCAAAAACAGCTGATCGCGTCGTACGACAATCGTCGTTGATTTCCGCATCACCGACAGAGAAGGCACACAACACAAAAAATGCCTACCTTACCGCGATTCAGCGTCGGTAAGGCAGAAATTCGCCCACGCCCCACCCGCACTCTCGAACGTCAGATGACGCTGCAGTTTCGCCAGGCGACGCTCGGAAATATAGATATACAGCCAATCGCCGAACCTCAAGCATTTCCCGCGGCTCCGCGGGCCAAATACCCGCGAGGCAAACCCTCGGATCCCAAAAACCCCGACGATACCCCGAAAACCGGCGAGAAAATCGCGGAAAACCCGGTAAAACGGTCTCTTCGCTCCCCTCAAGGTTTTCCCGCGCAGCGGCCAGGCGTGGGGCGACGAAAAAAAAAAAAAAACAAGCGGCGCGTAGTAACGTCGGAGTCGCGGGAAATCCGAAAGGCGCGTTGCGCGCGTGGCTCGCGGGTCGCGCCACTCCGCCTGCGCCCCGCGAAATAGTCCCCCCCCGCGAATACGGCGAAATTCTCGCGTCTCCAGCCGCAAAGCGGCCGTAAATTCGGCCGCCTCGCTACGGCGGCCGCGGGGCGAATTTTTGCGATCGACGGGAAGCTTCGCCGCGGAGAATCGCGGGGCGTCGGCCGATCGAGAGGCTCCCGCGGTTTCCCGCCAAGCTGGCAAAGATGGCGGCGCGCGGCGGTTTCCCGCCAAACGCGGCGGCGGCGGCGACGGCGACGGCGGCGGCCGCCGCGGCGCTCGGTGTCTCCGCGTACGGCGCGCGTGTATGGCGCACACCCCGTTCGCCTCGCTCGTGCCCCCCAGAGCCCAAGTGCAAAGCCGATCGCTATCCTCGCGGCCTCGCGTGTGTTTTCCAACCCCCGTCGAGAACGCCGCCGCCGCCGCCGCGCAACCGACATCCGCGATCAACCCGCAACAGCCGCGACAATGGGACAATCCTCGGACGACGTCGAGGACTCGACGTACAGCAGGCACCAGGAGTTGTGCCAGAAGCTAAATATGGACGCTACCGCGGCCTCCGAGGCCTGGAAGTCGTACTCGACCATCCGACAGAATTACACACTCGAGGTAGGTAACGAGCGCGCCCCGATGTCTCCGCTCCTCGCCACTCGACCCTCGCCCAATTTTTTTTCCCTCCTTCCCTCGCCGCTCTTTCGCCCAATTTTCACCTTTCGCTCCGAGGGAACGCGAGACTCGCACTCGCACCCACGCACTTGTTTTCCTCGCTGCGTTTCCCACCCACGCAACTCCGACTTATCGCCGTTTCGGAGTCTCGGCCGATCAATTCGCCACCGGCGCACGTGAAGGCGATTTTCTTGTTTTTCTTTTCTTCTTTTTTTTCGAGGGTCTCCGCGCGTCCCGCGAACTCGCGAGAATCGGGAGGATTTTTTTTTGGTTCGCGATTCTCGGGTTTTGCGGAGGGGATTTGGGATTTGGGTTTCGGAACGATGGGGTGGAAGGGGAGTTTGGTTTTGTCGGTGGGGTGTCTTTTTTGGGGCCAGCGATATCTGGGTTTTTGGAATTTTGTTTGCAGTCCGGGAAAACTGATTCGGGAGCTGCGCATCGAGATGCGTTTCAAGAGACGACAAAACCTCTGTCGCTCGTTGTTATCGTGCGATTCTTCTGTTGCGAATGATTGATCACAAATTTGTAGCTGGAAGCATCATTCATTGATTCTTGTTATTCAGCACTTTTATTAGCTTGCAATCTGTGAAAACTTTTTTACCGATAATTTTTTTTTTAAGAATGAAATATATATATTTTTTTGATACTTTCGATTCTTTTGTTCTTTATTGCAAATTGCAACAGAAAAAAATAATACATTTTAGCTAAAGAAAAGTTTTGTCTATTGCTTATGCCAAATAACTGAGTAAGTGACAAACGGCAGTTGGCATCGATTGAAGAGAGCTGCAAGGGGCTTGCAGCTTCTTTTCCTCATGTAACCACCGCACACTCTTCTCATGAACCCCAGTTGACCCCAGTAGAGATAGAAATAGTAGACTCGATGAAGTTGCACAGAAGACATTTGCAAACTGCATCGGTCACCCAAGCGGGCAACTGGGTTTCAATTTTTTTTCTTTCTACATTTGTATCTTTAGTCACAGTTCGTAAATAAAATAATAATGGAGAATTGTGTATTTAAAAAAAAAATGTTCTTCATTTGTAACTTTAGTCACAAGTCGTAAATGAAATAATAATGATGAATTGTGTATTTCCAGGGTGAACAATTGCACTGGATAGGATGCGCGTTGTACGTAGCGTGTCGCACGAGCGCGACGCCCACGGTCGGCCGCCCGGGCGTAAACGTCGAGGGAAATTGCGTGTCGCTGACGCGTCTCCTGCAGCTGTGCAATCTCTCGCTGATACAATTTTTCTCGAAATGCAAATCGTGGGCGGACATGGCGAACATGCCGCAGGATTTTCGCCGGAAGATCGACAAGCTCGAGCGCAATTTCACCGTCTCGATGGTCATATTCAAGAAGTATCAGCCGATATTCACCGACATTTTCAAGAACCCGACCGATGAAAACTCGAGGCCGCCCCGCTCGAGACGGCACCGAGCTCCACCCTGCACGCCCGCCCGGGTCTTCGAATTTTGCTGGACCTTTTTCGTCTGCGTCAAGGGAGCTTTTCCCAATATTTCCGACGACCTCGTCAACTCGTATCATCTGCTTCTCGCGTGCTGCGATCTCGTCTACGCCAATGCGCTTTTGGCCAACAGAAAGGATCTTCTCAATCCCAATTTCCCTGGTAACAAATCTTTTTTTTTGTCTTCCTTTTTTTCAAAAATGTTCATCACTCGAGAATCTCCAGTTTTTAAGGTCGAGCGATTTGACTTCTTTTTTTTTTTAATTGTAAACATTGTAATTTCGCTTCGCGGTAATTTTTGCCGATCCTAATTTTTCGGAGTCTCGCGAACAATTTCGTAATTTCGCTCGATTTTCCCAGGCCTCCCGGAGAAGTTTCACGACGACTCGTTCGTTCCCCCGAAGACCGCGAACTGCATCGTGAATCTGCTGTGCGATCGTCACGAGGCGATCGGCGTCGAGGCGAAGGGCATCAAGGAGTACACGCTGAAGAGCCACGTGACGAAGCTCTTCAACGACGGCGTTTTGCGCGGCGATCAGTCGAATTTCTCCGGGATCCTCGAGGCGCTGAATTTCGAGGGAAACCAGGAGGCGATCGCCAAGGCCTACGAGCAGCACGTGCTCAGCGTCGGCGACTTCGACGAGAGAATATTTTTGGGTATTTATCCGATTATTTAAATAATACGATCGTGTAAAGTATCGAGCGACGAAATAGCGATTCAACAGGCTGAATGAATGAATGAAAGCGCGAGCCCTTTAAATTTCTTGCCCCCTCCAGGTTTCCCCCCTCTCGCTCTCGGGAGAAATCACGCACCCCACGGCGGCAGCTGCCTTTTAATAAACAGCTGATTGCGAACCCCCTCGCGCTACACCGGCTACACCGACTTCCATTCGCTTCCGCCGCGACGCTTTACCCCCACCCCACGTTTTTCCTCTACTCCGACCGCTGCTCCACTCTACCCCTCTCCACGCCCGCATTTCGCTTCGAACCTCCCGGCTGAGTCTAACCAAAATATCGCCTTGACAAATTGCTTTTTCATTCGTTCCTATCGTTTTTTTTATTTTTATTTATCGTGAATTACAATCGAAAAAAAAGAAGATTTTTCGTAATTATTTTCGTTTCCATTTTTCCATAGTTTAATGCGATTTTTGAAAAAAGCTTTTTTTTAATGGTAACCCAAAGTAATTTCTTGTCGATAATTATTATTAATTGAAGTACAATTTTATTTATCGAGAAAAAAATCGCTGTAATTTGATAGCGATTGTCTATTGTTTCGTGGCTTCTCCGTCTTTCGTTTGTTTGTCTCTTAACCTCCGATTTCTCGCTCGCCTCGCTTCCGCAAACCTCAATAATCTTCCGTCCATCTCGCTTGTCTTGATTAATAATTTTTGTTATTTCTGTTTGTTTACAATCGTTTTCTCGCACACGCAAAAACACGCAACACAAAATACACTCGGTGCTATCGCTTGAATCATGCCTGACTGGGTGACTGATAATAAGCCGAATGGAGAAGGGTTAAACTGAAACGATTCGCGAGTAACGCGCTCGTCGCCGGCGCGGAGGATAAGATTGTCGGGAAGAGAGCTAAAATACTTCGTCGATCGTCGTTCAAAGGTGGGTGGAGTGTTCAGAGTTCCGATCGACTCATCCGTCTCCGATGAATCGATCGGAGATCGGAGATCCGGTCGAAACCAGAGACGAGAGAAACGCTCGACGAGATTCGACGAATTTGCGAATTTTAACGAACAATCCGAGGAAGTCTCGAGAAGGGACTAAAAAAAATGATTCGCTTTCAGGCGCCGACGCCAGCGACAATATTGGCTCGCCCACGAAGATGCCCAATGTCGGCGATTTTCACGAGCAATTTCAACTCAAGAGAGAACAATTTAGCGTGAGTATCTCAATAATTGACAAACGATGTCGGCTCAAAATAAATAAAGATTTGCGATTGATCGGTAAATCGAAAATTTGCTTTGAAATGTCCCGTAGGCGATGCAGCAGCTGGCGCCACCGACCCCGCTGACAGGAAGAAAGTATCTGAGAACGAAAGACGCGGGAAACTCGTCGCCGGAGCTGTCGACGGTGACGCAGAGCGTGATACGCCTGCAGGCGCTGCTTGCGGGTCGTCAGGCGGGACCGAGCGACACTTTGCTCGAGATGTTCAACGCGTGTCCGCCAAACGTGAGGAAATTCGTCGAGAAGAAGGTCAGCGACATCGGCGAACTCTTCTACGCGAATTACGCGAAGAATCCCGAGGACGGCGACTCGAACGGCCTTGACTTTGGCAAGCAGCGTCTCGTCCTCGGCCAGACGCTTTTCTACAAAGTCTTGGAGATCATAATCAACGAGGAGAAACGCATAAAACCCAACATTTCGGTAAATATTCTTGGCTTTTTTTTTAATACGACAAAAATATTTTTTTAAATTGAAGATAATCAAAAATATTTAAAAATTGAAGATAATCAAAAATATAAAAAAAATTGAAGATAATCAAAAATATAAAAAAATTGAAGATAATCAAATAATAATCGTACGACGATGTTTAATTTCCGCGCAGGATTTGCTGCTGAACGAGGTGTTTCTGCAGTGTCTGTTCGCCTGTTGCCTCGAGATCGTCATCTGGTCGTACAAGAACAAGGATCGCCTGTTCCCGTGGATCCTTCAGGCGTTGAATCTCGACCCGTTCTACTTTTACAAAGTCATCGAGATAATAGTGCGCGCGGCGCCGCTGCCGCTGTCGCGTGACGTCGTCAAGCACCTGCAGAACATCGAGGAGAAGATTCTCGAGTCACTGGCGTGGAAGTCGAACAGTCCGTTGTGGCACGTGATCGAGGTGACGCCCGGCGGAGTGCCGAGCGAGGACGACGTCGCCCTGCCCGGATCCCACGAGGCCGTCGATCCCAACACACCGGGACAACCGGCGCTGAGGAAAATCGCGCTGGATCGCGGTACTCTTCACGACGTTCAACAGAGTCCAATATCCTCGGCTTCCGAAAGGTTCGTCGAAATTTATCCTTTCTCTGCGAATTTTATCGATTATCATTGAGTTTCGTTTATCATTAACAAATTTTATCAATCATCATCGATTATTATTGAGTTTTGATTATTATCATCAAATGTTATCGATTATTATTGCGTTTGGTTTATTATTATCATCGAACTTCATCGACCATCATTGAGCTTGGTCGATTATTATTCAATTCAATCGATCGCCACAGAATTGAATTTCACGAAAAATCTCGTCCCTCAGATTTCAATCCCCCGTGGCGGCCTCGGGCGCCGCGAAGAAGCGTCTCTTCAACGACAGCCGAAGCGGCGGCCAGAGCGTCCTCAAGGACAAATGTTCCCCGAAGGTCCTGACGATCGACGGGACGCCCCGCATCCTTCTGACCTTCCCCGACCAGTCGGGCGTCCCCCGCGTGGCCAACAGCGTGGCGATCGCGAACCCCGCGGGCGGCGTCGCCGCCGCCGCCGCCCCGGCCACTCGCGACTCCGCCCGACCGCGCCGAACCGGCTCGGCCGCCCTCTTCTTCCGCAAATTCTACATGCTCGGATACATCAGGATGCAGAATCTCTGCAAAAATCTCGCGATCAACGACACCGATCTGCTGCAGAAAATCTGGACGATCTTCGAGTACTCGATAAAGGAGCGCACGGAGCTCATGAAGGATCGCCACCTCGATCAGATCCTCATGTGCGCCGTCTACGTGATCTGCAAACTCGCCAAGATCGAGTTCAACACATTCACGGAGATCATGCGGTGCTACAGATTTCAGCCCCAGGCCGAGTCGCACATCTATCGATCGGTGCTGATTTTCAAAACGAGCGACAACAGATCGTCGAACGCCGCGGAAGCCTCGCGAATGGAGATCGAGGCGGCGAATAATTCCGCCGCGGCGAACAACAACGGAGTCGCACCGCCGACGCCCTCGAACATGGCCGGAACCGCGCAGAACTTCGGCGACGAGAGACGCGGCGATCTCATCAAGTTTTACAACGAGGTCTACGTGCCGGCGGTCAAGGAGGTCGCCAACAAGCTCGGACTCTCGCGCGGCGGATCCGTCACGAGTCTCACCCTCAGCCCCCTGCCCAGGAGCAAACCGCCCGTCAATTCGCCCGTCAGGCGCGTCACCAACAGCCTCATGACGCGGACCCTCGATCCCAAGGCCATCGTCGCGTCGCCCGCACCCCAGCTCACTTACTGCTTCAGTCGCAGCCCCGCCAAGGTAAAGCTCAATACATTTTTACTTTTCACCCGATTCGGCTATCTGAAATAGATGTTTTTAAAACTGAATAAAGTCACAATTTAAAAGTGATTTTTCATTAAGAATAAAAAAAAAGAAGTTCGACGAAATGCAGAACTTGGAAGAAACTTTTGAGGACATTGGAGAATTTAGAAAAAGATGAAATACAACTATAAAAAAAAACATGCGTGAAATTTGTGACTAATGTTTTCAGGACCTCGACGCGATAAACCGGATGGTGATATCCGTGGACGCGCGAAAGTCGGTGGGCAAGCGGCTGCTCTCGGACGACATGGACGTGGAGGTGTCGACGGACGGGCCGTCGCCGGTGAAGAAGCCCCTCAATACGCCCTTCCTCACGCGCAAACTCGAGAACCTCATCGGCGAGCGTCGAACGCAGAACCAGTAGAATCTCCGACGACGGAGACTCTCATCGCCCTCCGCGCGTTCACGCGGCGCGAACTCGCGCCCCGCCTTGACGTTATATCCAGGTAGCGCAATCTCAACGAGTTAGCCAAAAGTTCGCCTTAATAGACGCCAAACGTCCGTCTGGTGATTCGACGATAGTCCGCGGAAGAACAAAGCGACACGGTCGAAAAAGCTACCGCGAAATATTCGGCCAACGAAATTCACGGTCGATGCCGATCGTTTCGTTGGGGCTACGAATTTATTCCCAGCAGCGTTTTTCACCAATCTCGCGGCTCCCATCGAGCCTTCTTCCGGCGTGGACTCTCCGAAGTATGAATTTTCGACACGAGACACGAATTTGGCTACCGTTTTAAACTATTTTTGGATAACTTCTTCGGAAACGTCTGCCTGGTCGCATTATTACGACGGAAGGAAAGAAAATAATGAATTGACTCTCAAATAATTCGTCCAGCGATTGTTTCGCCGAACGAGCCGCGCCGATCGTTTATTTTTTTTTTTTTTTTTTTTTTTTTTACTGATGTTTCTCTCTGACTCGCAATTCGAATGTCAGACTTGCGCGATTCTAAATTACTTGGAGAACGATTGGAAGGATTAGGCGAATCGGGTGATACGTAGCACATACTCTTGTTAAGTTAGACGTTTTGTCGAAGTTTTTTTCTAAACTTTTTTTTTTTTTTTTTTGCGCTTTGCAATTCATCCGAGAAGACGATCGAAAGGAAAGAAAAAGAGAGAGAGAGAGAAACGAGGCAAATGTGGCGCGCTCGTCAAGTCCCAGGTTCGAATTTAGCGTCTCGTTTCGCCCTCGTTCACGACGGCAGATCGGCTGCTCCGCGGGACTTGTGATCAATTGGACTTTCTATAATTAGCACGTAAGCTTCCCCCCCGCCCCCTGACTACTCCCCCCAAAATTATATTTTATAACTATTTGATCTCATAATTAATCGGCCTTTTATTACTAAAACTACTTTTGTAAAAGTCTTAAGAAAAAAGGGTGGGAAAAAAAGAGAACGGTAATCGCAATTTTTTCATGTCGCGCGTTGCGTGAAATTTTGTACGATTGAATCACCGACACGAGAAATCAACGGCGCAGCGATTTGCGGCGCCGCGAGAATGATTAATTTAACGGTAAACGAGGAGGAAGAGGAAGAAAAAAGAGAACGAGCCATCGACTTTCGCGCCCCGGGAATCGCGGTTCCCGGCCTCGCGTATTCGCCTTCGAATTATATTCGCTACACACATATATATAGGCATATATATATGTATTTACAATTTATTAATGCTGATAGCCGTAGGGAATCGTTGTAAAAATTTTATCAGGATACAATGAATTGATAATATTATTAATCTTATTATTATTATTATGTACATAGTAACGTAGATTGAAAATAAAGTAGGACTTAGAAAATTAGTATAAAAACGTGTTTTTCATCGACGATATATTTTTTATTCCTCCGAACGTCCCGTCAATCCTATCGACGCTTGGGAGAAAAGCGAAGCGTTACAATTTTTGTTACCTGAAAAGTTTCTGAAATTTCGTGAAATTTGAATAAAGCGCCGTCTGTATAGATATCCTCGATATATATCGCGGTGCATTCGATATATCGATATCTATCGCTGCTGCGTATTCGATATATCGCTGTGTATTCGATATACATCGATTAATTTCGCGCGGGAAAAGTGGTTGATATTGCGCCGCAAGTTTTGGCGTCGACGGTGGTCGTTCGTTCGAAAACTCGTGTCTGCCGGCTCGAGAGACAAACAAACGACGAACAAACGACTCCGGAAAAATGTCGAGCCCGATGAAACCACCGCGCACGCCGCTGCCGCAGGACGACGAGAATCCACCGAGAAACGGAACGCCCAAGAGGCAGCAGAGAACTCCGAGCTCCAGGGCTTCGTCGGTTCGCGGAACACCCAGCAAAAATCGAACGCCCAGCAAACAAGGTTAGTCACTGCCACAGTCTCGCTCGAGTTACGATCCACAACCGCTCCTTTCCTGATTTTCGTTGATAATTAATCTACACAGAGTGGAGAAAATTTTTAAAAAGTTTAAAAACCTGTAATATTTTTTATTTATAAAAAAAAAATTAATTGGGTAAAATGACAAAAAATGTTTGTTAGAATTTTTTTTTGTTTTTTTAGAAAAATTAAAATTTGGGTGAAAAATAAATTTGGAACATTTATTTTGTTAGGTACGCCGCAGAGGGCCAGTTCGACGGTGGACACACCACTGCGATGGGGGAATCGCAGGACCCAGGACACCATAGCCGCTTCGTCGGAGGGGCCGTCGTCGCAGCCGGCATCCTCCCCGAACCGCATACTGCAGACGAGCCCCCTGGCCGCCGGGATGAGCGAGATAGACCTATCGTCGCCCCTCAACTACGGAACTCCAAGCTCGCTGGGCTCCATCAGGACTCCAAGAAGCGGAATTCGCGGGACTCCCGTGCGCCAGAGAGTCGACATCAGGACCGAGAAGCGGATGCGTCAGGTCAACGTTGGGGAGCCGGTGAGCATATTGAAACATCGATTGGAATGCTCGTTCTGTCTAAAAAAAAATGTTGGCTGATCGAAATTGGAAAACCCGCAGATCGCGGAGGAACCGAACGCCCCGGCGACCTCGGAGAGCGAGTCGGCGGGCCCGCAGCTCGTCATCTGGGGCACAAACGTCGTTGTCAATCGCTGCAAGGACCAGTTCAAGCGTTTCGTCCAGCGTTTCATCGACCCCGAGGCGGAGAACGACGAGCTGCCCGACAACATGAACCTCGCCGAGCCTCTTTATCTCCAAAAACTCGACGAGATTCACACCCTCGAGGAGCCCTACCTGAACGTAAACTGCGCGCACCTCGAGACCTTCGATCACCAGCTCTACACGCAGCTCGTCTGCTACCCGCAGGAGGTGATCCCGACCCTCGACATGGCCGCGAACGAGATGTTCTTCGAGAAATATCCGGCCGCGGTTCTCGATCACCAGATTCAGGTTCGCCCGTTCAACGTCACGCGAACGCGAAGCATGCGGCAATTGAATCCCGAGGACATTGATCAGCTTATCACGATAAGCGGGATGGTGATCAGAACGTCGAACGTGATGCCGGAGATGCGCGAGGCCTTCTTCAAGTGCATCGTCTGCGCGTTCACGACGATCGTCGAGATCGATCGCGGCCGCATCGCCGAGCCGACCGTCTGCACCCACTGCAACAACAACTACTGCTTCTCGCTCGTTCACAATCGCTGCCACTTTTCGGACAAGCAGATGGTCAAACTTCAGGAGAGCCCGGACGATATGGCGGCGGGACAGACGCCGCACACGGTTATCGCGTTCGCCCACAACGACCTCGTTGACGCCGTCTCGCCCGGCGATCGCGTCGCCGTCACCGGGATTTATCGGGCGCTTCCGCTCCAGCTGAATCCTCGGGTCTCGAATCTGAAGTCGGTCTACAAGACGCACATCGACGTCGTGCATTTTCGCAAGCAGGACTCGAAGCGGCTTTACGATCAGGAGGAGGGCAAGGATCACGCGTTCCCCCCGGAACGCGTGGAACTGTTGAAGCTACTGTCGCAACAGGAGGACGTTTACGATCGGCTCGCGAGAAACATCGCGCCGAGCATCTACGAGAACGTGGATATCAAGAAGGGGATCCTGCTGCAGCTGTTTGGAGGCACCAAGAAGACGCACACGTCGTTCGGGCGCACGCACTTCAGGGCGGAGATCAATATATTGCTTTGCGGCGATCCCGGCACCAGCAAGTCGCAGCTGCTGCAGTTTGTCTTTAATTTGGTGCCGCGCTCGCAGTACAGCAGCGGGAAAGGTGGACTTTTTGCTTCGATCGACTCGAGCTAAAAAACACTAAATTACATTGAATCAAATGAAATTAATTGGTCTTTTTTTAATCGCGATCGAAAGGCTCGAGCGCGGTCGGACTGACCGCGTACGTGACGAAGGACCCGGAGACCCGCCAACTGGTGCTGCAGACCGGCGCGCTCGTTCTCGCGGACAACGGTATCTGCTGCATCGACGAGTTCGACAAGATGAACGAGAGCACGCGGTCGGTGCTGCACGAGGTGATGGAGCAGCAGACCCTCTCGATCGCCAAGGCCGGAATCATCTGCCAGCTGAACGCGCGAACCAGCATCCTCGCCGCCGCCAATCCCTGCGAGTCCCAGTGGAACAAAAACAAAACCGTGAGTCTCCGTTCGCGGAGTAATATCGCAATAATAATAATAATTGTTACGTACTGGCCATTTTTCCCACATTCTAATTCAAATGATATTTTACGTTGGTAAACTCGTAACAGTGATAATAAATGAATAAATAAATAAATAAATGGCGTTTGTAAGGTCGTGGAAAATGTGATGCTGCCGCACACGCTGATGTCGCGTTTCGATCTGATATTCCTGATGCTCGATTCGCACAACGAGGTGTTCGATCGCCGCCTGGGCCGGCATCTCGTCTCGCTTTATTGCGAGACCGCCGTGCCCGAGGAGGACGATCTCATCGACATGAGCATCCTGCGCGACTACATCGCCTACGCGAAGGAGCACGTGACGCCCGTGCTCGGCGAGGAGGCGCAGCAACGACTCGTCCAGGCCTACGTCGACATGCGTCGCGTCGCCAGCGGACGCGGCCAGATCACCGCGTATCCGCGGCAGCTCGAGTCGCTCATCAGGCTGGCCGAGGCGCACGCGAAAATTCGATTCAGCAACACGGTCGACATCGAGGATGTCGAGGAAGCCTGCAGGTTCGGACGAGAAAATTTATTATTTATTTAAAAAAAATTAATTTACATTTTTTGTTTATTTATTTATTTTTTATTCTTCCCCGAATTAAACCGAAAGTCATTGTTTTTTTCTGGCTTTTCGCAAGTTTCGTGACTCCCCTGAAATTCGATTTCCCGATGTCGCAGGTTGCATCGCGAGGCCCTGAAGCAGTCGGCGATCGACCCGCTGAGCGGCAAGATCGACATAAGCATCCTGACGACGGGAATGTCGGCGGCCGCGAGAAAGCGACGCGCCGAAGTCTCGGAGGTGCTCAAGAAGCTCATTCAGTCGAAGGGCAAAGTTCAGTCGCTGAATTATCAGAAGATATTCACGGAAATGAAGGAAAACTCCAAGACCGTGAGTGAAAAAGCCAATTCCACGATACCTCGAAAAATTCGTTTCAGGCACGAGTCAACTGACGCCACTTTTTTTTTCGCAGATGATAACGCGCGACATGTTCGAGGACTCGCTGAAGGATCTTCAGGACGCCGGATTTATAATCGTAGTCGGCAAAAATACGATTCGTATCTGTAATTGATTTAACCAATGTTTCTTTTTAATCAATTTTACCACGATTGAACTTTTCTTTTCTCCCGTTTTTACGTGTTATCGCGGAGCGACTATTTGTATCGTTATTCGAATATACCAATAAAATATTTTCACTACTTTTTTGCTACAAATTCGTCCATCGTTTTATTCCTCCCGCTGCGTGTCATGAATTTGGCCGTTTTCGGTATCCTCAAAGGTATCGAGTCTACGGAAAAATGAAAAAATGGCCCCGTAAAAACTTAATCTTCTTGCTCGATTTTTCCACAGATTCCAGATTCTTCCAGTGTGCGATTTCACGTGGATCGTGGACTCTGCGGTAGGCAGGTCGTGCCGTAAAAAAAAACGCGTTCCTTTGTGCCCGCGCGAAGGTACAAAGGGAGCGCGGGGGGCGATACTCGAGAAGTACCGAGAGGATTTTCCGTGGATCGTTTGAAAAAGCTGCGTGAAAGGTTCGGCCGCGAGGAAGCGCCGAAGGGCGGACGGAGAGCCCGGAGGGCCCGAGATATTTCCAGTGTCCTTCTCGGAACGAACCGGCTAATACCCCAAGTTTTGTAAAGAGCACGTAATACCTGCACCCATTACCCGGCTGCGAAACCCACGACCCATAGAGTCGTCCCCTCGTTGTACTCCCGCGCATCCCGTTTTATTTACTGCCCGGCTCATCCGCGCTGCACCTAACTAAAACTCCCCTTCCTCCCTCCATTCTTCACGCTCTCGATTTTTCCGCCAGGAAATAATTCCATCTTCTCGAGCGAACTCATAATTTCTCTTGTAAAAATCCTCCAACTCTTATTAAAAAATTTTACACTATTTTTTAATTGACACATTTTTTCGCGGATTGAATTAATTTTTTTTTTCCACAAAAAATGTAAAAGAAATCGATTTGTCCTAATCGTGAATTTTAATATTAGCAAACTTGGCGGTAAGTAGAAAAATAAAAAAATTAATTTGGGGAATTAAATTCTTGACTGAAACTTCGATTATCGGAATTCGAAAATTGAACGAAAAAATGTATTTTAAATTGTCGAGGCATTTAAAGAAAAAAAAGCCTGGGGGTTGGAATTGTGTGGCAATAAAAATGAGTCTTCGTCGGTATTTATGAGGGGCCTGTTTGGCAGCACGTGATATTCAAACGCCGGGCGAAAGTTGTGTTTACAGGTTTAAAGTGCGGACCCGGGACCTTCGGGGAGGACCTGGAAGTCGAGATGAGCGCGAGCCAACGGCTGTAAATCATCGGAGCGACGTCAGCAAACTGACCGTCTCGCTATTTTCAGGCCCGAAAAACAGAGACCCGGCAACGTTTTGTCTTCCTCTCGGCTCTCTTACTCCAGCCCCGGTGTGGATTTGCCCTTCCGCCGCAGGAAATTCGGGAAATTCGATCCTCGACCCGGCCAGGAATTTCCAGCCGGCGAACTCGAGGAAAAAACCGACGTAAAAATCCATTGAAAATCTTGAGAATCGACAACCGGAAGTCGACGGTGGCGGTAAATAATTTCTATCGATTTGTCGTTCATTTATTATTGCCACATTTTTTTTTAATTAAAATAAAAATGATTTTTATTTCATTTATTTAGTGAGAACTGAATTTGTTATTTTGCAGCCTCGGAGACGATAATCAGCTGATTTCTCGTGAAAGGTGGATTTTCGACAATGGCTCGAAACGAGTAGTTTCCAGAGTACTTTGGACAAAAGAGAGAAAGAATTATCCACCAGTCTCGACCGCCGGACGACAATGGACGAAGACCGACGAAGATTCCGCACCTGGCCGCCGAATCTTCGAGACCGCGTGTCGTGTATTTCTGCGGAAAGTTTGTTGCACGCTGCAACGTGGGTTTTTCAACATGCACACAATGGGTTGACGTGCACCGGCTGCAGCCACGAGACCCGGAAACTCGCCGCTGGTGTTCGCGACCGCCTGAGAAACTTCGAGTTTCCATCCGATGGAAACTTTTTAAATTCTTCGCGCATTTACAAATCATTTTTTCGACATTTTTGCCAAGTCGGGTGAAAAATATTTCACGCAATTCCTATATTTTTTATCTCTTCACTTTCGAGAAAGAAGTGATCTTGAAATTTTCCTCGAATGTGGAAGAAACGAAACGATAAAGAGGGATCTTCTCGAGTTTCGTGTTCCACTTTACTCGAGACGGGGGTTCCGGTCGAGGATCTTTTTGTAGCCTCGAAATAATCCGCACGTCTCATCGGTTCCATTGACGAGAGGGAAGAGATGATGAAGCGAAGACTTAGAAAAAAAAAAAAAAAAAAAAAAATACGAGGAGTAGAAAAAAAAGTTGTGAATGCGGGAAAAAAACCCGTTCGTGAATTCTTTGTGTGAAATGGGAAAATAAAGTGGTGGAAGGTGGTTGCCGAATGATCCCACGAGAGATTTTCCGTCGTGGATCATTCGAGCGTGTATCTCGAGGAACATAATGCAGCTCGTATAATGGCGCTAATCTGATGCCACTCGAAACCAACCGAAGGCGACACACTCCGATCTCGAGTAAATATTTACCGTCTCGGTCTCCCGAGGGCTGCGCGAATGTCCGCGGCTACATTGCCCGCCGATCTTTCTCCCCGTAAATCCAAACGAGAACCGACCGTTTTATTTATTTATTTATTTATTCTCCAATGAATAAAAACGATCGATTTTTCAACTGTCGAAACAAATTCTCGACCTGAAAACTCATTTTATAAAATCCGCTTTTTAAAAATTATTAAAAAAATAGTTCTAAAAATATTATAAAAAAAATATTATTTAAAAAAATATTATTTCTAAAAATATTATTTTTGAAAATGATATTTTTTGAACATAGTTTTAAAATGAATAATTTTCGGTATAAAACACGAGATTTCGGGTTGACGTAATGATTCGAAGGGTCAGACCGAGCGTAAGATTGGCCGTGAATGCGAGCGGTGGCTCGTGAAATGCGGAAAAATGCTTGAGGCCTGCGTCGGCGTAGGATTATCCTCGTTTGAGAAAGTGGCTGCACGAAGGGACCGAGGGAGCGAGAGAGAATTGTCGAAAGTGAGCGGAGAACAATTGTCGGGGTGGTGGTCGAGGACGCGTAGCTTCCTGGAAACACGTGCAGGACGTCCAGTGTGCAGCGGCGGCTCTCGTTTTCACCGCTCGACGGGGAAAAACGGATCCGCCGCGCTTTGTCGTTCGGGCATTGGAAAACGAGACGAGCCGAACTATTCGGTCTTGACGTTTTTCCGACGTCCAATGTAACGCGCTTTTCTTGTTTGTTCGACACGACAATGACGAGCCTGGAACTTTGCATGCCGTTCCGCTCTGTCGCTGGCGACCTGATCGATCCTTCCACCACTTTCTCTCAATTCTGATTTTGCATCTGCGCAGGCGAGACCCTAATTTTTTTTTTAAGAATATTCAGGAATCCGTGGGACTCGAAATATTTTATCGAATACTGGCAGGTTGTAAAGACTCGCGGGCTTTCAACACGCTCGAATTAAAATTAGATCGTCGAGGAAATTAACGTGAAATTAATGTTCGAACTTTACGAAATCAAGAGGAAAAGAATTTTCGATTTCGTAAAGTTTGAAGACCCTGTTTATTAGGATTTATTAAAAATCCAGCGGAAGGTGAAAATTCGTGAGGCCGAAGCGACACATTTTGCTACCTGTGGCTGCGTCAGCTGGGTGTCGAAAAACGGGTCCCCGCAGGAGCGAAAGGGTTTCCGTTTCTTTCGTTCCGGGTGTCTCGAAAAAAAAGGCGAAACATTGGCTTTTGTGCAGTCACGAAAAATGGTAAATCTCAGGTCGATCTGCATTTCAATTCCCATTGAAATATTCGAGGCACATTTTTCGTCATTACCCGAGTTTCCCACGCGTTGAAACTCAGTTTCCAAGCAAATTCTTGTACAAAATTTAGCTGCAATGTTTTTTTTTATTGAGCAAAAAAAATATATATGTATCTCTTTTCTCGGTGAAATTCCTCGTCGTTTTTCCCGCTCGCGCCCCTCGCGAATTATCAGCCCGAGACTCGTGCGACGCGCAGCGAGCTTTAGCCCCCGGGTAATGGGGGTTGTTGGAACCTCAAGGTCACCTCTGCCTCGGCCCTCGCTACAGGCCTTCGCAAATGTTGCGGAATCAACAAACTTTCCCCTTCCTCTCTGATCACCACATCGAGTGTCCGCAAACGTCGGGACAAAAATACATTCGGGTAAAAAAGAAGAAAAATTGTTTTTTTTTGTTTTGCGCCAAGTAAAAAAATACATAAATAAATGTATGTAGAGAGAATGAAAAAAGGGACGGGGAGAGAGATGTGAAAGTTTTGAAAAACGAAAAACTTGTGGAACTCTGTGAATAACGGAAACTGAGCCCCGAGGGAGGGATAATATTTCCTCGGTGCTCCGTCCGAGACGTCTGGGCGCGGAATCACGCAGGTACCGGCTGAGAGCGCGATAAACAGGGAAAACATCGAGTGTAACGTTCTGTAGCTACCTCGGGGAGTCTCGTGAAGCACCCTCGACGCCCTGTCTATGTACATAAATCCCAGTTACACGTTCCACTCGGAAGCCGCCGACACAGCCAAGTGATTCAAATACAACGAATTGTGCGAACAATTCAATTATTTGAATTATCAACGGGTTTGCAATTTCGAATAGTTCCAATGTTTCAAATAATTCGAAAATCTCGAATAATTCGAAAATCTCGAATAATTCGAAAATCTCGAATAATTCGAAAACCTCGAATAATTCGAAAACCTCGAATAATTAAAAAAATCTCAAAGAACTCGAATAAATGGAAAAATTAAAAAATCTAGAAAAAGTGGAATAATGGAGAAAACACGAACGATCGGAATAACAGCCAGCCGCTAAAGCCCGGACCGTCTGGGTGGCCAGTCGCAGGTACCGACCCGGCGCGCGATAAACAGCGCCGAACACCGGAGTGTAACGTCCTGTAGTCGCCCTCGGAGAGTCCCGAAAATCGCCCTGCGACGCTGTGTACGGTCCACACACACGCATACATACATACATAGATATCGCGCGGTAGTCGCATGCCGTGCACCTATACCCTGGAGCAGCGTATCAACGCCGTCCGGCGTAACACGCGCCCCGTCCCGGCAGCGCCCGCTATATATCTATATATCCCTGGGTCCATGTACCGCCTACGTTTTATGCGTGGGCGTCCCGACGAAGGCGTCGTACTACGTAGCTAGGTGCTCTTGGGCTGACCTTGAAAGACACCCACGCGACGACCGCGGAGCTTCGCGTCGTCCTCCCCTCCACCTCGCCTCGGAACGATGAGAGGGGGGGGGGGGGGGCGAAAGCTCGCATGCGCAGGAGGCGCCCGCTCGGGGGATCCCGGGACGTAAGTTTCGTTCATCGACGTACATTACCGACCAACCTAACCTCACTCCGTCCGTCTCCCTCCCCGTTCCCCACCTCTCTGTCTTCGTCCTACGTTTTCGCAACCCCCGACCACCCTCCCCTCCACCCCTCCACTGGATGACCACCACACACTCGAATGTGGTTCGCGCGTGGGAGCCGCTCACCCCTTGCACGCTTCGTCCCCCCCCCCCCCCCCCGCCCCCCACACTCACCGCCTCGCCGCACTGTCGACCCTGTATGGGCCGTTTAGCGTCAACTCGGCCACGTTTTTCTTCCCCTTTTTTCTCCACGTCTCAATGAAAGAAAAAGGTGACAATCTTTTGTCTCTATCTTTTCAATACAACAATAATATTCATGTTTCAGACTGTAGAAAAATTCGGCCTAATTGTAACGATACTTATGACTTATAATAATAATAATAATAATAACAATATAGATAATAATGATAATAATGATAATAATGATAATAATGATAATAATAATAATAATAATCATGACAATAATAATAATGAATTGTGAAAGAAAAAAAACGACCTTATGGATCTTCTGGGTGAGAGAAAAAAAGGTGACTTGACATAGAATGTGCTGTGTATGTATGTACGCAGCAGCGACAGGACAGACGAACGCACATTTTGATGGTAGAATTGGCACGAGTCGCGGGTGTTTCGGGGGTGTAGCCATTTTTCGAGGTTCGTCGGGAATGTCCGGATTCGGGAGGGGCGGTGAAGTGTCGAGGATTTCTGGGATGTACGACGCATCGCCGCGGATGATGAGCGACTCTCAGGACTCGGTGGAAGCTCAAAAGCATCCTCCGCGGGCTGCACGTGTGGCGCTCATATACGCACGTCGATTCCGCGAACGTCTTTTCCCCCCAGCCGCAGCACATCGGTCATCGCGGGTGGGGGAAAACCGTATTACGATATTATGTCCAAGTCGCGAAAGGAATTTCGGGACGACGAGGGCTTTCACGGGCTTTCCGCGCTCGTCACTGTTTTCCAAAGGGTCTCGTCCGTTCGCACGTGTTGCGGCGGAAAAATCTTCATCTCACTCGAATTGAGTCTACGGAATTTTTTTGCAACGCAAGATCTTTTTTTCTGTATTTATTTAATTACTGTTTTTAATTGATTCTTTTTAATAAAAAAAAAATAAAAAATAAAAAAAATCGCGACTCGCGCGTCAGCGATTTGACTGGAGCGATTTTCGTCCGATTAGACGCCAGAAGCGGCGGAGCGGCCTGGAAATTATGTGGAAAGTGGGAGGAAAAGCTTTATGAATGAGCGACGTTTCGACGTCGACTCACGTATATAGTGGGGGGTGAAACGAGAGGTGTGGCGGATGAAAGGGGGGAATGAACGGAATGAGGAGAGGGAGGAGGAGGAATCGTTGATAACAGCGCTCGAAGAGGGGCCGAAGGGGTTAAGGGGGTTGGGGGGTTGGGGGGTTGGGGGGATGAAGAGCTCTGACGCTATGAGCTGACGCCGGCGCCCCGGCGCGCTCTAACGATCGAAGCTTGCGGCATCAGCGTCCGCGCTATAGATATCAAATAAACTATATAGCGATCCCAAAGCTTTTACCTTCTTTTTTTTTGCAACCCAATTTATCACAAATCATTGACTCGCTTCGACAGTATCTTTTTTTTTGTTAAGTAATAATTTTCCGTCATTTCTGGGGATTATTTTGAAGGAAAATTGCCGCTCGCTCGGATCCAGGGTTATTATGAGTCGTGCGAGAGAATTCGCGGAAATGTTAAACCGCAGTATAACGAGCGCACCGCGGAAGCTAATTGGAACTGGGCAAACAGCGGATTGCCCTCCCTGTTAATCGTTTTAGTGGAACATTTTTCTAATTAGTTTGTCGAGGGAGGCGTTAAACGTTCTTCTTTTGATAAATGATTGAGCGCAATTTTCAGTGGAATGGATGGCACGAATTATTCAAACAATTCGAATAATTCAAAGAGTTCGCGGAATTCGAATAATTCAAAGAATCCACAAAACTCGAATAATTCGTATAATTCAAAGAGTCCACGGAATTTGAATAATTCGAATAATTAAACAAATCCACGGAACTCGAGTAATTCGAATGATTCAAAGAAATCGAATATTTCGAATAATTGAAGAGATTGAAAGAAATGATTTGTAATTATTCTATTGGTCTCCCGACGCCCGATGACGTGGTCCATGAGAAACCCTGTGAAAAAATGTCTGTGAAGAATTGGTCCATATGTGCGCAGAAGTGCAGACGCAAAAGTTGAATCAGTGGCTCGGGGGCTTCGCCATGGAAGCGTAGCGGTGGACGTACCGCTCGTCACCCCGCCGCATCCACCGCCCGTATAGCTGTACAATATATATCGGCGAAGCGGCGGGGAAGCGGCGGGGGGGTGAGTCAGAGGGGAGGCACGCTAGCTGGCATTGAACGGGGACCGGCGAGCTAAAAGCTCTCCATTCATGCTTTTCCAAGCTTCCTGCGCCTGCGCACGTCGTTCAACCACCCACCCTGCCCGAGCAGACTCTCGTTCAGAATTTCCAGCAGCCCCACGGGATCCTCCGACTCGCGCAACCGACACCCCTTGAGCTCGCTCGCGCGTCGACCGCACCGATTCGCGGCCATTCAATACAACCGGATAATATAATAACCCAGTCAGCACAGTCGCGGTGTCATCTATTTTTTCACTCCTCAATGTCGAGATGAAAATATACTTGAACGACCGAGATTGACTCTGGGAAAAAAATCTTAATCAATTCATTATCAATTTTTCGTCGTTGTTGTTTTGTAGATTTTTTTTTTTTGTAATTTGGTTCAATTGAAAATATGTGACATTTGCTCTCTTTTTTTCTCGCGTTAAATATCGTTGTTGGAGATTGTTGCGGTGTTTTTTTTTGTTGTTCTCGTCGATGCGGAGGGCAGGATCGAAGGCACCGGGCGCCCACCCCACGCGAACCGGCTTGGCACGTGCCGTCCGGGGGTTCTTAACTCCCGCCGGTGGGTGGCGCGCGTCGTCCGAGTGGGGGGGACATCTATATAGCGACATTTCAAGGGCAACCTGCTCGTATCGCCACGGCTCACGCTGTAAACGCGCCAACGTAACCACTCTCGACGTGTGACGTAACGACGTTCACGAATCGCAACGCGTGTTTCCTCATTTCGAGGGTCATTCCGATATTTCCGTCCCACCTTCGCCGGCTTTTCCGGTTAAATGCAAAAAAACGACCCCACCAATTTTTCGTTCAATTTATCGCGATCATCCGGGAATTTTTTCTTCCGTGAAATTATATTCTTCCAGGGATTTCTAGGGGAAAAATGTTCGAAGCTGTCAGAGTGTTTTTATCTCTCTCGTTTCCACGAGATGCGGAACGTCAAGCACGTGGAGAGCCGGCGGTTTTCGCGAGACGTCGCTACGCTCGATGCGGTGCGACGAACCTTTCTACGCGCGACCGCCGTCTACGCGGCTAATTTTCTCGAAGGGCACCTTCCCCCGAATCTATATCGACTGTCCGCGCGATTTTCCACATGCTCGCACGCGTCCCCCCCGCTCGTCTCGCTCCTTCCGAATCCTCCCCTCACGGATCCCGGAGTCTTCGGTCCAGACGAAGTCACCTCTAAATAAGAGACGTCGCCGCTACTCATTTGCCCCCGAACTTCGGGCCAAACGAAGACGATCGATTCATAAATTCATAAATTACACATTTTTGCATATTACAAAAAGATGGTCCGAATCGAATAAAAATCTTCCTTCACTCCATCAAAAAAATGACAACGCTAAAAACAAGGGTTTTTATTTTTTACAATAATTAATCAAACAAATGAACACAATAGAAGAAAAGTCGTCTTCAAAAAAAAAAAAAAAAAAATCATCCTCCACTTGAAACACCCAAACGGTTTTAGAGATAAAAAAATCCATCCATCCAAATAAAGTACCGAAAGAAATGTTTCAGACGCGCAACCAGAATTCGAAATCCCGGTAGCCACTGGAATCCCGAAAAAGGCCGAAATTCGCTGCCGAGCGGCGTGAGACGTCTTGAAATCGGAGATTCGACGGGGCCTCGCGGAGAGCGGCCGTAAACACGCATATCGGTGGCTCTCGAGCCGGTACACACGGTCCTATACGTACAGCGCAACGCACAGCCACGACGCTCGACGTCCCGGCGCGCGAGCGCCAGCGGCCGCATCGGACGGAGCGTCGAAAATACAGGGACACGCGGGAGAGCGAGAGAGAGACGCGAGTCGGAGATGGAGTTCAGTGTCATGGCTGCCGCGCGGCGCGCTGACGTAGCCCAATGTCGTCGTACCCGGCGGGGCGAAGCGAGAAGGGTCGCGCGACGCCGGGTTCAAGGGTAGTGTCGGGGGTGGAAGAGTCGCCCACGGGCTCGGGGCGAGAGGGAGAGAGCGACGAGTGCGAGCTGGCACGTTCGCCGGGGAGGGGGGGGGAGCCCCCACCACTCGCCGCTTCCCCCTCCCCCCTCGCCCCTCGCGCGCCGCTTCGTAGAATCGACGAGGAGCCCGATGGAAAATGACTGGAAAAACTGAGCGCGAGAGACAAAGCGCGAGGGGGAGCGACGAGCGTGGCCGAGAGCCTGGGGAGCGGCGACGAGGGCGGCTGGGAGGGAGGGGGAAGATGGCGAGGTGGGGGGGAGGGGGGGAAGCGGGCGGCTTCCATCGGAGCTTCGAACTGGCATCACAGAACACCGCGCGCTATACGAGCCGAGAAAACCGGCGACGCGGCGATCAGTGCGAGACCGACGCTCGATCCGCGAGCATCCGAATGAGACGCTTCGTGCGCCCGAAAATCCGACAAGTAAAACCGCTAGACGAGTGATCGTCGATACATCCGAACGCGAGGTCGAAAAATCGACGCCGACGCCGACCCCGCGACGAATTTAATCGCGCCGCGACCGGAAAAACCTCGAGGGATTAAAGATAAACTTGTAACGAGCGTGAGAGTAACAATAACAGTGCGATTGGGCGTAAAGCTGTCGAGTCACGGGACGATATATTGATGAAAAAAACGATACATCGATATTGATAATAGGAATAACGAATCGTCCGTTGGAAATCGCCGCGACTGACCGGCTGTAATAATAACAATAGTGCGATTGAAAAAAAGCTGTCGAGTTTCGGGACGATATTGGTAATTGTTTTCCGTTGGAATTTGAGAGAATCGAAGAGCGCGATTCGACCCCGGTGTCTCCTCTGTTTGTTTTGGTGACTCTTGTCTGTGACTCGCGTGTGCCTCGTGTCCGTTAGCGAGATCGTCGTCGTGGGCCACGGTCACAACGAGGGACAAACACAGCGGCCTCTCGGGTTATGAGATTTCTGCGAGTCGAGGTATTTATCAGCTTTGCGTGTATATTGATATATTCGTCGTCGCTGTCGATCGTCGCGCCGGCCGGAGAATTTCGAGTCGAGCCGCCGCTTGGATCGCCGGAGATCGGCGCTTTGGGCGCGAATCGGCGAGGACCGGCAAACCGATTTATCACGATCGAGTCCGAAGATTCGCAATCGCTGAGTAACCGACTGACCGACTTGAGCCCCTGACTAACGGGAACAAACCAGCTGACTCGGGAAAACCGAACGATTCTAGAGTCATTATTTGCCGCTGAGTATCGAATCGCGATTGAACCAACGAAACTACCGAATGACTGATAAATGGGTGAACGAATTGTCACCGCAACGCGATAACTCGCGAACAACGCGAGGTGACCTTCGAGCCCGTCGGGAGAGGCGAAGCGAGGAGCAAAAAAAAAAAAACAAAAGAAAAAACATTCCCGGAATTCCTCGCGCTCTCGGCCGACCGGAAGTGGTTTATTGATACAGCCAGAGAACGTCTTGCGACGTAACGTGTGGGGCACTTCCGGTTTCGTTTCTTCGAGAATTTTCGGCGCGGGAGAGGGAAAAAAACGCGATATCAAGGGGACTTTGGCACTGCGGCTCTTTTTCTTCTCCGCCCGGCGAATTTTTTTTTCTTCTTTTTTCTTTCTTTTTGGGGGTTTCGAACGCCGCCCGCTGCCCGTGACATTGGACTCGAACGAGAGCGAAAGCTCTCGCGCTCCCCGACGACGAGCAGTTCGATACTCTCTCGCTCTCGGCGTGTACGGCCGGGAGGTTCAGAGAGATGAGGATAGCGCGCGGCGCGCACGAGCGGCTTTCGAGCTTCCGCGGAATTCAATCGACGAAATTGCCGCGAGCCAAATCGTCTCTCTCTCGTTTCGCGGCGCCGTCCCGACGGTTCTGTTGTTTCGCCGCCGACTCTGCCGAGTCCTTTGACCTTGACACTCGCTCGCCGACCGATTTTCGTCCGAGTTCCGCGCTCGGTGTTTGTCGCATTTCGCGATCCGCGACGATCGAAGACACATCGACTTTGACATCGATTCGTCCTCGTGGCGATTGGCTCGTGCGAATTTGGCAGTCTTTTCACGAGTAATTCGGGCGCCAATGAATATTGCCAATGACTCACAGCCGTCTCTCGTTGTCACAAGTCGTGGCACCCGTTATTGGCACTCGTATTATATTGCCCAGATGAATATTGGCGCGAGTTTTAACGGTAAATATTGGCGCCAGTTTCGACAGTCAAACACCATATGACCCAATAAATATTGGCACGAGTGTTGGCGGATGAACGCCATATGGCACCAGTGAATATGGCCACCAATATCGGGGCCAATAAATATTGGCACCCGTATCACGGACAATGAATATCGGCACGAATATTTTCATCTCGTTTCGCGAGCACCGCCGACGAACGAACGTCGATCCGCACTCGCGACAAATTGGCACGGTGAGGCACAATTGGCTTCCGCCAATATTACAGCTCGACGGGGCAAAATTGATTCTCAATCGAACCGCAAAACCGCGGGCGCGCGACTTTGCGGTTTTCGACGCAGTTTCGCGAATTCTCGCGGTATTTCACTCGACGCGCGCATCGCGAACGAATTATCGCCAAATTGGGACGAATGCGATTCGAGGTTTACAAAAAAAAAAGGAATTTTCCTTTCTCAAGATGAAAAAATAGCCGAGTGAAAAGACTGCAGATTGACAAACTCCGAGGGTGAAGATAACACGGGGGCGAGATGAGAGAACTTTTTTTATGCGTCTTTGAGAAGAAAAAAAAAAAAGAAAAGAGAAGCAACCCCCGCGAGTCTCGTTGGGTGTTGCGAGAGGAGAACATGATCGCGCATCGTCGCAGCTGCCGCTGCCGCTGGTGCAGCACCTTGACGAAAATAGTGCGTGGGTGTCCGCCAGCTCCAGCGCCACCGCCGCACCGCCACCCCTCGCTCGTTTCCACCTTCCACCACCCCCCTCCCACGCGCGAAATTCCTCGGTCGCGTGGGTGGTTGACTCCCTTCTGGCTTTTGACGTAAACGCGGTTATATCTGCCTACGTATACCGCTCGTAGCCGCTCTTCACATATTCCCCGTGGATCTCGCGCTTCCCACTTTCATCCGCCCTTCCGCCCTCCTCCTCCCGTCTCCTCTTCACCACATTTTTCCCAATGACGACCTTTCTTTTCTTTTTTTTCTTCTTTTTCTTTTTTCTTTTCGCCGATAAACATCCGCGCCAATTTATTACGTGACCGATGAATATCGTCGGCTGTATCACTGTACATTTTTAACCAATAAATTTCTGTTATATTTACTTTACTCTTTTATACATTTGTGCCGTTTTTATGGACATTGGCGCTCGTACAGTTGCCAGCGGGTGTTTGCCAATCGCCTATAAATATTGGTAACGATTTTATCACCAAAAATAAATCGGACGGCGGTCGTTACCACTGAAGAATTTTTGGTTTTTTTTTTTCGGCATCAGTTTCACTCGGCGAGCTTATATTTCTTGATATTTTTTTCTTCTCTCAGTGGCAGCTCCCGTGCTATATGGCTGTGGCAGCTCTCGTGTCCTTGGTCTCCATGACGATGTTACGCGCCTCGCGAGGGCTGGAAAAACCCCTCGCGCGTCTTTTGCGCGGTCGCCCTTTGGCGGGCCGACGCACAGCAGCCGCACGTCTGGCGCGTCTCCCGCTCGCTCGCAGAGCCTGCGGCTGAAAAAAATCTCAAATAAAATGAAGAAAATGAAGAAGAACACGCGCGGTCATTAACGGCGCGGAACGTGCGAATGATAATGCCAACGGGACACAACGCGAACGATGGATTTGGTATTGATTATCGGTTTTTCGAAAACGCGAGTATAGGGGTTGCTGCTGCTGCTGCTGCATCCCCCCCCCTCCCCCCGGCCCTTCGTTCCCCTCGGTCCTTCACTCCCCCTCGCTGTGTTCCGCGCACGGCCGTCCACCCCCTCGACGTCCTCGACGACGCGCGACAACCGACGACCAATCTTGCCCCAATCTTTTTCCTCTCCTCTTCTCTCTCTCTCACTTTCCTATTCTTCTACTTTTCCTCTCTCCTTCGCGATCTGTGTGACACGGGATTTCGAAGATCCGCCGCGATGACTCACGCTTGGAATTTTTTCGCTTTGAAAAAAAAAAAGTTTTTTTTTTTTTTGTCAAAGTTGTATTTTATTTCGCGATATTATTGTTTATTGATAAATAAAAGATTTGTGAAGAAAATACTAGGAATGCGTGTAAGAGTCCCGAAAAGAGAGTCTCAAGTGGCGGTCGGCGGTGATTGATGCATCTCGGTGCAGTCGCCGGAAGCCTAAACGCCCGAGAGTTTTGGGCTCTGGAACGCGGCCCGTGTCAAGCCGAACCGCCTTCTCCCACTCTCCTCGCTATCGCGGCAACAGAAGGCCTCGCGTGCTGGGGGGCCAAGGGCCCGGGGACCGGGTGGGCTTGCCGTAGAAAAATCGGGAAAATTTCTCGGAAAAGGAGGGCACCACGGGAACAACAAGGCGCGCAGCCCTTTGTGCCACCGGCTACCGAAAAAAGAAAAACAGTATCGACAGTTACACCAGTTTTTCACAATATATTTTCGTACTCGAGTGCAGCGTAAAAAATGCAGAAAAAAATGATCACTGGAAAAAATCTTCATTCTCTTAATTCCACATTTTCTTGAGTATTTTGAATTTTCCAATTTTTTTAATTTATTTCATCGTTGTATTCGTTGACGTAACATTCATTTGCTCCTCGTTCGACGCAATCCGAATACGATATTTCGATGCTGCGGCGCGAGTTACATATTTGGATGCTCGATGATGAATTTTAACGAAGCGCCAATCAAGTCCGGCAGGGAGGGTGATTGATTGTTCCGTGGCCACCTCTTCCACCTAAAAATATCACTCGAAAATTAAATCAAAACGCGCGGTGATCGATAATTCGCCAAACATTCAAATAGATATCTTATTCTTAACAAAGTGACAACTAACAGGATTTTTTTCAACAATAATTGGAAGAGAAAGATACGTGAGCCTCGACCTTAAAAACCGTTGTGAAAAAAAATAGTGCGCATTTTTTATCCTTCGCGACAATTCAGAATTATTTTGTCGCGGAATGAATTTTTCCTGTGCCGGCAACGAGAAATCCAAGAGCCGTTTGTCGAATCTCGGGCAACTCGTTAAACTTGTCGTTTTCGAGGATGGCACCGGGATTGAAATTTTTCGGGGGCTCGTGCGAAACGCGTTCGTCACGAATAACGACCGGAGTTTAGAATCAGGAGGGAAAAGAGATGGGAAGGGGGGAGGGGGGGGGGGCACGGGGCACAGGGCACGAGAAATACAGGGGGCTCCCTCTTTTTCGTCCTTCTCCCTCGCGCCTGAGGACGAATTTCCCTTTGGTTATTGATTTCCAAGGGGCCCGCGCGGGACCTTTGGGACCTCTCGCGCCGTGGGGAAGCCCACGGGGCCCGTTTCCGACCTGGGCCCTTTTCTCCGTTCCAGCCGCGACGCGGCCCGGGCCTCGTCCCATTTTACAAAATCCTCAACGGACGACCGCGAGAAATTTCCGTTTCATCCGCAACCAGTTTTTCATTGTCGCTCTTCTCGGCGTTTTTTATTTCTTATTATTCGTCTCGCGATGGGACGAAAGATTTCAGGACGAGTTACATTTTTTTTTACATTTTTCGCCTTTGAAAGAAATTGTTCACTTTTTTCTGTAAATAATTTGTTTGAAATTTGATTGATTGACGAAAAATAATAGCGGGTCGCATGTGGGACTGTTTGTTTTGCAGAAAATCAGTTCAGGGAGGCGTTTGTGAGGAGGGCGTCGTCTTCGGCGAGAAGCCTGGACGCCTTTGGTGGTTAACGCCTCACGATGAGTCATGACAAAGGCTACAGTCGTGGGGTGAGTCTCTTCGAGCCGGTCGGTCTGCTTCATCGAAATACCACCGCCAATTTCAACATATGCATGCCGTCGACGAACAACGTGAGTTTCACCGACGAAAAGAGGATCAAGTGGTTCCCTCGGATTTTTGAAACAAATAAAAAAAAATAATAAATAAATGTGTGACGCAACAGGGAGCCAACAGTTCCCCATGGGAGAGCATCAGATCGGGTTACTCGAGCACGAGCCCGCCGGGCACCGCCTCCTCCGGAAGCAGCACGAATTCCCAGTGCTACGGAAGATCCCCCGATGATCTCAGCGTGGATTCGCTCATCAGCAGCCTCCTCCAAGTCGTCAATAGCGACGGCTTCGGATCGAGTCGCGACTCGCTGCTGCCGTCCGGCGGCGGTTTTGGGGCTCCGCGATGCGCCCGAGACTGCAACGATCCGCTCTGCGACTCCTGTCTGGGAACGCGGCAGGTAAACGAAATTTCGCATCGCGATTCGATGAAAATTCAACGACTTAAAAAACAATTGAAAAAAAAAAATCATGTAATGGTTTTACCAATTGAAATTCTATTTAGATAGTTATATTATTTCATTATTATCCTCGTTAAGTAATGATTATTATTATGTAAAGTTTTTGTATTTTTTCCCTCTTTTCTTGTCTATCGTTAAGGCGTTGATCGCCAAATTTGTAGACTGGCACACGGGCAGATTGTTGCCTGATGTTAGAGAAGTTATGTGCTTGATTATTTTCAATAAACCATTGTGGTAGTTAAAAAAAAGCGCCAAGCTAAAAAAGTTGCTCAATTTCAGAATCGTCCAGGCTCGAGTAATCTGCTGGACCAGTTCGGCTCTCTACAGACGAGCTCGATGGACATGCCGAGTCCGCCGATGATGCGTCCGCCCTCGGCCTCGGTGTCGCCCTCGCTGACGTCCACGCAGCAGCAGCAACAGCAGCAACAACAGCAGCAACAGCAGCAGCAGCAGCAGCAACAACAACAGCAGCTCTACTGCGAAATCCACCGCGACGCCCAACGTCTTTACTGTCAGACGTGCAGCCGGACGTTGTGCAGCGACTGCGGGACCCACAGTCACCGCGGGCACGTGACGGTTCATCTGCTGGAGGCGGTCGAGGGCGCCGGCGCGCAAGCGAGTCAGGTGATGAGCGAGGCGCGACTGGGAATCGGCTCGCTGCGCGAGGACCTCGACGCGGTGCAGCTCGCGGCCGAGACCCTCGAGCACAAGGCGCGCCAGGCGACCGCGGACGTCATGCTGTGCGTGAGGCGCGTCGCGTCCGCCCTCGAGGCCCGCGAGAAGGAACTCCTCGGACGGATCGAGAAGGCCCGGCTCCTCAAGTTCGCCGCCCTCAAAGCCCGCGACGAGGGCCTGCGCAACGGAATCGCCAGGCTCTCCAAGGCCGTCGACAAACTCGGCGAGGCCATGGAGAGCTCGACCATCGCGGGGAATCCTCTTGATCTCCTCGTCACCAAGGACATGGCTTCAGCCGAGGTACGCGACGATCTCGTCAAACGGCGGAACTTGGCTCCATTCTTTTTTTTTTTTCAATGTGCATGCATTTTTTCTGATTTTTACACCATCGACAAATGTCTGCAATTCTCTCTCAATTTTCATCAATTTATGCGAAATGAGCTGTGAGCGACATAACCGCGTTAAACAGATGTGTAGATCGTAAACTGTGATTTTGAAGGGACGATACGATTGTCGCAGGTCTTCCAGATCCGTCAGAATCGGCAGAATCTTCCGCCGCCCGAGGAGAACTGGATATCGTTCACGGGGCCCGAGGGAACCGTGCTTCACGCGATCGCGAATCTCGGCTCGATAATGGTGAACAATCCGGGGCCGATCGGCGATCGTCGCGCCGTGCGAGGCCGCGGAACGTCGCCGCAGTCGGCGGGCCAGCAGTCGCAGGCGGTGCCGTTGGGCCCGGTGCCGCGAGGCCGACCCGTGCCGTCCAACAGCTTCCCGGTGACCGTCCGAACGGGCCGCAGCTCGCTCTCCTCGGCCCCGAAGCCCGTGAAAATCATCGGCAACGACGGCGAGGCCCGCGACAACCTCTGCCGGCCGTGGGGCGTCGCCTGCGACAAGGAGGGCCACGTCGTCGTCGCCGACAGGTCGAACAATCGCATACAGATATACCGCGAGGACGGCAGCTTCGTCAGGCGATTCGGCACACACGGCACCGGACCCGGACAGTTCGACAGACCCGCCGGCGTCGCTGTGGACGGCAGGAGGCGCATCGTCGTCGCCGACAAGGACAATCACCGAATTCAGGTCATTTGCGGCACTTTTTTTCTCCTCAATATCAAACGAATCGAATTTTCGAAAAATTCCAAATTTCTCCGCAACTTCGAAAAATGATTAAACTTGAAAAGCTTCGAACAATTGTAAAACTTGTAAAATTCTGTAAATTCGAAAAGTTGTAAAACTTGAAAAAAAAAAAAAAAAAAAAATGTGAAACTGGTAGAATCGTGAGGAAGAATGGGATCGATTGTATTTGCAGATTCTGACGATGGAGGGTCTGTTTCTGCTGAGTTTCGGGGAGAAGGGCTGCCGCTGCGGACAGTTCAACTACCCGTGGGACGTGGCGGTGAACTCGGAGTGCCAGATCGTCGTGTCGGACACGCGCAATCATCGAATTCAGCTGTTCAGCCCGGAGGGTATATTCCTGCGTAAGTACGGCTACGAGACGACACCGAGCATGTGGAAGCACTTCGACTCGCCGCGCGGCGTCGCGTTCAATCCCGAGGGCAACGTCGTCACCACCGACTTCAACAATCATCGCGTGATCGTCATCGACGCGGACTTTCTCAGCGCCAAAGTCCTCGGATGCGAGGCCAGCGGCGGCACCAAGCAGTTTCTCAGGCCCCAAGGACTCGTCATCGACGACGAGGGCAACATCATCATCGCCGACTCGCGAAATCACAGGATACAGGTCTTCGACTCCGCGGGTACCCTCAAGTGGAAGTTCGGCAGTTACGGCAAGGGCGACGACGAGATGGACCGACCCTCGGGTATCGCGCTCAGCCCGAGCGGCAAAATCGCCGTTGTCGATTTCGGCAACAATCGCGTTCTCATGATCTGAGATTCTCACTGACTTTTCTTTGCCATTTTCTTCTTTTTTTTTGTCTTTTTTTTCGTCAAACGCAAAAGCGAAGAACAGGGAAAATAGGAAAACGACCGTTCAAACGGCCAACTTTTCCCCGATCCGAGGAGATCGAAACCATTTACGTGACGTTCTTTTTTATTTTTCTCTTTTTGAGGCGGACGAGGAGTGAAATTGAGACATTTGTTTTCGACGTCCTTTGACAAAGGACCGACAGCCAAGTTTTCGACTAATCGACAAAACGGCCATATTTTCTTACATTGTAAATAGGAAATTCCGAGGTGGGGGATTTTACGATGTGTCTCGCCACCTCGGAAGAGCGGAGATTGACTTAAAATCGCGGCGCGAACTTTCTGAAGTCGGCGCGCGACGATTACCTTAACGTTTTTGTGGTCTTTCAGGGCGCTGTCGAAAATAAAATGCGACTACGTAATTGCGGTGAGGATCGGAATGCTTTTTTCTCGCGAACTGGTATTTTTTTTCTCTCGAATCAAAACTCCAATTAAATGACACACGAGGGACTTTGGAGAATTTGGAATTTTTGAGTTTGGACGACGAAACTGAAATACCAGTTTGCGAGCGAAAACTTTCGGTTCCGGTACACCGAATTCACGAAAAATTTCGACAGCGCGACGACGGTAGCGATAGAACGTTTAGCCTCGCGTTTAGAGCGGGGAATTTACTTTTGTTTCGTCATTATCAGATGTGTAGATTTTAGCTGATTAGAGGGAGTCAGAGGGATTGACCTTGTTTTCATGTAGTTATCCCCCCCCCCCCCCCGGTACGTCAGGGGGTTAAAACGCGCGTTTAGAATTTTAAGGGAACGACGATGGAAGCGAATTTGCCGAAAGATGAAAGCGAATGTGCGCTCGAGAGAAAAAAAAACATTAATTCTGACTTGAATTCGGTTACTTTTGTCTCTGCGACTCTAACTACTTTTAGCTCGTTTATTGGGTGCAGTCGAGGAATGGAGGATTTTCGGGCTCGAAGAAGGCGCGAAGAAATTCGCATTTTTTCATAACGTCCGAAGGAATCTCGAGAAATTCTATAAAATCCTCTCCGTGTGTGATTCACTGACATCTTCTTCCGCTGTAATCAAATTCACTCGTGATTTTTTTCAACGGATTTTGCGTCCAACAATTTTACGACAAAGTTTTACCGAAAGAATCGAAAGTTTCGTCCAACAACATTCGCGAGCATTCGGCCCGAAAAGTCCGTTGCCCACCTCGACACTCGGCCATCGCGACATTCCAGACGCAAAAACTTCTCGGCTATGAAAAAAGAAATAACATTTTGATCCACATTCCTCCGATTGTCAGAGCAAAATTGCCTGATAATCGATTGCACGATCCGCATTACATTAAGACTGAATCGCAAAGACTGAAACTTCAATGGAAAGAGAATAGCAAACAAAAATGGACACTCACAAACACGAGAAGAGAAGACGACGAGTGAATCTGAAGAATCGCCAAGTTTTTTTTCCGTTTTTTCGACACAAGACTCGCTCAGTGCTTCTAGTATTTTCACCGTAGTTAAGACAATTTTTATCTTCCATTTTTTTCGATCTTTTCGACCTTCGTTTCTCAGAATTTCTCTGGCTTAGGGTAATTTTTTCGATTTTTTTTAATACACGCGAAGCTTCCAGCGCAATCGCACTCGGGGCTCTTGACAAGTCGTCGCGCACATGCCTAGTCACACATTCCAAAATAGTTTTTAAGTGACGCGAAGAATTTAATGACGCGACAGGGGAGGGAAAAGATGAGACACGTCTTTTTCCAACGCGCGACCGGCCGTCGAGCGCCCTTAGCGTTTTTTTTTACCACTACACAGTTGGATCACGCGAATTTGCCGCGCCGTTTTATCTCCTTTTTTTTTTAAAGAATCACTTGATCGTTCGACGGAGCTAATTACGGGCGCAATGCGACGAACCTTTGAAATGTTCTGACTCGGGTGTTTCTTCGCAAGATCCGATAATCGTAGCGAACAATCGAACGCTAGAGATTCTTTTTACGATTTTGTCGAACACTCGGACGAATACGTGAGACGCCTTTTCGAGACAAAAAAGAGCAGCTGAACGAATCACAGCGTCGCAATGCGCCCCAAACTTTTCTATTTTTAATTGTACAAAAAGAAATGACTGCAAAGAAAAAATTCCATCATGGGTATACGTCTTGGAATAATTTTTAAGTGTGTGCGAAATTGCGTTAATTTGACGCACAAAAAATACGGAAAAAAAAGTTAATTTTTAGTCCCGAGATCCGTTACCAAAAGGAATAACCGCGAAGCGCGCAATAATAAGGACATATCTGTGACGAAACGCGTGTAGCTCTCGTATATTTTTGCCTTGAGAATTTAGCCACGTTTCCTTCGCTTCGCTCACGCAAATATTTTTCCACGGGGCAGACGCGGTTGGGAGTTGTTGAGAAGGGTAAAAAATGACAAAAGACGAGTGAAAGACGAGTGAAAACGAGAGAGAAGCCAATGCGAAGGTTAAGGAGGAGGGTGCGACGAGCCAATGTACAAAGCTGCAGCCTGAGATAGCGAGTGATTGTCCTACTTTTAGTAATTAATTACCGTAATATTAGCGTCGTAGATTGGAAGAGTGAATGAAAAGCAAAGCAACAAAAAAATAAAAAGGAAAAAGAAAAAAAAAATTCACGTTGAAAATTGTTGAGAAAGTTCGAGGGAATGAAATTCGCAAATTAATTCGCCACGAATCGTCCTTTTTGTGAATTAATCGGCAGAGATTTTTTAGACGAGTTTAGAACGAGAGGCAAGAGATATTTAAGCATATTACAAATGGTGCAAATTCGATTTACGGGAGACAAATGATTTTGCGAATCAAAAACGAGTTTGGTAGATGGAAAATTGATTCAACGAGTATGAGATTTTAACGAGAGTTTAACGCAACGTTTTTTTCGTCCGGGCATTGATCGTCCCAGATCGAATGAATCACTGAATGGTGCAAAGAGAAAGCGATGAGGGAAAGGAAAATAAGAAGAAAAAAAAAGAATCTTTCGACTATTTTACTAATTAGCGACGAGAGTCGAACAATTCGCTGCGCTAAAAAAGCCGGAATTATTGATTATTACAGTTGTAAATTAGAAATACCTGACGGATAGTGAGGATTTAACGACATTGTTGAAAAAAAAAATGTAATTACAATTGCGGCGCCCGGAGCGGTAATTTTCTTTCGTATTTTTTGTTGTTTTTTTACGTGAGAGGAAATCGCAAATTTCTCGATCGACAGGAAAGAAAAAGCGGCGCCCCAAAGTACGGAGAAAGTTTATAATTGATCTGATATATGCGATATAAAATGAGAAAACATGGACGAAAAGAGCCCAATAATAATAATGATTATAATAATAATGATTAACGGTAATTAATGGTAATTAGCGATAATTAACGATAATTAACGATTAATCGATCGATAAGTAAACGAAAAAAAAGTTTAAGAGCAATATTCTTCGAGACTCTCGAGATTCTGTCGATTTACTGGGAGAAAAGAGGGCGAAAACCGACTAAGAAAAGGATTGAAAAAACAAATTCGATTTGTCAGATTTCGCCTTCTATTCTCGGCGAGCGAAGCTGAAGATGTTTGTTTTTGTTCACGAAGGCCAGTAAACAAATAATTATAGTAATTCGTAAGTAATTTATCCGGGCGCGAATTAACAATCGAATCGCCGCGTTCGTTTGTCACGAAAAATCGGAGACTCTCGGAACGTTCGGCGAGTCGCTGACGAAAAATCGCCGACACCGTTTTCTCCCCGTGTTGAGAAATGATTCCTTTCTTTTTAATTAGATTTAACCAATCGTCGAATTATTTCGCGATAGCGACGAGGATGATGAGGATAATTGTTGTACCTGGCGCCCCGGCGCGTTTGAGAGCGAGAGAAAGAGAAGAGAGGAAAAGAGATGATTAGTATCCCAGATAGCAATTTTCATGAAAATTATCTTCGCGATGCCAAAATAAGTACCAAATTTATTTTGTATCGAAATTTAACGCGGAGTGTTGGAATTGGATGATCGTATTTTTCATTTGCAGAATTACGCGAGCGAGACGTTTTTTTTTCGGTCGTTGAATAGACGCTAATCTGTCTCTCGGGACGATTGTTGACTCGCGGATAAATTCCAAACGGACGTTTAATAAATTTTTGAAATGCGTTACCTGGGATGCGAGAGTTACGATTTGTTGCTCGTGGAAAGCGTCGAAAACGAAAACCAAGTTCCTAATGACTAATTATATTTCATTATATTATTAATATTATTCATATTTTACGTTCGCGTACCGACAGCATTATTTATAAATATTATTGCCGATCACTGTCATTATCATTACTCGTATTATTATTATTATTATTATGATTATTATTATTATTGCACGAGACAGAAGTGAAAAAAATTCTCTCGACGATCGCGACACACGCAGATATATATTATATATATAAATATATATAATTATATTAGATGATTAGACGCACGCGTTACGAACGGACGACGATTAACAATCTACGCGACTGTTGTAACGGCCGTGTGTGTGTTAAGGTGATAATAAAACGGAAAAACAAAAGTGGAAAACACGAAAACATTGCGATGGAAGATTGAGCGTTTCTGTGGTTTTATTTTTCACCCTCGAGGATCCCCGTCGACGCCGAAGAGACGAATCCAACGCCAAGTTTGATCATCACCTTTTTTCTTTGCAAAACGAATTGGAATTTCGAAGAAGAAATGCAACTTCTCGAGCGGCGAATGATTCTTCGAAAGCTGGAAAAAAGGACGGAAGACGAAAAGAAACAGTTCCATGTTTACTTTTAAACAAACGTTCGTTTATCTCTTTAACGAAGGAAAACACTGAAGCACTTGACATATTTATTTCATCGTTCTCTTTGCATCGTTTAAACGACAGAAGAATTGGGCTTTGGCAGCCTCTCCGCGGCGAAACAATGAAATCTGGCCGATCGTCCCGCGAAACGATACCAATATCTCGACTCAATACTGAGCCAATACGTTTTCGGGTGTCCTCGAAATTTTCGTCAGTCGGACTCGCTACAATTTCGAGCCCGCTTGGCCCCTTTTTTCGGCTGCGTCGAATCGGCGGTGCTGAAGCCTTTGAAGAGCATCGTCAGGTGCTTGTTTGACCCTAATTCGTCGCCGACGAGGTAACTGAGCGCCGATCTCGCGGTCTTCAGCACGTTGACGGTCGCCCCGTCACCCCGGCATTCCATTAAAAAATTCATGATGTCGCTCAACTTCGGTGCAAAGATCTCGACGGAGTTGCGGTCGCAGAATCGCCACCACAGCCTGATATGCCGCTCGTAGGACTTGAGCGTGGACGGCACGAGCGCGCCCATCACTATCGGAATCGCGCTTTCCGCGCAACCCTGATGACGTCTCGCCATCCTCGTCACTTCGTCGATGCCGGGAAAATCGTCTCTCGGCACGAACTCCGCCGGCTGAAACAACGAATTATTTTCAATGTTCCTCCGAGTAGCGGGAATCGGGCGAAAAGCGGTGATATTTATTTAAGATAAAACGCGGGACAAACGTAAAAATACATACTTTTTTTTCGGCTTTGATCGACTCGGCCTTGAACCGCGGGACACCGAATTGCGGCGAGTAGAAGCGATTGTCCACCTGCGCCTCCTGCCCCTGCGGCTCCGCTTCCATCTCCGCCGCTCGACTCGACGCTTCTTCCTCCGCTCTCTTCTCCGCCTCTTCTCGCGCTTTCTTCTCCGCTTCCTCCCGCGCTCTCTTCTCCGCCTCTTCTCGCGCTTTCTTCTCCGCTTCCTCCCGCGCTCTCTTCTCCGCTTCCTCCCGCGCTCTCTTCTCCGCCTCTTCTTGCGCTCTCTTCTCGGCTTCCTCTCTCGCTCTCTTCTCCTCCTCCTCGAGCAATTTCGCCTTCCTCGCCTTCTCCAAACGACACTCCACCTCCGCGTCCATCATCTCCAGACCCATCCGCTCGAGCGTAGTCTCGATCGCCTCCACCTCCCGCTGATCGAAGAGAAACTCGCCCGCGTGACCCGCGAGTCTCAGGCGTTCCGCCACCCCGAGCGCCTCGAGGACGCGGCTTCGTCTCTCGACCGAGAGGGAAAAGTGCGATTCCGCGAGAAGCATCGCGGTGTCGCTCGTCGCGACCGCGATTCGCGCCAACTCGCTCGACCTCCAGCCGCCATCGAGGATCGTCCTCACGCTCGACACCGCGGCTCTGAGCAGCCCGCCCAGCTGATTCTGCCGCGCCATCTTCGCCTCGTCCTTGACAATTTCGACCCCATCGAGCAGCGACTTCAGGCGGAGGTTCAACGGCGGCGCCTCGAAACCCCGCGAGTCGCCGCTTCCCAATCGGTACTTGTCGAGCAGCTTGGCGCTCGCCTCGCACGACATTCCCCGAGCCGCGACCTCCCGCCACACGCTCACCAGAGTCGCGTGAGCCGCCTCGGCTTCGCATTTTTTCCGCGAAATTTCGGCCGCGGCTTCCGTTTTCTCGCTTCTCGACGACGAGGAATCCAAGCCGGAAGCCTCGATTCTCTTGGCTCTTGTCGCGTTTTCGGGGGGAAACGCGGGCGACGCCGACGCCGCTCGTCTCTGTCTCTCGGTCGCGCTGAGGTCGACTTTCGTGTCTTCGCTCGTCGGTTCCGACTTTATCGTCCTCTCGACCCATGGATTTCGTTCGGAAACGAATTTTTCGGCCGAGTCGAGTCTCGCGGTTTCCGCGACTCGCGCGTCCTCCTCGTCATCGGAGGTGATGCAGATCGTCCCGCACTCCGTCGTCGAGGTGGTCGATTCCCTCCTGGCTGGCGCGTCACCTGCGGCATTTTTTCTATCTTCATTCTTTTGTCGTGGACAACGAGTCGCGATAAGATAGTGGGAAAGATTTTTTTCGCGATAAGATTAGAGAATCGAGATTCGCGCGGCGAAATAGCGAAAGACTATTTCGGAAGCCGCTGGCAACGAGAAGCGACGAAAAAACATACGGGAATTCTCGTTTCACGAATTTTCTCGGAAATTTTCGTCCATCTCCGCGCGAGGTAGGGAAAAAGAAAGAAAAAAGGTATGTCGGTCTCCTTTTGTCGTTCGCTTACCGCGATGGTGGCGTCTTCTTGTTCTTCGCCCGCCGCCGCGTCTTTCCGATTTTTCCCGTCGCCGATGTTTCCCGTCGTCGTGACGATGTCCGCGTCGTTTGCCGACGGACGGGACGACCGAGACGGCCGACGACGACGACGACGACGACGAAGTCGCGCGCCTGCGTTTGCGGGACTCCCCGGTATCGCTGATATCGCCGAATAGCGAAGCCAGCATCGCCTCCAGCTTCATACTCTTAGCTTTTTTCAGCCTGTTTCGCTCACCGCGTCGACGGTGATCGCTGCGACACTTGGATGTCATCCCGTGTTTACGAACCGATAAACGTTTAAGCACGCGAGTCCAGACGCGTACATCGCGTCTCTGTGACAACGCGAGACTAGACGCGACAAGACAATAGACAATGGGCGAAAACATTCCGCGTCCCGCGCGCCATCGCGGTTCGACCGGAAGTCGCGACGCGGCGCCACTGCGGCGGCTGCGCGCGACTTTCGCGCGGAGAAACCGCTTCGATTCGCGTTCATGACATTTTTCCCCAATGAGATTCTTCGTATTTTTTTTTTCCATCCTCACGTTGACGTCTTTCGATGGACATGAATTTCTCACTCATCGAACTGTTTGCCAAACGAATTTCGATATCCACACCGATAAACGTTTGTTTTTCAGCCTTTCAGCGAATCACGAAGGGAATCTTAACCGGAAATCGCAATAAAGTAAAATCGCGTTCTACCTCACCTTTCAGTTTCCACTTCGGCAACACGAGGCCGCTTGAAAATGATGTGTACAATTGTACGACAAAAAATCAGCTTCTCACAGTACAAATGACAATTCATTTAAAACGTTTCGTCGATTTATTTATACAAAGTTTTACAAAACGTAATAATTACATATCCAACGTGTCTTTATAGTATTTTACGTTATAAATCTCGGCCTAAGTTATATAATAAGATATAAAAATGGTGTGCGACATCCCGTCGAGCTGTACGCGTCGAAGATCGTACGACGCGACGTTAAAGCGTGAGAACTTTTCGCGATGAAACAAAAAAAAAATGCAACAACAGTTATTCGTTTGTTCTAAGGCAAAAATGTGCGTTTCCGCTTGGTCAATAGCAACAAGTGATGCCAGTTGAAATGGGCGTTCGTTGTTAAAAAAACGAAACAATCTGAACACAAAAGTTGTGAGAATGAGTTTTTCATGAAAACTGAAGCTTTTCATTAAAAAGTGTTTACTTATTTTGGAGATAAAAAACGCTTCACTTTTTTATCTTGAACAAAACATAAAAAAATAACGTTTTCAACTTTCGAGAAGGTGAAATACGTTTTACCTCTTTTTCGTACCGGTAAAAAAAAGGACTTGAACTTTGCGGTCGCACTTGGAATTGCTTTTCACTTAACAGCTAAGAGTTACGGACGTTTTCGTCGGACGGAGGCTGCGATCGCCGCTTAAACGCTAAAATCTTGGTAAAGTTTCTCTATGATACGAGCTAATGGACGGCGCCGATTGGACCGATGCGACGGACGAGTTGCCGCATCGAGAAGTCTCTTTCGTTCATCAGGCGTTTCAACACTCTCAACTATGTACATTTTGCCACTCGCCGAACGCTTCGACGAACGTTGTTGTACTTTCGAGCATCCAAACGTTAAAATCAGATCTATAGTTTAAAAAAAAAAACAACATCGACGTCTCGCGATGTTGCGTCGGGAATTATCGTTGCTACGATAAAACATAACGTCAATGGCCGCCCTTCGAACGAACATTGTACTTTTTTCCCGCCTCTTTCCCCATTACGATGAGATTCCCGAGCGACAAAAAATTCGCATAAAAAGACGACTTTTCGCTGAAATTATTGATTACAAAAGGAAAGAGAAGAGACGCCGGCAAATCCGAGCAAATTCGATTGACTCTCAAAACTATTTTGTACTTCAATCCGGACGATTGAATGGATTTTTCTTCATAAGGCACTCGTCATTTTTTTTCTTTTCTTTTCTTTTCTTACCTTCTTCCCTCTCTCTCTAGGCTTCCTCATAATAAACTATGCAGAACCAGAAGATTCGATCGTCTTTGGACGACGTTTTGTTTTTGTTTTTTTTTCCACTCCGAAGCTCAAGAAACTTTGCGAATTTTAACCGACGCTGAATTCCTGTGTCCTGAAGTATCTCGCCGTGGCGGCAAACACCGAGAGCAAAAGCACGAAACTCGTGGGCGGGACTATCAGCGACGCCGCGTTATAGATGTGGCAGTAGGGGCACTGCGAGCTTCCGCAGACCTCGCAGATGTTCAGGATGTAGGTCGAGAGCGAGTCGAAGATAGTCTCGTTGAATCGCTCTGCGAATCGAGAAACAACGGGGGGTCGAGTTAATTATTTTCTTCATAATGATTATAATGATAATGAATTCTTTTTTTTTTGTAATTTCATTCTAGAAGATAATTGAAAATGCTGAGATTTCTGAAGAAATTTCGCAATAAATCTGGCGAACGACGGTTTAGAATTTTTCATGACATCGCAAGAAACTCGATGTCATCTTTGGAAAACAAAATGTCAACTCACCAGGGGCGTAGTAGTCGTAGACGCGAACCGGAAGGTATCGCGACATATTGGCGACCGGGAACCACCGCTCGACCGTGAAGTTGACGCAGGTCTCCTCCTCATCCAGATAGTCGAAGTAGAAGAGAACCTTGCGGTCCTGGAAACGCGCGCGCTGAAGATTTCGCACCTGGCGCGAGAGAATGTAGCTGTCGAGATTCTGCTGCTGAATTATGTAGCCGGTCGGTATCGTCACGTCGAGCACCGCCATTCCCGATCTCGAGGATTCGTTCACGTTCGTCCACCTATCAAACATAAATCAAAAAACGCATCTTTTTTTTATTCGACGAAAATTTGAAAGCATTGGAAACGAAACTTGGAAATACTCGATTAAAAAAAAAGTGGAATTCACATTGTGAGTAATTAAAAAAGAAAAAAAGATGATTACATATTTTTATATTTGAGTCATAAGGTCGCAATAAGTTATTGGAAAAGTTGAAAAAAGTTTATATGCTTCTTGAATTTTTAACAAGCAAAAAAAAAAATAAAAATACTCACCGCTGACAACTGAAGTAAGTGATGTGCGACTGATTTCTTCCGTAGAAATTGGGCCGAACGACGAGATCGAAGGCCGGGACGGGCGGTGGAGTCTGATACTTCTTTATGTCGACGTTGTACTGCACAGTCATCTGCAGAATAGCGTAGCCTGCGCCCTTGGCCTGCACTTTGACCGTTCCCCAGGCTTCTGGAATCTGTGTTAAAAACACACACATTTTCCGTAAAAAAATAATTTGCAAATTTGAAATTCTTCTGCAAAACGTGGAAGACTCCCAACTTGAAGCTCGTTCATATCGCCACGTCCGCTGTCCGACGATCGTTGGTCATTTTTGGTGTTAAATTCGCAAGAAAATAATGAAAACGCGTGACAACTTTGCAGCCAATTTATTGAAATACAGAACAATATTTGTAAATTAAGGATGCAGAATCTTGTCTTACACACTGAGTCTTTGGTCGACGCGGTACAAAAACGCTTCTTTCCGTCGATCGTAGCGCGCCATTAAGAGTATTTTTTGGCATCGATCAAAGATACGAAATCTTTTAGTAATCTTTAACAAAAGAATATAAAAAAACGTTGTACTTAAATTAAGACACAATGGTACGAACAACTTGTATAAAAATATCTCGTTTGCTTCGAATTTTTTTTTTTTCGAATAAACTTTCAAACACTGAATCTTTTTTCAACTTGGTCTTAAGTTTCCGCAATCTTAAGACTTTTAATAACACGCGTGCGATGAACATTTTCATCGATTAATCGATATGAAAATAAAAAAGGAACAATTGTTTCGTTTCTCTGTTAAGTTTCTCGTCTTAAATCTACGAAATATATCGAATCTTGTAGGAACATCATTTCTACCTCCAAATCAGGAGACAAAACAGTAGAAACCGGAACACTCGATTTGCTTAAAAAAAAATCTTTGGGCAGGTTCAATCGTGCACTGAAATGATTCTCGACCGCAGCGAGTTTCTTCATAACGAGCGTAATCATGTTTATCTATTAATCGAAGTAAAAAAGTAATAAAAAAAAATAGGAACCATCGTTTCGTTTCTCTCGGGATCTTCTCAAGTCGGTTCTTGGCTTCCACGGCTTCCGAGTATCCGCGGTTGCAGAGCACTTAAAAGTACCGATTAACCGACCTGTAATCTTCGTCGATTACTCACAAAAAAAGGAAAAAAAACACACTTCATTACGATCAATTTCTCTCTCATGTTTCGCGGATTCGCGAGCTTTCGGAGTCTTAAATTCGAGGCGTCGCAATTAAACGAGCCGAAGCTGCAAAAAAAAAAAAAAAAGCAATATTGGGTTCGATTTCTCCCGTAATTTTCATATTCCCGGGAAGGAAAAACAACAGAACGAGACGTTTATTTGTCGTTGCGTGGAGGGAAGGTGCCCTCGTTCTCCTCGTAAAACGCGCGCCGAATAGCTTCCCACGTGGGCGGTGGTGGCATCGCGACCCTCGGATTTCCGGCTCGCCGCTCGCTCGCGGCGTCCTCGTTCGTTCCGGCGGCCGGGACGACCATCATCTCCACTTCTTCGGAGACGGGAATCCACGTCCCGTCGACGTTTCCGCCGGACGTCGACGCCGAATTCCCCGGCGAGGCTGGACGACTCGCCGATCGTCGCGAGGAACCGGCTTCCGTCGATTCCGTCCCCCGATTTCTCTTTCGCGCTCGCGATTTCCCGGAATTATTTCCCGCGCTTGACGATCCGCGCTGCGCCGTCTCGGCGCCCGAAGGCCCCGCGACTTCCCCGAGCGATTCCACGGCCGAGGAACTCGCACTCGCCGGTGTCGCGAGCTCCGCCTCGTTGCTCGGAGGCTCCGCGTTCGCGATCTCCGGTGTGGCAATCTCGATCACGTCGTCCCACGTATCCAGCTCCGAGAGATCGTAATTCTCGATTCTGTGTATCTCGCTAACGGCGCTCGGCGCCGAAGTCGTCGGATTTTCGCCCAACTCCGCCGGTTCCGTTTTGATTTTGCCGCTCGATCCTCCCGCGGCCCTCGAATCTTCCGCTTCGGTCGGGACTCCACCCCTCGAACGTTTCGCCTCGCTCGCCGGCGGCTCGACGTCCCGACGCAATCGTTTCGCGCCCCAGAATGTCGCGACTTGGCGGTATCCGGAACTTTGCGGCGGCGGAATCGATATTTTTGGTTTTTTCGCCTCGGGGTTTCGCTTTCCGACTACGCTCGAGGCGATCGCGCTCGACGTGGCGACCTGGAGTTTTTGCTGATTCGCCGGAGACGACCGCGAGGACGTCGCGCGAGCAGGAGTCGAAGATCTCGCAGCGTCCGTTCCTCGCTGCGTTTTCGCTGCACCCGAGGCGATCGGGGTCGACGAAGAATCCTGGGATCTCCGCTGATTGGTCGGAGACGACTGCGAGGATGTCGCGCGAGCAGGAATCGAAGATCTCGCAGCCTCAGATCCGCGCTGCGTTTTGGCTGCGCCCGAGCCGATCGAGGCCGACGAAGAATCCTGGGGTCTCTGCCGATCGGTCGGAGGCGGCCGCGACACTGCGAAACCGTGCTGCGAACTTCCAGCCACGGAACCCTCGGGTCTCTGCTGATTCGTCCGCTCGAGTATCTCCATAAGTTTGCGTCGGCGCTCCTGGGTCTTAGGACTTTCACGCTGAGGGATGGCCGCGACGTTTTCGACCATTCGCGTCTCGATCTCCCTCAGCTGCTCCTCGAGCTTTCGCTCCTTGTACCACGTTTCGGGCGACAGAGATCGTTCCGTCCGGTCCTCCGGCGTTATCCCCGGTGAAGACGACGAGGGAGCGTCGGAACGCCCGCGAGGGTCCAACGGACTCAGCGAATTCACGGAACGGCGGGTGATCGGCGCGTTGACATCGAGCGGCCTCGGCGACGGATAAACCTGAATCCTGGGACGTCTGAGATGACCGGTCGAGGGACGGAAAGTCCTGAGAGGACGAACCGAATTCGTCGGCTGGAGACTCGGAGAACCGGGAGACTCGAGCGAGCGACCCGACGGCCTCGAGCTCGCGGTTTGCTCTCGCTGAGGTCCCGGAGGTTGCGGAGGACGAAACAGAGGCCGCACATTCATTGGCTGCGAGGTCGGAGCTCCGAAAAAGCGAAGCGGAAGCCCCGTTGTTGGCTGCATCGAGGACGCCGAACTCGGTGTCGATGTCGCGGGGCGAGACGGCTCCGCGGAGCGGACGAAATTTTGCGGTCTTCGCACGGTGTTCGACGTCGGAAGCGATTTTAGTCGCCAGGAGGATCCCTGGCGGGGCTTCGGTCGCGGTGGAATCGGCGACAAAGAATCGGAGTCCGTTCCGCCGGTCGAGGGTTCGAGAGTGCTCGATGGCTGAGCGGATCGAGGGTGAACGTTTGATTTTTCGACGGTCTCGGAGGATTCGCGAGACGCTTCGTCCGGACGTTCCTCCCGCGGTGGTCGTGGCGATGGCGCCTCCGGTACCTGAATGACGGAATACTCGTGAAATAACGTTCATTCGATACGCGGTGATTCTTTGATTTTGCTCTCGGAACGACAATACTCTGTGACTTGCATACATTTTTTTTAACACAATTTTTCTTTTTGTCTCAGATTTTAGTGTAAAATTGGCCGTTTCACTTTATTTTTTTTTTTTCCACGACGAACTAAAAAATGGTAAAAGCAAAATTTCAATGACAATTATGAAGTACAACAAACAGAAATATACAGATTAAAGTATTGTCGCCCTGATGGATCTGCACTTACCCGAGATGTCGACGGTTGCTGCATCGCGGACATTTGTCGTGACTTTTTCGCGGTGAATTTCGCCGTCTCGAAGAATTGTTGCACCATGTTTCTCAGATCGCGGGCGCGAGATTCCAGATCGCCAATGCTCGGCGACGACACCGCCGCTTCTCTCGGAATGATCGAAGATTCCCTTGCTACAGAGACTTCCGGCTGCGGCTTCGGCGCCGATGTTTCTCCCGACGAGCCTTCGGGCTCGCGATTCGAGCTGCCAATCTCGACATTCGATGATTCTTCCATGAAATCCATTTTCTCGGTGTCAGTCGACGATTCCGCCTCCATCGCGGCCGAATCCTCGACTTGATTCTCCTGGATGCAAATGTCCTCCGACTTCCTCGCGGAACCGATTTTCTCATTGTCGGCTCTCGTCGTCGATTCTCCACGATTCTCGACGGAATCCTCGGCACTCACCGATCTCACTGCGATCGTTTCCGGTACTCCAGAAATTGAATTCCGTTCGTCTTTCACAGCTTCGGCCGGTTCTCTCTTGACTCGCGATTTTTTCCGGTCGACACCAGCGTCCGAATTCTGGTTGTCTCGTTCCGTCGTTACCGATTCCTCCTCGTTCCTTCGAAGGTTTTGCCAAAAATCCTCGCTACTCAAAGCTCGGAGGAGAAACTCGTCCACAGCGTTTGCGCTGGCGCCGCTCGCGACGATAGTACCGGTTCTGGGAAGCATCACGTGCGATCGCCGTTGCCTCGCCCTATGGTGATCGTGATGCAGATTTTCGATCGTCCTTATGGCCTCTTCGAGCGAGCGCAGCATCTCCGGCGAGGCATTTTCGTTTTCCCGAACGATCGTGAGGAGTTTACCGATCACGGAAATCACCATCACCAGTTCAGACTGCGAGGCCGCGAGGTGACGATCTATGCGCGCGAAACCCGCGTTTATGAGACGCTGGACTCTCGAGCTGAGACGCGGGGCCGCCGGCGGGGCCGGCGGCGGGGGTCGCGCGATCGCCGCGTCGATCGGCGGACCGATTTTCCCGACCTCCGCAACACCTTTTACCGATTTTCCCGATAATCTCGCGCTCGTCGCCCGAGGGAATCGCGACGAGGGAATCGCCGCTTGGTATTTCGCAACGACGTCGCTTTTAGATCTGACGCCCGATTCTGCCGGTTCCTCTGGTACGGGAGGTTTGCTCGTTGACGGGGAATTTTGGTCCTCCTCGAGGCCGATCGTTTTTTGCGCGAGAGGGAAAATTCCCTCGGCAGATTTTTTCGCCGTCTCGTCCGGCTGCGGCGGTTTTGAAGCTGCCGATCTTTCGGGATCGACGAATGGATCAACCGCCGTGGAAACGTCCGGCTCGACTTCCGATTGCAATGGGGTTTTGGCTGAAGAATTTTCCGCGGTCTCCGGATGATTTTTTTCATCAGAGACGTCCATCTCCATGGGCTCGATCGTCAACGACTCTGGCTGAGAAGGAATTTCTTTCGGCGATTCAACTGCCGCTGTCGCCTCGTTGTCAGCCAAGTTTTCCACTTCCCGCAAGGTACAATCTTTGGACGATTCTTCCGGTGACTCGGAAACCATCTGTGGATCCGTCACGGCGAGATTTTCGCTTTCCCGCGGTAAAAATTCTTCTGGCGATGAGGCGACTGTCGGTGTCTCTTTCGCGGTGAAACTTTCCACGTCCTGCGAAGGGAAATCCTTGGACGACTCTGTCGGCAATTCGAGAGACGCCGCTGCTTCTTTTTCCGCGAGATTTTCGTTCTCTTGCGAAAAAAACTTGTCTGGCGATGACGAATCTGTCGGTGTCTCTTTCTCAGTTAAATTTTCCACCTCCCGCGAAGAAAAATCTTTGGACGATTCTTCGACGAGATTTTGGCTCTCTTGACGCAAAATATCCACCAGCGATTCCAAAGCCGTTGGGGCTGCTTCGTTCTCGGGGAAATTTTCAATTTCCTGCGAAGAACAATCACTGGACGATTCTCCCGGAAATTCCGAGGCAGCCGCCGACAACTTTTCGGCTGAATCTTCGCTCTCCTGCGAAAAAATGTCCACCGACGACTCGAGCGCCGATGGTGGCTCCTTCTCGGCGTTATCTTCGGTTTCTTCTGGCGAAAATACCGTCGACGACTCGTCCGGAAATGCCGAGGATTCAGTCTGTTCTCCGGAAATTCCTGCCGATTCTGCGGGCAACTCGATGGCAACGGATGTCTCTTCATCATCGAGATTTTTCATTTCCTGTGACGCGATTTCTTTCGATTCTCCCGACAATTCTAGAGCAACCGTCGTCTCCCTCTCGACGTGATTTTCTCTCGTCGCAGCCTCGAATGTTTTCACGGCTTCCGTCAGGATCTCGTCAACCGCAGCCAACATCGAGCCTCTTCTGACTTGGAGCAATTTTTGCGAACTGTCGTCCCGAATTTCCAGCGAGTTCGTCGGCGACGCCCGGTGATCTACAGCGACGATTTGCAGCGTAGAAGTCTCCAGTGTATTTTCTACTATTTTCTCCGCGATTTCACAATCCTCAGTCGCTTCTTCGACTAGAGTGGAAATATCCACCTCCATAGACTCGACTGAAACTCCCGAAAATTCCGGGATCACCGGTGACTCGGCGTGATTTTGCGTCGTTCCAGCTTCAAACGTTACAAATTCGATTGCTGACTCCTGAAGCAAATTCGACTGGCAAATGCTGTCTCGCGTTTTCCGAAGAATCTTCGCGGCCTCACGGAAATCGGCGTCGACTATCCGCAGCGTCGATGGCGCCAATTCGTTTTCCCCCATTTTTTCCGCGTTCCCGTGACCCTCGACCGTTTGCGCGACGACGGCGGCGGAAACGTCGACCTCCATCGTCTCGACAGGTGTGAAACTTTGGGTCTCTCGCGCGGAAAATTCTCTCGCTGGTTCGTCCGAAAGTTCCGAAGCCACCGGCGACTCCGCCGCCCGATTTTCCGACGCTCCGGCTTCGAACGTTTGCACAGTCGGAATCTCGCCGACCGCCGGTAATATCGGATCCTTGTCGATCGACTCTTCGAGCGAATTCGATTCCCGGCAACTGGAATCGACGATTTTCTTCGTATTTTCATCCCGATCTCGCTCAGCGATCACCGTTTTCTCGTTCATCTCGTCTTCTTCGAGCTTCTCCTCCGCTTCCTGAGGAATTTTCGTTTCCACATTTTTATCACTTTCGCTTCTAATTTCCTGAGATTTACTTTCGATTTTCTCCACGGTTTTCTCCAAATTTGCCTCATCTTCGTCCTCGTCGTCGTTGCTGACTGGGGAACTCACGACTTCCTCCTCGCTGTTGCTGGAATCGACGATTTCTTTCGACGATTCCTCATTCTGATTTTTCTCTGCAAATTTCTCCTCCGCTTCCTTCGGACCTTCCGGTTCCGCCGAATTTTTGTCACTCTTGGCCATCGTTTCATCTCGATGGTTGCTGTCTGCGGGACCCATGAATTCTTCGTCCTCGTCGTCGACGCTCAGCGTACCATCCGTCAACTCTGTGGCTTCGTCGGTGTCGCTGTCGGTAAAATCAACACCGTTCGATTTTTCCTTCTTATCTGTTTTCTCAGTCGTCGCTTCGTCGTATTTTCCACCAGCTTTGGATTCCTTCGTTCTTTCCTCCTTGTCCGCGTCATCGTCATTTTTGCGGTTCACAGTCTCCTCTTCCGTCGGTTTCTCTTCCTGGAAAATGTTCTTCGAACAGCTCGCAAATTCTGACTCCGATGTCTCGGAATTTTTCTCAAGCTGCTCAACTCGCGACTCGAAATTTTCCTTCTCCCTCGCAGCTTTAGATTCCGCATGTTCCCTCGAACTTTCTACATCAGTTTTCTCACTCTCGTCGTTTCTGCCTTCCGAAGTTTCACCAAATTTGTCTTCCGCATTCAAACTCTTGTTCACACAGTCGGGAATCACGACGGTCGCGGTTTCTTCGGCAGCTGCATTATTTCTCTCCTCTTCGAGCTTTTTTGATTCTTTTTCCGTTGGTTTTTCGCCGCCATCTTCTTCCATCGGCTCAGCCTCTAGTTTCTCCTCAACGTCGACGTCCTTCTCCAAATTTCTCTCACTTTTTAGTCTCTTTCCGCTTTTCCCGACTCCGGCGTCATCGTCGTCGCTGTCCTGGAACTCGGCGTCTTCGAGGGACAAATGAATGTCGAGGACTTCCTGCGACGACTCGTCGCCGCACTTGACCTCCATGGATCGCGTTTTCATCTTTTTCCGTCCATTCTCGACTTCTCCACGGTTGTCCTCGTCGTCGGCCACCGTCGAAGTTTCACGATTATTTTTTTCTACGATGTTCTCCCGCTCTTTCGCATTTTTTTCCAATCTTCGAGCGAAGCTTTCCTCGACCGACGTCGCATGTTTCTCCACTTCGCCATTTTCCATTCGATTCATTTTCCCGCTTTCCTCGCAAAGCTCGTTGCCAGCTTCATTCATGAGTTCCACGCTTTTTTCCGGCAACTTTTTGTCTCTGTCGTCGTTGCCGAACGAAGATTTCGCGGCTCGAGTCGTGTAAATTTCCTTGACGTCGCTGCGACCGTTTTCATTTGGAATATTTCTCCAGTCTTTGGCTCTTCCGACGACTCGATCTAAATTTTCCATGGAAACCGCCGACCCCGATTTGTCGCTGCGTTCGTTTCCAGGGGGCGCTGCGTAAGCGTGGTCGACCTCCATAGCAAACTGCGGCTGCTGAGACACAATTGCGTCGCAAATTTTGTCCGCTTCGTCGACCGACTTGACGATTTGCGACTTATCGCTGTTGTTGTTTATCTCAGGGACCAAAGCTTGAGCAACGTCGATTTTCTCGGCGGCTCGAGAGTCGTTTCTCTCGTATTTGGATCTCTTCGCGATTCGCTCCAAGGATGAATCAGCATCGGTGGATGGTTCGACACAGCTACACGGCTCTACAATGGGCTGCATAGAGACCGGAGAGGATGAATCTCTCGAGTGTGACACCAGACTCACATCATTTTCCTCTCCGACGCTCTTTCGAGACTTGTCTTTTCTTTCCTGCCTCTGCGAAGCTTGCGTCCCACGTGGCTCGGCGTCCATGTTACTCGATTTAGGGTTCGATGTGTTTGCATCTTGCGAGTGGTCCAATTTTCCTGCGGCTTCTCCATCTCTTCTCCTCCGGGATTTCTCTCGGCTCCCTTCCTCGCTGGAACTTCGTCTCCTCTGCCTCTTTGTGTCGCTGCGGTTTGACTCGGGCGCCAATTCCGACGATCCTGGGGTCAAATCTTTCGAGCGCGATTCCACATTCGCGTTGTGCGGCTTATTTTTCTTGGAAAAACTCTTTCGAGACGTCCTTCGGTTTTCATGTTCCCTCGAGACTCGCCTCCTTCGCCTCTCAGCGCCGCTGTCCGAAGATCCTGGAGGCAACATTTTCGAGCGTGATTCCTCGTTCGAGGTGATCGGAAAGCTCTTCCTGGAATCACGCGAAGTTCGCCTGACGGCGTCGCGGCCGCTCGGCCGCTCGGTCGATCGCGACGAATCTCTCGACGCGACGTTCGCCTCCCGCGAGTCCGTCAGCGGGTCCCGCGACCTCCGGTGCGGCGGCGACACGTCGACCTTCCGCCGTTTTCGCGGGTCGCTCGTCGCCTCGCGCCCGGACTCGATTCTCGGCTGCCCGGAGCTTCGACGGCTTCGGCGCCGTCGACTTCGCGCGCGACGCGAGCCGCCATTTTGATTCGTTCTGTCCCGGGATCCTCGGGATCTCGACGTTCGACTCACCGAGCGACGACCGCGACGGCGATTTTCCTTGTCCGAGGAGCTTGAGCGGCTGGACGAGGACGCGGAGGAGCCCGAGGTGGAGGTCGAGGTCGAGGTCGAGGAGCTCGAGCTCGAGGACAACGAGGACGAGCTCGAGGTCGCCGTGCGCGATCGTTTTTTTCGCCTTATCGCCCGCTCGATGTACTTGCAGATCCTTCGCATGAGCCGCGCCTTTTTCTCTCTAACGTCGCTGTAACGTCGCCGTTCGTCACTTCGGCGTCTGTCGACAGGTGATGAACCCATTTTTCTTTTTCGAGCTTCTCTTTGTCCTCGTTCACCGAATTTTCACTCACCACACTCGCGGAACTGTCGCGGGCGTCTGACGCGCTCGACTCTTTGTCTCTGCGCCCAACGTCTCACGAACGGGACCGACCGAGGCGCGCGCCGGCCTCCCTACCGTCGCCAGCGGAAGTGCGGCGCGGGAAATGGCGCGCGGATGCAAAATGGCGACGCGCGCGCTCCCTCGAACCGCGAGCGCGACGTCGCGGCTCTCTGTCACTCGGTCATAAATTCACTTTCCAATTTTTTTCGTTTTGTTTCTTTTTTGATCGAACGATCGCTTATGCGCAATACGCGGGGAACTTTCGTGAAAACGCTTTGATTCCTTCTTTGCGATTTACGAGTAGTACAAATTGACTCGCGATGGTGGCGCTACTGGGGCCGGCGGAAGTCGCGACGGTCGAAATACGCGGATCAAAGATGGCGTCGCGCCCGCAGTCTCGAACAGCGAACGAGAGTTCGCCCCTTTGCCGCCGTCGCCACTGTCGGCGGCGGAAGTCGCGACGGTGGAAATGCGCGGGAAATGGCGCGTATTCAAAAGTGAATGCGCGCGCCGCTTCGAGCCAGTCAAATGAGAGAAAAAGAAGTTTCCGTCCCGAAAAATTGGGAAACCGGATATCGTCCTACCGAAAACTTGCCCGAGATCCTGACTTTGGCAAAATCAACGCGGGAGAAAAAAATGAGCGAGAAAGAGAGAGCCTCACCTCGATGGTCTGAAGCCTGGCGATGTTCTTGTCGGTGACGTAGAACGGCCGGGTGCTGCCCTGAAGCGCGGTGGCCTCGATGGACACGGCGATCGAGCTGACGTCGCGGATCCGCGAGCGCACGGTGTACTCCATGAGCGCCTTCATCGCCCACACGCTGTCCTGGGTCGAGGCCCAACCGCCGTCGGTCAGCCGCTGCGAGTTGAGCCACTTGACGATCGGCTCGATCCTCACCTCCTGGCGCGCGACGTGAACGAGCAGCGCGTACGCGGTCGTCTCGATGTTCTCCGAGTCGTATTTGTACGGCAGCCGCGGCAGCATGAACGGCTTCTGATTCTCGAGCTTGTACGGCGGCTCGGGAATGTCCTCGCGGCCCCAGTAAGTCAGCTCGCCGGTTCGCCGCGCGTGGAACGAGAGAATGTTGAACGCCTGCTCGGCCGACGAGGATTTCGCCTGCAGCAACGCGTACGCGACGATCGCCACCTCGAAAGGCGTTCCGCGCTCCTCCAGCTTCTTCAGACACGCCTCGAGCCACTTGACCGCCTTCGCCGAGGCGAGCGCGACCTGCGAGCCCAGACCGCCCGTCAGGTCCTTCACCGTCTCCAGCGTTATCAGCACGTGCGCCGTCAGACTTATGTTACGGTGCTTCACGTCGTCCATGGCGTCGTCCGGCCACGTGTTGTTCACCTTGCGGTCCGGAAGCCACGTCACCTCGTAGAAACTCCCATCCGGCGTCTGGTGGCGCAGGATCCACGAAACCGCGTCCGAGAGCACCTGGGTACAGAGACGATTGCCGTGTCGTTTTGCATTCTCGCTAAATTGTTTTTCCAACGATAATTTCGAGAATTTTCGATCTAGCCTACCTGAGGATCGATGTAGAGATAATTCTCCCACTCGTAGAAGCTCGCCTCCTGGAAGATTCGCGCGCAGAAGGCGGTCAGCCAGACGGAGGACGAGGACTGATTCCAGTCGCTGCGGAAGAGGCCGAACGAGCCGTCGGGCTTCATGAAGGACAGCTGACGCTGGTAGCCGATGTTCATGTGGTAAAAACTCTCCCTCTCCTGGGTGCGGTTGCGCTGGTTTATCAGACGCATGTAGAGCGTCGTGTACATGTTCGCCGCGAAGCTGTACATGTTCTGCTCGGCGCAGTCCATCGGCAGGTTGAGGAGACTCGTCGCGTTCACCGGCATCGTCGGGAATATCGGCCCGACCACGTCGCCCACCACCGATATCGTCGCCTTGTTCGACCCGAATATGTAGTAACGATCCTCCGTGTACGGGATCAACGGTGTCTCCGTGATATTCACGTGCATATACTGGAAGAGGTAGCCCTTGTTGCTCAGGTCGAGGAGAATCGACTGGTGACGGAACTGCGGCAACCCGTCCGCCTCCACGTGCAGATTTCGCGTCACCTTGTCGCTACCGATCACCGTCATCGCGCGAATCGTCACCTGAAACAAACGCATCGATCACCCCTTTTCGTTAGCCACACAAATGCTTTTTTTTTTTTTTTTTTTTTTTTTTTTTTTCATTCTCCTCCGCTCGAAGCGAAACTCACCTTGATATCGCCGAGTCGGGTGGGCACGATCGGCAGGTAAACGACGGCCGCGTCCTGCGCGGCGATCCACACGAAGAACTGATGCTCGCCGAAGGAGGTTCGCGGGTTGTACGACTGGACGATTCCGTTGTTCTCGACGTGAACGTATTTGTAGTCCCGCGAGCCCTTGAGAACGACCGTGGCCTCGATGTTGTGGCGCTGGTAATTGAAGACCGAGACGCGGACGCCGATCTGCTCGCCCTGCCGGCTGTTAGTCGGCATCTCGACGTTTATGAAGAAGGGCAGGACCCCGGTGTACTCGAGGGCCCGCGGCAGCATACCGTAGCCCTTGCTCGGGCTCATGCTGAACGCCGTGACCATCCAGTGCACCGGCCGCCGCGGCACGTCGATGTTGAAGATCTGACGGCCGTGCGGCCCGATGTTTATGTCCTTCCACAGCCAGACGTTCTCGTACTGTCGCTGAACGCGGTTGAATCGCTGCTTCCTGGGGGGAAAAAAGCACGGAGAGCCGTGAGAGATTCGTCGAGAAAAAGGGAAAAATGATTTGACCCGTCGGAAACGAACCTGAAGTGCGCGAGATCCGTGGCGTTTCCGCTGACGCATCGCGCCTCGTCCGTCCCGTCCTCGCAGTCCTGAATCCCGTCGCACTTCTTCTCCAGCCTGTAGCACCGCCCGGACAGGCACTCGCCGTATCCCTGCGTCCTGTTGCAGCGATCGGCCGTGCGGTAGACAAAAGCGTCGGTGAAGGCGACGAGGCCGATGTACTCGAAGGTGCGGTTGACGTCGATGCCGAAGGTCGAGGCCGGGAAGTAGACGATCTCGTCGGGGTCGCCGTCGTGATAGAGCCACGAGTGCGAGTGCGTTCCGTTCGTTTCCTCGCCGAAATACGCCATCTTCGATATGACGTTCGCGTACGTCAGCTCGTTGCCCGCTTGCATCGTGTAGAAGGCGCGATCGACGCCCGAGAGCGCGACGTAAGCCCCGGGCTCGCCGTAGATCGCGACCTCGACCTTCTCGCCCGTTCGCGCCTTCTTGTTGTTTATCAGAACGGTGAAATTGTTTCGGGAAATTCCGTTTACGGGAATCGTCAGCGAGTCCGCGATGACCTCGCCCTTGTGGCCCACGTAATAGACGACCGCGGTCGCCACCGGCGCCATCTCCGCGCTCAGAGGGATCGAGAACGTGCGTATGTTGTGCTGCATCACGTCCTGACCCGTCAGGATCACGCTGCCCTTCGACATAATGAGGTAGTTGAACGCGTCGATGTAGAAGTTGGTCTGCACGTGGAGGATCAGGTACTCGCCGACCGAAGGCCGTTTCGTCGAGGTCGAGATCTTGATGTGCTTGTTGTCCGGCGACTCGTGGGCGAGCATCAGTAATTCGGCTGTCGCGCGATGGCCCTCGCCGTCGACGAAGAGCGCGTGGACCTTTCAGAGAGAAGAATCACCAATTCCATTGAGAGAACCGATAAAATGACGAAAATAAAACAAACTCATTGGTTGAAATTAACGTTCAAACTCTACGAAATCGAGAAAAAAAAAAAAAAAAAAGAATCTATTTCAGAAAGTTGGAAAGTTGGAAGACGAAAATATATATATAAGATGGAAGAAGTTGAATATCGTACCTTCATCGACGCGATGTCGTTGAGTATCTGCTGCGCCCGCTGCGGATTATCCTCCAGTCCCAGCTGCTTCCTCAAATCGATCTTCATCGACCAAATCGCGTCGTTGTCCGGCGACGACCTCAGATACTGAGTGTCGAGGGTCCTCCGCCCTCCCGAGCGCATGTCAATGTCCGCGCGAACCTCCATCTGCGAGTTGTACAGCTGCGAGCGTCTCAACGTCGAGCCGTCGTGAAACGAGGCGACGAGATTCAGCGCGAAAGCCATCGCGGGCTTGAAGACCTGCGGCGAGCCGCCGAAGAAATGAACCCTCACCGTGGAGTTGTAGATCCTCGCGGTCGAATAACCGACGATTATCTCCTCCAAAAACCTCTCGCCGACCGTCGCGGTCACCCGAACCTCGACGCCCTCGACGTTCGACGCCGAGAACTGCAGCAGATCCTGCATCGGATAGGAGAATCTGTAGGTCCCGTTGAAGAACCGCAGAACGGGTCTGCTCTCCCACTCGTCGGGCCGCTTGAACCACGAGGGATAGACCTCGTTGAAGTTGAAGTAACGATCCTGCGCCTGGAGCGAGGACTGGCCGCTCCCGAGCCGCGGATTGATCGGCACGAAGCTCGCCTTGAGGGTCAAATTTCCATGGACCGGAGCGCCCGATGTGTAGTTCGCCTGGACGATCCCGTGAATGAAGGGATCGGTGTCGAAGAAGAAGGCGGGCATCGTGACGTTCACCTCGAAGCGCGTCTGATAATATTCCTCGACGACGAAGCTCTTCTCCTCGACCTGGCCCTGCGCGATCACCTGGATTATCCAGTTCCCGAAGACGGGCTGATCGGAGAGCTGATACGAGAGCGAGACGGTCCCGAGGTTGCTCTGACGACTGAGCCAGCGGCGCATTATACGCCGTTTCGGGTCGAGCATGAAAACGTCGATGGGATTGTTGAACGCCTTGAGCTCGGTGTTTATCGGAACGGCGCGGAAACGAACCGTCTGGCCCTGCATGTACACCGGCTTGTCCATCTGAATGAAGATGGTCATCGAGCGCTGCGAGAACGTCAGGTGGGTCTCGTTGAGGAAGGCCTGGCCGCCCGTGAGGCTGTTGTAGAGGCCCTCGACGCGCAGCTTGTAGTCCCCGGGGATCGAGGTCGGCGGCATTCGCAGCATCAGCGTCTCCGGGATTCCCTCCTTGACCTCCTGATGGTCGGCCGCGATCTCCACGCCGTTGCGCTGGATCGACGCGCGGACGGTCATCGGCAGGCGCGCCTGGAGGATGTTCACCGCGACGCGGAACACCTGGCCAGGGCGCACCAGTCGAGAGGCCACCACGAAGTACGTTCTGGGGGCAAACGGATCTTTCGTTCAAATAATCGCGCGCTTTCCTTCGACCAATTCGTTTTATTCAATTTAATCCTTCTTTTCAAAAGTTGATGAGTAACGGAAAACATTGTTGGCAAACTATTCGAGCTGTGATTGGTGATATCTTGAAAAAAAAAAAACTGTTTCTGCGCGTGCGATTGGCCTAGTTGTTTAAAATTTCGTGATGAATTTATCGTCGAAGAGACTCGAAGAATTTTAGTATCAAAACAATCAGACACGACTTACGCTTCTTTGAGTATGAGGTTGTCGTTCGGTCCAGGGTTGCCGCGGTATCCGTAATTCGTATTGGCGGACTCGTCGTAGCTCTTCCAGGGCATCCTCGTCGAGTCATCCTGGCCGTCCTGCTGGGGCTGCTGCTGCTGCTGGCCGTGACTCGAGGCCAGCAGAAACGCCAACAGTGGTAGCCACATCTTTCAGTCTCGATGTTTTTTCTCTCTGAAAAACGAATAATTAGAAATTCGTAAAATCAGTGGGTGCGAGGCGGGGGAGTGACGCGCATGCGCGTGAAAAATTGGTGCGTCTCCCACGCGCGCGGAGCGACGCGCGGGATGAATCGAAACGACCCCGCCGCGACCTCGTGTAATTTAACGATGACACACACGGACGACGATGAAAAATTCGTCAACGTCCCGTCGCCGAATTCTCACTAATAATATTTTCAACACGCAAAGAATTCTCGTTTGAGTCGCCGATAATTGTCATCAGCCATCCACTCTTTTGCCATATATTTTCAGTTCCTTTTGTAAAGCGGCACTGTGAGTGTTTTTGTTCAATTGTCAGTCGACTCCGATTAAATTGGAGTAAATTTTTGTGATACATTCGAGTGCACGTCCGCGGTGAAATGTTCGCTCCGTGACAACGCGACCCCAGGAAGTCGATCCGTGTGACCCTCCGCGAGGTTTCCGAAACACGGTAATTACCCTGCGCGCATCCTATAGCGCATCTCCCCCACCGCCGATCGTGCGTCACCTGTCCAGGCGCCCCGAACTCGCCCGACCAACGTAAATCGCGAGACCTAACCCCCAAAAACACACCTGTGTCCATGTACAATTCGCGACACAGTCGGCGAATTGTACACGCGAATTTTGCATTCTCTTTTGCATTCTCGGTACCTACCAATTTTAACGACGTTAAATAAACAGTGAGCATCGCGAAGGGCGGGAATCTCTCAATCGCTTCCGGGCTGAACGCTTCGATTTTATTATCATCGTTATACAATGATTCAGCGGCCCAATCAAATCGACCGAGATATTGTTATTATTATTTTCATCAGCATCATCATCACTCTTAAAAGAAACGAGATGTTGAAGAAAAAAATTATGATTATTGTTATTATTTAGGGGCTCGATAAAATTGCCGAAGAAGTTGTCGTCGCTATTGTTATTATTATTGTTATGGCCCATCGCGCATGTCCGACGCTTCCTGAAACGCGCATTCGCCGCTGCGATTTCACCTGCAGCGCAAAATCGCGGATCATCGGGACGACTCGTCGGCGAGGAGGAGTCGAAATAGTCGCGATGATGATCCAGGAAGGCGTGAGTCAACGAGCGTTGACTCGTCGCGTGGAGTCGCGAGGCGAGCGGAGCGCGTCAATCGGTCAACGCCCAAAATACCTGTCGGTCGTTTCTCTCTCTCTCTCTCACCTGGCGTGGCTGCGCGGCTGGCGCCGCCGTTGCGCGTCTCTTTCTCCGAAATCGCCCACCGATTCGCCCGATTTTCCTGGGCTCGCTCGTCGTCGTAATCCCAATATTCGTTTTATCCAACTTGCTTCTTCGCTCATCCACCACACTCGGCCGTCTTGCCGGACACCGTCAACCAGTCGCGCCCGGATTCATCGTCGTCACTGCTATCGGTAACACAGACACCACACCACACTCCGCTCCGAACGTTACAACGCGATCGCAGCACACCCACTGCTCGGAGTCGCTTTCAGCCGCGACGCTATAGTCTCCTCGTGTTGCGCGTGGAGCGAGCGCACTATGAGCTATAGTACGGGAACGTGGAATTCCTGTTGCTGCTGCTGCTGCCTCCCCACCACGCGCTTCATCGCGGTACAGTCACGCGTTATGTGTCGTTTTTCAGAGCGTTCAATGGGCGTAACTGCGATTGTAAGATGGGATTGTGCAATGGTAAATACGTGCAAATGCGTTTTCCGCGTTAATAAAAATTGATGCAAATTGGTGAGGGATTATTCTCAAAGCTTTTCTGTCTGTCAATCGTCGAACCGAACGTCATGAGTTTCCCGGGTTCAGAGACATTCCATTGGATATCAGTTCTTTTTAAGCGAGTCATTCAAACATTTTTTTCCCGCGAAAATCGTCCGATTGTCAGTCGCTCGAATCGCCGTTGCGACAGTCGCGATGTGACCGCAGCCTCGCGATTCGCACTTGGCCGACTCCAAATTCGGTGTTCGTTTTTTCGAAAAACTAAGGTGAAAAATCGCGAAGAATCCTTGGTGTCTCGTGTCTCTCGGTCGGAGCGACCGTTTGCTCGTGAAAGAGCGGGTGAAACGCGCGAATCCCGCGATCCGCTCCGGAAAAATCGCTTATCCGTGACTCGAGACGCGCCGAAATCATGCTGAAATCGAGCAACAGGTTGAAGCGCGAGATCTCGCGGCTCACGGAGAACCCGCCGCAGGGCATCTCGTGCTACCCGAAGGGCGACAGGACGAACCTCATGACCGCGAACATCGTCGGGCCCCACGGCAGCCCCTACGAGGGCGGCCACTTCGAGCTCGAGCTCGAGGTTGACAATTCCTACCCGTTCGAGCCGCCACGGCTCAAGTTTCTCACCCCCGTCTACCATCCGAACGTCGACTCCAGCGGCCGTATCTGCATGGACCTCCTGAAGATGCCGCCCAAGGGCGGCTGGAAACCCACCATCACCCTGGAGAATCTACTCGTCGCCGTGCAGCTTCTCCTGGGCAATCCCAATCCCGAAGATCCGCTCATGCCGGACATCGCCAGCGAGTACAAATTCAACAGAGCCGAGTTTGAGCGAAAGGCCAGACGCTGCACTCAGACTCACACCAAGCAAAATACTTGACCGTAGATACTTTTTTTGTCATAGTTTTTTTTTTTAAATCTACTTACTCTATTAATTTCCACAACACTGAGTCTGAGAAAAAGCCAGACGCTACACTCGGACTCGTTTATTAATTTTTCCAAAAATGAGTGAGAAAAACTCAGACTGAAGAAAATAGACATTGTAAGACATTTTTTTTTATAAATTTAGGTTCAATTAGTTTTAAGAAAATATCACAATTACAAAAATTAACATTTAGCCAGAAGAATTATTTTTTTAACTTACGTTTAGTTTAGATTTAGGACTAGGTTCACAGTTTTTTTTTATAGTGTAATCTTTGAGTTTGAGAAGAGAGCCAAATATTAACTCAGGTTCAAGCCAAATAAAATACTGATAACAATCTTCTTTTTAAGAATTGTATAAAATATTATGCTTAGACCAACTCAGTTGTAAAAAAAACCCAGTATCGGTTGGTTTTATTTTGTTTAGATTTATAAATATTGTGAAACAAATGTTGATTTAGGATTTTTGTTTACATTGTAAGAAACAGATTATCATTTAGGTAGGATGTAGGTAGGAACAGAAAACGTTAAAAAATCACAGTGATATTATTCGCTGCACTGCAGAAATCATAATCAAAAAATGTATCAACCGACTGTAAAGACCACTTGTTAGAAATTTTGTAATACAAAATAAAATTTGAAAAAAATGTTGAATTCTGTAAGTCGAAGGGAGATATTTTGTAGTCCATGCATTTTTTTAAGCCTTCGAAGATTCAATGAAAGTCCAAAGACAATCGGGTAAAAAGGTGTAAAAATGACAATAAAATGTACAACTCGCTTCAATCGTATTATTTTGTATTTTTTCGTTCTAGCGATAGACCTTAATATACAATATACATTTTTCGCGGCAAACAAAGAAACATTCCCGAGTTTAGTCTCAAAGAAAAAGCACTGGATTAGTGAAATAATGTCTCAGGTATTACATACAACACGCTCACATTTTAGGATTTTTTCTCTTGCACTTTTCATTTTTATAGAAATATGTGTTCACTGTTTCTCATTAAATTCCATTTACAAGAAGCAACAAGGATATAATAAACGTTTTATCATATCCAAATATATATATCTGTATAATAATCGTTATTATTATTATTATTATTATTATTATTATTATTATTATTTAATTATTATATTTAAGCTGAAGCGTGCAACATTGAAAAGTCAAGCTGAGTCAGCGCACTTTATGCTCATTCGCGCTATATTCATTTATCTACGATCCCCTTAAAATATTTCTCTCACGTCTACGCAACCCGCGAGTTTCACACGTGTAAACGATATATTTTCTATCACAATTCAGTTTCAAGAACGTCTCGCGCGTAAATTTCCAAGATTTTCCTTCAAAATGAAAGTAAAAAAAAAAAAAAATTTATGCGTGCGACATTCTCAACTCCTTCCTCCCGTTCTCGTTATACCGAAACGCTTGGCAATGGAAATTACATCGCTAAATTGCCTCGCAAGTGCTGAGCGTTTTAAAAAGTGTTGTTGCTTTTTCCGTTCGCCCGAAAATGCATCGTCAGATGCGAGTCTTAGACGAAAGACTCGATCGAAATTGCATTCTCGGCTCGCATTCAACCGATTCAGAACGTACCTAACTTTCGAAGCGAACACTGAACAAAATTATTGCTGCTTTTCTTTCGTTAATCATTATTTAAATTCAAAGTAAATATATATTTTCGAAACGAACGTATCCAGCGCCAACGCCATCGATAACTACCAATGCCAACAAGAATTCACTAATGATCCTCGGAGCTCCCGCGGATAAGCAACAAATACGAATTTTCTCTCACTACGTGGATTTCTTTTTTCAACAAGCTTTTTTCGATCAACAATCATTCGCATTCTTCTCTTCTAGTTCCAATGCTTTTGTACGTAAACATTTTTATATCGAGGCACACAGCGAAAGGCAGTAGACAGCTGAGGAGACAAAAACTTTTTTTTTTTTCTTTTTTTCAGTCGAGAAGTTGTTGCACGATATGATATTCTTACGTCTCGGCGACGAAAATTTCGCCCGAGATTTGGATATGCTTAGGTTTTTGGTTTGTACGTTTTTTTTTTTTTTTTTCGAGTCTTTGGGAATAGTCAAAGTTCGGCGTAGAAAATTCGTAAAAAGTCCACGACATTGTCGTAGTCTGAGCAATAGTTCTTTTTCGTGAGCAACGATGAAAAATCTGTGTTGAAAAATCTATGTAAAATTAGAAAAAGTAATTCGTGTATTCTACGGGACGAATTCACTCTAGTCGACTTTAAGAAAATTAAGGAAATTGGATTACTCGATAAATTCGACCGGAAAAATCCAGTGTAATTGACTATCTCGATCTCTTCTTGTTTCCCTATGGATTACATTATCATTATTAGTTAAATACCGATTGATATTCTTGTGTTTTGAACTGTCGATTTACCCACGGCACACGCGCGGCTCTCGCCGTGTTTTCTCTGTATCACAAGGCGTTACTTAAAAAATCTATCGATCGTAATGACGCCAAGTTTGCGCGTCAGCGAAATTTACAATTCGGCCGGACTTTCCGGCAGCCCTCTTGGAATCTGCTCATCGGGGGTGATTTATCGTTTACGCGACGTCCGGAGATCGAGCCCTTTTCGATCGTTACGCGCGATCGAATTAGCCAATCGTTCCGAAGTCATTTTTTTCTCCATTATTATTATTATTACTTGCAGAACTCTGGAATCACGAAAATCCTTTGGATCTCAATGATTGTTGTCCACAGCTTCCATCCGTTTTTTCGGAATGTTTATCTCGAGTTCGAGTCGTTTTCCATCCGGAACTTCGATGACTTTTCGGACTGTGAATTCCAAAATTATTCCGGTTCGGCGAAATATCCAAATCTTTCAAAAGAATGTTTCGCGTTTTCAGGCCCGTGGAAACCGTAAAGTCCTTTGAATCTCAATAATTTTATTATCCAGAGCTTCACCGAGTGATTTCGGCTTATTTTACTCGAGATCACTCAAATTCAGCCATACAACGATTTTTTCCGACTGTTCTTCGTGCTTTCGGGTCTCTGGAAGCCCTAAAATCCTATGGATCTCAATTCTCTTCTCATCCCGAGCTTCGTTTAGATTTTGCGGAATGTTTCACTAGAGATCATTCGGACTCGACGAGCCTAAGAATTTGTTCGATCTCCCAGTTTCCGGGCACCCTAAAATCCTCAGGGTCCCAATAAAATTCTTACTCGCATTCTTCTCCCAATCTTCTCTCCCGCAAAAAGTTCGTAAAAATTCGTCGATCCAACAAATATTTTTCGACGATTTTCAATCATTTCGAGAATCGATGAAGCCTTTTGAAAAATCCTTCGAGTCCCGATAAACGCAGCGAGAGACGAAAGGATTTTTCCCCAAGTTTTTCAGTCTCTCGGAAATGTCAGAAACCTTGAGAATCATGACATCTCTTCTGGCTCCGTGGTTTTTCCACGACGAGATTCCCAGGAAAAATAGTTTCTCTATCGCATAACCATGTAGACCTCTTCCTGAGTCGGTTTCTCCCTCTGCAACTGATGAAGCGCGATGTCCTTGAGCCTCGGCGACATTGGCACGTAGTCCGAATTGTCGAGGACCTCCTGGTGCCCGAGGGCGAGTTTCTCCTCGGGCGTCGGGGTGTTCTCGTCCTGAGTGCACGGCGTGGCGGATCTCGTGCCGCCCTCGGAGTCGAGGCCGTCGTCGCTGAGGCTCTCGTTCCGCGTCGATCCGGAGCCGCAGCGCTTTCGCGGCGGTAGCGGCGGCGGCTGCTGCTGCTTCGCGCCCGAATTCCCGAAGATCAGATCCTCCGGGACCTCGTAGATGTTCGAGTGAAGCCTCACGGGTCTGCGAAACAAATTCGACTCGTTAAATTGCAAGTTAAAAAAGAAAAAAACATTTTGTCACGAGCGACGAGATTGATGAACAAGTACCGTGCGGTCGTCTCGTCGCTGTCGATAATCTCCTCGTAAATTCCCGAGGCGACGGAGATATTGGAGACGCGGCGGGGCGACGGCTCCTCGAGTTCCTCGAGGCTGGTGGCGACGTTGGGTACGCTCGCGGGCTCCGGCTGGTAGACGTTGTCGACGGCGCGCGCGTGTCGCGTCATCGTTGCCATCTTGAGGCCACGGCCGTCGGCGACGTCGTTGAGGAGCTTCGCCTCGGAGCCGGAGCGCGAGGAGAGGAGCAGCCCGAGACCCGCGTGGATCAGGCTCGAGGCGACTTTGCTCTTGAGCACGGGAAACGCCCCGTTCTCGCTGTCGTTGTGGATCGACAGCCGCAGGTCGCCCTCGCTGAGGCTCAGCGGCCGCTGCGTCACGTGGCGCAACTTCGGCCCTCGACCCTGCGTCACCAGATCCTGCAGCAGCTTCGCCGCGTTCAGGCAAAAAATGTGCAACTCGCCGACGCCGTTGCGGAATTCCCGCGTCGTGTGGATCACGCAGACGCGCTTCACGTCCTCCGGGCGACCCGCGGTCGACAGGTGAAACTGGCTCATCTCCTTCCAGTCGAGAGTCTCCACTATCTCGCCGCTGTTCACGTCCTTGACGAAGACGCCCGAACGGCTCGCCACCAGATCGCCGTGGAGACCTGCGAATTCGTTTCCGGGATGTCAGAGACAATTTTCTTCACGCGCGGAAAATGGTAAAATTGAGGAGCTCGGAAGAAAATTGAAGAATCGTTTACCGGTGAGACCAGCGGCTCGGGAGTGAGTATTGTCGACCATGGACATGTTGAAGGTGCCCTCCATGAATCTGTGCTTCCTGGGCTTGAGCAGGTGTCGCAGATTGGCCATCCACCTCTGAGTCTCCGTCTCGGAGGTTCCGCACAGATAGAGCAGGGGCTTCCGCTCCTTGGGCGGAAAAATTCCAAAAGCGAACTGCTTCGTTCTCGACTCCGTGCGGCAGATTATCGAGTCCGAGGGAACCTTTATCGAGTTGTCGCGGTCGTTCGGCACCACCGCGCCGCCGCTGCTTATCCCGCAGTCCAGCAGCACCTCGACCCCCAGCCCCGGGCCCAATTTTCTCACCGAACACCAGTGTCTTCGCCACACCTTCCAGGGCGCCAGCGTTCGCTTTCTCACCCTCTGCGACATGCAGCGAGAACCCGGCAACTTGGCGTCCAGGAAGCCGCAGAGCTCCGTGTCCCCACCGGCCATGATACTTTCTGGAAAATCAAAACGCTTTACGTGAGTTTGGGAAAATCACTATTGGAAACATCAATTTGCCATTTTGGGTCAAATAAAAAAATTGAAAAATGTAAAAAAAATAATAGGCCTTTGTTGTATGAAATAAATTTTGGAAATGAGAATAGTGACCATATTTTGAATTAAATTATTTGAGTGGTGTTTTAAAAAAGATTTTTGAAATATTGTAGAGAAGAAAATATCAAAAGATATTACAATTAATTGGAGACAAAACTGATAATAACTATACAGCGTGCGAAGATCTTTTCAATTTAAAAGTGTTTCTGTGCGAAAATTCAAACGATTTACAGATTACACTGATAAATTATAATTCATATCCAGGACATCGAGAGAATAACATTTGCGAAAATAACTCACCGATCGTGTTTAGCTTGGTGTCGATGAAACGCGGAGCCGATTTCGCGCCCCGGGGAGGATTCTCCTCGTCTCACGAGGCGAACATTTTTCTCGTTCCGGCCGATTTTTCATTCACGAAAAGCGCGTCGCGATTTGCATTCGTTCGCGCTCAATCAAATCGCACGCGAATTTCCGCACGCTGAGGGTGCGAACATCTCCTCGCTCGGTGATTGGCCGCGCGCGGTGCGAGCCGATTGGTCGGAAAATCTCGATGCGGCGGCGGCTGCGACCACCAGCGGAGCCTCGGCGTCAACGTCAAAAAACCGTCGAAAACAGTCGCGGCAACGCGAAAAATCTCGCGACGGATCCACCGGTCAAAAATTTCGCGTTCAGCGTTCCCGTCGCACTCGTCGTCGAAATTCCGCCTCGGAAACTCGCGGATGAAGAAAAAATCACCCCGCAACACGCGTCCAATCACTGCCAATCACTGCGTCGGAGGGTGAGAGAGTGAAGCGCGATCGGCCCGAGAGTGCCGGGAATTCGATGTAAAATCGACTGTCTCTCGAAATTTCCCCCCCGTTTGAGGATGAAAAATCCGTAGAGAAAAATGACAAGTTTGTTTCTTTGAATGATAAATAAAAAGGCCGTGAAACGGGGGGCGTCTTTCCGCTACGGGCGGTTCACGTGCGCGCGGAGCCCTCGTATCGGGCGGCGGTCGTGCTGAGACTGAATAAACGAACACACAGCTGGGTGGCGCAAACTTGTCGTCTGTGAGCGCCGAGCGAGAGGGAGATGCTCGAGGGCCGTGGAAGCGGGAAGGACGGCAACGTTGCCGCCGAGAGAGGCTGGTGGTGCGCGGCGCGCAGGCCCCCTCCACCTGCTAAATCGATCCGGGCCGAGGAGCGACGGCGGGGCGGCGGAGGTAACGTCGAAGCTCTGGCTGCTCCCGAAACTCAAAAAGGGAACCCCACCCTTTGTACGCGCGGCGGGCCAGGTAAGGCCTATCGGGACACGGAGAGGCGAAAAATTGCCGCTCAGGTATCGGACCAGGTGTAAGAAACGCGGGCTAATCCACCGCAGCCGATCTCGCACGGTGGATCGGACCGGCTTTTGTCGTCGCGGAAACGTATTGGAACGCGCAATTCTGCTTCCCGGCTGGCTGCGGCTATTCCGCAAAAATTACGCGAAAATTTGCGCCCCAAGTTCGGGAAATATTCGACGAAAACTCGGGAAATTTCGGAAAATCATATCACTCAAATAATTCACTCTTATCACCGTTGTCATATGATTTTTATAGATGCGGCGAGCTGCGGAACTAATTTTTGTGAAATTGCTCGCAGGAGGCAGTTTTATGGATGGGCGTGCGAGGATTTAATCCGCGAAAATATATTGGTTGATCAATCAGCCTCGGTCTTAGCTCGTGGCTAAAACTTTGACGAAAGTGATGCCAATGGAAATCGATGCGATGTCATCGATTGCCATGGATTACTCTTGTTAAAATTCCGCTGACAGCGGACACCTGCTCGCTCGCGAGTTCAGCGCGACGTAATCTTCGAATTAAGAGTTTAGCCAACCCCGGCTTATTGCACCTGGGACCCTCGCAACCTGCGAACTCTTCTCACTAAACCAATTTTTCAAATATCTCCGAGCTAATATTTTCATTTATGTCGTGAACAAAATCGTGATATTAAAATTTGTATAAAACAAAAATAGCTGGGAAACCTCCGGAAAATGGTGAAAAAAAAACCTCCGGAAATGAATAAAAGGAAATGAGAGAGTGAAGCACGGATTTTTTTTTCACTTCCACAGGAATTTCTCGTGCAGCATTGGCTCACAAGTTGACACTGATGTTTCTCAAGGCAAGGGGAATTGAGGTGGTGCTAGACAGGGATTAAAAAAAGAGGGATTTTCGAGGTCATCGCCAGCGAGCTTTGTCCCCATTTACACTCCCTCTCTACGAGAAAAACGTTGTACAAACAGTCGAAGCGGTGGCGCACTCGTCGACTCTTCGGGATTACGCGAATCAACGGAGCGTGTCCTTACGAAGGGTTCCGTGACTCGCTACCGAGTCACAGAAGGCCCTGACGTCCCTGTAAAAACTCATAGAAATCGTCGCGCGACACTCACAATCACGTGAATCAGCGACGCGAGCGACGCGGACGACAAAAGGGCAATAAACATCGAACGATTCTTCGTTTTCGTCTCGATCATCCCAGCGTTTCGTTATTGTTTTTCCCAATTGATAAATTATCGTCGACTCATTTTTATTAAGTTAATAGTTAAAATATAGTATAAAAGTATAAAAGTATAGTAAAAATAGTATAAATATACTTTGCCTTTCGCTGGACAACGGAATCAGAGCCAACGACTTCCGCTTCGCTCGATTTACCACCGGAGCGTTGAGTATAAAGGAGAATAAAAAGAAAAGAAGGGGGAACACGCGATCCCCTTTAATAAAGACGAGTTTTTTTGTATCCCCGCGTGTACGATGGACGAGTTAATCGTTGCCGCGAAATGCAGAGTTTGATGGTATCAGTCGCGCACCGGGTGTTATTTATAGTGAGTCACTCGGGGCGTAACCCTTTCGCCGCGGAGGCATGACACCGAAAGCACGGAGAATCAGGAATAATGATTCCGACAAGTAGGCTAGTGGGGGACGACGAGAGTGCAACCAGGTGAAAAGATAAACCGCGGGAATTCATTTGAATAATTTTATCGCAACGACGAGACGCCCGCGAGAATATCAGTTAGTAATTGCGAGCAAATATTTATACGAGAGATTCGCTGCGGTTGAGGAAGGTCTATCGACGCTCGTTGATACGATATCGGAATGCCGTTTTGGCAGGATCAATGACGCCACGTCATAGCGTCATCGTGGACTCATCAATATTCATCGATAGAGCCGATCGACGCTCCGCAGTCCAGCTGTGTACACGAGTTTATTGCCACTTTGAACTCGCGGCCACTTGTTTTCTTTCTCATTCAGTAAACATAAAATGTTTTACACTTGTTCACGAAATATTACATTTGTTGTATTTTTCGTGTATCAAGACTTTTTTGTATTCCGTTGTGAGACAACAACGCGGCTGCCTCGTGGACTTCCATTAAAAAATTCATGAATTCTCGCGAAACTGGTTTCCTTGGCCCATATTTTACTGAGGCAAAAAAAATCTCGCTAGTCCGCTGTGACCCACGAGAGAAAGATCGTGAACCGAGCTAGGACCTTGAATTGCCCACCGTACACTTGGCCTTGTACGTTACAATGATTGGGTGTGTTTAAAAAAAGACAATTAAATAGGAATTAACGTCGAGTAAATTATCGTCTTGAATGATGAAAATTCCCTCGACCACCGAGCACCGATTACAGCTGGCAAATGTTTTGTAATGTGAGCGAGAAAAAGTGCTCGACAGCACGAAATATTGTGGTAAACGTGAGACGCGAGATTAGCTTGGCAGCAACGCTCGTCGAGCGGTTCCTACGCACGTGCCTTCGTTTCTTTTTATCTTCGTTTTAGCCTCGAGGCAGATGGTCGCGGCTCGGGAGGCTTCGGTTTGTTGTTGTTATGATTATCACGTGTCCTTAGAGGCTCGGAAGAGTCTCGAGACGCGTCTCGAAACTTTTCCAAGCGTCCTCAAAGTTTCGGGCAAATGTTCAAAGCGTTTCACCGCACATAACTTATTATCACATTACACATGTCGAAGACAATCAAATGTCAAAGTTATAATTAACTCATCCTCTGACGTACTCGAAGCCGACGATACGCGTCATCGAAACGATTGTTATGAGCCGCCTGTGATCGAATCCGTGCTCTTTTTAGGTCGACGATTCGCGTCCGCGATGCGTTTGTTCCTTCTCATTTGTATTTAAGAGAAAAGATACCGAAAGAATTGTGCGGTATAGATGCGACAAAATGTTATATATCAAATTGAGTGGCTTCGTGAGAAATATCGATGCATTAGCGCGACAAACGGTATTTTTAAGCCGCAGGACTCGAACGAATTTGTTGTACCTACGTCGGGTCCGGGCACCGGATATACCGTTATCGTGCAGTCGGGATGCCACTTCCTGCGCCATTAACGACTGGCTGCGGGGCTCCTCTGCATTTTTTATAAGCAACAGTTCGCGATACACTATTTATAAAAGGCTGTCGGTGCGTAAGAGGGTCACTGCGAAATACTGAGAAAATGATTATAGCTAGTCAACGAAATACGTGAGTCAACCTTACAGGCGACTTCATCGATTTTATGCAAAAACCTCATTTCATTTTTTTCCATTTCATTTACCCTGTTGTCACATCACTAAAACATCGAACAGGGTCTTCAAGCTTTAATAAATCGAAAATATATATATTTTTTCGATTTCGTAAAGTTTGAACGTTAATTTCACGTTAATTCACTCAACGATCTAATTTTCATTCGAGTCTCATATAATGCAAGAAGACGTATATATTGCCTATTTCTTTTGACTATAAATTATAATAAAAATTCGGGTTCTGGTTAGAAGGAAAACAAGAGCCTGTTGATTCCGGAAGACAAAGCCTCGTGCATCGTCTTAATTAAAATCCCGGATGTTTTTCTCGACTCTCGGGTCGAAAAACAACTGATCCCTAATGCGCCAGCTTGTTATTTCCCTCTCCAGTCGGGGCCCGAAAAGTTTCCCGCCAATAATACACATTGTGAACAGGTGGTCGTGCATTCCTCCCCGCCGAGGACGGGCAAACTCGCCGCCCGGAGTTTCGTGGCGTGCGGCTCCCGTAATAATAACAACAGCAGGTACCACTCGAATGGGTAGTTATAAAGTCATTGACTCATTGTGCCGCCCGCAAAGTTTAACTCGGTCCCGAGTCTCGGGTGACAGAGTCAAACACGACCCCCCTCCCCCCTTCTCTGGCTCTTTTTGAAAAATAACGAAAACAAGGGAGTTTTACGAGATTGAAAGGCGACAGGTGGGCGACCTGCTGCAGTCGGGGACAAAGGACGCGCGCTCTTCGTCCTTCGCGAGGGTCTCCGCGCTTCTCTCCCTCTCGTCGCTCGTCGCTCGCCATCCAATTGTTCACTCACCTGTGCGCCCCCGAATGTTGCTCCACAGGTACATGAAAATAATGCCAACCGGCCACCAGTCACGTACGAGGGAATTTTCCTTCCGGGAAGCTACGCGGCGCAGCACGCGCCAAACACCAGCCGATTATCGCGGGAACCCGCTGCGTGCGCCCTTTGACTTTTCCTCCTGTCTCTACAGACACACTCGCGACGCTTCGCTGTGTGTACCTGCGATATTTTCCGCCTCAGATTTCGCTTCGGCCAACGCATTCTCGATCACAAGGCCGCACTCGCCGCGGTTTTATGGCCCTCGCGCTGCGCACCTGGCGCGAAAAACCTCGGTCCGATGTTTTCGGACGCGCAGCATTTTTTCTCCCCTCGGATCTTGAGACTTTGCTTCCTCGTGGGGGGTTCTTTTGCATTTTTTTACGGAATACGTGCAGGCTGTAAGAAAAATTTGGAATTTGAAATTTCATTATTATTATAACAATCAACTGACACGATGGCATAATAGATGATAAAAGACGATAAACATTGTTACTATTATCATTATCATGGTAACGTTGAAAAATGTGATTCCGTTCGGCTGGTGAATTTCGAATACTCGGAGCAAGCGGAAATCAGCTGCTGCGAGTGGATCCGTCGATGCGCGGCACATCCGCCGGGTCTCAATCGGGGCGCCGTGTACCCTGCTGCCTCTGCCGTAGTTTCGTTCCGCAAAATTCGTGGTCGGCAGATGCACTCGATTCGTCGCCGCTAAGTTTTTTAAATCCGAAATCTCGTCGTCGCCGCGCGTGAACGATGGCCGTGAGCGGCCGATGCTTCCTCAAGCTCAATTTCGGACTGCTGAGCCGAAATGTCACTCGTCACATAGCTCTAAATCGTAAATATACGCACTCTAACCTAAAATTTCGAACGAAAAAACAGGGATTTTTCAAGGTGGAATTCGACACTCGTTTCGTCCGGGACGCCGATGGCAAGAATCGTCGTCGCCGACGACCATCTCCACTCGCTGTCCTCGAATCGTTGACAGATGATCGAACATCGTCGAACGCGCGAAATCTAACCTCAACTCCCTTGTGGATTTTCTAATTTCATTTTCCACCGCTGCCTAGACAATTTCCTCATCTTTCACCCCCAAAACTTCTCGAACCTCGCCACATTTTTACTCATTTCTTCATTTATATATCGTAAATACAAAAAAAAGCAGATCATTTTTTTTTCTTGGACTTTAAACGCTCGGATCTTTGTCGTTCGCATTGATGGAACATTCGTCGAGCTATAATGATGGAATTTGCAACCGCGAGACCCAAACTCGTGTTTAAAGGTATGGAAATCTTTTCCAGAGATTCGAACGCTCTTTTCGGAGCAGTCTCTCGGAATGGTTGGCTACTACTCACAGAGGAACCACTACAAGGATCAGTTTCTCAATCTCGACGAGTCGTTCAGGAAAAAGATGGCTGATTTTGTGGACAACGACGCGACGAGCATGATATTCACGGAGGACCTGAAGGTGATGCTGCATCTGGCGGAGAAGACACCGGAGGACATTGAACTGGTCATGAAGATGCTGAGAAAGTTCAACGGGCAGAGCAGCGAAATGCGATTCGGAACTTACAATTTTGGTCCCGTTGTCATGCGATCGTTTTACAGGCTCAACGAGCCTGAGCCCGCCATTCAACTGTTCAATGATCCCCAGTTCAATACGTTCTTCAGCCAGCTATCGTCTTACCAAATATTCCTGGATCTTCTGTACAAAAACGGGAAATACACGGAGATGATGGAAGTTTACACGACTATCAAAGACAAATTGACGGACGGCCGAGCGCATCCCAGAAACGCGCTCATCCTCGTCACCGCCGCCTGCTACAAAGAGGTGAAACGATCGTCGAGTCTCGCGAGTCACGCGACTCTTCTTTACTTACCGATTGCTTCATTATTTCATTCATTCTCCGTGAATATCAAAGAAAATTTCTCTCAATCGTCGAAATTCGATAATTAAAGTTTGTCGAATTTCGATATCTGATTATCGAAATTTTCTCGAATTTTCTGTAAATTTCACCCGCTCAACAGAATTCGGAAGAGAGCATGCGGTACGCGTTGAATCTTTGGCGCGATCTGGAGAAACGGGGCTACCCGACGGTGCGCCGAGTGCTGACGCACCTCGGAGCGCTGGCGATAAATCAAGGCAAGCCGCACGTTGCCCTCGAGATACTCACGACGGCGAAAAAGCCCCGCTACATCACCATCCGGTGCCTCAAGATGATGTCGTACGCCGACCTCGACAGGGTCGACGACATCGTGCCCTTCCTCCGCTCGGCCGTCGACATAGACGATCCCACGCGAGCGGAGCGCTTTTTCAAGGATACGGTAAATAAACCGCGCGACGATCCTCATCCGTTTCAACAGAGACAACCACTCAAACCGCCCCAACCCGTTTCTTCTTTTCATCTAGATCAACAAAGTCGAGGATGCGATCGAGCGAACCAAGACGAGTCCGGACGCCGAGATCCGGAAGCTCCTGAAATTAATCAAAACCAACGATCTCATTCAGAATGAGGTGATTATCGGCAAATTCGAATTTTCCGCAAATTTCTCAACTTTTACGAGGGAAGAATAAGAGGTATTTTCGGCACTGTTTGAATTATCGCTGATCGATCGAACTTTGTACTTTTCGCAGACCATAGAAGATCACATAAACATGGAAGTGCACGTGACACCGTCGTTCCAACGGTACGACCCCAACTCCGGCGCGAAGATTGCCGACGTCTCGGGACCGCGATTCGTTCGGCGGCCCGGCCTCCGCGAGATCGCCTGAATCGCGCGTCAATAGCCGCGCGTAGCGGCTGAAAAACGTCGCGAAACAACTTGTAATTTCCATTCTTTCGCGGAAACAACAATCAACGAAATCGTCGATCGACCTTCAACGCCGAAACGAGAGTCTGATTTCGATGCCGCTCGAGCAATAGGATGTAAAAAGATGCTGTAAAATGGAGCGACGTCGAATAAACGAATGTTTCCATTGATACGTTTCGTCTGTGTCTCCCGTATGTCTCGCCGCTTACAAAACTAACGATGATTCAGTTTCGGTTGCCGAAATTTCGATACCAGCGGCTCGTGAAATACTTTGTTTATCAATAAATTGGATCATCATGCGCAATAGTTTCTCGGTACGATTTACAAATCTCTCGCTCGCGGCCTCACGCCGATCGAACGCCCGAAGTCATTCTCATCGCTTCTCTCTCGTTGTTCAGCAGCCAATCGTCCATCGGCTTCGTCGTCTTCAACTGACCGCGAACTATCGATATCAATCGCGCCAACCACGCGGCGTCGGGTTTGCAATCGGTGGATTTGTCTCTGCAATAAAAATACACGCATATATTTGTTTGTCTTAAAAATAATGAAACTCGTGATTTAGTGTGTTTACCGCTTCGACAGGGCGGCCACGAGAATCGCCCAACTCTCGACGTTGCCGGGGAAAGAGAAGAGCATTTTCTTGGCGGACGCGAGTCCCCGACCGTCGCCGGCCTCGCCCGCGAGCTCGCCGAGCGCCGATATACACGCCGTCTGGGACACTCCGAGCGCCGACGTCTTCCGGCCGAGCAGCATCGCCTTTTGAGCGCAGCGGGCGAACGTCCGCGAGTCGCTTCGGTCTCTTCGCCGCAGAATCTTCACCAGACCCACCCAGCAGGCCACGTCGTCTGTTGATTCAAGCGAGATGTTTGCTCAAACTTTGGCCACAAAGTGATCGTTATCGACGAGGGAAAATGGTGTTTTACCCGGATGTCGATGGACGGCTTTGGAAAGAACGCGAATCGCACCGTCGATGTCGCGATGCACGAGGCACGAGTAAGCCGAGAGCACGGCCACGTGATGCCGATACTCGGGATCGTCCCTGTGGGGCTCGAGCTCGTGAAGCACGAGGACCGCGAGATTCGTGTCGTCGTGAAGAAGTCCCAGAGCCGCCGCCGCGAGGAGACCCGCCACCGACGGCGGCTGGATCTGGATGCACTGGAAGAGCAGAGTCTTGACGTCGTCGACGTCCTGGAACATGTAGGCCATCGCCGCCATCGCGCAGAGCACGTGGGCCTTGTCCGAACCGGCGTCAGCGAGCCAATTCAACGTCGCCTCGTAGGCCGCGTAAGACTCCTCGAAGCGGGCGGCTGAAAGTACGATTAACATTTTTTTCCCATTTATTAGTCTCCGAATTTCGAATTTCACCTCTTCGCAAGTTTTTACAGTGGTTGAATTGCAAAAAATGTGAGGATTTCGGAAATCCTTGGCTTCGGAATATTTTGAAAAAATGATTCCAAGTGTCGCGCCGCGAACCTTTGAACAGGGCGATCGCGAGCTGGCAGTGGGACTTGAAGCTCGCGGTTTTGATCTTCGCGCAGGCCGCGATCGCCTCCTCGTACTCCTCCAGCTGCACGAGAACCCGCGCGAGATTGATTCTAATCGAGTCCAACTTCTTCTCGTCCTTCTCGATCTTCAGGGCCTCGGTGAACTGATGAGCCGCCGGTCTGAAGAGTTTTCCGCGCTCCAACAGCAGCCCGAACGCGTTGCGTCCGCACGAATCGTTGGGCATTTGCTCTGCGCGTGCGAGAGGAAAAATATGGATAAATCGTATCGATAAATTCGCGCTCGTTGAAGCTCGTTCGATTCGCTCACCGATGAACCAGGTCATCGCGTCCGTGGCCACCGCGACCGCGTGCATATTTTCGATCGTGTAAGTGTACAGGGGATCCTCTTTGGCCTTTGGATCGAGAAGCGTCGTGAGAACCCAGTGAGCGTAGCCCATCGCCGCCTGGCCGTGATACCCGAGGCTGGTCGAGTGCCTGAACAGATCCATCGCTTCTTTACGCTGCATCGTCTCGGCTATCATGCCCTGGCCTATCCAGCTGTTCATGTACTCGGGATCGGCGCGCTGAGCTCGCGAAAATGCCTCGTTTGCCTTGTACGGGTCGCCTGACGTTCACAATAAACTTACTATTTTAGCCGGAAGTTGAGTCGCGTTTTTCGCGAAAAAAATCTTTTCGACCACGCGACAATGTTGATATTTTTATCCACGTTGTTTCGCGGGAAAACATGGGAAAATAACTTACGAAGACTGAGATACAGAGTCCCGAGATTCGTCCAGGCGATCGCGTTATTCGGTTCTCTGTCGATAGCCATGACGCAGCAGTGCTGAGCGAGGGCGTAATTCTTCACCTCCTCGGTCATGCAAACGACCGCGAGGATATTCCAGTGCACCCAGGTCGAGGGATTGAGCTGGACCGCGCGTTTAGCCGCCGCGAGAGACTTTCTCGCGGCCTCGCGACGATTCACCGTCGGATCGGCTCGCAGCTGCGAGAGATAGCAGCACGCGATGTCGTGCCAAAGGAGCGCCGAGTCCCTCGAGAGACTCAGAGCTCGGCAGAAGCATCTGAAATTCGGAGAGAGAGAGAGAGAGGCTTGACAAATGTTCTCTCGACGGAAAAAATGGCGACAAAAAAGTTGAGTGAAATTACCGCGTGGCAAGCGCGAACAATTGACTCTTTCGCACGACAATTCGTTCCTCCTTGCTGTCCGACTTGACCAGGCCGGGCGCGATCTCCAGGTGGCTGTAGCTCTCCGGAAACACCGCGACTCTGTAGCAGGCGTCGCCGAGGAGCTTCCAGATGCACGAGAGCTCGCTGTTCTCGACGATCGCGTCCGTCAGGCAGTCCGCGGCCTGTTGAGCGTGACGCCGGGCGCGGCCGAGCAGCCGCTGTCTCGTGGCCTCGCGCGCCAGCCCCAGACACGTTTCCGCCAGGCCCTTCAGCGCCGGAATGTACCGAGGCTCCTGGCTCAGGACTTTGCCGAAATCCTCCTTGGCCTCGACGTGCTGTCCCAGAACCTTGAGTGCCAAAAAAATTCAATTCGATTCGATTCACCACGATCCAAGACGATTCACCAGTTCGGAGAATATTCGTACCACTTTGATGTTCGCCAGTTGAATCATCGGATAGAGCGCGCCGGGGCTGAGCTCCAGGGCCCGTTGGTAGGATCTCAGAGCGGAAGTGTGGGCCCCTCGGGCGAGATAGGCGTCGGCCAGAGACTCCCAGCAGTGGCTGTGAAATAATTTGAAGAAAAAAAAAAAGCACGAGTCAGTGAATGGTCTTTCTGAAAACGCGCGCGAGCCGGAGCATCGAGGATTTACTTGTCGTTCGGGTCCGCGCGAATGACGTAACGCAGCGACTTTATCGCCTGGCTGACCTCGCCCTGGTCCAGCTGCTGCAGTCCCAGCTGCAGCCAGGCCCACTTGGGCCCTCCGCCGTCGGTGGTCGTCACGCGCAGCAACATTTCCATGTTCGCCTCCTGCACAAGCGAGGAGAATCATTGACGTCGTTTTGTAGACTCGTGGAATTACCAAGTTGGCAATTCGTTGAATCGATTACCGTGTTTTTGAGAAGCCTGAAGGCGGTGCTCAATCCGACTCCGGCCTCGTCCGAGTTGGGATTTATTCTGAGGGCTTTCTGATAACACTTGCGCGACTTGTCGAGATCGTTGCCTCGCTCCCTGTAGTAGTGTCCGAGGTAGAGAAGGCAGTGCCAGTTGTTCGGGTCGGCGTGCATTCCCTTGAGGAAGGCCATCAGGCTGTGACCGAACTCGCCCATCGACCAGTTGATCTCGCCGAGAACCGCCCACGCCTCGGACGTCTCGAGGGCCGAGCCCAACACGTCCGTCGCCTCCTCGTAGTCGTGACGGTTCTTCAGCGACAAGGCGCGCAGTATCGTCGCCTCGGTTCGCGTCTCCGGGTCGTTCTCCAACTCCTCCAGCAGACTCGACGCCCGGGGCTCCTCCAGGTTGACGTAGGCGCGCGCCAGTAGGAGCTTCACGCGCTTCGAGTCCCTCGCGTCGAGCAGCTGCAATTTTTTTCGTCAAATTCCGACAAATCGTCGTTTAAATCGCTGTAAAACGATTAAAAATGCTTTCTCATTTTTGGAGAAAATGTTGGTTCACCTCCTCGCAACCACGAGCGGCCTGCGACCACTTTTTCTCGTTGGGACTCTTGGCCATCGCCTCGACGAGGACCAGGTCGATTCTGTCGTGAAGCGCGTTGTCCCGATCGTTCTCCAGCAGCTGAAGAGCCTGGAGCGCCGCGGCCTCCGCCTCCGACCAGCAGTAGAGCCGAAGATTGACCTCGCCGAGCAGGATCCACGCGTGAAAGAGCTTCGGCTGCAGAGCCACCGCGTGACTGAGGACGTCGCGCGACTCCACCAAGTTTCCGTTGCGCCAGAGGCGAACGCCGCGCGCGAACGCCGCGAGATGCGACGACGGCTCCAGCGCGAAAAGAGCCTTGTGAATCTCGTCGATTTCCACGCCCTCGCACGAACCGCTCTCGACGGTTTGTTCCGCGTAGACGCGGCAGATCCATTCTGACGATCGACGCCAGGCGGGTGAGTGAATAAATAAATAAATAAATAAATGTTTTTTAACATTTCAACCGAAAGCCGATGATTTAACTTTTAATTTGGATTACCGAGCGGATAAGGATCCGCGGGGAACTCGTCGTGCATCCGCAGCGCGCATCCCAGCAGCGCGTCGAGCTTCCCGCTGTTATTCAGAAGCTTCAAATATCGGCGAAAGCTGTTTTGCCGATCCGGGAAAGTCGGATCGTTTATCACGGAGGACAAAACTCGTTCGTGAAGATCCTCGTGCTCCTTGGCGATTGTCGCGTCCTTCCTGAAGAGACTCGCGAGAGACTCGTCCACGATCTTCGCCTGATCGTCGGCCAAGTCTTTCCGCAAACTCTTGAGGATCTCCACCACCTTGGCCATCACTTTCGCGTCGTTCAGTCTTATCGACAGTCTCGCTGCGTCCCGCACGAAGTGATCGAACTTGGGTGTCTTGCTGAAACATTTTTGTTCGACGCACCATTTTTTTTCATCAATTATTTATCCATTATTTCAATCAATTTGTCGTTTCCTCAATCTCAAAAGATGATTCGACTGGCATGAACAAAAATTGCCTCTCGTCTTGAGAAAAGTCTCTGTATATTGATTATCAGATTGATCGAAAATTGCTTTAAAAAAACATTTCACCGCAATTTTTTGCAAAAACAAAAATACACAACTTGTGAAGATGAAATTTCTGGAAAAATTAGCAAAGATCAACCTGTCCAGCTGGAGCAGTTTGCAGTAGGCTGGCACGAGCTGAGTCCAAGCCACCTCCGTCTCTGGCTCCTTCTCGTAGAAAGCCACGAGTCCCTGCCAAGCGAGCGGATTGTTAGGCTGCAAATCTATCGCTCGTCTCAACGCAACGGGCGTCTGCGACTTGTGGTCCTCGATCTCTCTCAGCGCAGCTGCCAGCATCACCAGTGCCGTGTAATTGTCTTTTCCCTCTTTCAGTATACTCTGACACTGCTTCATCGCGTCTACGTAACGACGCTCTCGCAGCAAGTTGCGAGCCTCTTTCATGGCTGCTTTTACCTCCGAAGACATTTTTGGGCCTGCGTATAGATCCAAAAGACACATGAAATTATAGGGAAAGAAAAACAAAATTTCATTTTTGGTTCTGCGTAAAAATCGAAAAACCACATAAAATTGTGGGAAAACAAAAAAATTGCGCGACGATAACACGGAGGAAAAATAAACATCAGCCGGTTTGTCGTGTTTTTGCTTACCGAACGATCGACACGTTCATTCGAGAAATTGACAATTCTAGAGATTTGTGCTTTTACAGCCGTTATTTAGTCTGCCGGGCACGCAAATATCGCGTATGACAACGAAACATTACATCGGCAGTGGCAGGGGGTGAAAATGGCATTCGTTGCAGACTTTGATATCAGTCGAGCTTGTTTTGTGGGTCTCTGCTGGAACTCGGTCGGCATTGCAGGAAACGATGATGTTCGACGCTCACGGCGGAACGAGGGACAACTACTTGGAAAAAGAGAAGAGATTGGGGAATTGGAACGAGCCGCGCGTACAAGGAGCATTCTCATCGAAGCCGAGCGCGCGGGCCAATTGTCGCTCGACACGCGATCTCCGCGGTGACGCCACAGCAGCCGCAGCCGCCGAGCTCTCTCTTGCCACATCGTCCGTCGCTCACGTTGCTCACGGTCGTGGCTGCCGTTCACCGCGCAAACGCCAAGTCAGCGTCGTCCCAATCGGTAACCGCTCAGCGAAATCTCTCGCTCCGTCTCTCGTTCCGCGTGCGCAAATCTCGCGCGCGGACGGAGACGCGAGAGGCGTCCCGGTGGGCGACCGCGCGGCCCATTGGCCGCGGCGCGTGCGGTGGGGGCAACCACCGTGTCGGCGCTATACCTATACGTCCCGGTCAGCCACTGGGACGCCGTTGACCGTGTCTTTGGCGGGCGGCGCGAGCCGAACCGCGCGGCGCCCACGGCGCTTCGGCGGTTGACGGCAGTTGTCCGAGAGCGACGAACGCACGAGCGTCTCACGAGCAACCGCCTCCTCCTCACGACGGTCCAACGCGACCATTCGACGAATAAAGAGACACCAGAGTCCGGCGAAAGAATGAGGCTCGCTGTGCTGTTCGGCCTCGTGGTCGCGGTTTCCTGCTCCGGCGGCGGCGCCGCGGCTGCCGATGATGCGGCCGCCAAGGGCCCCAAGGTCACCGAAAAAGTGAGTCTCCGAAAATCCGCGCTTCTCGATCTCTCAAGCACTCGTCATTCACGCCCGTCGCTCGGACCCCTTCCGTTGTCACTTCCGCTTTTCAGGTCTGGTTCGACATTCAAATCGGCGGCGTCGACGCGGGAAGAATCGAGATTGGACTGTTCGGGAAAACCGTGCCGAAAACCGCCAAGAACTTCGCGGAGCTCGCGAGGAAGCCGAAGGGCGAGGGCTTCAAGGGCAGCAAGTTCCACAGGGTCATCAAGGACTTCATGATCCAGGGCGGAGACTTCACCAAGGGCGACGGCACCGGGGGTAACCGACTCGAGTTCATTCCTCTCTCTGTCCTCTGTCTCTTTGTCGACTTGTTCCACAAGAAATCTGAAATTTCGTATTAGTGAGAGAGACAGAGGCGAAAAATTGTTATTCGGCTATAACGATAACGAGGATGGGTAAACTTTTTGAGACATCTCGTTGAGATAAACGAGAAGAACAGATTTTTCAAAAGATATATTTGCCGAGCTTCGTACAGGAATTTATTCCTCGCGTCGCATGTATTTATTCTGGTTTCCCATCTGCGAGCAAAAATTTGTTATCTTTCGTTGAAACTTCCTGAAAAAAAGGGGCTGCAAACGATGTATCGTCAATGTCCCAATGAAAAAGAATAACCAATAACAAATAATCTTTATTACGACACTAAAAAAAAATGGTGATCCAATTTGAATAACCGTTGAAAGATAAGATAACAGAAAATTGAAGATTTAACGCGACATAAAATCGGCCGTAAAAAACCGCTAAGTTTGCTGAACAATAAAAATAATGTTATCGCAGGTCGTAGCATCTACGGAGACCGATTTGCCGACGAGAACTTCAAGCTGAATCACTACGGCGCCGGATGGCTCTCGATGGCGAACGCCGGAAAGGACACGAACGGCTCGCAATTCTTCATCACCGTCAAGGAAACGCCCTGGCTGAACGGACGACACGTCGTCTTCGGCAAAATCATCAAAGGAATGGTCAGTGACGTTGATACAAATGATAAAATTCGTATCTAATCTCGACGTCGAGAATCCGTGATTGACTCGTTTTTTCGCCTGTTTTTCCCTCGCGCAGAATGTGGTGAGGAAAATCGAGAACGTCGGCACCGATAGTCGCGACAAACCCTCGAAGGACGTCGTGATCTCCGATTGCGGTACCGAGTCGGTGGACGAGCCTTTCGGCGTGGCCAAGGCCGACGCCACCGACTGAGCGACGCGATCGTCGTCGTCGTCGTCGTCGTCGTCGTCGTCGTCTGAAAATTCCGCTCAAAGTCGCTTCGCATTTCCACATTGTTCGCGGCAAATCGCGCGATCCGCATTTTTGCGCCGACGCGGCGGACGCGGCGGCCGACGGGCAGCAGCATTTTTTATACAAGTATAAACGCCATTTTCGATACTTTAAACGTTAAGGCAATAAAATATAATTTCTTTAACAATCCTCGCGATCCTCGGTGTTACAATCTTCTTGGCCTTTACGGGCCACGGACCTTTCGCGGCGACGCGTCACGCCGAGATCCTCGAGCCAAATGCCAGAGGTCGACGATCTCTTCAGGATCGCCGCTCGCTTATTAATATTCCACGACGCGAACTCGCGCCGAGTTATTTTCGCTCGCTCGGCAGGATCCACGAAACAAACACGCCGCGTGAGTCAACGTCAGTTGCAATTTCTTTGTTTTTATCTTTTTATTTTTTTACTTTCATTCCTTCAGCGGGAAAACATTTTTTCTCGCGACGTTCACTCGAATCGTGGAACTTGTTTGCGCTTCACACTTGTGGTGTTCGGTTGACAAACTACAAAAGATTGTTAAAAAACCAGATTTTTGTGATTGAAAGAAAAAATAAACGCAGCAATATATTCAAGGTTTCATTCTGCTGTTCATAATTTACGATTTTGTTTTTTTTTTAACAATGCATGAGATGCAAATTCGGACTAAAATTCCACTTGACGGTGTTGAAAGCGCTTGCTGCTTTCATCTGGCGTTCGATCGAATCCTTGAAACAGATCATTGATCTCCCTTTTCCCTGCGACTGCGAGAAAAAACGGCGGCAGTCCGGTCGGTAATGAAGAAACCGACACCAAAAATCAACTATTTTCAGCGCAAATGCAGGGAATTGATCGGTTCGGTGGCGCCGCCGCGCGCGATAATTGCACTCTGCACACGTGCGGTAAACCGCGAGTGGCGCATGGTAAAGAAACGAAAAATATCTCACGACGAGCGAAAGAGAGAGAGAGAGAGACCGAGACTCGAGAGATCCGCCGCCATGAATACTCGCTGCTTGGGTAGACTTTGTAACGTTTGTTGACATTACTCGCTGGCTCCAGTGTCAATAGGAGCGAGGAAGACGTCGAAGACAACGAGAAAAAAAAACAAGGAAAAACGAGGTCGAGACAGAGAGGAAAGAAAGGAGAAAGTTTCGAGCCGCAGACTTTTTTCGCTCGCGGCGAATAAACAAAAACGCGAAAAAGAAAACAAGAGTTGGTGCGTAATTACCGATCGTACGTTAGTCCGGAATTCGATTCTCGCCACTGTGTTGGAATTTTTGCTCACCTGTCGAATTTTTGCAGCTCGCTATTGTCGCGCGACGATTTTCAGGCAAATCGGCCGTTTTGCGTGGCGAAAAAACGGGGGACCGAATGGAGTGAGCGGACTTGAAAAATTGTTACAACGGGAAGGGAGGAGACAAATGTCCATGTGGCGGACAAAGTTGAGGATAAAAACAAGTAGGCGAAGAAAAGCGGAGGGTCCGGGCTGGTTTTAGCGAGGGATCGTCCAGATATTTCCAGCAAAATGAGTAAGATGTACTCGACGGCCAATCTCTCGGACAAGGAGCTCAAAGAACAGGGCAATCGGTTGTTCAGTCTGCACAAATACGAGGACGCCGCTGGTTGTTACACAAAGGCCATAGTTAGTGGGAAAATTTGTTTGGACCTACAGCCAGAGGAAAAGCGTTGTGTTCGGTACACCGTTCAATTTTTTTCCAAATTTATATCACTCGAAATTTAATTGGCAAAATCTTTCTTACAGTGACTTTCTTTCTTCTTGCGTGAAAAATACTCTTCAAGTATTTTTGTACACAACGGTGTTCCATTTTTTTTTTTCAACGTGAATTTTTGGCTTTGGATATAAGCACACAAGATGGTTCATTTGGGAATCTGGCTCGTTTGCTTTTGTCACATTTAGTTACCGAATACACGACGATTTCTCCGAGTGTAGAGTGACGATCGTTTGGTGACGCTAAATCGAGGTGAATCGATGTTTTAGATAAAGAATCCCAATCAGGCGCCCTACTTCACGAACCGTGCACTGTGCCATTTGAAGCTGAAACGATGGGAGTCCTGTTGTCAAGACTGCAGACGAGCCCTGGACACGGATCCGTGTCTGGTGAAGGGCCACTTTTTCCTGGGCCTCGCGCTCTTGGAGCTGGAACTCTACGACGAGGCCATTAAACACCTGCAACGTGGTGAGCCGCGGATATTTCGCGCAACGTTTTCGTTTTTTCTTTTCCCCGAACCTGACGAGACAAATATTAAGAGATGATTTTTGTGCGTCGGGTTTTTCGCACGAGCAGCGGTGGACTTGGCGAAGGAACAGAAGTTGAACTACGGCGACGACATGACGAGCGTTCTTCGGCAGGCTCGGAAACGACGCTTTCAGTTGCGGGAGGAGCAGAGAGTCGCCCAGGATATCGAATTGCAGTCCTATCTGAACCAATTGATCCTGGAGGACGCGGAACGGCGGGCGGCGTCGCTCAAGGAGCGGGAGTCGTCGCAGGGCGCCGCGGCGGCGGCCGCGACCGCCTCGGCCGATCCGGCCGGCGCGACTAATTCCGAGTCCGAGAAGGACGAGCCAAAAGCTGCCAACAGGCCGGTGGACGGCGGCCCGACGCCGAGCGCCGAGTCCGGCGAGACGCGACTCGAGGAGATTGAGGAGCGGAAGGAAACGTGCATCGCTCGACTCAACGATTTGTTTGCCAAAGTCGACGAGAGGCGACGGGTCAGTTGATTCATTTTCTTTTTTTTTTCCCATATTAAGGAGGACAGAATATTTAAGGAGGACAGAATTTTGACCGAATCTCCATATCTCTCTCTCTCTCTCGTTTTGGTCGCGCAGAAGCGAGAAGTGCCGGACTACCTTTGCGGAAAAATCAGCTTCGAGATCCTCCAGGAACCCGTGATAACGCCGAGCGGCATAACTTACGAGCGCAAGGACATCGAGGAGCATCTGCAGAGGGTCGGCCACTTCGACCCGGTGACCCGCGTGCGGCTCACGCAGGACCAGTTGATACCGAATCTGGCGATGAAGGAGGTCGTCGACTCGTTTCTCCAGGAGAACGAGTGGGCGCTGGACTATTGATCGAGTCGCCGATCCTACGATGTAGACACAACATGTACGGCCACCGACCCGCTCGCGATCTCGGTGCTTTTTATCGATAAACGACATTCAACGATATCGGAAACAATAATTTGTCGAAATCCAACTAGTTTAAATATAAAATCATTTATTTTAAGATATGTCGCATTTTACCACGCGGTCCAACATAAACGTTACGATCCCGCAAGAGATTTCGCGTTAAATCGTTCATTACAGTTTTTATTACCGCAGTCGGTATTTCACATGCCCTTGATGCGAAAAACATTCGCACGAGTATTTAATAATTGCTTCTTGGACAATTGAGCGCCACATCTTCATACTTGATAGTTTATACATGTGCGACAGAGACGCGTCGATATTTCAGAGCTTTTCAAAATACGAAATTCAAATCTTCGGATTTAAAATACGTGATTTGAAGATAAAATCGTCATCCGCGCTACTAAAAATGTCAAGAGAAAAATCTTTCCGTCTCTATTTTAAAACGGTTTCGAGCCGCGATAAAATCTTGCCGCGCGCCAATAGCGGAACGATCGGAAGGCGTCGACGAAGCTATCGAACGCGGTTTATCGTAGGACGAGCGTATTGTCCCGGATGTTCGATTAAAATCATTATTCTACTCGTTCTACTCGCTGGGCCGCGTCGGCTGGACTCTCGTCGGGCGTCGAACTTGCGCGAAAGAGCGACAGAAGCGCGACGCAGGTGACGCACAGCGCGACGATCGGTGGCGCGATCCACTGATAGTGAGCCGAATTTTCGAGGCCCGCGGTGCACAGAAGCGCGAACGAGGCCAGCCGCAAAGTCGCGCCGCAAAGTGGTCTGCCCAATTTTGAGGAATTATCGGGTTGACTGGACGGCGGCAGATCGACGTAACCCAGGGACGCCCAGCCCGTGAGCACCAGCCAACTGAGGAGCATCGTCGGGTCCTCCGTAGTCAGCCTCGTCTCGTATCTAAACAAATTGCAATTCCAAAAGGTTTTACAATTTTTTCAAAAGTATGCGACTTGAGAACGATGGTACAGGTTACAAGTCGATATTTTGAAAGAAATATTTCTGAGGTCGATTTTGGCGAAAAGTGTTTCAGGCACGCGCGCGCCAGTTTACCTAAAATTCTTCGCCCACACGAGAGCCGAAGGTATCGCGGGTATCGCGGCGAAGCTCCAGGTGACGAAGAGAAGCAACGTATCCAGGATCGATTCCCTCAGACTTTTGCTCCTCGACGCCGACGTCGCCGCCGTCTCCGTCGTCGATCCGTTGAGCCGAGGTTGAGCGGTCGTGGCGTCCGTCGCGCCTGAATTCTCGCGACGTTTTCGCCGTCGCGTCCGTCGCCCAAACGGAATGAACTGCCGCAGCGACGCCATGAGCAGTTCCTCCACGAATTCGTCGTACATCCTCGTGAATTTGAGGAAAAACAACGCGACGGACAGCAGAATCGCGATGGCCCCGCAGGTCGCGGATATCAACGACAGGAGGACAAAAGTCGTCAAGATCGGCACGCGATCCAGTCCCCCGAGGAGCCAATCGAACCACAGGTTTGGCATCGCCACGATCCTCGCGACGAATCTGCAACAATTTGTACGCACCGACTCGTCATTCCCTTCGCTGAACAACCCGATTTTAAAGAGGGATAAAAAAAAATAAATCGCACCTTGCGGCTATATTTCGAGCGACGGAACCGAAGAAGACGACGAGACAGAAGGTCGTGACGGCGAAGACGTGAACCAGACCCATCGCCACGAGGATCTCGAAGACGCGATCGAGGGCGAGACCGACGAGCAGAGCGACGCCCACGCTTATCGCCGTTTTTCGCCGGGAATTGTCGATCCTCATCGCGACACCGTGGAGACAGAGGGCCACGATTATCGGGTAGAGAGTCGGCCATCGATCGCGAACCGAGCACGCGACCCTCTCGACGATGCCCGCGCGTCGAACGGTCATTCGGTAGGAACACTCGGGTCCCAGGGTGACCATCAGCGTCCCGCGATCTCCCGCGAGATGCATCACCGCGCGTTCTCTTCTTCCCGTTGTTCCTCCGGCCACGTCTCTGCGACAATGGACGAACAAAAATACGGTGATTTCTCACGGAAAGAGAATCTCTGAAAGCGGGAAGCGTGAAGACTCACTTGAAAATAATCGGGCGGACTTGCCGCGCGGAAACTCCGCGACGGTTCGGCTCCTGAAGGAGTTCCAGCACCGCTCGGGGATTCTCCCTCTCCTCGCCGCCGGACGACGACGACGACGACTCGGACTCGGACTCGAACTCGAACTCGATCTCGACGCTCACGGCGTCGGCGATACCGGCGAGCGAGAAGCGATGCGCGAGGCTGCCGCGAGGGATCGCCACGCTGGCGTACGGATTCGGCGTGAGGATGCTGCTCAGCCGGAAGACGTTGAGGAAACCGGCCGAACCGCCCGGAGCGCCTTCGAGCCGCGTGGTGCGATCGCCGCCTCTGTACAGGTCGACGTGAATTTTTACGGCGTTCTTCCTGCCGCGCGGCTCGTCGCTCGCTGGGATCCTCGCGACCAGATGGCTCAGCTTCGAGTCTCGCAGGTCCCGCAGATCGAGATGAAGCAGCCGCCTTCTCGAATCCGGCGAGAGATTCGTGCGATTCGTCAAATTCCAGCCCCACTTGCTGCGCGACGGGAGATTAAAAACGAACAAAGTGTTAACGGTTCTTCTCTTTGGAAACGGACGACCGAGGCACTCACCAGACCCGCGAATGTCCCTCGATTGCGTACGCGGAGCACGCGAAGAGCCAGTCCTTGGCGTCCAAGTTTGTGCTCTCGAGGCTCAGACCGTCGTACGACGGAGAGTCGAGTCTGATCATCAAGAATACTGTTTTATTCCAGTCTCCGGAGCCGCTCGTCCACGTGTATTGTCTTCTCGTGTCCTCTATCCACTCGGCTCCTGGTTTGAATTCGTGTTTCTCCTCGTAGGGTTGCATCCTCTTGCCGGAAAAACGCTGTGGAAACGGAGCGCGGTGGTTTGAAAAAGTGGAGGACACTCGTCGTCGAAATCGTCGGAATTTTGAATCGTCAAGATTTTTACGCCGCTACTCACGCTCGCCAAGTGATAACCGAGGGCGCGCAACTTGTGGCCCGAGTCGGAAGTTATCGCCGGCGGGCGCGCGTTCACGTCGACGCAGTCGAAGAGCGCCCGAACGATCGTGAGAACGAGTTGCTTGCACCAGAGGATGCAGAGGTGATCGGTGGATCTCCACACGTCGGGCATTCCGCTCGTCAGCAGGTTGAGATCGGCCGAGGCGTCGAACGTTTGCGACGAGCCGACGAGAACGTCCCTCTTGCCTCCGCCGATCGACACGACGGTCGTATCCGTTTCTCCGAGAAGACGCCTCCGACTCTCCAGCTCCTCGTAGTACCGGGCGATCGTTCGGTCGGGCAAAAATATCGGCCTGTGCGGCGAGGCCAAAGTCACCAGGATACTCGCCGCGCTGGCGTTGCTCGCCCGGCCAGCGTCGCTCGCGTCGGGAGAAATCCTTCTCAGAAGGGCCCCTTTGGCTATTACGCCACCCTGCAAGAAAACACACACTCACACACATTTTCCACTTCTCGTCCTTGTAGTTTTTTTTAGAGAGAAACTTTTTGGTGAAAAGAGTCTTCGTACCATCGAGTGCCCGATGAGCACGACCTTATCGACTTTTCCCTTGTACAGGCTCAATATTCGGTTTATGCAGAGCGAGACGTAGGCCGTTTCATCCTCCAGAACCCCTTGAATGGGAATAAAGAGTTTGTAGTGAAAACGCGGCGAAGATTCGATCCGTCCGCCGTCCGAATCGTACAGTTTTACCTCCAAACAGAGCGGAATAATCCTTGCCCAGGGAGACGGTGAAGTGGTCGAAGTGAAAAGGCGTTCGGTCTTTGATGCTCTTTCTTAGACTCACGGAGGCGAGGGATCTCGCTGCAACGACAAGGTCCGCACGTTATTTATTCGACGCGACGCGACTTTTCCGTTTCGGTATAGAAAATAATTTTTGTTATTTTTTTCTTTTAAAGAAAGAAAAACAATTTGAGGAAAGCGTGAGACCTTGCTCGTGAGATCCGCCATTGCCTGGAACAAAGAGCACAGGAATCCCGGAGAATTTCATTCTTCGCAGTCTCTGCGTGACAAATCCTTCTCCATAGGCGTACAGACCGTATCTGGGGTAACGTTCCTCGAGCTCCTCGTCAAGAGCTATTTTCTGCAAAAGAATTCAACGTCAATTTTACATCGCACTTGTGTTTCAATTTAATACCAGTTAAGGAAGGGAAATTTGCAAAATTGTAAAAATAAAATAAAAAAGAAACTCACAACGTATTGGGGATACTCGAACATGTAGGTCATGTCGCAGGTGTTTTCCTCCAGATCGGCGAGATATCGAGCCGTCCCGACGATGTAGAGTCCGAGCATCAGCAGCGAGAACGACACTGCGCACACATAGACGGTCGCGGCTCCAATGCCAGCCATCCTGGACGACTATTCGTTCGGCCCGATTGTCCTCTGAATTTTTCCTATCGCATGGCATCGCCTCGCAACCCAACAGCACACGCCAAATCTCGCCCGTCCTGTGGATCGGTGCAAGGAATATCCCACATCGAGTGCACAAAAATAAATCTCACTTGTTTCTCGGGAATTTTTTTCCTCTGATACAAAAAGAGCAAAATGTATATATTACCGAATACGTAATCCGATACACGCGAAGGGTCGAGTACGAGGTTTTCCCGTGTCGAGATACAATACGTAAAATATCACAGAAATAGCATGACAATGTTTGAAAAATCGTACTCCAATGGTGCGTCCGAGCGGACCATTTGCGGACCGTCAATGGGACGGGATTGTGTTTGTTTATTTCTTTTTTCCGGACTGACGAATTTCACGAGTCGCCGGTCGCGCGTTTCTTGCAATGCCGACTGAGCGTGTTCGCGCGCGGCGCGAGAAGCGGTCGGTGAGAGAGAACGTTCTCTCATCATCGATCGTAAAAGAGCCACCGACAGAGTGACGTGCACGTTTTCCCGATTCACCGCCCGACAGAAATGTCGCGTCGCTCGTCGCTTCTGTCGAGGATTCGACAAGGCGGTTGGCAGGAGTGCGCGCGTGATACCTTCGAGGGGTACATCCGGTGTGGCGGGAGATTCAAACGCGTCCGCCTCAGCCTCGACAGCCAACTCGGTGTTGGCTCGAAATTGCGAGGTGGCGCGTTAAATTTTCAACGTAAAGTCCCGACGGAAACGTCGACGGCACGGAAGACGATCGGTCGCGACGAATCTGAGCGTTCCGGTCGGCGAAAAAACGAGCAAACGAGCCAAAGAGCCGCGGCAAACGGCGTCTCCGATCTCGAGAAAAATCAGGGCAACGTCCGGTGCTGCGCGCGCTGGGCTGCGCACGGGTGGCGATCTAGTCGGACATAAAAATTTCCCAGTTGTGTAAAAGAATTTGTGGTGGAAAACGTCGAGACGTGAGTAAACAACGGGCGTGATAAAGTTTTCTCGAGCGGGTGCACGCGGGTTCACGAGGACGGGCGACACGGTGATTGCGCGGGGGTGGATCGTTTTACGGCGCGACGTGTGGACTCTGGGAGCTTCCTGCTGAGGTTAAAATCGCCTCGGACCTGCTGTGTGAACCCAACACGGACGGGACGGAGAGAGACGGAGATAGAGTCGCGAGGGTCGAGCGTAGTGGTGGTAGTAACAGCAGCAGCAGCGGATCGTGTGTGTTTTCTCACTCCCTCGTGAGTCTCTCTCCCTCTGACCCGTCCCTCCTTCCCCCATCCCCTCCCTCATCACTTCAGCCAATAACCCTCTGACGACTTTCTCGTACCTCAAAATCTCAACCGAATTAACATAATGACAAATAAATAAAACGAAACGTCACACAAAAGCCCGTTTCGTGTTTCGCGAAAAGGAATCTCGGATTTCCACGTAATACACGCTCGCTCCACTCTGCGTGTTCATTCGTCTCTATTTTTTCCTCTCTGTCCAATCGTTCTCAATGGCCAAGCGAATATCCGCGAATGTGACGAGTTTAACGCACGCAGATCGAGAGAGAGAGAACGAGTGGCGAAGGAGGGGGGTGGGAGGAGGTTGAAGGTGCCGTCCGTGATAGGCAGGACCTTTACGTCGTCCTATTCGCGAGATTTTCTCTCTCTTCCCATTCGCGCGTCCTTCTCTCAATACGAGGCGCGTGTGACAAGGACGCAGCAGCTACTCCTTTTTCTTCCATTCTCTCTCCGCTCTCTCTCTCTCTCTCTCTCTCTCTCTCTCTCTCTCTCTCTCTCTCTCTCGCTCTCGCTCTCGCCGTCGTTTCGCCAGTTTCGCCCTCGCGTTCACCACTAGCTCGGCGTCCTCTTGCTCGTTCAACGTGCGACTCCCCTGCGAGCGCCTTGCACAGACCGTTTCCTCGGATTTTCATGCGAATTTGCGCGAGAGAGAGAGAAAGAGGGAGAGGGAGAGAGAGAGAGAGAGAGACGGTGAAAGGGAGACGTCGCGAGGGAGAGGGACGGAGAATCCTTTCCGCGAGGCGAAGCGATCGTCGCGCTCGCGGAGAGCTCGTCGCTCTCGCTCACTCTGACGTTTCTCTCCGCCACAGGACGACGACGACGACGAGCGAGCTACGACGACGACAACGGCTACGACGACGACCACCACTCTCGCACCTCCACGCACAACAGCTGTTTGACGAAATTCGCGTTGCAGATACGCGAGCGATTTAAAGAGCGAGGACGGGCGTACGCGAAATCGCGCGTGATCCGCGCTTCTGAGGCTCGCTGCCCCTGTATTTCGTTCTCTCCGCTTCTTCGACGATTCACGGAGATACGCGACGAGAGCCACAGGATTTCGTGGTGCTGCTGTTGCCGCTGCTGCCGCTGCTGCGTTCGCTGCTCGGGCCGAGGCTAGGTAGTTGCTCGATCGTTTTTCCGCGTCCTTTGTTCCTCGCGTCACACGGATGTGACAGCTCCTGTCAGAATATCCCCAAGACCGTAGCCTCGAGCGTTCGCGACCTATTTACGGCCTCCCTTTCGCCGATTTACCCTCGCAATTCGCACTCTTGGCATTTCGATCGCGAAATCGACGCGATTTTCCACAATTTTTCTTCTCTCGACGGATTTGAATTTTTTTTTTTTTTTCCTTTTTTTTTTCTCGGAGTAGTCGGGTTGGTGCGGAACTCGCGGCGAAGGCGACTGATATGCGCTTCCTGGTGATTTTTGGTGATTGGCCTTTTGTGAGAGGGATCGGACGGAGATTCGCGGTTTTCGTGGTGCACCACGAAATTTTGGGGTTAATTTTAACCCTTTCGCTCTTTAAACACGATCGCGGTGTGTGGACGCGTTTTTTTTAATCGATTTTCTGGGATTCTGGGAGAAAAAAAAATCAAAACTTGAAGTTTTTGGTGTTGATTTGGATTTAGAAAAAAAAAAAACAATTGTGCGACTTATGAAATTTTGTGAGAAAAATTTGGAGCACCGTGCTATCAAATTTAAAGAGCGAGAGGTCTGAAATCATTGTCGACCGATACTTTTCGGGACTGACGAGTGATATCAATTTTTTTGTCGCAGATCATTATCGATTAGCCGCTGTTACGTCGGAGGATCGATCGCTGGACTCGACCAGGTAACAGAAATTTGTAGACCTTGGACGTTATACAGAGGCAAGAGTCGTGTAGTTAAATTCAATCTTTCGATATCAATCCAAACAGGCATTTTGGTTTTTAGACCCAAAGTACCGTAAAGATTATTTGTAATTTGTGCTTCTATTTGCGAGGGACTGGAATGCTATATCGAGCGCTTCCGATGTCAAACATCGCTGCCTCAATTTTTCTCAACCTCCGTCGCTGGGAAACGAGCCGAAGGAACATTAATTTTTTTGTCGCTTATTTATTTAAAAATTCTAGTGACAATTACCTAGAATTATTTGGAGCTCCTCGAGACACGATTTGCAAATGAATTTGGAGCCTGAAGCCTGAAACTGGGAAATGAATTTTTAGAGCAAAGTCGGAGGAAAAAGTGTGTCGAAGATAGCGGGACGATTGTGAGGGAAGGACGCGAGCGACGACGAGAAGAGGCCAAGGAAGATGTCAGTATTGAATCAGAGCGGGGACGAGGCGGTCGAGTGTCCGCTGTGCATGGAGCCGCTCGAGGTCGACGACCTCAACTTCTTTCCCTGCACGTGCGGCTACCAGATTTGTCGCTTCTGCTGGCACAGGATTCGCACCGACGAGAATGGCCTCTGTCCCGCGTGTCGGAAGGCCTATTCGGAGAACCCCGCCGATTTTAAGCCCCTCACGAAAGAAGAAATCTCCAGGTGCCACATCGTTGAAAACCCGGCGAACGTCGAGCGATCGTTTTCCTAACGTTTTCCTTTTTTCTTTCTCTCACTCGTTGCGCGCAGGTTGAAGGCTGAAAAGAGGCTGAAGGATCAGCAGCGAAAGCAGCGTGTCACAGAGAACCGTAAACATCTGGCGAACGTGCGGGTCGTGCAGAAAAACCTGGTTTTCGTCGTGGGTCTGCCGATGCGACTGGCCGATGCGGACGTGAGTATCTCACACGCGAAATCGTGGATGAGAACGAAAAACGAACAGCCCGAAATTTTCATTGCGCGATGATGTAAAGAGGACCCGGGCTTGTTGGAAATTGCGCGGAAATTAAAGAGGGGTCAAGCGAGAAAATGTTGAGTGATAAAGATGTTGATTCGCGAAAATGTCGATGTTGCGCCGTTAAATCCTCGACGAGAAAATGCATCGGGGTCGTTGAAAAAAATAGCGCGATCGAAAGGTTGAGAAACGACGAACGCCCGAGAATGATAATCGTACTGACATCAAGTATTCCAGGTACTGAAGAGGCACGAGTATTTCGGCAAGTTCGGGAAGATTCACAAGGTCGTGATCAACCAGAGCACGTCGTACGCGGGCTCGCAGGGTCCGAGTGCATCGGCGTACGTCACCTACCAGGTAATTCCTAAATTCCTAAAATAAATAAATAATAGAGAGGAAAGCGACGCTAAACGCGAGAAATCGTCGCCTCGCGGAGATCACTCACGCTCACGGGTATTTCTGTTGGGCGTGAAGCGCCAGGAGGACGCGTTACGCGCGATCGAGGCGGTCAACAACATCGTGGTGGACGGGAGGACGATAAAGACGTCGCTCGGGACGACCAAGTACTGTTCACACTTCATGAGGAATCAGTCGTGTCCGAAACCGGACTGCATGTACTTGCACGATCTCGGGGATCAGGAGGCCTCGTTCACCAAGGAGGAGATGCATCAGGGCAAGCATCAGGAGTACGAGCGGAAGCTCGTGCAATCGTTGCACGCCCACGCGTCCTCGACACACCGGTGAGTCTCGCACCGTCCTTTTCACGATTTTTTATTTTCGACATTCGGAAAGGAGCGCAAAAATCGACTACCGAGTTGTGTCGTAGCTACATTTATTGCGGAAACGAGTTGGTTTTTCAAATCCTTACAAATGACAAATTGCCCGCAGGAAACCGACGCCTTCGCCTCCCGTGACGGGAACAACGGTCCGGGAAAACGGCACGGTGACGTCTCAGGTGAAGGAAGCGTGGCCCTCGTTACAGCCTGGTCAGACAAACAGTGAGTTGATATCCGTATCACGTCTATAGATACAACATTGCAAATCTGGGTACCAAAAATTGGGCTTTCAGATTACGACAAATATCCACGAGAAAACGGCGAAAGTTCCATCTCCTCTCGAGTAAAACGTGCGTTTGCTTGCGATTCGTTACAGCCACACAGACAAACAGCAAAGAGTCGTCGCCACCGACGCAGCCGAGTTCGCAGCCAAGCGCGGTGATAACGAACGGCAGCGCGCCGCCGACGAGCGCCTCGAACGGTTCGGCTGCGCCAGTCGCCGCGCCCCCGTCCCAACAGTCGTCGCAGCAGCTGCAGCAGCAACAGCAGCAGCAGCAGCAGCAGCAGAACAACAACAACAAGGGCGAGAGCGGCGCGGCCTCGGGCTCCCGACGGGGGAAAAGCAGCAGCGAGAGCAAAGCCCAGGCGGCGCGGAACAAGCACAAAAACAACCAGAACAAGGAGAAGCACGGTGCGAGCGCGACGAACGGCGGCTGCAGCGGGAGCAGCAGCAGTAGCAGCAGCAGTAGCAGCAGCAGCAGCAGCAGCAGCAACGCGAGCACCACCGGGACGAGAACAACCTCGAGGTCGGAATCCTCGAGTGCATCGTCCACGCAGAGCTCGGCGGCACCGCCACCACCGCCGCCGCTCACGCAACCGCCGACGCAGACCGCGCAACTCAACGGCCAACAGAAGGAGATTCGCGGTTTCGCGAATTCGGAAACCACACTGTAAACAACCAAACTCACACTCTTTTCATAATTCTAGCCCGAAAGTTTTACCCTCACGAACGTCCTGCTTTTTCTCACTAATTCGGCATCCTTTTCAAAGTACGAACATTTTCCTGCAAAAATTCGCAACTATTTTTCTTTAACCGATTTCTCTCGTTGTAAAGTCGATCGTTTCGTAAATTTTCGGAAACAACATTTTTTCTTCAAGTCCGGCAAATTTAGATGTTTGGTTTTAATTCGTAGTGACAAGAAAAATTGCCAATCAGAGTCAACAAATATCCGTGGAGTACTGAAAAATTGTAAAAAAAATTCGGGTTTTGTCCATCGAGGATTATTTACCAATCGAAAATAAAACCTGTTCAACAGCGGCGAATCGACGAACAACGAGTCGCGCGCGACGAACGGCGGAGCCGCGAAGGAGCCGCAGGCGCGACAGAACGGTCGTTGCAAGCTGCCGGAGGTTCCGTCGAGCCACCAGGAGAGCGTACCGAGTCACCAGAGCAATCTGCCGAGGCAACCGCAGCCATCGAAGGCTCAGACGGACGCGGAGGTCGAGGAGAAGCTCGCGGAGTCTCGGGAAACGATGGTCAACGGCGTCGCGTCGGTTTCGGGAACGATCGGCGGCTCGCAGACGCAGCAGATGCAACCGCAGCACCAGCAGCAGCAGCAGCAGCAGCAGCAGCACCAGCAGCAGCACCAGCAACAGCAGCTGCAGACAAACGGCGAGAGAAGCCAATCGGAGAGCGAGAGCGACAACCAACGTGAGGGAAGCACGCCCGCCTCGACCGTCTCGAGTTCCGAGGAATCCTCGAGCGCGAGCGGCAACCAACAGATCGACAGGCTCACCGGGAGCCTCGAGGATCATCATCGGCAGCAACAGCAGCTTCCCGACAGTCCGACCGCCGTTCTAGGTGAGTTTATCGTCGTCGCTATCGTCGCTCTTCTCCTCGATTATTTTCTCACCGACGGATCGCGTTTTCGCTAAGGAAGGCCCGAATCTTTTCGCCCGACAGCCGAGCCAATGAGCACAGAACAAAAACCTTGTCGTTCGGAGATCGGTCATCAGTGTTGCAACATTTTACCTTATTTTTTACTTTTTTATCGAATTCCCGTAGAGCGAAATATACGGAAAGAAAAGTCAAACAGGTTTGGGAGACAACAGTTGCATTGACACGTTTTTATTTTATTTTTTTATTTTTTCTACTTTGTGCTCGATTTCACACGATTTAGCTTATTTTTGTTATTATTAGTATTTTTTTGTTTTTTTTTGCAACGCGGTGAGAAATCGATATTTCCCGAATTGTGTTGTCTGGATTGGTCGGTGCGACTTTTTGGACTTGGATGCCGAAATAAAGAGATACCGTTTTTCCAATGAAGAATCCTCGTCGTCTCTTTGTTTTGTTATTTCAATGTTTTGTTTGCGTCCGAGAAACCCGCACACGCCGAGCCTAGCGACGAGTGGATCGAGAGATCGGCCCTGAGTCTCGGCCGTTTGGATTTCACCCACACTTTTTCGTATTATCGATTTTTGTTTTCAAACGATCTACCGATTATCGTTTCGCGCGAGCGAGCCGATTTTGCAAAATCTCCGGAGGAAATGTCAGAGCGAACGCTCGATTGTTCGTTTGTTTGTTGTTTGTGAACAGGCGAAAGCGTTTATGGCGGTTGCGTCGGGGGCTCGCCGGGCTCGTCGCAGACGACGACCATCAACGGCGGCGGTATCGGCGGTATCGGCGGTCGTCAGACTCCACCTCCGGGACTCCACGGCTGTCCCGCGGGCATCGCCAACGGAACTCTCACGCAACAGATGCAGCTCAATCACCGTTCGATCTTCCAGACGGACAACAACAGCTTCTTTAGCTCGAACAGCTTCCAAAAGGTCTCGACGCTCGTCAACATGCCGCCTCACTCGCAGACAGGCAAGACACTCTTTTTTTTTATCTCCCGCGTCGTTGCGAGCGCTCTTTGCGCAAATTTTAGCGTCCCCTCCGTGCGAAGTTGACTTTGAACGTGTGCAAGCAGGAAACGGGAATTTGGACTGGACGAGCACGTGTCTGGCTCCGATTCCCGACTCGCTGCCGTCGGTGCACTCGAGCGAGGACTGGCAGGCGGCGTTCGGCTTTCACGCTGAGAAGTGCCGGATGACGTCGAATCACATGGCCAAAAAGCCAAGCCCACCGGGATCACCGAACGTGGCCTTCAATGCGGAAAATTTCATCGACGAGGAGGACTACATGAGCTCGCAGTACGCGACGAGCCCGGCGAAGGCCTCGCGCGGCTTCGATCCGAGCGTTCTCGTCAATTCCCCGGCCTCCAAATTCATGGCTGACTTTCAGCAAAATTCGTTGCAACAGAGGCTTTCGCTGCAGGTAAGACGAGACAAAGAAACCATCGAAATCCTCTGAGACAAAAATATACGACATTTCTAACGATTGACCCGCCGATTTTCCACGCTGATCGTCAAGACCCAGCAGAATCAGGAGAACTGCGAGTACATAAAGCAGAACGGCCACGGCGGCGTGGAGGTGCCGCCCGGTGGATTCGCGAAGCAACAAACGCACGACGGTGCGACAGCCGCGAACGCGATCAACGCGGAAATCAAGCCCGACGACGATCTCGGTTTCGATCCGTTTCACGAGACGCAGAAGGCTCTTGCGGAGATCATGGCGAACGAGGTGCAGATCAAGAATCAGAGGGACTTCCAGCAGCAGCAGCAACAGCAGCAACATCATCAGCAACACCATCAGCAGCAACAGCAGCAGCAGCAGCAGCTGCAGCAGAGAGATCGGGAGGAACAGAATAGACTTCAGCAACAAGGCCTCGCCGCTCTCGGCCCTCAACACTTCACACAGGTAGGCCAAACGAAACTATGTCCTTGCGCTTACAGTTCATTTTGCATAAATTCGAAAAAAATTACAGCGAATTGCAAACACTTGTCGATGGTAGAAAAGTCGAAAAAAAAGGAATAATCATTTTTAAATGTTATTAACAAATTCTCAAGAAATACAATAACACGATTGAAACTACTCGTTGGTTCGCAACCAACGAGTTGCAGGCAACCAACAGCCAATCAGAAAACGAATAACGCAACAATACTTGTATCCAAAATCCGAGATATTTTAGCAGCCACTGATTTTTTTAATGAGGGTCTTTGAAATTTGTGTTTCTGCACACATATTTTCCATATAAAAAAAAAACGTTTGTGTTTACTTTTGCGCAGGTGCACCTCGCGCACTTTCAACAGCAGGCAACTCACTTGCAGAACCTCCATGTCCTACACCAGTCGCACAGTCTGCTCTCCCGTCTTCCACAGAATTTGATGCAGCAGCAGCAGCCACAGCAGCAGCAGCAGCAACAGCAGCAGCAGCAGCAGCAGCAGCAGCAACAGCAGCAGCAGCAGCAACAAACTGCCGGAGGGCAAAACGGAGCCGTTCAACAGGCCCCAATGCCGGCCAACGCGCTCGGTCAACGCAGTCGGCTGCCTCCCCCGGGATTCCCAGGCTCGACGCCCAACCACATGAATTCCTTCGGGCTTGGAATTCCGAGACCCGCGCCTACGAATACAGCTCTTGCCGGTTCGTTTCGCGATGACGAAATTCGTGGGAAATCCACTCGAATATTCTACGGCGGTTCAGCCGTCGAAACTACAAGATTTTCCAAAAAATAGTCGACGCTTTTGAGATTAAAAATAAAACAGGTCATTCCGCGAGAATTGTGGAAAAAACGAACTTTCGTTAAAATCGTAAAAAGATGCTTGATACATTTTTCGGAGTGTTTTGTCATCGGTGGCTGAACCGGCGTGAAATGTTCTTTTAAAAGTTTCAATGTTCTATTAATTTCTTTAACGGAAGTTATTCGAATGCTTTCAGCAGCACAGCCACCACAGCAAGGACCGTATCTTCCCAACGGCAATCCTCTTCTCGCGTCTCAGGGTACGTCGCAATTGATTCTTAATCGTAATTAACGCACTGAGAAAACGACTACGAATTTATCGCTAATGCGGCAACGAGAGAGATATTTTTCTCGGACCGTGGGATCTTTTCGTCAGGCTAGCAATATTTTGTTGTTGTTAAAGGAGTGAACAAATGCGCGACTGACGCGGTCTACAGCCTTAAAGATTGGTGCGAAATGAACGGCCAGCAGCAGCAACAGCAGCAACAGCAGCAGCAGCAACAGCAACAGTTTCATCATCAACCGCTGCATCAGAAAGGCGGATGGAACAATTTCGGGCCCATCGCCGACTGGACTTCGATCGATCCGGCAATCGTGAGCTCCTCGAGGCCGCTCTCTTTTCAGGCGACGAGCACGTGGCAATTTCCACGGGCCCACCCGCCCCACAGTGTGCCACACAATGCGCAACAGGTGAGCGCCGCGCCCTTAAACATATATCGGCCGGCCACTCCGCCGCTCGTACTGCCTCAATGGTCGATGCAATAATTCCAGTCGAATTTGCGATTAAACGATATAACGGCGGCTCCGCGATTGTTTTAAGGAACAGAACGCACCGGCTCAGCACTGGGCGATGCAACCGCCGCCCGGCTTCGGCGGCCCGAGCATCTCTGCTCAGATAAACAGCCAACAGGCGAACACAGTCGCACAGCCGCACGCCAGCACCAAACTCATCTCTGCGGGCTCGGAAATCGAGAGTGAGTGCGCCACACTTTTACCCCTCGAGTCCAAGAAAAATCATTGGGAAACGTAGAAATCTCGGGAAACCTTTGGGAAAAATTAAACCACTCTTGAATTTTTATTTTACATTTTCTGGGACTGCTGAGTCACCAAAGTTCCGTAAATTCCTCAAATGCTTGTCCTTGGTCCAAGTTTTTTAATAACTCGGATTTTTCTCCGCAGATATGTAAAAAAAGAGAGAGAGAAAAATTGATCGAAGAAGCCGAGAGAGAGAGAGAGAGAGAAGCGCGCCCGGTGGTGGACCGACACGTGTAACGAACGCCCCGACGAGCTGTGGATCGATCGAGAGAGAAGAAAAAGAAGCAAAAGAGAGAAGGAAGTGGCCTCTTCCGCGGGACGCGTCGTCGTCGTCGTCGTTTCCTCGCTTACCAACCAATTATACTCAGCAGGCATTAAACGAACGAAAAAGAAAATGTTTACTGACGAATAATCAATGGGAATTGCAAATCATTGGCCGATTCGGTCGAGAGGCGCGAAACTCGCGGAGATCATCGCTGCTTTTTCCATCAACGGAAAAAGTCCACGAGTGAAAGCCGATCATTCATTTTTTTTGTTTTTCGCGCCATTTCCTCGAGCGATCGCACGAATTTAGTTTCTCGATTTTGCTGCTGAGCGAATTTTGTCGAGCGTTTCGGCAGAGGAAGCAAAACGAGCGCGACACCGACAGCGGCTTCGCGCTCATTTTTCTTTCTCCATTACTTGGCGCGCGTAATGCAACAACGAGATGACTTGTTGCGTATCTCGCGGCCTCGCGAATCCGCCGCTCGTGTCGCGTTTCGTCAACGGCGATCGAGAGCCACCGGAGGCCGAAAATCCAGCCGAGCCCTGTTTTTCAAACTCACGAATTCGCGCCATCGTCGCGGCGAAATTGCGATTCGGGGTGTTTTCTTTAGCGAAAATTGAATCAAAGTAGGAGCGCGAGATTTTTTTTCCCGCGCGAAAAAAGACGTAAAGTAACGAAAACTCGACTCCCGGCCACGCGTTTCCCGCATCATCGAACGCATGTTCGGGAGTCTCGAGGCGGAGCGTCGAAAATCCGGCGAACGTGTCGGGATATTTCGACGAAAGCGCGCGTCGGTCGGCGGAACTACCACCGGAGATAAAACGTAGGAGGAATCCTTCGGTCGGAGAGATAACGAATGATAAATAAATAAATAAATAAATAAATGAATAAATAAATAAATAATAAAGCGGAGAAGAACGACGATAGGACCACGAGAGCGTGTTCGTCGCTCGGAAAGGAGGAAAACGGATGGGACGAACGAGACGAGACGTGAGAGAGAGAGAGAGACAATTAGGAGTGGCGAGAGGATAACCAAGTAATAATAATAATGAAAGGGAAGTGAGAGAAAAAATAGGTACATAAAACGGACTACTAGGAGAGAAAAAACAAACGTGGAGAAAGGGGCGGGTGCTGTGTCCAAATCGATGGAGAAAATGCGTTGTTTTCCTCGCGGAATAACTGTGCGTCGGCGGATTATTATTATTGATTAATTAATTAATGAATGAATTATTATTATTATTATTATTAATTATTATACATATACACGCTGCTGCCTCGAGGCGAATTACGAAGCAGGATGCGTATATATATATACATATATATATATATATAAAAACAAATGAAAAGAAAAAAAAATCCACACACAACACAACACAACTGAAAAAAATCACACCGTGAAATCGCGACGAGAGACGATGAATGAACATACGATAATTATAAAAGCTAAAATGATTCGACGGTGTTCGAAGAAATATACGATATGCGAAAGAAAGTATTTACATGCGTTGTTTCTTCGCTTGCCTCTTCTCTAAATCACCCTTCGGCTCGCTTCGGGGTGTCAATCTCGCGTATGGTGTCACGACGTCTTCTTTATTTTTCTTTTTAAACTCTGCCTCTTTCTTCGTCTCGATTGCGCGTCGTTGTCTCTTCGAGGCGTCAATTCAAGGAAGCGGAAGAAGATCGTGCGGAAGAAGGTCAAATGTCCCGCCTGAGATATCGTAGAAAAACGGATGTGATATTTCGAGTTTACACGATGTAATAACGATCTACGTGAATGCATAGGAATAGCGGGTGAGAATACGCATACGAATGTCGGGCAAGTCGTCCTCGGACTCGCTGGAGTAGAACGTCTCGCCGTCCCGCTCGTCGCTCGGCGAGCTCGCCGCGTCGCCGCTGCCGCTGCCGCCACCGCCACCGCCCTCGGCCGCGCTCTTTGTCGCAGTGTACTGCCGCTTCAGGATAAGACTCTTTCGCGAGAGGCCCCAGAACTTACGGGGCCTGAGATCCTCGCTCACGGCCGTGAAGAGCCAGCCCACGTGGAAGCCGCAACCACCGCAGCTCGCGATCGTCCACGCGTATCTGTCGACACATTTCCACGGGCCCAAATTAGTTTGACTGTTTTCGCTGTCGAGCGCCAACTTTATTGGAAAATATTGCATCTTCGCACCCGGGAAACCAACTGCACACGGTCGACGGTGGCTCGCGATTGAGAATAAGATTCTCCGCGCGATAGAGCGTGACAGTCTCGTGAATCGCTCCCGCGGGATTGCAGTAGGCGACCTGGAGACCCTCCTTGTTCATCGGCACGATGTCCGCGTGTTTGCCTATCAGAGCGCGGCAGGTGCTGCACACGAAGGCTTTTCCGCCCAGCTGAGCGAAAAAAGATAAAACGAACGCGAGTTATCGAGGGAGGTTCGCCGCTTGTTTGCCGTCAAATTTTCCAACGATCCGACTCACCATCGCCAGGACTTTCGCCTCGTACTGGAGTCTCGATATCGCGCAATCGTACTGCAAAAGAGCGATCTTCGCGGTGTCGTTCATGATGAGATTATGCGCGACCCAGAACGAAAGCTCCGCGGGATCCTCCGGTATGTTGCTGCCTCCTGTTCGTCCAATTCATTATTCCACTGGTCAAAGTAACGCCAGGATTTCGTTTTTTACGCGGTTCCCAACATTTCCGGCGAATGGAGAAGGAACTTTGGGAAGATCGCGAAGAAAGTAAGGAGCGAGAACTTGCGTGATTCGACGAACTGCAGGGCGTTGTGTATCCTCATCGACAGCCTGCGCGGGTCGTACTGACGATAGACCCAGGAGGGCCACGGCGTCACAGCGGCGTCGCGCCTCGTCACCCGGTACTCCTGCTCCCTCGCCTCGATCTCGGTCTTCGGAATCCTTCGGAGACGATCCAGAGACGCCAGACGCTCCTCGAAGAACGGCGGTCCCAGCACTATCTCCGGCAGTATCTTCACGTCGGCCAATATTCGACCGAGACTCTGCGACGACACCAACAATTTTTCACACTACTTTACAATGGGAAGTTGAGGCGCGTTTTTCGCGAAAACAAACGAGAGTTTTCTCTGGAACGCAAAAAGAAAATCCAGGTTTGAAATATAGGGGATACTCACTCTTCTGACTCTGAGTATCTTGAAGCGCTGTCTGCCCTTGGCTTTGATGCGAAACCCATTGGGGTCGTCGGAGTACTCGTATATCTCGGCGGTGGTGCCAATGGGCACGTCGTGCTTCAGTCCGGAGCAAACGACCCCAAAAGTCCTGTCCTTGTCGACGCTGGAGCGCAGCATGTTGACAATCTGCTCGCTGAATTCCACCATCGGCAGAGTCTGCTCCGGGAAGAGTATGACGGACTTCTCGAAGAGCAGAGGCAGGTTGAGGTAAATTCCATTGTCCAGGAGCGTTCGACCTCGCAGAACCTCCAGGTCGTTCCCTAAGTACTTGACGGCGCAACGCGAGAAAAGTCGTTACTCGTTCCCTCGACAAAGCGTCAAGCAATACGACCCACGATTCTCGACTCACCGAATGCGTAGTCGCTAGTGTCAGATCGAAAGTGTTGTCCGACGGTGACTGGTTTCCGGCTGAAGAAAAAAATGTTTCCGAATTTTAAAACGCCCGCAGCGACTCAGCTGGCCGACATTTTTGCCACAATCTCGTGAGAATCTCGAAGCAAATGTTTTATGAAAATAAAGCGAGGATGCCAGTCGGATGAAAAAGCAACGACAGTGCGAGGTTAACTCGCGCGCACAAAGTTTTGTTATGATTCGCGAGGAAAACATAACCTCAAAATGGAGCTCGAATCGCGCGTTGTTCCGGCGCTTCGAGGCTCTCGCGGTCTCGTTCGGGGATGAATTACCGTCGACGTAGGCGGAGACGTCCGGATTCTCGACGGCGACGTCCGGATCCTCGACGGCCACGTCGGTGTCGTCGTCGTCCGACATCGTTGAACGAAAGTTGCGACGAAACCACGAAACGTAGAAGGGGTTAAACATCGGCCATTTTGAATCGGGGTCAATGTCACGTGATCGACGAGTCCGGACGCGCTCCTCTTGTGTCAAAATCAGCTGTAAGATCGCGAAATTTTCGCGAAAATGATGGAAATTTCGGGAGACCCGTCGCCCGCCGATCGCGCCTTTCGATTTTCGCGCCGTCGTGCCGGCCGCTTCGGCGCCCCCGTCGTCGTCCGCATCCGGGATGTCGTCATTTTCGATATCACGCGAGATCACTTTATTATCAATTTCATCGAAGATGGCTGACGCGGAATTGACCGGACGACCAATCAGCGAGCCCGGGTCTCGCGAATGCCATCCAGAATGCTTCTAGAATGCCACTGGAATGCTTCCGCCGAGCCAGGAATCTCTCCGCGAGAATCCCCCACCGGATTCTCGCGAATAAAGCCCGAAAAACGAGTCGTCTCGGTGCTGCCCTTTGACCCTGCGGCGCGACCGAGTGGCCGCGTCGCGTCCGCCTAAAATTTCGTGCGCCAGATCAAAGAGTCTCGTTCTCGCGACGCCCGAGAGAGCTAAAAAAAAATGTCGTAAATTGCGCGCGTGATCGCCATCGAGAATCATTCAGGAAGGCCGTACGCGCGGATCGACGGATTCCCAAACAATCCTCGAACGCGCGCTTACGTAAAAATAAAAAGAAAAAAAGAAAAAAAGAAAAAACGAAGAGAGACGAAAAGAAAAAAAGAAAAAAGAAAAAAAAAAGATCCACTCTCGACGTTCGCGGAACGGTGGATTGTGAAAGCAGTGAGCGCGTGCGGAAAGGAGAGCAAACGAGACGGAAAGCATATATAATCGGCACGCACGAGGCGTCTGTCTCGCTCGCTCGTCCTCCGTCGTCGGAATAGTCGGGAGTCGGGAGCAGAGCGGCACTCGTGGCTCGGTGTCTAGCACGACGACCGACGACGGCGGCCGCGACGGATACGGTCGCGCGACGTGGAGCAGCGCGCTTCTGTGCCGCTGTGGCGGAGCCGGAGAAGCGCACGGCCGAAGACACTCGCTCGCGGGTTCGGGCGTGCTCGTGCGTCTCCGGCGCGGCGGCGCGGGCCGCGATTGGTCGGCGGCCGCGCGGTGGGGGAATCGAGTGCACGGACGGAAGGGCGAGACGAGGGGTGGGGGCGGCTCGCCGGGAGTATCGTCCAACCGGGTGAGTCGCTAGTAGCGCGCGTCCGTCTGTATGGGGCGGCGTGGGGCCAGGGACGATGGACTGGCGCGCGGCGGCGGCGAGAGTGCGACTAGGAGGCCGCGCACTACTCGGGAGGCAGGGAGGGCACGCGAGAGAGCACGGAGGAGGCGCGCACACAGTTTTCAGTCGTCGTCGCCATTGCCAGGCTGGCCCGCCGCCGCGCTCTCGCATTCGTGACACTCTCCTCGGTGCGCGGATACGAAAGACGACCATTTATACTTGATCAGTCCATTAATAACGATACAAGCATCATTTCACATTGATAAACGTCGCTCTCCGGGTTCGTCGTCGTTGCATCAAACCCACGAGAAATATCGGTATCGAAGCGTTATTAATATACTGCTAGAAGACAAGACGGGTGAGGGAGCGAGAGAGAGCGAGAGAGAGAGAGAGAGAGACAGAGCGAGCGAGCGAGAGAGAGAGAGCGAGAGAGGCATACGGGGAGAGAGATAGAGACACGACCAGAAGCAGAGAGGATAACGCGGCCCGCGATTTGTTAAGAGAAAAGAAAAGAGAGAACCGACGAAATTACGAGACTGAGAGAACACACACAAAAAATCGAGAGACAAGATCGAGGGAAAATACACCGAGAGGCCCGTGTGGTGGGCTCGAGAGTTAGGAGGTCCCACCGATGCAGAGATATTGCACCGAGCTCACCGAAAGATTGTTGAAATCCCTTGACAAGGAGTACAATGTAAGTAAGGAGAGAGGATTATCGACGCCCGCGACACACACGAGTCACTCTACACGCGGACGAGGTGTTCGGCGGCGGCCGCGGCAGCGGCAACAGGAGGACCGAACTCCTCGTCGCCGTCGTGGCCACTGCTCGCGCTCGGCTCTCTCGGCCGGGGTCCCCCCCGCGCCCACCACCCCCCGCGATATCCCGGTGCCCCGCCGTTTTTATTTTACAAGCGGAACCAACGAGGAGGAACAAAAAAAAATACGAACGAACGGACACCCTCTCCTCTGTATAACGCGTGTGTTTCACGAGAAAACACGCGCGCGTATGTCGTATATTTTGTAGCAACGAGAATTATACATCACGAGAATAAATGCGCGCTGCTTCTTTCTTTTTTCTTTTTTTTTTTTCTCTTTTTTTGTTACTTCGGCCCGCCACGCGCAGTTTTCGTCGTACGGTTTTTCCCCAAGCGTTCGTCGTGTGTACCTCGCGCGCCGCCGCCTGTGCCCCCCCAGTACGTGGTACGTGCCGCTCGTGCGGCGCAGCGGCTACGACGGCGACGAGCACCGGCCGCCAGCGCCGCGCGCGTAGCTCCGAACCCGCAAACGGCTATCGGGCCACTCTCGAACCTCTGTGCGCGATTCCTGTGCCTGTCTGACTCACACCGACACAAGTGAAGCCGCCACTGCTGCTGCTGCCGCTGCCGCCGCCGCCGCCGCAGCCGCCGCTGCCGACGACGACGTCGGCCATGTATATCCGACTCCTCGTAACACACCGACACACACGTGACACCCGTGAATCGCGCCTCGTTCCTCCATATACTCGGCTCGTTCCAATTCGCGGCTACGAAAACGAAACAACGGGCGACGGAGCTTGCGGGGAAAATACCTTTTTTTCATTCGGGAATATCGCGTTTTTTCGGCATTTTCGTATATCGATTCGGGGCGGGTTTTCATTTTTCTTTCTTTTTTTTTCCCCCCTCACCTTTTGACATACATCGAATTTTCACCGAAATTTATATTTGGGTTTATGCTTTTGTGTTGTATGGGAAAACACGTAGGAAGTGCGCGCGTGTACGAGTTTCGCTCTTCCGAACGCTACATGGGGCGTTTCACGGTAAAGCGAGACGGAGTCGCGACTCGATCGTTCGAGCGAATAAAATTCTCATCGCGTGTCGTGCGGTGTAAAAAACAACGCAATTTTCCACAAATTGGGATCAGTGCGAATATTTCGCGTCGAGAATTAAGATTTTTGAGACTACCACGAGGATGGACGTGAAACTGGAACTGTAGCGAGGAATAAGAATTGTGCGATACTGAAAATCGGGGTTTTCGCAATTTTTCGAGTCACAGCACCATTTTCCCTGCCAACAGCTGCACTCGGTTTCGATGTGAATTTAGACTGGGGAATGACGAAAAAAAAACGATCAGAAGATAATTTCTCCGTTTCGATGAAATTAAGAAAAGAAAAAAAAAGTCATTCTCGCAGTCGATCCCTCCCCACAGTTTTGCCTCGCTTAATTTTCGTCAATCGTAAGCAGTCACGTCACATCTATTAAAAACATCGAAAAACATTTTTCCACCGTCACCCAGACTTTATTTATACATCGAAACATCGGGCAGCTTAAAAATCGTTTTGCAGCTGAATACGAAACGGAGAAAAAAGTGCTGTGACGGAAAAACGCGTGGAATCCTCTATTCTCAATATTTCTCATTTTTTGCTTCACGCTCCACTTCTATTTTCACGCCCATCTACGCAGTAATAATTTTTCTTTGAAAATTCCAACAGTAAAGAAAATGTTATTTCTCGATGAAACGAATTTTCGAAAGAGAAAAATTGCGTTTTATTTACACCGACGAACGTGCTAGAGGATTTTTCGTCTCGAGACACGAGGGTCGCGACCCTGGTCGACTTGACCTGGAACGGCCCGTACGCGCGATCGACACACACGAAACCGCTACGAGTGGCTCACGCGTCAATTTATCGCGAGCCGCGACTCCTTCGTCGCAATCTCCGTCTCTTTCGACGATCCCAATTGCCAATACCACGCGCAAATATCGTCACCCTGTATTTTTCTTTCATTTCCTCTCGTTCCTCAATGAAATTACGCGAAATTTTGCCCCCCCCCCCCCCCCCCTCCCTCCTCACCCAGCCGCGATCGTTTGTCAATTTGATTTTCTTTTGTTTCGGCGTTCGGTCGCTCGGCTCGGGTTATATTTCGCCGTTCATTCACGCTACACCGAGACGCGCGTGACGCGCGCGCCCGATTCACGGGGGGAACGAGGCGAGTTCCCGTTTTGTATTCGTGCGCCTCTGCCGTGCTTAACCTCCAAATCCGTCGAGCGCACCAACCACGTTTTACCTCCCGTCGTTTCCGAGAGATGCCCAAGCGAGGAAAAAAAAAAAAAACATGGACGCGGCGACTCCCGAGCGTCGAATATGCCGCGTCGCTTTTTTCATGCCCCCGTAGAAAATTCATCTCGAGATCGATCGACGAAAATCCGAGGGAGAGAGAGAGAGAGAGGGCAAAGAGACATTATTTGCAGCTCCCGAATGCATCGAGAATCCGACAGGAGTTCGAGGAATCGTTCGGGTGCCCGGTTTTAACTTCCGAGCTGACCGGAAATTCCATATTTCCGATCGAATATCTCTGCCATTTGGTTGTTATCCACCGTTTATACGTTTTTTTATCGACTTTGTCGCCGAGCGTTTTTAAGATTTCTCGAGCGTCCATGTTTTTTTTTACAGTCTGATCGAAAAATTTGGCGAAAGTTTACGCTGGTTTTTCTTTTGCAAAGGATCTCTCGATGGTTTCCTCGGGTTTCGACGTGTTTGGTCGTATTCCAGGGCTACAATTCCCGCGGTGAAGGATTCGCCATTCGCGCTCTCGAGCCACGCGATCTTTTGGAATGATAATCGTTAATGGGGTCTTTTCGAAGGTCGTTGAAAACTCGTTAGAGATTCTCAGCTAATGAGCGGCGAGTGTCTCGTGCCGATCGCGAAAAGGCCCCGTTTTCCGCGACGATCAGACCTCGCGGAATCTTCGTGCCATCTGGAACGATGCTTTTTTCCGCGAGACACGAGACTTTTGCCTCTGCGCGTGATTTCCCACATTTTTCTCGGGTGTCCCGAACGATTCCCCAGCAAACATGTTAGAATCAATTAATTACGAATTTATTATTTTTTCATTTGTCAATTTAATTATTTATCTTTGTCTTTAATTATTTCGTTTGTTCTTTGATCACTCGGAACGTTCTGTCCCTTCTGCCCGATCTGTTGATCTCACAAATACGTAAATATTGCACAAGTCGTTGGAATAAAACTTTCTCAAATCAATCTCTGTATTTTCCAACCGCTTCATCTATCTTTATGTTTTTTTAATCCACTTTGCTCTTGAAAATCCCACTGCGTATCGATAGTCTCTTACGGAGGGCCGCAGCCCGAATATTGCATCAGAATTCTTCTTTTTTTACATCCAATTTCATTGTTCGCTTTGACTGCGAAATGATACCGATAAACGTGTAGTTTGTATCTCGAGTGAATAATTTTAAAGGCACATGGATAATTTGTATCGTTGTTTATCAAGGTCGTCGACATGGGAGCTGTTGTGGATGTCATCACGGCCCTGGAGAAGACGACGATCACCAAAGAGGTGCTTGAGGTAAATAATGAAAAAAAGCTAAATTGCTAAAATATCAACAAATTTGTCGCTCTCTTTTTTATCACCAAAATACCTCCAAACACGATAGATTGGAAAAAGAAAGTTGGACCAAAACGATCGTTGGAACGATTGAACCAGCTGGGATTTGTAGTAAACTATTTGCATCGATAATTAGAAAAAGATTTTGGAATTTTCGTGCATTCGTTCACGACGATTGAGTAGTTAATTCGAAGGTCAATGTTTGCAGATCACAAGGCTTGGCAAATACATCAACGAGCTTCGTCGTAAAACGAGCAACGATGCATTGGCGAAGCGAGCGAAGGACCTGGTGCGCCGATGGCGGGACATGGTCCTGCCGTCGGCTCACACGACGCCACAGCCGACACCGGCGGACACAGCGCCTCAGGCGCTCAACGGCACGAAGCCCCAGAGTCCGGCGCTCCGTGGTCTCAAGCCCCACAGTCCCGCGCTCCGGGGCCTCAAACCTCACAGTCCGGCGCTCAAAAACCTCAAGCCTCATAGTCCCCTCATGCGGGACACGACTCCCCTCAAAGTGAGTCAACATTCTCCTCCCATTCTCGTCATTTTCATCTCGGTCGAGTCGCGCCAAAACCGCTCATATTCCCCCAAGAAAATCCAACGAGCGCTTTTCGCTCCGGCTTTTTCTCGAAGCAAAGTTTACTCGCTGCAGTCCTGACGAGAGAAAATGTACCGCGTGTGATTCTCGGGGGGGAGGGGAAAAAAAAAAGAAAACGGTTCTCGCGCGGTTGGGTCGAGGAAACATTCGCGAAGAGGGAGAAAAATAACAGGAATTTCCTATTTCTCATTTCAATATCTCAACTCGTCGCATTGTGCGACAGCGGCGAGGGATTCGATTGTTCGACCGCGCTCGCGCTACCTGGACAACTTTTGCCCGCATAAATAGAAAAGTCATTGTTCCCGTCTTTTGGGTATCAGTTTTTGTTCCTCGTTCACAATCACACCGGAGTGACGAACTCGATTTAATGTATTTCAACTTTACGTGCCGCGCGCGGTTAAATTTCCGTGCAATTACCGCCGAAAACGAACCTTCGCCAAGTTCCATTGTTCCCCCGCTTCTTTCTACCTGCGAAGTGGCGATTCGATTTTCTCAGTAGCTCCGAGGGGAGGGCGGACACCGTTCGACGAAAGACCATTCAAACTGCTTTGTTGAGCAAAATATCAAAGAATTATTATTACGATTTTTAACTAAAACTTGTCATAAAAACTACCGAAAAACACTTGGGATTGTTTCTTTGTGAAAATGGTCCTTCGTCGAGCAAACGTTGGCGTAGCAAAAAATCAAATAAAGAAAAAAGTTTTGAAAAAGCGTTCTAACTGTAAAAAAACTGTCCACAAACAGCAGGTGCTGAGTCCAGCGTTGTCGTTGCACAGCGACCACTCGAGGTCGCCGAACCCAACGCCGACGAAGCAGCAGCAGCAGCAGCAGCAGCAGCATCCGGCGCCGCCGCCAACGTCCTCAGCGCCAGCGGCGCCGCCGCCACCGCCGCCGCGAGTCCCGAACCCGTCGAATCACCGGCTGAACCCGGAGCCATCGCCGAAGTTGGGCTCGGTCTCGACGCAGAATCACTCGGTGACCGAGGCGGTGCCGCGAACCCACAGTTCGAACAAGCGTCTGCGAAAAGAGGAGGCCTCGCCGGCGGCCTCGCCGCAGGCATCGCCGCCGCAGACGAGCGTAAAGTCGATTCGCGGCGACTCGAACGACTCGCTGGCCTCGCGACTCGAGGCGCCGAGCGCGAAGCGTCCGCGGCTCAACGGCGAGCTCGGGAATTTCGCGAGCCTCTCCAAGTTCACCGAGTCGTACGCGAGCAACAACAACCTCGTGGCCTCGCGGGGCCTGAATCAAGTGCCTGGCAGTCCGCGGGAGAGCAGCGGCGGCGGCGTCGGCGACAAGTCCGAGCGATGCTTCGCCTCGCTCTCGGACGTCTCGACATCGGTGGAGAACTCGCGGGACGCCGCGGACGCGGCGACGCCCGCGGGCCCGAAGAAGCGCGGCCGCAAGAAGGGCAGCAAGTCCCTCAAGGGCCAGAGTCTGCCGGAGGATCGGGTCAAGGAGAAACTCGCCTCGATATCGCGCAACCCGAAGCTCAAGACGACGCAGGAGCTCCTCGCGGATCTGCAGGCGCGGGGCTGCTCGAGCCTGGCCGCCGGGGGAACGACCACGACGCCCCGAGGCTCCGAGCCCCCGAGCACCGAAGAGATTCTTCGGAGCGCCGCCGCCGCCGGGAACGACGATCGTCCCTTGTCCTCGCGATTCCTGCGCTCCTCGGGACGCGAGAGGTCCTCGTCCTCGAGTCTTCGGGGCTCCACGAGATCGACGAATTTCGGCGACGCGCCGAGGTCGCGGGGGAAAACCGGTGGAGACGCGAGACCGGAGGAGGCGGAGGAGAACACGGCGGGGTCAAAGGAACTCACCGTCGAGGAGATTCTCGCCAAGCTCCCGCCGCTCGATCTCGACGCGATCAGCTGGAGCGACTGCGAGGAGGAGGCGGCGGCGGCGGAGGAGGAGGAGGAAGCGGAGGACGCGGTCCCGCGGGAGATCCGGCCGGAGGACGTCGACAGGCTGCACGAGGAGTGCGTCGAGGGCCTCAACGGGAATTTCCAGGCGAAGCTCCGAGTGTCGAGGGACGACGGCGGGGAGGCGGCGAGGGTCGAGCGCGTCGAGGACATCAGAAACTCGGACGCGTGGAGCATCGCCGAACTGAAGAAGAAGGGCGTCTACCGGAGATTAGGGGGAAACGAGGACGATCGGGAGTTTCGGGAGTGGCACGAGATGCTCGCCAGGCCGAGCTACGACGGCCAGACTCTCCACATATTGCCTTATGTTATCATCGATTGAGCAGGAGCAGCCACGCGGCTCTTTCCTTCCGCGCTCTTCTCCGACGGGCTCGAGGCTTCTTCCGCGGTTTCACCCAGAGTCTCACGCGCAACCGCACCAAACGAACAATCGCTCTCTTGTCCTTCAATATCGAGCTTTCGTTTCGGGGAAATATATATTTTTTCTTCTTTTTTTCATTGCCTATTTCATCTGGCCAAACGAATCTTTTTCAAAATCTTTTGCATCGCAGTGGCAGTGAAATTTCAAACAATCGCGGCCCTTTGCGTGAATCTGATTTCTTTCTTATCGTGGCAAGGATCGAAAATTTCGATAAACGAGAGAAAATCGCCGAAACACGAGAGCACGAGACACGTCTCCACAGCCAGCGAGATTTCACAAAAAATCATTTGCCGCGTTGAGTGACCGTCGTGAGATCGACAAATTCCACGGCGATTCGTCGCCGCGATGTACTCGAATGAGCGACGGAAGAGGCGAGAGAAAAAAAAACAAAACGTTCGAGACGTTTCGGAAACTCGAGCTCGGCGGATTCGTGGATCTCGGACGCGAAGACGCGGAGCGAGAGGGAAAGAGATAGAGGAAATCGAGCGGTGAAAATGTGCGTTGGGGTACGGCAATTACTTTGTTAGCCTGTTTATATTAGCCTAAGTTCTCTTTCGTCGTTTTTTCCTTCTTTTATTTTCCTTCTTTTTTTTCTATTTCGTTTCTTTTTTCTTCCATCATTCATTAGTTTCCTCCTTCGTGTATCTCGCCATGTAAATAATAGTGAAAGCGCGCGGGGTGCTCCAGTAGCAGCGATTTTTCTTCACGAGTTTACGGACGAACAGCGACGCAAAGAGAGAGAAAGAGAGAAAGAGAGCGAGTGAGAATGCGAGTGAGAGAGAGAGAGAGAGAGAGTCAAGAATAAAACACGATCGTATTTATACTCTATATACGAGGCAAACAAATCGAGTCCTACTACTGTAATGTACATTAATTCTGGAGATAATATTTTCGAGTTGTTTTTCGAATACGATAGTCGAGCTGCGAGCGAGAGAGGACACGATTGACCCGCGGAGAATACTCGGCTTCGACCATTGAAAAAACATAAAACAAAGAAAAAATTCAACCGTTTATTGAAGAAAAAATAACGAAACAGAACCAACGCTGTTTTAAAAAAAATCGAAATTTCTCTCAGCGTGGAGTTTGCTCGATGTAATTCCGACTGACAATCAGAAACGAAGGAAGCGCATTAGCCGCTTCCGCCGCGATCATTTCCTTGCAACCGGAGTTGTTTAGGATCCTCATCGTTTTGTTTAAGTTTCAACGTTCAGCGAAATTCGCCCACTCAGCGAGTAAGTGCCGGGTACATCACTCACCCGTGGAAATTTTCTTCTCTTTTTTTTTCTTTTCTCTTTTTTTTCTTCCCCCGAGGACGATCCGTCGTTTCCTCGTTGATCGAAGACTGAGAGTGAAAATTGAGAGAGAACAAACACGCCGCTGTTTCCGTAGCCGAGGGCCACTTGGGCGGAATTGAGAGGCGATTGACGAACCAAAAACATACAAACAAAAAACGCCGTCGAGACTTTCGTCTTACGAATTTGATATCTCGATTTATTTGATGCGAGGCTTTCCGAGACCGAGACTTTTCTCCGTCGCGAGAGTCGCTTTTTGCGAATTTCCCGACGCCCCCGGACCACCACCCTGCACAACATTTTTCGATGCGGCGTCCTCGCGTTTTCGGCCAACGAGAACCGAACGCGCATATCCATTTGGATGTTTGATCCAAGCCGAAGCCAGGTATCTCTCCGCGCGAGAACTTTTTGCCAAACATCGGAATGCCGAGTGCCGTGTCTTAACGTTGCGTTTATTCGTCGTTATTATTATTATTATTATTATTATTATTATTATATTATATTATATTATTAATATTATTATTATTATCGCGCTAACGACTCGTACACTCTTTGGTCGCCAGAGATGAAAATCTTTAGCTGCTTTGAAGAACAAACTTTTAAAAATATCTATAATTTATTCATCATTCGGTATTTGAGAAAAGTGATGAGAGAAATCACAGTGAAACTGGGCAACTGCAATGGGACGACGATCATTTTTGTAGTCGTCACTCTTTCGTCACCAATGCCAGATTTTTTTTTTCGACTGTGGCTGTATATTTAAGTTTTGTGTGAGATAATTGAAACACATTTTTTTGCAACGAGAGACGAGAATACAATAATTGTAAGTAAATGTAGCAGTCCACTTCTCATAATTGTTGCTAAAAAAATGGGTTTTGGGGATTCTGTGTAGAGTCAAAATATACAGTTACATCCTGCGGTGATCAATTTTATTGAGTATCTTGTGATAAATAAATTGTTGGACAAACAGTCATAAAGTTGCTAACAAAGTGTACTAGAAAATGACAATGCCGGTTTGGAAGTCGTTATTTGCTGACTGATATAATTGCAGTTTTACCTGGTACCAGAGTGTCTAATTGGAGATACCAGTTTGCGAATAAAAACTTGCAGCGTGGTTGCATCAATTTTCCAAGTATTTTCAGCAGTGCGTTTCAAAGTGCGAAAGATGTTGATCCCCGGTGGCTATTGATGTATCATCGCGACTGTGTGCAACCGGCTATCCGTAAAAAAAGAAACAAAACAAACAAACTGTATATCGTTTTAAGATAGGAGCGTAGCGCGAAGGAAGAGATACAAAAAAGAAAAAGAAGAAGAGGAAGAAGAAGAAGAAGAAGAAGAAGAAGAGGAGGAGGAGGATGAAGAGGAGAAACACATATAGCTTCGATTCGACGTTCGCGAATCGCGGCCTCTTCAAGACTTGAGGAAAACGAGAAATAATCAGCAGCGAAGCGGAGACTTGCAGTCCGCGGAGAAAAAAAGAAGTAAAAAAAACGAAAATCTCTCTGCCAAAGAGATTGAAGCCCTCGTGAGTGCGAAATCGCGAGGAGGTGAAACACTAAACGAGAAGCTCGAACTCGACAAAACCCGTGCCTTTTGTGCCTCTAACATTAATAATTACCATTTGGCGACAAAGGAGAGATTGTATGCGTGTGTGCGTGCGCGTCCGATGATGGCTGTGTGGTGTGTGTTGCTGCCGAAACAAAACGACGAAAATACAAAAACATTTAAAAAAAGGAAAAACAAGACCAAATTAGTTGAAATGGAGCGAGAGAGGTGGAACGGAAGGAAAATAACAGTGAGAGAGACAGAGAAAAGAGAACACGAGAGTTGAAATAAGAATTTTTTGCGGGAGAGAATGAAGTTATCCTGTATGAGAGAAAATAAAGAGCTGCTACAACAACCATACTACGATGTCGTTGAAATGATTTTTCCTCACAAAAACTGAGCTTTCTTAAAACGGTATCTCGATTGAAGTTAGAAATAGCAGTAGTTATTCGTTATAATGACTACCGTTGGCTAGTGATTGGTAATCTGTAAAATTTGTAAAGAGCGAATTTATGTAGCGCTCGGGTGGCCAATGACTGTGGCCCACACGCGCACACGCAACCCGTCCTCGCGTGTATCATGCGGTGACTACGGTGTCAAGAATGAGCGACGGTTTGGCGTGGACGAGAAGCGACATTGAGACCGCGGTACCGAGGCAGACGTCGAAAATCGGCCTTTTCCTCGTCGGTCTGACGGGTTCGTAGTGCTTTTCTCGGCGTTTTCACGCTGTTACGCGAGATCCCCTTGTAGGTTATGTTCGAATTTTCCCGCAACGTGCTGCGGCCCATTCGAGGCTCGCGCGCGTATTTCGCCGGGTGACGGGAGAAAGACGTGGAAAAGACGCAATTTTGCTCCGCAGGCGGAATCGGCGCGGCCCTCAGCGTCATCTGCGTGCCCTTCGTCAGTCCTGCGCTCCGAAGGATCTGCCTGCCCTACGTTCCTGCGACTACGCACCAGGTGGAGAACGTTTTGCTGGCTCTGCGAGGTCGTTCCGGATCTCTCATTGACTTGGGCAGCGGAGACGGCCGACTGGTTGGTCCAAATAACAATATTCATAATATCAATGATAATATCTCGACTAATTCCAATTTGGGCAACTTTATTCTTATGAATTTTATCTTGGCTGTCGGAATTCAATGTGGAAATAAATAATTCTTTGGGTTTTGATGTCTCAGTCACCGATACTCGTTCCACTTTGGCAGGTATTTGCCGCTGCGAAAAATGGCTTTCGGGCCAGCGGAGTGGAACTCAACGCCTGGCTGGTCCTCTATTCGAGAATCTCAGCGTTGGTTCAAGGACTCTCGTCCCAAACTTCGTTCTACAGACGAGATCTCTGGAAATTCAATCTCAGCCAATACGACAACGTTGTTATCTTTGGAGTCGAGCAGATGGTGCGAATTTCGCCGCGCGGCGGATTCTTCGTGCGATTTTTTCCTCGGTTAAAAAAATAGGTTTTCACGCGAAACGCGCATGTCTTTCCAGATGGAGGAACTCGAGGAAAAATTCCGGAAGGAACTGAAGAAAGAGTGCAGAATAGTCGCCTGCCGGTTTCCACTGCCCAACTTGAAACCCGTGAGCACGATCGGCCACGGGGTGGACACGGTTTGGGTTTACGCTTTGAGCGCGGAAAATCCATCGTCGTGAAAGCTACGCCACTAGAGTAACGAATATCCGGTCTGTAAATACGAAAATACAAAGTTTCGCAGGAAGAAGCGGAGAGGGCCATTTTTTTCTCTCGTATCAACTAAATTGTATTTTTATTATACGTACAAAAAACCAAATTCAAATGCTATCCAAAGTTACATAGCGATATTGCGAAAATAGAAGACATAAAAAAAGTAAAAAAAAAATAGGGAGTTTTTTTTAAATTTGTTATCTCCGCCTCGCGACCAGCCGAGTGATTCTCATCGCGGCACCTTCGTTCTTTTTCAGTGCGTAGGAACGAAAAGCTGGCCGACGAGATTGGCCGCGCCGACGAGCGGGATACCGAGATGAAGTATCACGGACAGCAGCGTGGTTTTGCCCTTCTTGCAGAGAATCGCTAGATGCAGGAGGCTCGGGAGCGTGAAGACGTGGATCATGCCGCTTATCGCGCCCGTGTACCTCGTGACGGTGCCGATGTAGGGCATGAATCGCGCGAACAGTATGCAGATCGCGACGACGAAGAGATTCACGAGAACGACGTAGATTCTTCGGCCGTTGGCGAACGGCGACACCGCCGAGAGGAGGCGAATTCGCAGCATGTAATTTATCAGCGGAAAAACGGTCAACAGTTGGAAGAGCAGAACCATCCGAGCTCCGACGGTCAGGGCGTCCCACTTTTGAAAATTGTTCAAGAAGTTCTGCAATGAAACATCGTCGTTACGTTCTACGATCGTTCGCTGACATTTTCGTGGGAATAGCGAATTCATTTCGGGCGACTCACGTCCTCGATGCACATTTTCGAGATCGGGAAACTTATGAAAAACGCCACTCCGACTATGACGTAAGTGATGGTCACCAGCGCGTACGCGATCGTCAAGTCTCGCCCCTGCGAAAACAATTTGATACGTCACGACGGTCCGAGGATAATTCTTGTCCTCCGGTATTAGAGGCAAAATACAAAATTAACACGTCGACACTCACGTTTTTGCTCTGGTCACGATTGTGTTGCATTATCGTGATGATGATGTTGTGAATGAAGAAAGACATGGCGAGCAGACCGGTGAGCGCCGGAAAGGTCGACTGGAGCTTCCAACTGTTTTCCCACGCGACGCTCGACATGTTGACGCCCCAGCTCGCGGATTTCGTCGCCACGAAGCCGATCAGATAGATTATCGCCGCTGTGCCTGGTGACATTTGTTCGCTCTTGTGATAATCATTTGTGGGCCCGGCAAGAGATTATTTCTCAGCTCGGGAAAAAGATTTGTCAGCCGAGAAAAATATGTAAAAGGTCTCACCGAGAGAATTGAATTTGGTGAAAAACGTCGTGGTGTTGAAGTTGAGAAGGGGAAATATGATAATAGCGAGAAAGAGGGGCACGGTCCTGTGAAGATCCCAGGCGGGACCGAGATTGTCGTACGAGCGATCGGCGGACGACGTCATCTCGCCGCTGTAATTCAACGCGTCTTGCTTTGGGCAAAGAACTGGAATGAAATTGACACAGTGATGTTATCGTCACGAACACGACGAGTTTTGTCCCTGTGAGAGGAAAGTAGGATAAAAAATTACCCTCGGGAAGACGCGTCGCGTTTTCCATGTCGTTGACTCCCGCAATGTTGTCTGCAAAGTTATTTCCAATCAACGTGAGCGCTATGCCAATGATTGTTAAATTTTCTTTGTTTGTTTGTTTGTAATTTTCAGGCGATCGGAAGATCACAAGAACGTTTCGTACCGTAGAAAAAATTGACGGAATTGTAGAGAAAGTTGGACATGAGAATCCAGTAGGCGACGTTCGCGCCCAGCAGGACGGTTATGCTGAACACCCGGGCAACGTGGTCGGCGAAGGGACCCAGATATATTCGACAGAGCTCCGGAACTTCGATCCTCTCGTCGCCGCCTGTGCAGTACCACGGAAATTAGTGAACAAGTTGAGATAAATATTTCCTAGCCTGGCAAACGAATTACGGACGAATGTCTTGTTTTCCCAACCAAGCCGTTTACTCGGTGTCAATTCGCTCTCACCGTGATACTTGTGAACTTTGAGAATTCGAAAAGCCGTGAAGAGACAGAGACCGCTCATCGCGAGGAGCATGCACAGTCCCGGAACGAGTCCGGCCATCAGGAGTCCCCAGGGCATCGTCAGCATCGAGGATCCAAGTATCGTGTTCCATATCGAGAATCTGTGGAGAACGGAGGAAAGCGGAAGAGATGAACATCTTGGGCGCTGCAGCGTTTTCGAGCACGGAATTTCATCGTCATCAATGGGGTTCGCCGGAATTGGCATTTGCGATGAACAAAGGCGGAAACCGGATGGCTGAGAAAAAACGCCTTGGTAAACGCGGATGCGAAATTTCTACCTTGTGACATTCGAGTCCAGTGACTCAAGGCGTACAATTCGTCCAACGGTTCTGAACAAAGAAAACGGCATTTCATTCCGCGCAGCGATTGACACGGCAATGTTATCGTTATGTAACGTTTTTTCCACTATCCTTGGCAATATAAAGTCGATAAACGCATTTATCGACAGCGGACGCTCTTGTATGCTAATTATATAATCCACGTTTCTATCATTCACCAAACTGCTGAGTCGGAAATTGCAACTTGCATCGGTCCAAAGTCCCGCGGTAATATTTCCTGTTACATTCGGTTATATTACACAAGTTTACAACTGCGAGTCTAATACCGAACAAGTATCGTATAACGGTGATGCAAGGAAGAATTTGTTAAAACAAACGCCAGAGTCAGTTACGACGTTTCTGCCTCAGACTCAAACGTCAGAAACTGTAAATAGCTTTGATCCTATAGATAAAGAAACGAGAGAGTGACGGCTGGAGCAAAACGACTGGAGTTATTGGTCGATTGTCAGTCGAAAATTGCAACTCCGGACAATATCAACCGTATCTCCTGTTACATTTATTTTCGTCACCGCGATACGCTCGTGTTTCCTTGGACAATGCCCAGAAAAATAGTACTTGTGAGAGGAAAAAAAAAAATTCTCTCGGCTGAAAATAGATTCGATTGTAAACAGAAAAGCGCAAGAGCAAATGGCAGAGAATCCTTGGGCGAGATTTCGAGTACAAAGAGAAGCGGAAAGACGCGCCAGGGTGAGTTACTAAATAGTTGTACGTCGTTCGAGAGATAATGCGCGCGGGTGGAGTCGGGATTGTGAAACGATAGACACGCGCGCGTGTCTGTGATTAATCGGCGCGTCTTGCGAGGGAATCTCTGTAGTTTTGAGAAGGAAGTCTCGAAACGCGCGGGAAAGCGATAAGGCACCAGTGTCTTTTTATTGAGGGTAATATGTGCGTTGGTTGTTCGATGCGTGCGAGCCACGCGACTCGTTACAATATCTCAGGACTGACGTGCATGCGATACAGACGACTCGAGGAGAATGTCGATTTGTTGTAACTTTGTGTCGCGGAAAGATGTAAATAAAAAATGTAAATCTCAAATGTCGCGGTCTCGGTTCCCACGGAAATTTCTCACGAATTTTTCCGCACTCGATGGATTCGTGCTCGAAATGGATAAAAATATGTGTATCGGGGGTCAGTCGATAATTTTTTAATCATTTAATTTTCATCGTAAAATTTATCGTAATATTGTATAGCGGAAAATAAAAATGACGTTGACCTAAAAAATCGCGGTCAAGATTCCCAGGGAAATTTCTTACTCAAGCTCTGTTGATTCTGTCGTCATCCGCTCGTGCGATTCGCGATAACGCGAATATCGGTCCTTTTTCACCCGCGATAAATTCGAACAAAGCAAGGAGATCCACCCCAGCGATTTTGCGCGAGTGAAAGAGGAAGGGGAAGCGATCGAGCGCGTGAATTTAGCGGAGCACAAAGATAAGCCGATTGCAATTGAATAAATAGGTCGGCTGAGGATGCCGGCGGGGCGAAATTTCGAATGCTGAAAGGTTTCCCCGTTGTGTCGTCAGCCGGGCAAAACACTTTGCCGCTTTTTTCTTCGATTTTTTACGACCGATAAGGATAAGAGGATAATAAAGAGCGTTGGCGATATCCGTTCCCACCCTCTCGAAGCGAACACGTTACAAAAAAGAATAATCAACTTGACCCGATAAAAAGGAATGAAATTAATCGATATCCGATTTTTGTGCCGCAATTTTGCTTGATTGTCCTGGCGAATATTTCGGGGGTCAACATTATCGACATTTCGAATAATCGAAAATCCGTATTAACGTTTCGAAATTTCCGACGATTGCTCGAGAAAAAAAATGGTGTGATTAAAAAAAAATTGTCTTCGCGATCGTCGTAAATAAAATGAGAAAACTGGATTATTGGAGCGTCGAAGGTTGAGAGATGCTGAAATATCTCGCGACGGGCTAAAGGTCCAGCGCGGCGGCGGCGGCGGCGGCGCGCAATTGTATGCAAAAGTCGTTGCGAAATCTTGTGCTTGGAAAGATCGCGGATACCGCTTGAATAATCGGAAACCCGAGGCACTGGACCTTTTGGTTTATTGTCGATTGATTGAAAAAGGAAAATGAAAAAGGAAGAATCATTCGACGAGACATGTGGAAAATAAAAATTGGACTCACATGGTGACGAGCGAACTCTGTTTTGGTTTGGAGTCGGGAGACAAGGACGCTCCCGCCTCGAGGGTGCTCGTCAGACTGATTCTCTCGTAGACTCTGCCGATTTCCTTCGTCCGCGGGTCACTCCCGTCGTATTTGTCGTTGGATAAAAGCTGGCAACGAGAAGGAACGAGAGAAATTGTCAGAAACGAATGTTCATTCGATTTTCCTTTGCAATGAGAAAAAATCAAGTGAATATTTTTATCGAGACCTTGACGCGTGGAAATATATAAGAGAAATGGTACATGGGTATCTTCTCTAGCACAAGTCGATGATAACAAATATCCGAATGATTCGTGTAATTTTTCGCGTTTGTGCGATTTTACCAGATCTAGATTTTGTATCTCGTAGCATTTATGCTGCACAAAGTGAACGCCCGACGTGGGGTGGTTCCCGGGGTCCTCGGTGACCAGGGGATTCTCGTGAACGAGCGGTGGTAATCTTCTCGGCAGAACAGTCGCGATGGAATTGAAGCTCGCCGCACCGACACTTCCGTATCTGCGATAGAAATGGTGATAAATAACAATCGCGTGTTTTCGCCCGAAAGAGACTCGAAAAATAGGTAAATATGTGACCTGGATGAACCACCGACTGGACTGTCGTCGAGGTCGCTCGTCTCGGAATTGGGAAACATAACCGGGCCGGCACTGGCGTGAGAGGCCGAGGAGAGGAGCGGGGCGCTCTCCGAGCCGCTGTCCCTCTGCAGAGCCCCTGTGCTCGTGTCCCAACACCGTCTGTGTTTTCTCTTGTACGTCCGACGTCTTCCATCCTCTTGAGGGGTAGACAGAGAGCAATTAACAAAAATCACTCGCTCAATCATTTTCTACACTCTCGTTGACTCTTTCTGTCTTTAGTCCGCACCTTGATTTTCCACAGGACTGTCGGTGTCGTTCGGCGACGAGGATCTCGTCCTCGGGGCGAAAAATCGCTCGCGGCCGGCGGTGAAGATCCGTGCCTGACCCGGTCGACACTTGGGCATCGGATCTCGTTGTTTCGTTTGGAGAGTTTGCAGGTGCGAGGCCGCGACGACGCGTGTCACTTCGCCGGCGTCCGAGGACGCTCGCCGGGGACTCGATTTCCAATCCGTCGATCCCCCCCGTTGACCCTCCGACGGCATCGTCGCACCGCGATCACCCAGTCAGACTGAACCTATCACGGACCAAAGAATCATCAGGCATTCAAATAGAACACGAGACGCGCGCGATAAGCGGCCAAACATTGCGGAAGACGTTGACGCGTTGAATCATTTCCGCAATCGCTTTCACCCCAATTTCTCAACCGACCGCCGCTGTTTTCGTACAAACGTCGCGAGGAAGCTTCGCAATCGCTTTTACCCCAATTTCTCGATTGATCGGCTTCCCAGCCCCGCAGACGTCGCCCGATAAGATAGTCTTGCGGTACAAATTCTTCTCTCGCTTTCCAAATTTTTCGTTGCCTCAACATTTTTTCTTGTTGTTGCTATTTTGAAATGTGTCGTTCTGCTTGAAAATTAATCGCACGATAGACAGAAAATGTTGCACTCTGAACCAAAGTCGTGGTTTTTTTTTACAAAAATCTAGAAACTTTCTTTTTTCAATTTCGTAATAGAAAGAGAGATAAATAAAATGAATTTTCCAAGTGAATGACTGAGAAGAAAAAAGTTGTGTCTACACATATTTTGAAAGAATAATAAAAAACGTGACCGATAAGAAAATGCAATTGTGACTCGTGGCTGGAAGGTCGACGGCAGATTCCCCGTTTATCCGCGTTTTTCGCCCGCGAGATCGACAGCGTCAAGCTCGCGGCTCGATAAATTTTGTTTCCTCGGGAGTCACAGGGCACGGTCGGACGGACTTGAAAAAATTATAGCCTGCGATAGAGCGTTCTAAATTTAGAGTATCGGTAATTACGATCCATCGGCGCTCTATCGACTCGAGATGCGCGCGCGCGCGCTCTCTCCCCATGAGCCGCCGGTAAAGCCGAACTATATCGATCCCAATAATTACAAAAATCTTTGCAAATTCGATTAAAAAATACAAAAATGCTATTCATTATTATCGGCGTACAAAAAAATGTAAGTGATTCGTGAAATTTCTTTGAACCAAGTCAATTGACCTTTGTCAAGTGGGTTAAAAAGAAAAGTGCTAAAAGTGAAACGAACTCTCAATGACGTAGAAAAAATTCAAATGATCAATCAACGAGAATGTAACGACGGGTCCTTGGTTACCTTGAGTGAAAAATGAATGCACCGGAGGTTAAAGAAAACGTTGTTGCTCGAAGTCTCGAGAAAATTCTCATTGATATATTTTTCTTCGCTCGAGCACAGCGACACTTATCGAGCGGCGGATGGATAGCTTATTATTTCTCTTCACACAAGGTAATTTACGTTGTCAACGAGTCTCCGCATTTCCATGCGGATTGTTTTAATATAAGTAGAATATTTTCAACAGCCGAGTGTCTCGTGGAATGTTGTCCGTTTCTCGGGTGAACCGGGCGCGACGGAGTCACCAGCGACACTGATATCCATAGCCGAGGAGCCGCGCTCAGGATGAGCCGCCGCGCGTCGCCGAGATTCGAATCTCTCGGTCGCCCTCGACGCCACAGTGACATAATTCCGCGTCGCGTCCCATTTTCCCCCATTCCATCCAACATGGAAAACTCTTTGTCACTCTCGCCGCGCGACTCTGTCGCCTTTAATTCCTCCCACTAATTTACGTGACTTATTGTCCGACGATTCATTTTCCAATAATGTCAATTGAGCGGGTTCGGCGACAGCGTTTCAGGGGGAAAATACGTCAACGAACGTATAAAGCGAAACACATAAGTTTTTTTTTTAATGCCGCGAGCATTGCCGTCGTCTTTTTTCTTGAAAATTCCAACAGTCTCCACGTTTGGAACATACACAATTTTGGGTAAAAAACATTTAGGTTTGACATTATCAATTGAGACATAAAAAAAATGTTAGACATTTTGAAGAAAAAAACGCAAAACCGCAACGGTTTTATTCGTTTCCTAAAATGAAATTTGCGAGTATCAATTATTCGAGGGTTAATTTTTGTATTTTTTTTTTGTTTTTTCGATTAATCAGCAGCCAGCTGACGCCAGTAGCGACGTGCGACGAGCATGTCCAGATTGGGCCCTCGCGCAATGCGGATAATGAGGGAAAAACAAACGGCTGAATAATATGTAATCGTTACGTGTCAAAGTCCCGGTAACAGGACGCAACACCATCTGTCAGACCTATCGGACAATTTCACAAGTTTCATCAAACGCGCCACAGATATCTCGATGATTTCGACTTATTATGAATAATTTGTATGTGAAAATAATAAGGGACGATGAAGCGACTTTCAATGAACAAAGTAAAAAAAATTATACGTAGTCGAAAAACACGTCATTTTCAAAATTACCATTTATAGGTCAATTTTATTTCATCAACAACTCGATACCGCCAATGTTTCGGCATATCAAGAGCTAAGGCGTAAACGCGCTCGCGCGCGGTTGTATTACCGTTCGTCGGTAAGGTAGTCGTTCGTCGGACAACACGAGGCCCGTCTGTTCACTATTTTTGCGCGAACCTTTCCTAACAATCGAAAGAAATGAAGAAAACAAATAGCAAAGTGGACATTGTTTGTCAAATTTCCCCGTGTCCAGGTGAAAAAGAAAAAAAAATAGAGATTAATTTTGTCGGGCGACTCGGGAATTCGGAGTGGGGCGCCTGCGCGTGTGTCGCGTCTGCCTCCGCACACGAGCAGCGAGCACGATGCATCTACAGGGCATAAATGGGTGTCAGTGGAGCCGTGCGGCGGCCGTCGCTACACGGGAGAGGTCCATGCCCCGTGTCCTTGAATGTCATTGGCACGGAGCTATAGCGTTCAGTCTGCTATCAGCTCTCGGGTCGGCGAGACCGCCGCCGAAATCCAGTGCGAAACCTGCGCTCGTCGCATCCGCGAAACTTGCAAGAGCCGCAACGAAAAGAGTGCCCGCCGATCGGAGCCCGCGATCGAGAACCCGCCTTTTCTTTTTCGTTTCCTCTCGTTTCGTTTCGTTTTGTCGGCGTTTTTTTTTTTCACCATGTCCGCGAGTGTCAAGGAGGTCCCGACGAAAATACACGAGGGCCAGAAACCCGGCACCTCGGGACTCCGCAAGGCCGTCAAGGTCTTTCAGCAGGAGCACTACACGGAAAATTTTATTCAGGCTATTCTCGACGCGCTTGGCGCTCAGTTGCCCGGCTCGACGCTCGTCGTCGGCGGCGACGGACGTTATTACGGCAAACATGTCGTTCGCATCATCATTCGAATAGCTGCGGCTAACGGGGTGGGTTCATCGTCTTTCTTTTTTATCATTCCTTCGCTCTGTCGGGCAAAATCGCTTTGACGCACTTCGGGATTTTCTTTTCATTCAAAATACATTTATACTCCTCGAACACGATCGGTCTATCGATTGGCCATGTTTTAACCCCGCTTTTCCTTATTTTTTCCATTTTTTCTCGTCTTTTTCATTCGCATATTTCGCTCGCTATGTCTCGATGGTCCGGAGATCGATTGGCGGTTTTTTTTTTTTGGTCGGTGAGTTACCGACTATCGAAATTCGATTGATCGTCGGATTCTCGGAAGAAAACCGAAGATTGTGGGACGATGAATCTCGGCGATTTAACCTTCTCCTGGGTCAAAGGTGAACGATACCGGCTCGGCCGATTGCGCCTGCGTCGGCCCCGTTGCTGCTGCTGCTGCTGCGCGAGACGAGGCCACGGGGAATATCTTCGCGACACAATAAATTCTCCGCAATGTCAGAGCGGGATTGCCGCGACAGACAGGCACGAGCACTGAGAGTGCGAAAAATGCGCGGCTCGAGGCGTAGGCGGTGCCGGTAACCCTCTCCCTCGCGACTGATTACATCGTCGACCTCCAGTTAGCATAGAATTAGCGATATGCGCCAACTTTTGCTCAACATCTTTTTTTTTTTTCTTTTTTTTTTTTTTTAATATTCAAATTATATACCGTCTATCGCTACTTATTATTTATACGAGCGCATTTTTCCAAGCAAATCCACCCGTCTTTGACCCTTGACCTCTCGTATCTGACCTATATTCTTTCTGCTATTTTTCCAAGTCTAAAAAGTAGATGGATTTTTTTTTTAGCCGGTCATCAGTTGATTTTGAAAATCTGAGAAGATTCACAAAAATGTTACTTTTCGATTAGTGTTTAATTGGAATGAAAATAAAACGAAGAGGAAAAAGTAAGGACGGAAAAATTGGTTACAGGTGGGTAAGCTGATCGTCGGACAGAATGGAATCCTCTCGACGCCGGCGGTGTCGACGATCATTCGCAAGTACAAAACCCTCGGAGGAATCGTGTTGACGGCGTCGCACAATCCCGGCGGTCCGAACGCCGATTTCGGGATCAAGTTCAACTGCGACAACGGCGGACCCGCGCCCGACGCCGTCACCAACAAGATTCACGAGATCACGATGAGCCTCAAGTCCTACAAGATCGCGCCGGAGCTGAACGTCGACATCGACAAGATACAGAAGAACGAGCTGACCGTCGACGGCAGAGCCTTCGTCGTCGACGTCATTGACTCGGTCGACGACTACGTCGCGCTCATGAAGGACATATTCGACTTCGCGAGCATCAAGAGACTGCTGCAGGGCAGCCCCGAGAGGCCCAAATTCCAAATTCTCATCGACGCGATGAACGGAGGTGAGAACTCTTCACCGTTTTCGTATCTTTGAATCTCTACTCCTTTTTTTGCTTACCGGTGAAAATAAACAAACTTATTTATCGATTTTTCTCAAGTGACCGGACCCTACGTGGAGCGGATTTTCGGCGTCGAGCTCGGCGTCGATCGGTCGAGCCTCGTGCATTCCACTCCTCTCGAGGACTTCGGGGGACTCCATCCCGATCCGAATCTCACGTACGCCGCGGACCTCGTCAACACTGTCAAGAACGGCACCCACGACTTGGGCGCCGCTTTCGACGGCGACGGCGACCGCAATATGGTTAATTCTCCGTCGAACCTGCAACTTTGACATGAAACATTTTCAATAATTTTTCGAAGAGAGATTACGTATTTTTCTTCTCCACTCGCAGATCATTGGCAAGAGAGCGTTCTTCGTGACGCCCTCGGACTCGCTGGCCGTCCTCGCGGAGCATCTCAGCGTGATTCCCTACTTCGAGAAGAGCGGAATCAAGGGTCTCGCGAGGTCGATGCCGACGGGCGGTGCGGTCGACAAAGTCGCCGCGAAAATGGGAATCGAGTGCTTCGAGGTGCCGACAGGCTGGAAATACTTCGGTAACGATAACGGTCAAAAGAATCGCATCGTCGCGATCTTCCGCCGCCCGAGGAAAAGCAAAATAACCGTCGTCGTGTCTCTTTCCTATCCTCCATAGGAAACTTGATGGACGCCGGACGCCTCTCGCTCTGCGGCGAGGAAAGTTTCGGCACAGGTTCCGATCACATTCGCGAGAAGGACGGAATATGGGCGTGTCTGGCGTGGCTCAACGTCGTCGCCAAGGTCGGCAAGTCCATCGAGGACATTCTCAAGGATCACTGGACCAAGTTCGGCCGCACCTTCTTCACGCGCTACGACTACGAGAACTGCGACGCCGAGAGCGCCAACCGAATGATGAAGGAACTCGAGGACGCGATTCTCGAGCCCTCGTTCGTTGGCAAGAAATTCGCCGAGTACGAGGTCGAGAGGGCCGACAATTATTCGTACAAGGATCCCATCGACGGAAGCGTCGCGACGAAACAGGCGAGAAATATCATCATTCGTTTCTCCGATTCGAGCGAACCTCGAGCCTTCTTTTCCCCCCAACCGGTCCAGTTGCCGCTTCAATTGACTTTCAGGAACATCTTTCGAACCATCTCCTCGTTTCCCAATCACACACACACACACACACGAATAAAAGATTGAATAAATAAATGAAACGAATGTTGCAGGGCCTTCGAGTGCTCTTCAAGGGCGGCTCCCGAGTGATATACCGACTGTCGGGAACCGGAAGTTCCGGCGCGACGATTCGTCTCTACGTCGAGCGCGCCGAGTCCGACCCGGCCAACTTCGGGAAAGACGCGCAGGTCGTTCTGAAGCCGCTCGTCGACATCGCCCTCGAGTTGTCGGCACTGAAGAAGCACACGGGTCGCGACGCGCCCACGGTAATCACGTAGATCCTCGAGCGTAACGTTACCGTCTTATTTTTTCCCTCGAAAGACGCAACCATCCAAAACGTCGTCTTCTCACAACGCACAAGCGACTCGCGCCTCTCGCTCGTCGAGGGTACGACCGTCGGAAAATAGATTTTGTATCGATGACATTTTTTAAACAGCCCACCGGACGCGTCTTTGCGTTATCACGAGTCTTAGAAAAAGGTTTTAGCGGGTCCTTCCAGAGCCGTGACGCGCGATAATCTCGAAGCCGAGTCCTGGAGACGATTCGTCGGGGGGGATCGCGGAGAACTTCCTCAAACTTCGCTTCGCTTCGCTTCATTTTTTTTTAATAACAGTCGCCCGTAGAACGTCGATCGATAAACGTAGCTCGTAAGTCAACAGTAGTCTTGTACAGAGAGGATTGACTGTGAATATGCCAAAGATTCGGAGATTCGATGGACCGGACCGTGGAGAAAGAACCGGTGATCGGACCAAAGTCTAGAATGGGGGGAGAGAGAGGAGAGAACCACCGAGCCCGAGCCAAAATATTTTTGAAAACGTTAAATTGTACAGAGGTTTCGGAGGACGATGAACCGGTGTAGTGTTATTGGGAAATTGAATTGACCCTCGGTAGTCGCGCTTCGGTTAAATATCGCGCGTAAAGTCGCTCGCCCGGTGTGACTCTCAAATCGCGTCTTCCCGGCGACTCGCGCGAGATTCAACCCGAGTCCGAACACGAGGGATCGAGCCGGTTTAACAACGTTAATAGAGTCGGAGAAATATTTTATTGGGCTGGACTCCGCTAGAGTCCCGCGCGTATAGAGAACGAGCTTCTCGCGGGGTTAAAAACCGGAGCTCCTGTAAATAGTGTAAGGATAACGCGGGGGAGATTAATTACTTGGGGACCTGAGCCGACACCAGCTCCGGCGCGATTTCGCGATCCTTCGCTCCGCGAAATTCACGAGGCGACACCCGAGAAGCGTGGCCAACGATTTTCCGAATGTCGCGCGAATTCACGGAGCCATCGACGCGGATCGTCGCCGGGATGCGGTGTCACAGACACCAGCGATGACTGCCGATTGTACTGTAAAAAAATATAAAAAAACATTCGTAAAACTTATCGTGTATCGAAGTGTTAAAGAGAAAGCGAGAAAAAGGCGAGAAAACCGAGTTGTGAAAGAAAAAAAAAACAAAAAGTAACGTAATAGTGTGCTTCTTAAGGAAAATACTAATCGTCGCGTTGGGCGAATTCTCGAGTGGTGCGAGGAGCGAAGTCTCGCGACGATGACTCGCGAAAATCTTTATCTCCGACGGCTTTTCTCGCGTCGCGCGGTGTAAATACACTCGAGAGTTCGCCGCAGATACGCTAATGAGTGTAATTATCTAAGGCTGTATTCCCGCACGAAAAAAAAACAACTACTCATTTGCTTTGTATTTGCTTGTTATTAATCTTATTAAGTCGATTATATGCGAATTTATTGCGTCGATTGTGGGGTTGCTTCGGATTTTGAGGAAGATCTTTGAGGATACCGCTCGACGAATCGTCGACCAGGCTAAGTTATTCGAAATTATTCACGATCGTCGAACGGCTCGGCGGGGAAAATATTCAGCAGCAAACAGTTTCCCAGCGTACGATATTCGTGTAGTGAACAGATGAATAAAACGACATCCGTATTAAAACTTGGTCCCTGGTTATTTCCTCTCGTGCCTCCCCGTGGCTCTGTGAATCCTTGGAATCCTGAAAACTCCTTACACTTTGGTTGTCCGAAGAAAAACCGCCAAGTGAACGAAACGGTGAATAATAAAAATTCGGTGAAAAATTCCGATATCAAGATACCGCGTTTCACCTTGCGGCATTCTCTTCGTTATCTTCGTTTTCTCTCGAACGAAGGAAGAAAATCGAGGTTCGAGAGATCGAAAAAATGTAATGTGAATTTTAGTCAAGTGACAACTGGGTATGCGCCTGAAGCGCGTGCACAGGCTATTTATGCAAATTACTCAATTACATCGTTGATAAACTATATCCTATGATACATTTGTTCTCTTCTTTTCTCTCGCAAATCTTACAAGTCGTAAAATTTCACGTAACTAATTAATCTCTACTTTGTACAATAACCAAGTTATTGGAACTATCCGACGATGACTCTTTGTACAGCGTAGCCAGCGTGGAACGAGAGTTTTGAACGCTTGAGTCTTCGAAATTTCATTAAATTATCTATCTATATTCGCCCACTTGCTTTTTACATACAGAGAGATCCGCGGTATAAAGTATCACGATTATGCGATTATTTCGGTCACGTCGCGTCGCTTCGTTTCCCTCGCGTTGCAGATCTTCGTTTCTCGGTCATCCGAATTTTCATTACATCTTTCGTCCATGAACGAATCGTCGGAGATGGAAAAGTCAATAGAAGACAAAGCTGTAGGGATCTTGGAATCGTACGAGCAAAAAAATCGAGTCTCCGCTGACGGCAAATTTATGTCATTTCTGCGCTAGACTTTGGCGACTTGCGGTGCGAAAATAATTCAGAAGAAGCGATGACGGAAATTTTCGCGCCTAGCAACGACGACGACGGTTGAAAGTTGAGATTTTGAGCGGCCGCTAGTCGCGTTAGACGGAGAAGCTTTCGCCGCAGCCGCAGGTACCTTTGATGTTTGGGTTGTTGAAGACAAACTCCGAACTCAATTTACCCTCCACGTAGTCCATCTCTGTGCCCAGCAGCGAGAGCTGCGCCTTGCGATCGATTATCACTCGCACTCCATCCTGAATCACCTCCTCGTCGAGTTTGCTCTTCTCCGTCGCGTAGTCCAGAGTGTAACTCAGGCCGTTGCAGCCACGTTGCCTCACGCCCACCTTCAGGCCAATCTACGGAGCGGAAACAGGAGTCAAAAACGCTATTCAACGATTTCGCACGGCTCTCCGACGTGGATCTTCCTCTCGAAAACATCTTTCGCAATTCCGTTGCAAGATAGCGCAATCGCTGGCGACGGAGCATTTTTTCGTAAGAAAAATCGCGCGTCTTGTTACTCACAAAGTCGGTCTTGTCCTGTAGTATTTCCTTGATCTTCTTGATAGCGTTTGGAGTCTGAAAATGAAAAAAAAAAGGGGGAAAGACGTAAAATCGCTGGAGCAGAAGGGAAGAGACCGTTTGAGGTTACGGTCGGTCGAGCGTCGTTTCGACGGTTTTCGGACGATGACAAGCGTCGAGAGGGTCGTTAAATCGGCCGTCGACGCCGCGAGAATAATTTTTAACTCACGAGAACGAGCGCGGCCCGCGTTGGCAGGACCCGTTTGCCTTTGACAGCTCGAACCGTGGCAGCCGCTGCGATGCGCGACGCCATCTTTGGTGCTCTGCCGCGCTGACGTCAGGCGCTGCTGCTCCAAGCGTCGATCCTCGGTCTCACGCGTGCGTCTCACGCGTTCCAAGTGCACCAAACACGGGCTAAGGTCGTTCGAGGACGACGCACTAACAACATCGGCGGACTGCCAGAACGCGCTAGATTTTACGCGAGCGACAGTGGCAACTCGTTTGCCTCACCCGTGACCGAGATGACGTTGCGTAATTCGTGCCCTCACCGCGCGACTCCCTTTCCGTCATTCTTCCGCCTGTTATTTTCGTTACTTTCTCGCCCGCCCGACGCCCAAGTATTTTTGGCCCTCGCGCGTCTATCCGTGCGTACCTACTCGACCGAGCGACAGCGAGCGATCGTCACGTAGGAACGTCGCGCGGCGGTCGCGGCAGCGGCGAGAACAACAACAGCAAGGCTGCCATTCATCGAAAAATAAAAATGGAAAATTCAAACGGGCGTCGTCGCGATTGGTCCGCGATTGGTGTGCCGCCGCGGCCGCCGCTGCCGCTGCTTCCGCCGCCGCGAACGTTGTTTACCACCGCGATGGACATCCAAACTGTCAACACACGGCGAAAAGTGTTAAATCACGCTGTGTGCAGTATTCTCGTCGAGTGCGGATACGAGAATTGCGACAAACAAGTCCTGGAGACACTCACGGAGATGATACAGGCGTGTGAGTCGAATGTTGTAGCGTCTAATTCGGACGAAAACGACAGAGAGGTTAACCCAACCTCAAAATATTACGTTTTCATTTGTCTGTACGGTAATTCGCGTTTGCGCTTCAGTCATCGTCGAGGTGGGCGAGTCCGCGAGGAATTTCTGCGAGCTCTCCGGCCGAACGGAACCCCTCATAGCCGATATCGTCCTCGCGCTGATAAACATGGGCGTCAAGCTCGACGGATTGGACGCCTACGGCAAGAGGCAGAACAGGACGGTTCTGCCGCAGCTGCAGCAGCAGACCCAGTCGAAACAGCTGAATATACTGCAAGCCGGCGTCAAGCAGGATCATCCCAACTACATCCCCAATTATCTTCCTCCCTTTCCCGACCCTCACGCTTACATCAGAACTCCCGTGAGTCCACAGCCGCTCTTTGTCTCTCCAAGCTCGAACGATCCGTTTTTCGAGAGGCAAATTTCGCGAACGGACGCAAGTATCACGAGCGTGTGTCGCAATGATTTCAGACTCACAAACAACCGGTGACGGAGTACGAAGCGATCCGAGAGAAAGCCGCGACGCAGAAGAGGGACATTGAGCGAGCGTTGACGAGATTTATCGCGAAAACCGGCGAGACTCACAGTCTCTTCCTCACGGAGGACAACAGCATGTTTCCCCGTGAGTATGACGAGCAATCGGCGATTTATCGGTGGAAGAGGGAAATATCAGCGACGCACCGGATTCACGTATGTTCGTTTGAATGTCCGCAGTGGTCGCGTGCAAACCTCAGTTTCCCGCCTATCTGTCGGCGCTACTGCCGCAGGATCAGATCTTCGAGCCCGACCAGGAGTTTCACTTCGAGCCGAGTCCGGTGAAGAAGAAGAAGGAGCCGAAGAAGGTCGTCGAGGAGACGGAGGAGCCGGCGAAGCCGGAGGTCAGCGAGCAGAACGAGGAGACGTCGACGCAGCAGGACACGATAGACAATCCCTATCTGCGGCCCGGGAAGATGCCGAAAATCAAGGTTCCGCCGGGAAACGCGGCGGCGGCCGCCGCCGCCGCCGCTCATCCGGCCCAAAACATCAGGCGAGACTTGACGGACATCGAGATATAAAGGTGAATTTATCGCGCGCGTCTTGATTTCAATATTTCGCCAAGAGTACAAAAGTCGTTGTCCACGTTGTACATATTTATTATCGTCCATAAGAAAATCCAACGGATTTCAATCGTCAAGCTCGACGCGACGGAAGCGTTCGAGCGATATTTTGTCGAGTGAATAAACGCAGAAGAATCCGACACGAGGAGAGCTTGGCTCTTGTTATTCTACCTTACTTTATCAAGCAATGAGTTTTATTTACAAAAAATGACGAGAGGGCGAGGTGGAGAGGAGCGACGGAAAAAATTGGGCGTTCGCGTCAGTGCCACTTGGAGGACTCGAAAGCCTCGAGGCCCTCGACTCGCAGGCGATTGAGCATCGGGCGGTAGATGTCCGGGGTGAAGGGCAACACCATTCCGCGCTGCTGAATTTCCCCTGAAATGCCGAAGAAGAAGATGCAATGAGCAAAAAGCTGTTGTTCGGCGACCGGTGGTGAAAAAAGAAAAAGGAGAAACGTGCCATCCAGAATCATTTTTGCGGCCATGGCGGCGGGATAGCCGACCGTGAGAGACATGGCCGAGTGACCCTTGGTGTCTCCGTAGAGAACGAAGTTGATGCCGCGCGACTCTCTGCGATTGTCGGGCCAGAGAATTCCAACGTCGTGGCGCAGAATAATGAGATCGCGCTCGTGGCTCTCGTACGTGAGCTTCTTGGAGAGATAGTGCGTGAGGGTGTCGAGGGGCGTGTTGAGCTTGAGAACGGGATCCTCGTTGAGCAGGCCGAGATCCTCGATCGCCTGGACGCGCTCCTCGCTGTTGACGCGCTCGACGAGCTTGCGCTTGAGATTCTCGTAGAATATGTCGTCGTTCAGGAGACCCAGCAGATTGCACACGAGTTTACGCTGAAAATCAATCGATTCAGTCAAATGAATTTCTTCGTCCCATGTTTCTTTGTTGTGAAGAATATGCCAAAAATTACCCAAGTTATTTCGGGTCCGTTGGGATGCAAAATTGGATGAGGATTCGGGTCGATGAGGCCCAGATACTGCAGACCTTGCACGGTGTCGGCGAAACCCTTGAATCTGCGATTCAAAAGTCAAATAAAATAAACCGTAGAAAACAGCCCCAAGGAGAATCTCCGTTGAATGAATTACTTAAAACGAAAAAAAAAAAACAGGTCGGCCGCTTGCCTCAGAGTTCCACGCAGAACCGTCGAAGCGTTTGGAATACCGTAGAGATCTCGATAGACGGTGCTGTCGCGGTTCGGGAAGCCCTCGAGGGCAAAACCGGGAAGAAAGTCGAGGTCGCGGACGGCGGACATCAGATCACCGCCCCCGGAAATCTCGACCTCCTGCGTGGCGCGAGAAAAGGAGAAAAAAGGAGAAAATGAGTACCGAGCGATTGGTGGCGGTCGAGTGGAGTCGTCGCGACTTACCTGTCCATTGTGGAAATATTTCGCCGGCGCGAGGGTATTGAGCAGAGCCCCGCGTGGCGACCAGCTGAATTTGTATCTGAGCGGATTGTAGGAACACTCGGGAGCGGGCAGCCCGCCGCACCACGAGACGAACGACTCGATTTTCCCGCCGGCCTGTCGAACGTCGTCGAAACACTCGAGGGCGAGCAGATGGTCGATGCCCGGATCCAGACCCACCTCGTTCAGGATCGTCACTCCCGCGGCTTCGGCTCTGCAACGAGATATTCATTTGTCGCGATCGAGCGATTGTCGCTTCTCGTTGTCGTTGTCGTTGTCGTTGCCGCGTCAAACTCACTCGTCGTGAAGCGCCTTGATGTCGTCGTTCATGTAGCTCGCGGTGACGAGATGTGTTCTCGTGTCGATGCAGGTTTTCGCGACAACGTGGTGAAGCGCGTAAGGCAGGAGGGAGACGACCACGTCGGCCGAACTGACGACGTCCTTGAGGGTGTCGGGACGCTCGATGACGTTGAGAAAGACGGCCTCGACGCCCGGATACTTGTTGGCCAGGGCGTCCGCCTCGTCCTTGAGATGCGAGCACACGACAATCGCGACATTTTTGTCCCTGTGAAGATACTCGACCAGGGGAGCCGAGACGTAACCGGCGCCCAATACGACCACCTTGTTGACGTTCAACCAAGAGCCGAAAGATTGAAAAACAGGCGAAGAAAGAGACGAACGAAGGGAGGGAATATCACGCGTTTACCTTCCTAGTCTGAGCCTCGCCGTTCTCAGCCTTGTGCCTGCTCCGCAAATTGAGCGTTCTCAGCTCGCGTATATACTCGAAATTGGGCGTCAGTTGACCGTTCGAGGCGATAATCGCGTCGTTGACCGCCGGCGTGAAGTTGTGCTCCTCGAGGGGTCTCTTCGCGTCCGAGTGAATGATGTCGAGGGCGTAGGGGAAGAGCAAATCGCCGAAAAAGTCCGTCGACTCTTTTGGCAACTGGGTCGGCATGTTGTCGATCGAGCAGACGAGAACTCCCGGTCCCTTGAACGATTTCGTGTCCTTGTTGCGATCGGCGTCGTACAGGCAGAACGGAGTGTCGATCGTCGTGCATTCGTTCATAAATCTGCGCATTTCCAAGTTTTACCAATTTGACAAAAATTTTTGACAAAAAGATGGTGAAACACCGAGTCAATTCAATTGTTTGTCATACTCGATGCTGCCGCCAGGATCCGCGGAGATATCGCAGATAGCGAGCATTCGATGCGGCAGAGCCGGAGCTCCGACGCTGATGGGCAACCAGGGCGTGTGCGCCGGTCTCAGCAGCGACTTCGCGTCCGGAATCGTCAGCAACTTGGGCGAATCGACCGCCCAATAAATTCCGTTTATAATAACGGAAGCGTAGGGCGCGATTTTCTTGCTGAACGTCGATATATAACGCTCCGGGTGTTTGTCGTACTCCTCGGGATCAAATCCACCGCCCTCCTTTCTCTCCAGATGGTGACGACGTCGCACCTCGCAGCTGTAGATCTTGTTCGTGTCTGCAAAGTCCAATTCAATCCGCCGTCCAGCGGCGATTTCAATCATCGATTTTCAATTGTCGTCGATCTTCCGTTCGCGAATACGCTTGTTATTCGTGAAAATTTCGCAACCGTCGCGTCAAAGACGCAAGCAACCAAGGAAGAATAATATTTTTACCGAAACGTCTTTCACTCGACCCGACAGTCAATCGGAGAACGAATAACACGACAACGATACTTGTATGTCGAAAATCCGAGATGTTTTACTCGGTGATTTTTTTTTTTTAACAGGGATAAGATCAAATGTCCAAGAATAAAATTGAGAAAAAACAATGTTGACCACGTAGCGGGATTATCCCGATGCAAAATCTCTTCTGCCGTTCGATCGCCCTTATCGCGATCCACTTTGAGAATAATTGACTCCTCATTCCGGACGATCGCGCGGGCGTTGCACAATAATCAAGTGAGCGGCGAAATCGCGAGAAGCGAGGTCATCGTCAGGGCTATCGCCGAGTGTCAATATACGTAACTCTCTCTCCCGCGCACGCGCGCGCGAAGGTATCGACAATAAGATACCGAAGAAAAATGAAGATCAACACCCGGTCGTGTTTGCAAGATTATTGCAGCTTTGATGCAAGAGAAACGAGTGGAAAATAGAAGAAGAAAAAGAAATAAAAAAAAAAAACGTCTTGTGCAAGAAAAGCGTCGATTGATGATCTCTCGAGGAGAAAGAGACTAAAATAGCCGCGAAGAATGTTTGGTGCACGATTTTCCGGTTATCACGCGGAAGGTTGTGAAGAAACGTTCGCCGAGGGAAGGCGCGTGCCGTACCGATAAGACGATGTAAACTCTGACGATAGAGATGTATCATTCTCACGCGGTAATCGTGGAAAAACATAAAAGTGAATAAAAATGGTAATTTCTCTTGAAGATTTGAGAGACGAAATTTTCGTGTTTTTTTGTTTGTTTGTTGATTCCTCTTACCACCGTGTTCAGCGACTTTTCGCAGACTCTCCGGCGTGACGTACTCGTGCGGAAGCTCCTGAAAGACCTCCTGGCCTCCCTGACTGACGTTTCCGCTTCCCGTGAAGACGAACGTCAGTGGTCCGATCGACTTTGGCATAGCACCCAACGCGATCTCGTATCCGGCGTCGCGAATCGCCTGCCTCGCCATCGCGGAGTCTCTGTAATTGTGGGCTGGTCCGATGTGCTGCAACGTTCACGAATGCACGAATGTGTGACGGAATTTCGCCGAGTTTCGGGATCAACGAACGCGGAATTACCATGAAGGGTGTGTGATGTCCGAGCGCGAGGAGACGAAGTCCGAGGCCGTGAAGAATATTCACCATCCCGGCGACCCCGGCGTATTTCCCGAAGGCGACGACGCGCTGCCCGTTGTTGTCGGTGAGCTTCTCGTAGTCGAGGAGCCGGATGTTCTTCTCGAGGACGGCGTCGAGGAGCGGCATGTTGCCCTCCTGAGCCTTGATCGTGTGCGAAAAGAAGCAGTACGTCTTGTTCGGTATAAGCTGATCGACCGGCACCTGCTTCACCCCGAAGATCACCGACGCGTCGCTTATGTCTTCCTGAAGGAGCGCCCCCGCGGCGAGGTACGATTGCGCCGGGTAAGCCCGACGGTTGCTCGGCTGGACGATCACCTTGACGCCCGCGCGAACCAAACGGCGAACGTTCGCCGGCGCCAGCGGCGCTCGACGCTCCCACACCGTTTGGTCCTCTCGTCTTATCGCTATCGTCTTTCCCTTCAGGCTCTGTCACCCCACAAACGACCAAACAAAACCAATCAGTCAACGACTACAGATGCAACAATTATCATTCCTTGGCAGAAATATCAATATCATGTGAGAATAACGAAAACATGAAGAGCAAAAGTAATTACTCCCAGCAATTTCTTCTCACGATTTCGATTCATCGCTATTCGTGTGTGTCTTTCTCCTCGACCGACCACACTCGCCGCTTAAACAGAAACGACTGATCGACGCAATTCTACCGTCCAGCTTGCATTTTCTTATAGATATAATACCCGCGGAATTGATACAATCTCACGAGTTTCATTTAATTTGGAAAAAGTTATTCTTAGTCGTCGGTTGCCAGCGGAAGATAATTCCGCACTGCGCGACGAGCCGAGATTGCCATTAAGAACACAGAACTTGATGCCTCTTGATTTACAACTGGGAGCTCGAGATAGATGTTTATCAGTGCGAATGTTTGTTTATTCGGAAACAAACAATTGCGATAACAAGCACGAGTGAGTGCTAATTGAGAACACTCGTGTCTTCGACCATATTGGAACAAATGAAAACTTGAACGGTAATTGTTTATTTACCTTGCGGAAAACTACGCAGCATTTGTTGGACGAAAACGAAGAGCTTATCAGCCATCGCTCGATTAATTTTATATCGCTGAGTCTCCAAATCGCTCGAGTCTCAATTATATTAATATTTCTTTCAGTTGTGTTTTTCACATTTGCGCTTTTTTCTGTCTTTTTCCTGTCGATATTATTGTAAAAGTGGTTGCTTGAAGAAAAAGAAGAAAAAAAAAAACGACGAAACTTACACTATTGTTTCGCACCGTGCGGGAAAGGCCCGCGGGAACGAGGAGCGCAGCATCGCGTCTCGCGGCCACGGATCCCAGGATCCGCATCACGCGATTTTCGTCAAACGCCCCGATGAGTCTCTCGACAGCTCGAGAAGCTGATTCAGCGAGAAATCCTCCGAGCCACCAATTTTTCGCACCAATTGTGTCACCGTTTCTACAAATTTCTTTCACCTCGCGAAGCTGTTAAAAAGGCAACTCGAAAATTTCGCGACCTTTTGGCCCATAAACAATTTCACTCGAATGTTTTTCTTTCCCTCAATTGAATTACACGAAAATGAAACTCAAGTGTAAACTGATAAAAGAATTTTCGCTCTCGCCTCGTGGATTTGACAATTTTTGCTGATGCTGCGCCTGGGTCTCGTGCCACGAAGCGACTACGCGTGCCTACTCATCTTCACCGCGGGAAGAAACGTTCGCGTTTCTCGCCATCTCAGTCTCTATTATCTCTCGGCGCCTCGCTCGCTCTCGAAGCGGGGTCGCCGGAGTACGACAAAATCGCTGATAAACCCGAGAGCCGCGGATTCTCTTCCCCGAGGAAGAAGAAATGGAAGAAGAAAGAGAGAAGAGGAAGAAGAAGAAGAAGAAGAAGCAGGAGCAACACGAGCCGCGACCTCTTCCTTATCGCGAGCTCTCGAGAGGCGCCCCGACCATCAACACCGTGGAAACTCACGCGACCTAACGCATCGACCCTTATCTTCTTCTCTCGCTCGCTTCCATATCTTATCCCCGGCCCTTATCGTCCGTAAAACCGCCTCGGGCTTAGCCGTATTTATGGAGCGTGGAAAAATTGCCAAAAAGTAAACGCACGAGGAATTTCATCGGCAGATTAAATTCGAGTTATCAGCAATTATAGAGTTTATCAGAGGCTTTTTTTTTCGTCAGACGGAAAGACGCGAACGACGGTTTTGGAATTGTTACTTGATACTTGTTCGCCGATTGTAATAATTAACACGTCTGGTTGATGCATTCAATCCGCAATCTAGCAATTTTCACAAATAATCAAGTCAAATGAGAATTAAAGAAGCAGCAGCAATTTGACTGGGAGACCGAAATACGAAATTCTTTCGAGGTGACCGCTGGTCAGGGTAGATCCAGATGATACTATAAAGTAAATGAGAGCGAATAGATAAAAAAAAAAAAAAAAAATATGACACGTGGCGGTGACGCGACTCCGAGTACGACGTATCGGTTATTATGCGTTATCGGTGGTAGTTGAGTCCTCATGGTTTTTGTAATATAATAAATTGAACTGTTGGTTCAACGGATTTATTATTACGACGTTGCGCGTTTATCGCTAGGAGGAATTAGAACTTATACCGCGAGTTGCTCGGTTAACTTTACATGGTCGCCTTTATCGACAGATACATCTTGTTCTTGAAGGTCTGCTTCATCGGATTTATTCGCTTGAGTATCTGCGTCATGACGTTGACGAGTTGCTCCGACGTGAGTCCCGTCTTCTTCGATTTAAACTTTTGCAGCAGCTCCGTCGTAGTCATTGGCTTTCGCATGAGATACCGACGCACCGCGTCCTCCGTTATTCCCGATTCGCTGGAAGAAAAATGCGAGTTTTGGAATTTGGCCCGAGTTTTGGATATTCTAACGCAAAGCGGAGTGAAAAAAACGTGGCGGACGGTCTCACCTGGTTCCCGGTATGTACGAGGTCGACGGCACGAGATTAAAGTTATCGAGTTTGAGCTTCTTCGACTGCGAGAGATCGGGCGAGCTCGTCTGCTTTCGCTTGAGCGGGTCGGCGGAGGCGTTGGCCGAGGAGGCCGAGGCCGTGGTGGCCGCGGGAGTCGGTGTCGCCGATCGCGAGCTGTGCGCGCTGTTCGACTTGCGATTCTCCTTCTCCTTGGGCGTCGTTTCCGGCTCGGACGCGGAGTCGCTCGAGAAATCGCTCGACGAGTCCTTCGTCGGGCTCGACTTCTTCGAGTCCTTCTTCTTCGACTGCTTCTTCTTCTTCCTCTTGTCCTTCTTCCGGTCCTGATCTTTCCCCGATTTGTCTTTGTCCTGGAAAAATGCATGAATTTAATTGAATAAAAATTCGGAGACGAGCGAATAGAATGAATCCAACCTTCTCGCTCTTGTCTTTCGTCTCGTCCTCCTCGTCGCTCGACTCCTCCTCCTTCTTATCCGCGTTCTCCTCGTCCTCCTCCTCCTCGTCGGACGCGAGCAACTTTCTCAGCGCGTCCTCCTCCGCCACCGACTTGACTTTGCTGTGCTGCTCACCCTCGGACTCGGCGTCGGTCGAGTCCGAGATGTAGTCGCACTCCTTGCCCTCCTCGTCGCCGTCGTCGCTCTCCTCGAACGCCTCGTCGTCCGAGACCTTCTTCTTCTTCTTCTTCGCCACTGCGTCTAACGCCGCGATCATTCGCCCACGTTATTATTAACCGATCAAATGACATTATTATTCGACAAACGTGTCTCACTTTTGCCCTTCTTCTTGCTCTTCGCGTCGGTCTCGTCGTCCGAGCCCCTCTTCTCCTTCTCGGCGTCGCTGTCCGAGTCGTCGTCGTCGTCGCTCTCCATCCACTCGTCCATCTCCGATATCTTGAGCTCCTTCTCCTTCTTCACGGGCTTTTTCCCGCCCTTGCGGCCGCCCTCCGCGAGCTCACCCTCCTCGCCCTCCTCGCCGTCCTCCTCGTTTCGCAGCCTCTTTCGCATCATCAGCGAGAAGTAATTCATCACCTGGTTACGACGACTGAACTCCTGCTCCGCTTCCTCCGCGCTCAGGGCTTTGTAACGCTGGATCGGCTGGAAATTGTACCTACCGCGTGTCAAAAACCGACGAGTCAATGACATGTTTTTCTCGAATCTCGCTTCGTTTCGGCGGGCTCGCTGCAAAACTCACCATTCGTGAAGAGGAAAAGCCTCGATCGCGCCGTCCGGCGCGTGAGTGAAAACGTAATACGCGGCGTTCTCGCTGACGCCGCCCTCCCGCGTGCCCTTGAATTTCTTTCCCGTTCGGCCGCCGGACTTGAGGATCCACGGCTGATCGTCCGGTTTGTACTTTCTGCTGGTGATACCGAACTTCTTGCGTCTGGCCTCCTCGCGGGCGTCGCGCCCAAACTCCGAGCCCGCGCCGAACTTGGGCATGTCCTCGTCGATGCCCTTGTACTCCTTCATGTTGTTCTCTCTCTCCATCTTCACCTGGCTCCACTCCGAGAAGTCCACCTTCAGCGTCGCGTTGAAACGCATCACGTTGTGCCTCTTGTTCGTGTTTCTGCGCAACAATATTATCTTTATCGTCTTGCTCGCAAGCCGTTGACAATTTACACGATTTTTCTCCACATTTCCAGCATTTTTACCACCGGATTATCGTGACCAATCTTACTTGGGAACTCTTATGCTGAACTCCTGTACAGACGGCAGCGCCACTGGAGGCTGAAAGTTCAATTTTTCTTTAATTAAAGTTCCCTTTTTGCAACTAACTTTCCGTCGAAATTTTTCATGGCAACACGACAAAATTGCGCGGGTATAAGAGGCAAACGAGGTGAATTGACGTAAGCGCGATAAACAAGAGATAATAATAGGTTAGGTTGGACGATGCGAATTTTTATTTAGCGCGCAACTTGGAAATCGCGAGAAACAGGAATGACAAATCGAATATTTCTCGAGCGATGGAATTGCAAAAGCAGTGTTTATTTTTTCTCATGCACTCTTTATCCAGGCTTATTTTCCTTGATCTAACCTTGACGGCCGCTGGAGTTGTCATTGTCGCTCGATTTCGAAGCCCCGGATGCTCTTTTAACAACTCGATATGTCGGAAAACAACGTAAACTTTCTCTCTCAACGCTTCTACGATCTTTTATAATTACGTGCGTCTTTTTCTTTCGAAATTTCAGACCCGAGGACCGTCAACAAGTGTGTCTGCTGTTTACAGCCGCCATCTTGAAAACAAAAAAAGACGCGCAAGCCACGTGACGAGACGACGACGATGATAGGAAAACAACAACACCGGTGACCGGTTGAGACTCGAGAAGGACGAATCCTGCAGCGTTGGGATTAGCGTCGGAAAAAAAAAATAATGTCTTTGAGCTTGCTGACAACGTCACGTGACCAGATTCGCACCAATCGCAGACCCGAAAGGCTGCCCTTTTCTGCCGCCAATTCCCACTTCGTCACCTTCTCGTTATCGTTTCGTCAATCGTCATTTTTCAGGCGAGCCGAGCACTCGCGGTCTTCGGAAATAGCTAACAGTTATAAATGCAGGAATAAGATTATCTGTAAAAAAGAGGGTGGTAAACGGTGAGCGACAGTTGTCAACGAGGAACATTAGGGTGAGTGAGTTCCCGCGCGGTAGCTCCGACAGTCGCACCAGTCAAAAAATATGAAGGTATATAGAAGCGCGGATATTGTGTTTCTCGTGAAGGAACGCGGAAACTGAGGTACCACGTATTTGCATCGTTTTACATGGGAACACTCATTTCTGCACAGCTTCGCGAAAACCATACATTTTCTATATACGTTGATATTCTTCGGCATCAGTGATTAACTTTGCTGCCAGCCTGAATTTCTGACCTCAACCAATCAGAGCTCGAATAAAACGACGACGTTGGTTTCGAGATATCGCGACGTGAACTTTTTTTCAATGGACCAAACTTTCCAAAAGTCTACATAGTTTGGTTTATATAATTAATTAAAATTAAAAAAAAGAATAAAAATAAATAAATTCCATTACTTTGGATGGAAATGTTGAATCGTACTTGGCCGGTTGAGCTTCCTAGAAATTCACAATAAACCGCTTGATTTCAGAGCTCCACAATGGCAAACGATCGTCAACTGGAAGTGTACAAGCCTGGAGGTTTTTTGCGAAAAGACTGGGTCCTGCCGTACGTGCCTGTGCCCCTGGAGGAAATGAGGGCGTACTTTGAATCGAAGAATTATGAGGCAAATTGCATAAAGAGAGTCTACACGGTTGGAATTTTGGAGCTGGTCAATGGACTCTGGGCGAAACTGCACTCGACGATCGAGGACAACGAGGCGAGGATTTCCCTTGACATTTCGCGAATTCCCGAAACGCTCTCCAAGGATTCGACCTGCGGAAAGATGCTGGTTGGTGATGAATGAGGCGCCGCGCGTATCTACAATAGTAACATAATAATCGGAGAGCAAGTGGAAATTAATCTACTTAATCAAATCACTCTTTCTCCTGAGCAGTTTTTGTTTTCCCTGACCGCGGCCACCGTACTTACAATCAAGTTTATAGTTTAATAATTTGTTTAGTTATGGTATAAAACGAGAGAGAGAGAGAGAGAGAGAGAGAATGTTTTTGATGTTAGAGATTGGGACAACCCGCGAGAGTATTTGGAAGACTGGAGATCCGAGAGAAAGAAAGGATGATACTTGTCGAGCGGATGTTGTCGGTAACGGATGTCGAGAGTTGCGAGAGGGCTCTGCGACTCGCGGCCCAAGTGGCCGAGCATCGCTTGAGCCAGTACCGCCACGTTCCCAAGACCACCGAGCAGCTCACCGTCATCCAGATTGGCTGCAGGGCCAATTTACGGAACCGGTATGTTTCGATCAAGCAACATTTTCATTTCCCAGGATACGCGAATGATTCCTTCAAAAGCTTCCTCTCGTTCTCAGGTTGCAAGTGCAACTGGGGAAACTCGAGAAGGACGAGGAAACGTGGAGAACGGCGAAGGAGGAACGAGAGGAGCGGAAGAGGGCGGAGGAGGAACGCGGAAGGTTGAAGAGAGAGGAGGAGGAACGCGAAAGGTTGAAGAAAGAGGAGGAACGCGCGAGGTTGGCCGAAGAAGAGGAGGAACTCTGGTTGTATCAATGTGCGGAGGAGGCGGAGGAGCGCGTTAGGTTGGACGATGAACGGGAGAAACGCGAGAGGCTGGAGAAAGAGGAGGAGGAGCGCTTAGGATTGGACGAAGAGGAGTCGAAACGCAGAAGGTTGAAGAGAGAAGAGTCGGAGAAACAAGAGTCGGAACGCCGAAGGTTGGAGAAAGAAAAGATGGAACGCGAAAGATTGAAGAGAGAAGAGGATGAATTGTGGGGAAAAATATGTGAGGTCGCGGCGCAGGAGGAACTCAAAAGTTTGAATAAAGAACGGGATGTGGAAGCGGAGAAGGTGAAAATGGCGAGAGAAATTCGGGAGGAGAAGGAGGCGCGGGAGGGGGAGGCAACGAGCGCAAAGAGGGAAAGGGAGATGAAGAGGTTGCGGAAAATGATAAAGGTCGAGGAATCTTGGAGAGCGGCGAACGAGGATAATTTAATTGAAAAGATGAGGGATTTTTACAAGATGAAGAAGTAATCGTCAAAATGAAAATGAGTTTTTTTTTTATAACGAGGCGAAAAACGAATCTGGCAGTCAGCCAATTCCGCTTTGTTCGGGCGCTTTGAAACAAACGTTATCGTAGCTGCTGTAAAGTAAAGACAAGTTGCACTTGTTTTTTTTTTTTTTTTTTTGCGAATAAAAAAAGTTGAAACGTTTGAATCTTGCGCGTTGCTTCCTCATTATTTTCGTCATTTTTTTGTTGGCGAGTAATTGCGTTTTTCCACGAGTTTCAAGAATGAGAGAAATAAAACGTTCTCGGAAAGTACCCTCACTTAAATGTGACATCGGATCGATTGTGGCGAACATCGGTTTAGAAAAAGGCACGCCGTATCCGCGGAGATTGCCTCGTTCTCGCTGCGCAGGAGACGCAAAAGTCGATTCTCAGAACGATACCGCGCGGCTCTCAGTGTCAATTATCGTAAATTGAATTATTTACTTGCTCTTGATTAGCCGAAGCTCGGCAAACGATCTTCCAATTGATCGATCGAGCGCGTCCTCGCTCGTCGGACGCGACGAAACGCTGAACGTCGCTTCGGTCGCGCTCGCGGATAATGATACGCGCACTTTTTTTTTAGTATGTATATCTTTTTAATATAATAATTAAGACACTAAAATATACAACAAATTGCATACCGCACAAGACATGTGTGTGTGTGTGTGTGTGTGTGTGTGTGTGTGTGTGTGTGTGTGTGTGTGTATGTGAGTGTGTGTGTGTGTATATATATATATATACAATATTTGACATGTAAAATAAATCTTCGCGCATTTCTTTATCTCCCTTTTTTTTCTTCTTCGAGTTTCGTTGCCGTGAGTCTCCGACCGCGAATCTGCGAAAAATTCGCCGAGGCGAAATGTTCCCCTCGACGTTCCTTCTCCTCGTGATGCTCAGCTTTCCTCGATTGCTGCGGAGTTTAAGGGGGTTGCGGCGACGGTGGCGGCGGCGGTATCGGCGGAGGCGACGGCGGTGGCGCGCGGGGAGGGACAGCTTCGTCGTCTCGAGACAGCGCGGGGGAGATCGCGCGCGCGCGCGCGATCGTGAGTCCACGTGCAAACGACATTTTCTCTCACGAATCCACTTGGCTCTGATCCTCTCGGATTTCACTCGCAATTCCCGCAATTGGCCCAGCTCGAAAATACTCCGACTTATTTGCCATCACTCGATTCGCCTCTGATAGTTTTTAAACAGACACAGCCCAATATGAATCTGCAATTGCGAGTTGAAAAAGAAGGAAGAAAAAAGAAATGTTAATAATGTGGATGGAAGAATCAGTCTACATCGAACCATCACTCGAACGTTTCTAAACGAGGGTCAGGATTTTTGAGTATTTTCATGGATTAAAAAGAAATCGCGGTTGAGTGAAGTCGATTCGATCGTCTTTACGAGGAGATAATATCCGAGTGTTATTTGGAGTCGGAGCGGCGTGAAAAATAGCGAATCACGTCCGACGGATCGAGAGTCACAGCGAGGTCGACCGAGTATGGAATGTCTCGATGTTTTTTTCTTTCAACACGATCGATAAAAATGGGCATTTCGTCCGCGTAAAATTTTCGTCCCGCGCAACGCAAACTCCTCGTTAAAAACCCGCGCTTGAATAAATAAATTGCAACTAGCGGGGGAGCTCAGGCCCGCGAACCTTCAACGACGACGACGACGACGACGACGACGACGACGAGGAGTAACATGTCCTCGCGCTCGCGCTTCGTTCCCACGAACACCTCTGCACTGTTACGCGAGCAAAGAGCCGCCCGCGCGGGGGCTACAGACGCGCGTGCGACGCCGGATATCAGTGCGGAGGAACGAGAATGAGGATAGGCTGCTTCGGACCATACGTAACCCAAGTTCGTATGCTATTAATATAGTTATTAATTATATTGCTCGGAGTAGAAAAATTCTTGGTGTGAAAAATAGGTCCGGTTGTTTTGTCGTTTTTCCTTCTTTTTGGTCCACTCGTTCGTTCGTTCGTTCGTTTTCCTCGCTCCAAGCCTCTATACATTCTACACAAATTCGCAGGTTTCACCTCTCGCCACCGGTCCCTAATTCTTGTCCCACGTTTATATCCTTCTCTCTGCGTTTTACCTATTTTGTTTTGTTTTGTTTTTTTCGTCATCGGCGGCCAAGCGTTTCGGCGACAATCTACGTGCATTTTTCTCGTTGACCCGTCGCCGTCCCTGCCGCGCGCACCACCCAACACTCCCGCCGGTTCCACCTTGCGTAACGAAAATATTTACAGCCCTGCGGGTGGCCAGAGTCCCGCTTCCTCGGCGCGATTTTCTTTCTTCTCTTTTTTTATATCTTCACTGTTACAAAATGTCTGGAAACTTAATGCGTCGACGCTGGAAGATTTCGCTCACGAACCGATATGTTAAATCAAATACTCAAGAAGATGGTAAAATTACGATACTTTTGTATTGAATCTTCGAGTTTTTCGTTTTTTTTTTCTCTTCCCCCAATTCCCAAAGTATCTTCAACATTCTTTCGCAAGTTGAGAAATCGGAGCGAAATTTCCAAGTTCCTCCGGCGTTGAGATAGTTTCGGCAATTTCCGAAATTTCTCGAAATTTCGAACGACATACCGCGTGAAAATGATGGAAAACTTGAGTCAACTCGTCGCGCCGGTATCAAGATTTCGCATCCGCAAGCGAAAACTACCAGATCGACGGCGCAATTCTCTACATAATATTGTTAACACCACAGTGTCGATCGCGTTTCCCTCGGCCGCGCGCCCGGCGCAGCTAACGATCTCGCGGACGTTTGACGCACCGTGAGTCAAGTGTCGATCCCTCGCGGCGACGATTCGGCGCTTGGCGCTCGGCGCTCCGCTTGGTCTTCCTTTTCACGGACGCGCTCGAGAGTCTTCCGGACCGAATCGAAATCCGAGTCCGGATCGAAATCCTCGTTAACGTCCTCGTCGTCATCGTCGTCGTCGTCGTCGTCGTCGTCGTCGTTCACTCTCAGTTGCTCTCCGGATTCGTCTCCTTCTCGCCCTCGCCGTCGCCCTCCTCCCGCGTCATCCCCTCGATCGGTGCGGGCGTCTCGTCCGTGCTCGCGGCCGGCCCGCCGCCCGCCGCCGTCGCCGCCGCCGTATCCTCGCCGTCGGCCGCACCGGACGGCGGCCCGTTCTGCGCCGCTCCCTGCGGGAATCCCGTCTCCGCCGACACCAGGTGCGACGGCAGATGCGGCGAGGCCGACTGCGACTTTCTGCTCTTCTCGCCCTTTCGCCAGAGCGTTATTTCCTATTGAACCAACATCAACACCAAGGAATATCATCGAGGAACGTTGTATCATTTCCAAGCGGCAAACGCGTGTAATTGGGAGAAATACCTGTTGTTTGAAGTATCGACGATCCTCCTCGTCCATAAGCACGAGATTGAGATAATATCGGACGCTGAATTTCTTGTTGATGTCGCGCATCGTCGGCGCGAGGTCGTAACCCGCGAGAAAAACTCTGATCGGTATTGACTCGCCTCTCACCGGCGCGCCGTCCATTATCTCGTACTTGGCGATCGTCTCGTTCTCAGTGAACGTGTGCGGACCTGCGAATATGTATTCTGATTGGAAAACTTGGCGCGGTCGTCGTCGCCGCTCCCACGGGATCGCCGGAAACAAAACTCGATTGTCCAATCTTTCGTTCGTGCCTCGTAATTCGCAAATTAAAGGGCATGCACAAGCTCGACTCGGAATGCTCTCGAGAAAATTAAACGCCGCGTCACGATTACGCAATCGATTGTACGCTTCGTTGAGCGCATCTTTTCGGGCGTCGTCAACCACTCTCCCTTCGCGAATTTTCTACTCACCGGAACCCGTGGTCTCGCGCTTTATGATCGCGATCTCCATGTGTTTGATCTTTATTCTCACGAGTAGGAAATAGATTTTCCCGACGATCACGTCCTTCAGGTGATATCTGGGGGGAGAAAAAACGTCGGCGATTATTCGGCCAAAGCGCGCGCGAGAGACGACAGATTGACGCCCCGGTGTGCGTAATAACGGCTCTCACTTGCTCTTGTTGTACTCGAATTCGATATGCAAACAGTCCTCGATACCGACTTCCATCTTAATCGGATTATTCATGTCGGGATAGGAGCTGAGCGTGTGGACGACCAGCTCGAGTTCCTTGACGAAGTCGCTGAGTCGACGGACGATCGTCACTCGCAGAAAGTACCGCAACCTCACGTTCGAGCCCGTGTAACTCTCGAAGGGCTTCTCGACGTTGGCGAACTCGAACGGATAGACGGTGTTGTGCGTCAGCTCGCCGGGTCTCGCGAGCTCCTTCACCAGACTCGTGAACTCGTGATGATTCCCGCGATCGTAGTAAAGCTCGATTTGACCTATGAACTCCACCTTCACACCCTGGTGCTCCAGTTTTCCCGCTTTCTTCAGACTTATGTTGATCTGCGACAGACACAAATACACTTGTTTCCTTTTTACTTCTACGTTCTCCTTTGTAAATCCATTTATCGCCCTGTTTCTTCTTTCAAATCTAAATTATTAGCGGAATTCATTGAGGACACGGACGTATACACCAATCTCAATTTTTCATCCAATTGGCACGGAGATTGTTCAAAAATGTATTTTTCGCTCCAAAACTTGAATCTCACCGCAGGAGCGTCCCAACGATTTTTACCTTTCCAGAGACCGTTTCTCCGTCGTAGTAGAGCGGATGAGGTTCCTTCTTGCCATCCTCGGACTTGATATCCGCAGTCTTCCTCGTGCTGGCGCCGTCGAGGACGATCTCCAGTCCGGCGGACTGGCCAAATCCGAAAAAACTCTGCGGGAACCATGACGCACGGTTAAAAAAAAACGTTTAAAAAAATCCTTCCGCGAGTTTGACACGTCGGAGGATCGAGACTTACCATTTTATCGGTAAAAAATGCGAGGGCAGTCGGTGCAATCGGAACACACGTCGGGACGGTGAGTTTTTGTTTTTGTTTTTTTTGTTGTTTTTCGTGACGACTAAAAAAACGCGAGAAAAGTGTACCAAGGCATCGCGTTCGTCGCTCGGATCAATCGTGGCCAGTTCGAAGTTGGGTTAATTCGGATTGAGAATTCTCCGTCTCTCTCTCTCTCTCACTCGCTCTTTCCGCCCTCTCGGCTCGCCTCTGGCTGCTGCTGCTGCTGCTGCTGCTACTGTCTGTTTCCTCCCCAAAAAAAGTCACAAGTTGCCAATATGGCGGATCCGCTCGGCCCCCACCACCGCCATTCGCTGTCAGATTAATGTTTTTCACTGTTTCCTCGTCGCGTATAAGCGCGGCGGCGCCGCTCGTGCGACGATCCTCGGTGCTCGGGGCGGCGACGGTAGCCGTGGCTCGAAACGCCGAGACCTCGGGAACAGCCCTCGGCGACCCCTCGGCAGTCGCAAGTGAAAACCGATTTTCCGATTTTCCCTCTTAACCTTTACAACCCGGACAACCGTCGTGCGCGCGGTGGTTGTCGACAGTCGTCGAAGGGGGGCCGTTTCCCTCTCGACGTGAAACTGCCGCGATCGGGACCACCAGGCATGGATCGCCCTCACGCACCTCCCGACGCTTCGCTAGGGAATTTTCGGCCTAGTGACTTTTCACGCGCCCGCGCGCGGGGCATCACTCGTATGGGGATTTTCGTCAGGCGTTTTCTTTGAAATTTCATGGACGAGTAACGTCGAAGCTCCGAAATCCCGAATCGCATCGCGTTACTTGGCAAAAACCCAACGGCCAATCGGAAAACGAATAGCACTTAGCACGACAACCGAGAATCCGAGATATTTTCTCCTCGAGTATTCTTCCTCGCTGTTCTTCTTCCAAGAAAGTGAGATCCCGATGCTGGCGCTGAAAGTAGGATCTCGAAACACTCGAATCCAGGGATTCTTTCGGTACATTTATTCTGAGATATTCATATTTATACACAGTAGTAGCTAAATGTTATTATTTAATAATCATATTTCGTCTATAGTTATAGTTAGCAATAGTGGCGTAATGCGTGTCGCACTCGTTCGATCGATCGATTAATATTTGACAAAAATACAAAAATTATTAAGGTATGACAATTATCATGAAGAACGAACGACGTCCGCGCGTCCCTTTAAAAACACCGGACACACTTTTTCCATACCACTATACTCGCATACTCCCTCCCCGTTTTCCATTCGTCCTTTCTTTTTATTTATTTTCTTCCCCCGCTTATTTTTTTCATCCTCTTTCGCCTCAGTTACTCAATGTATATCACCTATATAATCGACTTGCACTTTTATTCCTCCTTATCGTACATTACAGATACTATTATCTTTTTCATTATTCATTCTCGTCTGTGTGTGTGTGTGTGTGTTTGTTTTTTTTGTTTCTTCTTTCTTTCTTTTCACTTGCTCAATATATTTCCTTCTAGGATCATCGGGTGCCTGTGTGGTCTGTGTGTGTGAGACAGAGAGAATCACCTGATAAAAGTATGTATATATATATATATATATGTATACGATAATCTAAAAGCAAACGAGAAGTGATTTTACATCGTGTCCTCGCACACCTTTTGTCTTACACGCTATGTCGTACCATTTAGTCGGTCGCAGTGGGTAATAGTACATTATTAGTATGAAACACGCTTTGCAAATCGTCCTATCGGTGCATGTACCGGTGTATATATAGTATCTTCTGTCAGATTGTGGATAGTAAGTATTTTATGTATTTATACGGGATCGCCCGGCCAGACTGCTGACCATATCAATCTATAATATAGTACGTGTAGTATAATAAGACGGATTTTCCGTCGGATCAGCCAATTTTCCTTCCGCGCTTCGACTTTCTCGCAATTAATCGGACACTGGATTAATTACGAGAAACATCGGTTTAGGAACGAAGCCGCCGAATTGACGGAGAATGTCTCACAGTTGCGATCCTCTTAGTTTCTCCCGCAGCACGGATTCGACCGGGGGTGGCGGCGGCGGCGGGGGTGGCTTATTCTTCTCCGAGTACAAACACAGCGGGAGGACAAGTGGTTTCATCCAGGAGTGAGAGAGAGAGAGAGAGAGAGAGAGAGAGAGAGAGAGAGAGAGAGAGAGAGACAGAGAGAGAGAGAGAGACAGAGAGACAGACGGAGATGACGATACGGAGAACCGCGGAAAGCGTCGTCGAGTCGAACGAAGGGGAATTGACTACCGAACGCGCTCGAGCGACGAGTCCGGGAAATTAGCCCCAACACACAAAACAAGCTCTCGGTCATAATTCACATTTTTATTACAGAACAAGTCCAGTAAATACAAGTTTACAAGTACACAGACCCTCGTACACGTTCTACACTCTTACGACGCCGATAAAAATAAGTGTAATATGCATCAATCATCGTCGATGATCGTCGCCGTGAGCCCCATCGCTCGCGACGAGTCGCGCTTCTTCAGTCTCCGCGTCTCGCTCGCGATTTACCGAATTTCTTGGTGGCTTTACGTTTTTTTTTTTTCTTTCATCGTTATTCTCGCCGTTTTCGGTGGCACGCGCGACGCGACTCTAAACTTTCGAGTTATACTTCTTGTTTCTTTCTTTCCTTCTTTCTTTCTATGTTCTTCTTTATATAAGAGATATACGCTCACTACGCCGTCCTCGCACAGTGAAAACATTTTTCCTCCGAGAGAATTTGCCGACTTGTGTGTATTTTTTGTTTTCTTCTTATTTATTTATTTATTTATTTTCACTTGTCGTTATTTAATATACTTTTAGAGACGAGATATTACTAGGTACGTTTTTTCATCAGTTTCTGTATATACATATTTATGTATATTCGCGTGAACGGGACAGGTCGATCGGGACGCACGGAAATACTTAGTCCCACCCGGGTTGGATTCGTGAAGAAGAAAACGACGCGCCGATCGATCACCACCACCTTTCAGCGCCGCGACAAGTCGCGATTGAGTCGACGAATCGCCGGAAACTGCGGTGGACGTCCCGTCGGAATCCGAACGCGCTCAAACGCCTCCCAATTTTTCTCCGTTTTTTCCCCCTTTTCTTTTCCATTTATAATATTATCTATTTTACCGTCGGGTCTGTGAGTAACCAAGGAGCGATATTAATTCAAGAGAATATGTAATTAGTACGATACGATTAATAAGCATGAAAGGATTAAAGAGCGACGCACCAGCCCGGCGGGATTTTCGCGAGAAGAGACACGTTTTTTTTTTTCGTCTTTAAGCAACGCGAATCGCGCTCGTTGCTCTCGGTTTCGCATTTTTTCGTTATTCATCCGATGATTTGTGTATCGCTACGTATTCACTAAAATTCATTTCCCTGGCATGTGACGGCTTTGATTTGACACAAAGTTCTCGGAACTTGCACATCTCGCCATGATTTGGCGAAGAAAAAAAGCTACGTCAAGCGAATGCGTATGGAGTAAAAGCCAAGTGCATGGAGAAGAATAATTGATTAGATAAGCCCGGATAACTCGAATGGTTGTCGAACAATTAATTTCCTGGATCAACCGTGCGTTACAACTGAAAAAAAATAATAATAATCCAAAGAACTTTACGCTGAGCTTGAAAAATAAAAAGATACCGCGCGCCGTTCAAATGACTTTTCCCAAAGACTTCATTACGAAGAAATGCGAGAAACAAGAGTTGCAACCGAGGACTCGGCGTCGTCCCTCTCGATCGAAAAAGAAGCGCTCGGATCGGCTCGCTTCGAGCGGTGAAACGTTCGGCTGGTTGCAAAACGATTTGGACTTTCCCTCCCTCGCCCCGATCTCTCGGCGTGTATCTTTTTCCCCCCTCGATCGATAATCACGAAAGTGACACGGAAGAACGCGAAAGCAACGAAGGGCGGAAAAGTCGCGAGAGATCGAGCGGAGAAACGCGATCTGTGTGCGCGGAGGGCGGGGAAAAAAAGGGAAGAAAAGTACGTAACAAACTTATTGGCAATCGATATAAAAGCAAATTTTTGGCATCGTCGCGATGGGACGGTATAAAAGGAAATAATCTATGGACGCGGGGTGCCGGGAGAAGCGGCCGCCAGCGAGAATCGTCGCGCGAATTTGCATCGCAAAGATAAGAACAAGAAAGCCGCTTTTTGCGTTCCGTGTCGATCGCCGAGACTGAGAGCTCGCGAGGGGTCCGCGGTCGAGTCGGCCGCGGCAGCAAGAGAGCTCCGACGGAAACTAACACCTCTCTTTTATTCCGCTTTCCGCCGGACCTTTCCCGACGGCTTCGTCGCGCGCGCGCTTCAGACACATATCCCTTGTTGTTGCTGTTTGTCGTGCATTCGTCGTTCGACAATCGCCCGAAACGCTCTCTTCGTATCTCCTATACTATCATCATCATCGTCATCGTCAACTCTGTGTGTTGGTGTGTGTGTGTGTGTGATTGTGTGTGAATGGGTGTCTCGCGTACAGCGTAGCCGCGCGGGCGCTCGGGAATCAGCAGTGAAAAGACGTGGCGCGTTCTATGGTCTACTAATTACCGGCGGTCCAGTAGGTCGAGCTGTAACCGGGCTTGGACTGCGCCTTGTTCTGCGAGCTCGCGTTGGATCGCTGGCCGCTGCTGCTGCCGCCGTCCTGGTGCAGCGGCTGGTGCAGCTGGTGCGGCATCGTCGAGATGAAGAGATGCGGAGCGCCGTAGCCGCCCGGCATTCCCGCGTTCTGGCTGCCCGTTAGACTGAACGGCGGCGGCGTCGCCGAGTGGAACGTCTGTTTGTCGTAAGACTGCTCGCCGATCGTTCGTCGAGCGATTTCGTATCAGTCGAGTCGGTTGGATCGCCGCGAGTTATCGGCGGTTAAAGGAATAAACGAGCGAGGATCGGCGTTTCGTACTCACGTTTACTTTGCTGAGCGCGACGTGACTCTTGGCGTACATGGTCGCGCCGATGTCGGCGCCGGACGATGCTCCGCTGTTGTTGTTGCCCGTGGACGTTCCGGTCTTTCCGGTCTGCGTGCCGGTGTAGCCGCTGCCGGCGCCCTTGTACTCGCCGGTCGGGCCGGCGCTCGCGAGGCTGTCGTAACTCGCGCCGCCGCCGTACCCCGAGCCGTAGTTGCCGGGCTTCGCGCTGTACGCCCCGCTGTTCGTGCCCGCGCTGCCCGCCGTCGCGATCTGCTGCAATCGTCAAACCGCCGCGAGTCGTTATCAACGCCCCCACAACATTCCGTCCCATTCGTGGGACACGAGATCACGTCTTTCTTTCACTTACGGGATAAATCGCTGGGGTTCCGTACTGGAAGCTTCCCGGCATTATTCCACCGCCGTAGGCGAAGTACGCGTAACCCGGTGGAAGCGTCGGGTTCATCATCGGCTGTTGATGCTGCGTCGCAGTCTGTCGTAAATTAATTAGTACGGGAGGTCGCGGAAAGGTGCGCGTGAAATATCGAGAAGGAGGGGCGGAGGGGGGCACACCAACCTGCTGAGACATCGTCGAGGGAACCGGCGAGGCGTTGCTGTCGTTTCTCGCGAACCTCCCGTCGCTCATGCTCGTGTACGCTCCCTGCACGCCCTGCACGCCCTGGACGCCCTGGACGCCGGAGAGAGCGTCGCCCCGTCCACCGCCGAGCGTCGTTGCCGGGCCGGTCGTCTGATAGCCGAGGGCCGCGTCATAGTAACCAGTAGTTGGCTGCACGTTAATCAGGGAGGCCAAACACAAAACTACATGCATACACTGTGTACTCCGAATACGATGGAGAGTAACTAACTAAATTTCGCTCTAGTGATACGAAAACGAAAAATCTACGACGCCTTTCGCCTTTCGCCTTTCGCCGGGGTTTGCGGGAAGAGAGCGGATCGACGTCGCCTCTATTTATACACGTTATTACGCCTCGACGATTTTTCTCTCTCCCGCTCCTCCCGCTCCTCGTCACCCGCCGTTACGCGCGGTTGCACTCTCCCCGAGACCCAGAGAAAACGTGCGACAAACTTGGCCACGAAGTTGAACGAAAATTCTGCGTGCTGTAGCCTCGAGACACCCAGGCAAATTCAAGAGTAAGAGAGACACGTCTACTTGGTGTGAAGGCGGTTCGAGGCACTCCGAGCGCGAGACGATCGTCATTCACACTTTTTTTACCCGTGACTCTCGGAAGAATCGCTTTCGAAAAGAAAAAGAAAAAAAAAAAAAAAACGTGTTCACGCTCGCGCTCGGAATGCTTCGAACGGCAATGAAAATCAAACGAGAAGATGGACCGTGATGTTTGCGCCGCGAATCGTTTGGCAAAAGTGCCCGACGACGAGCGACCGCGCTGGTCAATTTGTGGCGCTCGTTGTCGGAGAATTTTCCCGGGATCGACGGAACGACGAGATAGAAAGGGTATTTTTTCGCTAGAAATTGTGAAATAGAGACAGAGAGACATAGAAAGTGTCGAGCAGCTACCAAGCACCAAATAATGATATAATAAGACACGTGTGTTGAGCATTCCTCGTTGCACGATCTCTCGGAGTTCCGAGTAATGAAAAAAAAAAAAAAAATGGCCATTTTCATCGATCGCCAACGTTCGGACGGACGACGTTCCACCGCGAATCGTAAATGTATGTTGGGAAAAAAAAAGAAGAAAAAAAAATGATGCAGAGACGACTTGCATCCGAAAGACTCTGTGCAATCGTCAAGTCCGAAAAGAGAAGGGAAGAGTTAAAAAATGGTGCTGCGGACGTGACCGAGCGAGAACTGACCATGTGCGGGGGTATTCTCTGCTGCATCAGCTGGAGATCCTCGTAGCTGTACATCGGTTGCTGGAACGCCGCGTAGGGCACGCCCTGGCCCATGATGTACTGATGGTTGAGAATCGGCGTCATGTTTCCAGCCGCGTTGCCCGACATGCTTCCGGTTCCACCGGCGCCCGCGACAACGCCGCTTGACGTACTCTTTGGCACGGCTGCGCAACATTTTATTCACCAAATTAGACCAATTCCTTCAATTTCCGGAAAATAAAAACAAACAAACAAACAAACACGAAAATCCTACACTCGAGATTTTTTCATCACTAGGTACTTTGTTCTCGATCGAAGGAAGAATATCGTACGCTGCCAAGAATATTTGTAAAATGAATTTCACACGACGTTTGAAAATGAGTTTTAGTTTCGGTGACGTGAGACGGAGAGACTGACCGTTGGAACTCGTGGACTTGGTTTGCGAGCTGTTGACGGATGCGGACGAGGAGAGACCGCCACCGCCGCCGCCGCCACCACCGCTTCCTCCGCCACCGCCGCCGCCGCCGCCGCCGAGGGTGGGCGCCGTGGTGGTCGCGATGGATCCGCTACTCGTCGTCGCGCTGCTCTCGTACTGCGAATCTTTGCCGCCGCCGCCGCCGCCGCTGTTTAGCTTGTTGTGATTGTGTGACGCGGCCTGCGGCGGCGTGGTGTAGTTTCCGTAGGCACTCCCGTAAGCCGAGTGCGCGGCACTCTGGTAGGCACCGCCGCCGCCGCCGCCGCCTCCACCGCCTCCACCGCCGCCGCTACTCGCCTGAGTTATCGGCGAGTTGAACGTCGTGACGGACGGCTGATAGGCCTGCGGGGTCGACTGGAACGACGAGGAACCCTGATAACTGCTCGCCTGGTAGCCACCCGTGTTGCTGTTGTTCGAGACGCCGACGTTGCTCGAGGCCGACTGCGGCGTTTGATACTGGGCCGTCGTCGAGGGCACGAAACCGCTCGCTGCCGACTGATAAGCCTGCTAATTTTTTTGTTTTTTGTTTTTTGTTTTTTTTTTTAACAAAAGACATCACATCGGCCGTTCGCTCGAGAAAAATATAAAACGACGGATCGATAGCGAATTTAAAAATTGGTTAGTTCGAGTTTGATTACCTGCGGAGTCTTTCCACTTGCCTGATTGGCCGTCGTCGTCTGATTGTACGCCGAGGTCGCGGCCGCGCTCGCGGAGACACCGGCCGACGCCGAGGGCGAAGCTTGGCTGTACGTCGAGGCGTTCGACTGTGGATACGACGAGGTGGCGTTGTAACTCGCCTGCGTCACGGAGCTCGTCGTCGTGTAATTGTTGCCCGCGTTGCCTCCGCTCGCCGTGGGGAAGGACGACTGGCCGGACTGCGCGGCGCTCGAGGAATACGCGTTGTAACTGCTCGGCGCGGCGTTCGAGCCCTGGTAGGACGTCTTTTGGGACGAGGGGTAAGCCGTCGTCGTGCCGTACGCCACGGACGCGTTGCCAGGCGACACCTATCAAACCGCTCGAACAAGTGAAAAACTATTGCCCGATTTTTTTTCCCCTAGCGCGGCATTGTTGCCTCAACGACGATCGTCGCTTTTTTCGTCGGCGAAAAGAAAAGAACAAAAGAGAAAAAAGGAAAAAAAAAGAAAAAAAAACGTACCATCTGCGAGGTGGCGTTGAAGCACTGATTCGTTCCGGTCGCCTGCTGAGCGGTCTCGATGTCGAGCGAGTTGGCGGTGGTCGCGGAGCTCGCGGCCGCCGCGGCCGCAACGGTCGCGCTGGACGAGACGTCGATGCCGCTTATGCTCGTCGACGAGGAGTTGTACTTGTCGGCCGCGGAGGCGTCGAGCGAGGCCGAGTCGCTGCACAGCTCGAGCGCGCCGAACTGGACGTCGAGAAAGCCGATGTTGCTGTTGACCGTGTCGCCCGGCATCTCGACCGCGCTCGACGGGATCTTCGAGGGCGGCGGCACTCGCGGCCGTTGCTTCGTTTGCCTCTGCGGCTGCGAAAGCGACGCTCTCAATTTTTCACCTCGCTCCTCGACCCTTTCCGAGAGAATCTTCTTCGAGCGCAATTCGCACGACGATGCGCCAAGTACATTCCACGCCAAACAGACGAGATCCTCGTACTTTTTCTTTATTCATTATCCACTTACATCCGACTGACACTCGTAGCTTTTTCTCCGTTCGAAACATTTCCGACTTTCGAGTTGTCATTTGTTACCTCGAAAAAACCTCGTTTACACGGGACACAGAGAAAAGCTAAAATTTTCGATACTTGGACTGAATCGAGACGGATGTTACGAATTTAAAAAGAATAATAATAATACGAGAATCGTCTCTTTGTCGTGAAATGGGATACAAAAAGCTGCAGGTAATTACGAGTAAAAACAAGATAAAGAGGGTAAATACCTGACTGGCCATCGTCATCGAGGAGAAGGCGGATTGGCCGGAAGTCTTGTAATTCTCGCTCGACTGTTGTGTCAGTTGAGTGAGATATTGACTCTGCGCGGCCGTCAGCGCTGCACCACCGACGATGCTCGGCGGCTGCTGCTGCTGCTGCTGCTGCTGTTGTTGTTGCGTGATCTGCTGCTGCTGCTGCTGCTGCTGCAGTTGTCCAGGCGTACCGAGAGCCGGCTGCGCCTGTTGCTGCTGCTGCTGCTGCTGCTGCTGCTGCTGCTGCTGCTGCTGCTGCTGCTGCGGCTGCAGGCCCGGCTGTTGTTGCGTCGCCAACGCGCCCGAAGCTTCCGACAACTTGGAGGTTTCCTGGTGGTATTTTCGCAATTATTCAGTGTCCATTCTTTCATCGTGAATATTATTCGTGGGTACGAATGGAAAAAAATACAAATCTCACGCGACACACAAATTGCCATGACAGAAAAAAAGGTGGAGAGAAAGAAAGTTGGGTAAAGGTTATAGAAAAAATGAGAATGCAATTGGACGCTCGATTCTCGCGTTAATTACGGTTCAAGTTAAACTTTGGCTGTCTGCTCTCTGCCTGTGTTGCCGTGGCTGATATAACATAACCGCACTTTCGCAGGTAGCCGAAGATACGAATGATATTATAGAGTAAGTGTATAGGGTAAAAAGTAGATTAAAAGGATGTGTTCGGTTTGGGGTGGAATATCGAGATACCTCTTGGTGCAAGGTCGCGAGGCTCGGCTGAGTCTGAGCAGGGGTTTGCGTAACAGGTTGCTGCTGGGCGTCCTGTCCCTTGGCCTCGTCGACCGCGGTCGCGCCCTCGTTCGTCGACGTGCTCGGCGTGAAGACCTTGGTGTCCGCTAACGAGCCAGTGTACTCCTCATTGTCCCAATCTTCGGCAGGTTCGAGATTATTCCAGGCATCTGAAAGTGCAGAATCAGTAAGGTAGAAGCGTCGCAGACTCGGCGCTGCATCGCCGCATCGCCGCGGGTGCGGCGGCCGACTTACCCATTTTGGGCTCCTGGTTGCTCCGCTGCTGCTCCTCGCTGCCGGTCCACGTGTCGATCGGCCGGCTGAAGCTGTGGGCCGACGAGGACGAGGCGACGTCGCCGCGATTGGCGAAAGTCCGGGGCCCGAGACCTCGGCCCCCGCCGCGGCCGCCTCGCCCCGACCTCCCGGGGCCTCCGCGGCCGCCTCGTCTCCCGCCCCCGTAGCCACCGTCCCGCGCGTTGTCCTCCATGTTCCTCTCGTTCTCTTTGTTTTCCCTTCCGCGCCCTGAGTCAATCCGTTGCCGATAAAACACCGCTCCGTCGTCGTCGTCGTCGTCATTAAATTACGCCGGAAACTCGATATACTCACATCCTCGATTATCGTGATTGGCGCGTCCGCGAAGACGCGGAGGCCCGCCACCTCGCTGATTGCGTCTCTCGTCCCAGTCGCTCGTCTCCTCGACGTCGCCCGACTGCTCCGCGTTCTGCTTCGAGCCTCCCGGCTGCCTGGCTTTCTTCTTTTTCACCTCCCACTCGGTCTGTACACCCTCGAGAAGATCGTTCACGGCGCGGTCGAGATCGCCGTCGCTGTCGTGCAGCGCCATTATCACCTCGTCCTCCGATCGACGAGTCATGTCCATCACCTGCTTGATCTGCTCCTTGAGCACAGGGTCCTCCGTTCCGCCCATTCTGGTGTCAATGATTTGTGCATTCCGCGACTGGTCCTTATTCTGTTTGTCCATAAACCAATGTGTTACACAAAAAAATCCTGCGTTCCTCCGGCGCAATTGAGTTAAGCGACCGACGCGCGCCAAGCGTCTCTACAAAGACGCATGAGAAAACAATGATTCTTCGTACGATCGTCGAGCGAATGTAAAACTAAAACAACAGAAATGTCTTTTCCATCCGTAATGATTTCTAAATGGAAAATTTCAACAGCGTTTTAACAAAGAATGCAAATTTTTATCTTTTTATACAAGTGGTAAAGACAAACTTCAATGATATTATTGTAATTATTGTAAAAATGATAAACGGCTGAAAAAATATCTTTAAATCGAGCGTCACGGCTAAACACAAAGAAAAATAGTGCTCTCGAAGCGCCCCAATTGCGCCTGCGGACCAATGTTCACGCCGATTGCATCCTCGTAATTACCTGTCCTTTGTCGTGCTTGGACGAGTCCGAGGACTTGGACTGATGGTGATGATCCGATTTGCTGTGATTGCCGTGTGAAGACTTGTTCTTGTTGGTGCCTCTCCCGCCGGAGGACGCCAACGATTTGTTGCCCGAACTCATTGCCAACTAAAACTTGGCTTATCTACCCACGCTCTCACTCTCACACTCTCTCTCTCTCTCTCTCTCTCTCTCACTCTCTCGCACCTACCGCACTATGTACACTCGCTATTTACAATCTGAAATCAGACGGAGAAAAAGACACAAAAAATGAATTATTTTTCGGCGATGAGAAAAAAAAGTGGCGAGAGGCCTGGTGAGCCGAAATATCGTCGGCCGCGCGAACAACAAAGGCGCGGGGCCCGAGAGACTCGGCGATCGCGGGGATTGCGACACTCGCGCGACGAAACGAGGCGGCCGCGCGAACGCGTGAGAATCGAAAAATCTTTGTGCACCGAGTGAGTAACAAGGTTAGAACTATTAGGGTAGGACTCGAAAAGAAAGAAAGCGTAAGAGGGAGATGGAGAGAGAGAGAGAGAGAGAGAGAGAGCGAGAGCGAAAGGAAGAGAGCGAGAGAGAGAGAGGTGAGAGAGATCGAGAGAAAAAGAGGGAGAGATTGAGAGAGACAGAGAGAGAGGGAGAAGGATGGTCGGTCGTTTTTCAGGGCCTCGCGAGAGAGACAGCGGATAATTGCGAAGAAGTCGCGGCGACACGTAGTGGAAATACCGGAGCGGCGACGGGAAACTCGTGGCGGCCGCCAGTTCGCGTATCGGGTTAGAAGAGAAAATCCGCGGCACCCGGGGTCAAAGGGATAGCGGCGACGTCGACGACGGCGACGACGGCGGCAGCGGCGGCGACGGCGACGGCGACGGTGGCGGCACGCAGGGCAGAAGATCGCGCGGAGGGTGCGGCGGTGCGCGTGGACTACGTCGAGAAAGAGAGACGACGACGACGACGACGACGACGAGGAGAAGGACGGCGGCGACGGTTCGGGCCGTTGGTCGTCGTCCCTCGGGGTGCCTCGATACCGCGGCGGGGCACGCAACTCGTTCTCGTCCGCGAAACACGTTGGCGTTCTCGCGGATCTCGCGAGGCTCGCGGGTGTGCGCGAGGCGCGAGGCGACCGCTCGGCGATCGCTCGGCGACCGCGACGAGGACGACGGTCTCGAGGAGAGCGACCAAGACGAGAGGAGAGAAAAAAAAAATGAGTAGTGTTTGACGTACGCGCAGTATCGAGGAAGTGTGTCCATGGAGAGCCCCGTCGGTCGTCGAACGAATGCGGCGGCGGCAGAGCGCGGATAGCGGGTCGGAGGAATGGAGGGACGCGCGCCGTAGTGGCCGTGGTTCGCACACACGGCGGGGCGAGCGAGACCGACAACACGCGCGGAGGGGGGAAGTGAGCGGGGCGGGCGGGGTGGCCGCCGCGGGTCCACGGCGCGCGGGGGTCGGTGAGGGGCGGGGGGGGGGGGGAGACGGCGGTAAACCCACTGCGCGTACGCGCGAATTCTGCCGCACACAGTCGCACCCTGCGAGAGCCACGGGCGCGAGAGAGACACGGCGGAGGGGGATGGATGGATGGATGGATGGACGGACGGTGTGCGGGTACAGTCGAGTCGCCCGCACTTGGCGGCGCGGAGCGCGCGGACTTCCGTGGCATTGGAGCCGCGGCCGGCGGAGCTGCCGAGCGACGAAATGCGCGGGAAAGATGGTAGGTTGGGTGAGCAATTCAAACTGATTCAAACGCAGAGCGCGAGCTAGATTTTGGCGCGGTGAGTTCACCAGGATTGCGTGTAAAACAACACCCGATGGAGATTCAATGAAACGGGTGTCCGTCGGAATAGGGGGATCCGCTTATCGCGTTCTTCCGGAGGATTCGTCTGTGGACGTAAATCGGTGTCAATGATTTGCAATGCATCCGCATCCTCGTGGAATGCGAGTTTGAAAAGTGTGAATGATGAGGGAAAGCGGGCCGAGAAGCGGCTAGCGTCGCGTTTGCGGGAGTCGACTGTGAGCAGTCAGCCGCGCGTAGACGTTCGCCCGCGAAGCCACGGACACGCGCGAGAGACCGGGAAGGCGGTGCGAGCGGACAAAGACAGTCGCGGTGAAGGCAGGAGGACCGCAGGCCGGGAGATGCACGAGGTATAGGTGTCTCTCGGTCAGTCGCATCGTTGACGGTTGGCCGGGCAAAGCGACGCGGGAAAATCCGACGATTCCGCGAAATGTTTGGTGCACAAACGAACGGCAGTTCGCTCGTTGAGTCGTCGGAGGATGCGACGCGCGGTTGAGGAAACGCGTCGGTATTGGCTGGAGATAACGAGGAGATCGAGAGCATAGATAAAACGTGCCATGTGCCGCCGCCGCCGCGACAGACGCCATTTGCGGGTCCGAGCGAAGGCGGCTTGTCAAGCGGCATCGATACGATCGTTCCCGTCGCGGGACCCCCACCCCCCCGACCCGACGACGACAACTCTGATACAGCCGATCTCACGCGTAATGGCGGAACTTGACGATGAAATTTTTGCGTCAAACTCACGGATCGATGCTTCTGTCTTTCTCTCTCTCTCTCTCGTGATCCTCGTAGTCTACGCCCAACGTCCGGTCAACGACTGTCACCGATTTTATTTGCGTTCCGCGTTGTCGCAATGAGTCGCGAGATATGTTTAAAAAAAGGATAAAAAAAAACAATGCTCCTCGTCCCGTACCTGTGGTTAGTGCGCTCGAAACGCAGCTCGATCACGTGGCCCGTGCATTCCGTTCCTTCCCCACCGCAAATACTCCCCGTGTGCATCGTGTGCGGCCGGTGGCGCCGTCGAGCGGCGCTTTTTCGCAGCCGTTGTTGCACCGCCTCGAGCTCGAACGCGATCTCCATGCGAGTCTATCGATTTATTTATTTTCCGCGCGATAACTTTTGCTTTTGTGCGAACAAGTCGGCAAACTCGAACGGTTAAAACTGACTCGGATGCTGCTGCGTGCGCCTTGCCGGAATATTGCTCTCATTCCGTGTAAGAATGCCCCGATTGGGGCATAGGAGTCATTTTACATCCCACGATATAACAATAAAGCATTTACACCTATATTGTCATGATATTGCTCCGAATGCTTCGAACTAGCGCCAATTTTGAGCCAAGTTTGTAAGGCGTCGTCGACGGCACCAATCGGACAATCGCAAAGGTTCCATTGGTCGCTGACCCAAAGTTTAGCCAATGAGGAGGAAAACGTCGAAGAAGTTGGTGGTGGTGGTGGTGGTGTCGTCCACCGCCGCCGCCACCGCGTGTTAGCCGGCGCCGGTGGCGCTGCCGTTGATTGGCTACGCTCGTTCCGAACGTCCACTGTTGTTGAATAAGAACATAACCTCAAACCTCGCGGCATTTGAAGGGAAAACATTTTTTACGAGTTTTCGCCAAGTTTATCAAGAATCCAATTGAAAATGCCGCGAATGCCGTTGCATCTGGCGTCGGGGTCAGGAAAATGGCTAAGCTGGACGCCAAAGTGTATCAGATTCGTGCGATACGGCTGCACGAACCGGCCGTTCTACCATATCGTGATTATGGAGGTGAGTGACCGACCGAACTTGTAGCGACAACGACGAATCGTCCGTCGAGTCTCGACGACCCGGCCGGTGACGCTTAAAATTCTGCTCGCAGACGTTTTTGGAACAGCGCAGGCAGCCGATAGAGCAACTGGGAACCTACGACCCGAGCGTAAATCAGTTTGGCGAGAAGCTCGTGGCGTTCAACTTTGAGCGAATACAGTGGTGGATGGGCAAGTCCAACGTGACAATGTCAAAGCCCGTCGAGGAGCTGATGGGCCTGTGCGGCTTCCTGCCCATCCATCCCAGAACCTACATAACCGCTTGGAGAAATCGCAGGGCTGCCGACGAGGCAGCTGCCAAGGCGGAGGGCGAGGAGGAGGAGAGCAAAGAGGCAGCCGCCGAAGCGACCTAAGAGATAAATAACAGAGAGTATGTGACTTTTGTAAATAGTTTGAGACGGAGAAAATCATGAATAAAACATTGGCAATTGTGTGTGAGAAAACTTTGCACTGGGACAATCGGAAAAAGGCTGTTTTTTCGACTTGACGCGTCCGCAAAACGCACAGCAGCGGCTTGCGTTTCGTTCGCAATCGCGTTTCTATAAATAGCGCGCGGAGCCCCCGCGTGCGCCAGGCCTCGCGGTTATCGCTCGCGATTCACCGCGTCGAACGTCCGATTTTTCCGATGAAATAAAAAAATATTCCCCAGGTGAGGCTCGAACTCACAACCCCGGCATTGCTCACAGAATACTGTCTTATAAGTACCGTGCGCTAACCAATTGCGCCACTGGGGATGTTGTCAGCTCCGCGTATAACGGCGTACATGAACCGGAGCGCCCTTTTTCCACGCCGACGCCGAGTCCTCGGCTCGCTCCCGTACCGACGTTTCGCCTGTGTCGCGATCATCGTCGCGGAGATTCGAGGAGACGAATTATCGGCGAAATCGCGGACCAATCTTTTCGCGACTGAGTTCGCGCGCAACGCTCTACGAGAGAGAGAGAGACAGAGACAGAGAGTCATATATATATATATATTAGGGATTACCCTGATATACATTTTTGAGTCGCTTGTTCTTTCAAATTGATGAGGGTTGTTTATTGAGTTGAATATAGTTGAAAAGGTGCGAGCAATTTCGCACGAAACAGTGTAATAGATGTGGCATTGTTGAAGAAAATATTTTTACTCCATTTCGGAAGGCAGACAGCAATTTATTTGTACAACAAGTTATTCTATAATTGTAAGAAAACGCCGTCTCGTACGACAGTGGAACTCGATAATCACAGTAGTTATTTGTTTCTTCGTTTATCGTTGCAATTCCGGAACATCGTCGATAGCGGTGCAGAGTCGATTCCAAAGATCCTCGAGGTCTTCTTTTCGGAGGCCGATGCGGCAGAATCCGTGCAGCAAGTCCTCGTTGGCCTTTACGAATGTTTCGCCTATTGATTTAGGGATCCAATTGATTAGTTGGAGCGGCAAAATAAAAATGTTGTTGCAAGGAATTGTCGAGAGATTAGTCGTACCAGCTTCTATCGGATGTATGGCGAATGTGTGCTCGATGCGCCAGGTCCTCTCGACGAATTCGGTGGACCACTGAAACTTGAAGAAAACTCGGTCCTTGGCCCCCGGCGGATGAACGTAGACGTCAACGCCGCCGCCCTCGCCGTAACATTTCTCCATCGAAATATAATCCTCGGTCTCGAGAGTGCGCAGTATTTTAGCGCGGATTACGCTCTGGTCGCTGTAATCCGCGATCCCTAAACAACGCCAAATCTCCAGTTATATACGTGACTGATAGGAGGCTTGTGGATCAACCAATCCCTCGCGAGTGTTGGTGCATTTTTGCCAGCAGCGACCTCCACTGTTTTTCACGCGATTTTTTTTTTTTTTTTTTTCCCCACCTTTTTATGACATTTACGAATCAACAAACAGGTGAAATTTCGCCGCTGCCGAAAGACAGAGACACGTTTGAGGGCTTAAAAAAGGCGTCGAAAATGAACCAGAGATGAGATAAGAAAATTGCTTCTCCTCGGCGAAACGACCTGTCCACGGTGCTATTTCCTCCAGGAAACATCTGTCCAGCCCTACAAAGCGGCAGTTTATCTCCCGAATGGCGAACCCCTCTTTCTGTTTGGATGACAAAAAATTGTTATTTTCCCTCGACGAGTGGCGTTTGTATTCTGTTCAAAATTGTCTCTCGTCGTATCTTATATCAAGCTTTTTATTTCTCCCAAAAAACATACTCTTCTTCAGCTGCACCGTTAAAAAAATATACAAATTTAAAATGTATGAAAATGAATTGAAATGTATAAAAATTCGAATTTTGTAATGGAAGATGAGAGAAAATATTTTGAAGAAAATATTTGGCAGTCGGATGCGGCGTACCCTGACGTCGACGGTAACGTCCAGTGCAAACTCAAGAGCCTTGGAGGCTGCCTCAGTCCTGTACCGATAAATATTCTCGCGAATCCAATTCTTCTCTATTTCCTTGAACTGCACCCCGACGATCGACTGCGAAACCTCGCACAGTCTCGCCGCGTCCTTTTTCTCGGTAACGCGAGGCTGCGGAAACTCCGGCTGCGACTTTGGGAGGAAACTGCGAAAGAAAAAAAAAAATTGGTCTCTTTGGATGACGAATCTTTGGATCATCGTTCCAAGTGCTGACTCTCACTCGTCGAAGGAAATTCCCTCGAATCGCGAATCCTGCCGGCTGCGTCCGAGCTCCTCGCGCAACTCGCGGACTCGTTTCACGAGTCGCGCCTTGAGCTCTCGCAGTTCCCTGAGCTCCGCGTCATCCGAATTCGCCATCGGACCGCGTTGACTTTTCGCGAGAACGAGAAACTTCAGTACTGTTTGGGCTATCGAATTTTCGAGCCGGCTACCATTTTTAAATCTTTTCAAACTCTCCCCTCTGCCGCTAGCTTTCGCTCCGGGAGACGCGATGTTTACGTCGGTGAACTCGCGTCGCACGCCGAACGAAAAGTGGGGACAGCGACGCCGGCGATCGTGGCGGTGGCTCTGGGCATTTCCGCACGGCCCGATGTATTTCGAAAGATCAACCAATGTGCGTACACTCGCGGCGGCGGCGGCGGCGGCGGCGGCGGATTAACGAGAGATAGTCACGTGTGCTACGAATAAAACGGTGAATTCAGTTTCACTTGCCTGTACGCGCACCGAAGCGCGCTTACCCAGTTGTCACCGGACTAAAATCGAGGTTACACGCTTTTCACCAAGAGAATGCCGAATTTTTCACAGAAAACAACATTTTTCGATTCCGTAAACTTTGAAAACCGTATCCGATGGGAAGTTTCCCAATGATTCCGAAAAGCATACCCAACGGCCCTGGTTTGCGCCTGGTTTATTGTACGGCCATGGACTATGATCGTAGTACTGATAATGTAAGCGGCAATACATATTATAATAGTCGTTCGAAAAGCATGCGCCGCCGCGGCGGCGGCGGCGGCTGCTTGCGGCGCTCCTCCCTCGATTCTCGATTGCCTTCGACCTACGATATTCGTCCATCGTTATATTTTTTCGTCCGCCAAGTGACGAGAGCGAGCCGGGAGCTGCGGGGGTGGGGGGAGACGTTTTTTTACAGCGCCCTGTGCCCCGTGTGTTGCGTTTAATCAGCCGGCGGGCGAGAGCACTCTGTGCCGAGTTAACGGGCAAATCTCGTCGAAACGCGACGACCAATGCGAGAAAAAGTCGTCGCTGATCCTGAGGAAGCGGAGAGACCCGAGTCGAGCTGATAATAAATCGCGCGCGCGACGACGACGACGACGACGGAGCGATATCCCGCGGATGCTTTTTGCCGTTCGCAGCGAGACGTGCCAACGTGTTTTTCCGATTTTCTCGAATTGCCCGGCAACATGTACACCGTGTCCAAAGGTCCCAGCAAGATTGTCGCGAAAACCCGAAGAGGTAAGAGCACGACTGTGATAACCGATCCAATTTTCGAAAAAGACGAAATTCCAATGTTGCACAAATACGCGCGCGACCGCTGTGCGTTAACCTCATTGTCCGCGATAATCGCTCATCCCTATTGATGCAACAAGACTTATCGTCATTATCGTCATCTTTTTTGTTAATTCGTCGTACAGAGATTGCTCCAAAATTTCGATAAATAAATGCGTCGTGCACGCTGATTCGACTTCAACAGCCATCGTCCACGATATCCGTTAACGACAATGAATATTTTTATTATCACTAATTACTATTATTATTATGAAATTTGATACACCGGAATTGCGGAAAATTTTGATGCATAAGAGGGACGTGCACGCCGACGCGGCTTTAACCTATCTCGTTCGCGATATCCGACGATGCTAACGAGCCTTCTGTTGTTGTGTCGCGACTCGAGCAGGAATCAGCCAGAATCTCGACAGACTGGAGAACCTTCGGGACCTCACGCGGAAAACCACCGAGACCCAGGAGGATAATGACATAATTCGGTAAATCTTTCATTTACGCAATTTTGCCACGAATTTTTCGAGCCCCGTGGGTCCCCCCCCCCATCTCTTCTTTTCCCCTTCCCAGTGGCCCCGCAGTCTCGTGCCTCGTCTTGCATATTTGTCGGTGTGCGAGAGAGAGAGAGAGAGAGAGAGAGAAAGGTATTGAAAAACGGGACCGCGAAATCGCTAAGGAAGGAAAGAAAGAAAATAAATTATAAATAGACATAACCTTACTGACGATTTTTCGTATCCTAGGCACGTACCAAAACCGGTGTTCAATGTCAATGGAAAATCAAAATTGTGCTCGCAGAGACACAGAATACAACAGGTCATCACGCCGCAGCACGAGGAACTCATTAAATTTGTCTACGAATGTAAGTCTATGTACGGCGGAACCTCTGATTATTTCTCCTGTGTCTGCGTTGTTTAAATTTTCCATTGACCAAACTGTGGCAGCGAGCCACGTCAGTTTCTTTTTTTGTTGTTTTTTTTTCATGAAAATGAGCTTGCGAGTAACAATTTATTAAATACTAGAGCGGAAAAAAAATTCTCAAGCGAGTCTGTGTCTCGAGCAAACCATAATCCGTAAGACAAATTTTGATGTTTGTTTTTGTAGTAACAAAAGATTTCACAAGGTTTCACGAGATTTCGTGAGATTAGCCAATCGCTAACAACGACACACGCGCGCTTTATTTTTCTCGTACAGAGCGTCGATAAATATCGGTCCCAATCGTCCATTGGCCAATCTCTGATTTAGTAATATTTTCGTTTTCTCGTTTTTCCCAGCATGGAGCCAGGTGGAAGATCGCAGTTTAGAGAGATACAACGAGGATTCGGAATGTCTGGAAACGAGTCGTAAGCGAAGAAACCGCGCGCGCGGCGCCGCATTGACATTACGTCGAATTGACATTATTTTCTTCGTTTCAGATCGATCGCCGGCCTCGTCCTCGCTGTATTACAACGACGGGGAACCAAACGACGTGCTTCAAGGTAAGCACTACTCGGACAACTCGGAATGCGTTGGTAAAAGTCGTGACGTTCCCGTGCGCTTTGCCCTGTGTTACAGACTTCAAGCCATTTGATCTGGAATCGTGGTGGGGCAAGAGGCTGTACAACAACATCACGAAATCCCTGTGAAAAAATGTCGTAGATTCGAGTCGATCGTGTCCTCGATTGTTATATCATAGACCGTTAAAACGGCAGCGGTGCTCAAAGTCCAGTCGCTAAGAACGAGGGGAGGGGAGGAACGACGAGAAAACTAGCCAAGAACCCCGGGAGTAAATCACGGCCTCGCATTTTTCGAAATGATGTACATATTTACAAAGACAAATGGAGAGAACACGATAGGGCGAGAACGACCGAAGGAAAAATGCCTCGTTGGATTCCAACGCGTGGTACTGTTTCATTCGGCGACGGCCAAGTTTTTCATCGAAAACTCTCCACGGGCCGCCGCCGTTCGTTACCCGTTTCGCGGCCGCGTGCTTTGTGAGTCCTCGACGAGCGTTTTACTTACGATTAGTACAACTTTGTAGACTGATATTTTTAAGGTTTTTACCCCCCGCGCGGGCGATTCAAGTGGGAACGGCGATGCGAAAACGGCCGTCGGCCAGAACGACGCCCCGATTCCGTCGCCTTGCAGCTCGAAATGTCTCGTTAAAAAGAAAAACGAAACAAAAGGCAATAATTCAGTCGCGACGCGCCGCGGCGGAGTCACCACCAATCTCGCGAATCGCGTCCTGCACCCAACATCCACGAGACACGATTCGCGACGAGTAGTCTTAATGTAGTGCAATATAAAGAGAAGGATGAAAAAAAAAAAATAACAAAAAAACGCAAACAAAATGAAAAAAGAAAAGTGTGTGCTGGCTTCGAGAGTCGGGACACCGATGATCGCCCGATCTCTCGCGCCTCTTGTTATCAAATATAAATATATAAATCTTTATAATTAATTGAACGATTAAACGAACTTACCTGTTGTGAAGTTCTATCGTAATTATATTAGAAGTCTCGTTCGAGAGATTACTATGTAGTACCGTCTACTTCACGCTAGATGTCACGAAAGTTTAGAGTTAAAAACAGCGGAACGCTGGCACTGTGACCACCGTTCCGCCGTTCCGCTGCGTAGACCCTCATAATGTTTAGAGATATCACTTACCATTATAAGGGTGGGTATGAAGGAACAGGGTTACTGAATACTGGGTGGGCCGTAATCTCTCGAACGAGACTTCTAATATAATTACGATAGAACTTCACAACAGGTAAGTTCGTTTAATCGTTCAATTATATTCTCGTCTCGTTCTTCGAGATTACTATGTAGATGTTCAGAGTAAACTTCTACTTGACCCATACAAAGGAAAAAACAATCATTTGTACCAAGAACGTATTTATTCAAACACTGAAGCCGCGAAACCCTGTCTCTCAGGTTCGATCGGCCTGTTATAAAATCTAGCAAACGTTTGCGAGTCCCTAGACCACCCCGCGGTGGATCTTATCCAGCTCAGGTCTACACCCTTCGCGAGAGCTGTAGACGTCGCTGCGTGGCGGGTACTGTGTGGGGTAAACGCATCCCCTACGCCACTTAACCTCAAGATCGACCGAATCCATCGACTTATGGTCTGCGTGGTCGCAGCCTTATAAGGTTTTCTCGTTGAGATGAACAACTTCTCCTCTTCTTTTCTTAAAGGTTCAGTCAGGGTTAGATACCTATTCAAAAACGACGCAATGCAAATTGTAGGCTTGTCTCGAAAAAATGGAACGATAAGCAGGGGCTGGTATTGACCCGGACGCGAGTTTTTAACTAAGTCCGGTATTTCTACTTCATAACCCGTCGCCGTGCGCTTGATATTAGAGATTTTAATCAATGCTAATGTCTGCATTCTATGGGCAGTCCCGAGAGCCAAAAGTGTGGCCAACTTCTCCGACAACTTTTGGAGGTTCGAATCCTCAATGGAGCAATGAGATGCCAGAGTGTTCAGCACTACTCCCGGATCCCATGTCCTGTCGTACTTTGGTTTTATCGGTCGCAGCCGAAATACCCCCTTAAAAAATCTCGAGACGTCCTTTTCTTTACCGATCTCCTCAATCGAAATTAACGCAATGGCGGACCTTGCCGTATTTAACGACCCGTAAGAGGCACCTGCTACAAATTTTTCATGCAGGAAAGCCAATAAATTGTTCTTGTCCGCCGCATATGGATCCACGTTGATTCTCGCGCAGAACTTCCACCAGGCTTTCAAATGCGTTGCATATTGCTTTAACGATGAGTCCGCCAGGGACGCGATGAAGATGTCTAATGTCGCATCTGGTATCTTCCTCCTGACGAATGCTTGCCTGACAATTTCCCGGCAATCAAAGTCAGGTCCCTGGCCAGTGGATGACGTAACAACCTGCAAGGTGACAGAAGGAGGTTTTCAGAAGGACCGAGGAAAAACGGCTCCTCAACGAGACGCGAGAAGAAAATCGGATACCACGGCTGATTTGGCCAGTGTGGCACAATTACGATTCCGCAGGCTTTCTCCGCAATCAATTTTTGTAGAACCCTGGGAATAAGAGAGAATGGGGGAAACGCATAAAATAAGCCCTGATCCCATCTTATGGTGAACGCGTCGCATGCTACCGAATCGGGGTCTATATGCCACGCACAATACGACGCACACTTGGCGTTTGCCCTACTCGCGAATAGGTCTATCTCTGGAGGACCGAAACGGTTAACTACTCTCCGAAAAGCGTAATCCGCCAGCTCCCATTCTGTATCGATGTTCTGGATTCTCGACTGCCTATCTGCTTCAACATTCTCAGCCGATTTTATGTAAGACGCGAAAACTCGAATCTCGCGCTCCTCACACCATTGCCACAGTTCCTTGGATAAATTAATCAGACGGGGGTACTGGACTCCTCCCATGCGATTAATATACGAAATAGCCGTTGTGTTGTCAATCCGTAAAAGAACGCAAGACTTTCGCAGATCCGCCGCGAAACACCTAAGGGCCATAAACGCTGCCATGAGCTCGAGCGAGTTTATATGCAGTGCCCTTTCCGCTTCTGTCCAGAATCCGTGCGTTCCTTCGCTCTCGCAATGCGCCCCCCATCCGGATAACGAAGCATCCGAGAAAATCTCTCGAGCATATACGGGACAGGCAATAGACTTCTCGCCCGAACCCAGGTTCTTCGCCCACCACGCAAAATCCGGCTGCAGGTGGCTCGATAATTGCATATCTGCTTCGTAGTCGTCTCCACTCACCAAGAGAGCCAGGTACAATTCTCTTTGGAACGCTTTCAGGTAAATTCCGCTATACTCCAACGCTCGTGAACAAGCGACCAGCGACCCGACAAATTGTGCGAATTCTCTGATCCTACAACTCTTCTTCCGGGAGAAAAGGCTCACCAGCGTCCCTACGTTCTCTCTCTTCTCAACCGGAAGTTCCAGCGTCATCTTAACCGAATTGATTATAAACCCGAGAAAAGGACATGCCTGGGCCGGTTCCAGAATACTTTTGGGGTAATTAACACGGAAACCGAGCGACTCGAGCAAACTCACCGATGCCTGGCCATTCTTCGAGCAAGAGGCATAGTCCGGGCCTAAACACAGCAAATCGTCCAAATATATTACGGAAACGAAACCCTGTCTACGCAAAGCACTGACTACCGGTCTCAGAATTTTTGTGAAAATAAACGGGGCTGTCGACAAGCCAAAAGGCAGACACGTAAATTCGAACAATTGAGATCCGAAAATAAACCTGAGGAGCTTTCTACTATCCTTGTGGATTGGTACAGAAAAATATGCATCCTTTAAATCCACCTTGAGCATAAAGTCCCCCTTTGCGACAAGCCTCGCCGCGGTCCGAAGGTCCTCCATTTTGAAATGCTCTGTATGAACAAACTCGTTCAGTTTCTTTAAATTTAAAACAAATCTCTTGGATCCATTCGCCTTCGGCACTAAAAAATGGCCTGACACGAATTGTCCCTCCACAGGCACGCATGGCCTAATCGCGCCTAGCTCTAACAGATTTTTTATCGCTAACGCGAAATCGCGGTCCTCGCACCCTTTGTCAAAAAACGGTCCGTGTAAAACCGAGCCCTGAACGACCGGACACTTGGTTTTGATTTTATAGCCCTGAACGCAGCTCAAAACAAAACTATCGGCAATCTTCTCCCACTCAGCTACAAACTTTTTAAGTCTGCCGGCTTCGTGTACCTCTACTTCTCCTTCGTCGTCTTCTGATAATTCTTCTTCTCGGTCGGCGGCTGGTTCTGGGAATGGTTCTGGTTCCCGGAGTAATGGCGTCCTTTCGACGATTTCCATTTGTTGTTGCCCGTCTGGCTCGCCCCTTGGAACTTGACAGCCGGGCCCTTCCAGTTTCCCGTGTTCTGGATCTTCAGTGGAGCTCGCGTCGACGCCGGTTGCGCAGGCTGAAGCCTCAACTCCAAGCCCGCCTTCTCCACTGCCTTAGCTGTCTTCAATTTCTCGGACAGGTCCGCGCCGAACAAAAATTTGTCCGTGGCAACTTTCCCCAGAATCGCCTTGGCTTTCTTGTCCAAACCAGGCAATATGTACGCCTTCCTTGCGATTGACTCCTTGTGGTGTAAGTCCGCGAGCAGCTTGCCTGCATCGCACATCCGTTTCAGGAGGTCGTTTCGATTCACGCCGTCCTCCGATTCGTTCAATAGAAGCGTGACGGCTGAGCCCAGTGCAGACATGGCTGAGCCAATCAAGCACTGAGAATCGACGAAATGACGATCTCGCTTCACGGCGGTCTCGTTCAGCGACGCGACGAGTTCGGGGTTGAGCACGGGCGCCTCGAGTGGACAATTTCCGACCCTGGAGTACTCGCCAAGCAGTGCGGCCCGCGACTCCTTGTCGAGGCCAGCGCTGATCCACGCCTTCCATCTCGACGCTAAATTCGAATGAAAAACGAATTCACTCGGAGCCACCGCAGACGGGTCGTCCCCCAGAATGCGCAACGCTTCCTCGTCGATCGCGTTCTCGGGAACCTCGTCGCCTGTCGTGCTTCTGTCTTCTCCCTGACAGCTCGATTCCGACTCAGCGTTCGGACATGCTGCGATAAATACAAACCGACGGTCGGTAAGGAAGAAATTCGGGTTACGATTTTTTTTTTTTTTTTTTAATCCTGAAAGAAAAAATGGCTAAACGATCCTGTCTTATTCAAAGAATAAGCTCGAAACGGACGTCGCCTGTGCAGCGCCGTACCACCTCGTGTGTGGTCTCGCTGTCCAAGAAAAGAAATAGAAAAGAAATAGAAAAGAAAAGAAAAGAATAAAGGTTACCAAATAAATCGAGACTTCTCAACAAACTCTCCGGTGACGCCAATGGCGCCTGCGGCACGGGAACCGACAACGATGTCCCGGCCGCTTCGTGTCGCGAGTGCGACGCGCCGCCATCTTGGGGATTTCGCGTCGCTTTCTTTAAGTGACGAACATCGTCCTCCAAATACTTCAATTTCTTGAAAATCTTCTCCAATACTGACTCGTCAGTCTTCCTCTTCTTATCTGACTCCGACATCGTCGCCAGATAACACCAAAAACTTCGAAAATTCTGAAAATCTTACGCAACTAACTCACCACGTGCGTGCACATCGAGCACGAAAAACGTTATGAGGGTCTACGCAGCGGAACGGCGGAACGGTGGTCACAGTGCCAGCGTTCCGCTGTTTTTAACTCTAAACTTTCGTGACATCTAGCGTGAAGTAGACGGTACTACATAGTAATCTCGAAGAACGAGACGAGAATATAATCGAGACTGTGTTATACGGTTTTTTATTTCTTTTACCAACGAGCGTTTTGTTCTACAGTCAACGTTTGTTCTTCTACTTTCGGCTTCGTTGGATATCACGCCAGAGGGACGAATATCCATTCTGCCCTTTGACGAGAACTCTTGAGGTTTTATGTTTTAATATTTTATGATTTTATACACCGTCGACCGACCCCGACATTTCTCTGGAAAAAAGAAGAAGAAAAAAAGTTGAAACAAGGCATCGAGAGCCACATATTTTGATACGTTTTTTCATAATACGCCGTATATAATTAATGTGTTGCACAGCAAATTTCGATTGCGCGGGAACTGCGAAGAAAAATGAATGCCCAATAAACGTGACGTAAAATAAATACGCTTTGCGCGTTATAAAAAATATTTTAATTTTACGACACATCTGCGCGTTGATTGAACGAAATGGAGAAAACAACGCGTGTCGTTAATTTCGCAAGCGGATCGCGCCGACCGCGCGCCGCCAATGTCGCCGCCGCAGCCGCCGCCGCCGCCGCCGCCGCCGCCGCCTCGCAGCGCGACGGTGGCGTGTCGTTCGTCTTGCGTATCCGAAAATCCTCTCCATTATCGTAAAATAGTGTACGCGAGATTTGCAGCAGCGAGCACCGACTCGAGTGGCACTCGGGCGTCCTCTTGGCGTGATCAGCGCGGAGTTGGCGGCGGCGGGCGCGCGACAAACGCCTCACCGAGGCCGAGGGAGTGACAAGAGAGACGTCATCAGCCGCCCGCGCGCGGAGGGCGAGCGTGAGAGGTTATGATGCTCGGGGCCTGCGACGACAGGACGAGACAACATCGGAGGCATCTCCGGCGCGATCGCTGCTGACTCGGAGAGTCCAAGGTGGTGTTGTTCTCCGGGCGCGAAATCCATCAAGGTCAACGACGACAGCGGCGGCGGCGGCGGCGGCCGCGAAGATCCTTCGGCTATTTGAGTCGTCTCGCTGGGATGACCTAAGCGCGAGTGACCTATCTATCGTCGGGTGATGTTAGGGGTGGCGAGAAAACGGCGTAAAGAAAAAACAGCCGCGTGAGATTTTCGTTAGGCGGTAATTTGATCGATCGATCAGCGGAGAATGAACGCGGTGATCGCGATGTGCACGTTCTGCGAGATGCACGGACCGCGCGTTATATTCACAACGCAGACGTATCGGACCCTGGACGAGTCGTGCGTGAAGCGTCTGCGCTTCTACGGCCCGAAGGACGTGATGAAGCGGGAGAACAGGCCGCGCGAGGCCACCGCCGCCGCGGCCGCCGCCGCCGCCGCCGCCGCGGACGGAGCGCGCAACGACTGCGACGGTTGCGACAGTCTGGGCAACGTCAAGTACCTGAGCAACGAGCACGAGAGCCGCACGTCCTTTCTGTCGGCGCGGCAGGCGCTCACCGAGGACGTGGCCAATCTGCTGAAGCACGCGTGCATCAGGTAGGCCCAGGCGCAGCCGGCCCACGCGTAGAACGATCTTCGAGAGGGAGAAATGGCAGGAGATCGACGAGTTTGACGATTGTCTCGCGCTGCCACTGACTCGGGCGTTTTTCTCGATTGTCCTTAGGAGCCTGAGTTGCGAGGTGCATCTCGGCAAGGAGGGTGTTTGCTACTTCGGGGACGAGCACCGGGGCCACGTGTTGAGTCACGCGTTCACGCTAAAAGACGCCCAGGTGAGCCGTCGTCGATTCACTCGACCCAACAGACACCGAGCTCATTCCGCGAGACAAAAATAATGACCATTTCCAGGCACGAGGTATACGAAGATCCTGTAGCTTTATAGTGTTCATGCGGGACAAGCAATTCCTCCTGAACATGTGGCCCTTTCTCGTGGACAATTTGCGCGAGGTGATACGCGAGTTGCAGGAGTACGCCGAGATCAAGTACAGAGCGGACGAGGCCGAGAATCCGCAGCGCTCGGCGCGGCTCGCGAGCGCGAACGCCGGCCCGGCGGCCAATCGCGACGCGAGCAAGGGAAGTCCGCGCGGGCTCTGCGAGATCACCAACGAGAAACACGTCTTCGTCAGGTGAAACAACCCTCGACGCTCGACGCTCGACGCTCGACGCGACTCTTTAAAACCGACATCGCCAACGTTTTTCTCATTTCAGAATTCACATGTGGCTCGTTTGGATTCTCAGCGCGGGAGGTAGGCACTTTGTCGAGATATTTCCAAACTGCGATTTCGCGATAGCATCCGACATGGAGGAGAATCACGAGACGGACGAGGAGGAGGAGGAGGAGGAGCAGCGGACCGATATCTCGTACAGAGGGCACAAGGTAGTACATTCGGGTAAGTCCGAAAACTTTGGAGCACCTTTGGACGACGAAGGAAAATTGCAAGATCGGAGCGTGACGTTTCAGACATGAGGCCGGACAGCAGGATGAGTCGCTTCGACGACATCGTCGTTCGCGAGGTCTGCAGCCGAGAATTCGCCGACGTTGCGGAGAAATCGCCGACGCTCATTCTGCGGAAGCTCGCGTCGATTCTGCCCAAGGACGATCTGCGTCAGCTGCTGTACGCGAGCCTCACCGGCATTCAAGTTTTGGTTCGAGGCCCGGAGCTCGAGAGGCTCGAGGCGCTCTACGCGCTCAGCTGCCTCGTGCCCAAAGCCTGTCGCAGGGTCAAAGTACGGGCGAACGAGTACACCGACTCCGAGGCGTGCAACAACTTTTTGGGTGGGTATCGCGGCGACCAGAGTCGTAAAACCGCGAAATTTCTTCCCAACGCACAAACGTCTCTTCTCGATTTTCTTTCCGTCCGTCCGCGCTACAGGGGTCGATTGCACCGTGGCTGTACCGCTGCCCTGCTCGAACGTCTGCCGATTGGAGATAATCGCGGAACAGCACAGAATCGGCCCGGACGGAAATTCCCACCTCGTCAGATGGACCGGCGCGTTACCCACCAAATTGCCCACTCTACTCACCAAACTCGAAAAGTCGATCGGCAACGAGCTCATGTCCGACAGCGTTCTCAGGGCTCACTTGGCCGCTTTGCAGGAGGAATGGGCCAAGTACCGTTCTCACTGTCACTCTCCCACAGCGCGGAGCTCCACGGAAATGCCAAAATATATTCTTTCTCGTTGCAGCATCGCCAAAGTCCTGCACGCGATGCGCGGTCGCGGTCACAGGGGCGATCTCTCGGGTCTCATGATGAGTCTGGGAGCCGGGCCGCACGATCGGAAGCTGCTGGACGTGTGGTCCATGGGTCTTCCGTCGAATCCCGCCTGACGATTTTCCCGCCGAACGCAAAACCAAACGGACGAAACATCCAATTGAAAATGCGCGACGGCGACGACGATCAAAATAAAATTAATAACAAAAAAAAAAACAAAAACAGAGAAAAGAAAGACACTCGAAACAGATTGGCGGCGCTGCAAGAGGTAAAATCAACGCGACTCACCGCGAGACCGTCGTTTTGTTGTTGTTTTTTTTTTGTTTTTTGTTTTTCCATAAGACACCATGTATTTTGACAAGACCGTACTGTAAACGGAAATGCGCGATACGAGCGAATCGCGCGTTCATACATTATAAATCTATCGACTCGATAAAATATCGTCATCACAGCACCTCGCTTGAACAAGTTTGTTCGAGATTTGACCAAGCTCCCGCGGCGCCAGCTAAAGGCACACAAAAATTGAGCGAGTCGACAACTAGCTTTTTCTTTTCGTTCCTTTTTTCTTTCCCCCCACCCGTTGGTAATGGCCGAACAATTACGTGGAAATTGTCGTGAGGTCCGATGTGCCGTTGCTCCGCCGTTGCTCGAAGGCGCGTGAATGGAGAGGACTAGCGCGTAGCGCGAGATAACGTATATAGCGTGAAGAGGACCGCGCGGCGGGGGGCTCGGTCGGGGAGAGAAAAATATTGGCAAACAACGTGTCACACCTAGAAGAAGAAAAAGAAAGCGGCTTTCCGTCCTCGTTGCGCACTCTCCATTTGCGGTCCATTTGCCGATTCCAACATCCCGAAAATGGTCCCCTCCTCGTCTCCTCCTCGTTCCACGCGACTCTTCCGTCAATCACGAATCATCATCATCATTCTCTCTTCTGGCTCGCGAGAGCGTCGGCCGCTGCTTTCATGGCTGTTACGGGAGAATTTTATGAGTCAGAGCGAGGAGAATGTGACCAAAGGTCGATAGAGACGGAGACTCACCGGCCTCGCGGGTGTTGGATATAAAAGTATCGACGTTCGGTTGGTACTTGATAAATTGCGGGCGAATGAATCGACGATAGAGGATGAGGGAGCCGTTGTACTCGATGGGCGCCATCAGCCAGACGTAAAAGAGGCACTGGAAATATTCCAAGAGCGGTGAGAATCCAACTCCAACTCGAGCGCGAATTTGAGTCTCCACTCGAGTCCGGGCTCGCGATGGAAGTTGCGGATCTTCGCGTATTTCATACAGAGACGAGAAGCCAACGAACCTTGAAGAGCCAGTAGACCGGGAACCAGCAAACTATGTATTCCGAGAAGAACTCGACGATGGTGAACACCGCAAAGACGACCCAGTAGGTCAGCCACTTGGTGTCGTCGTCCTTGTTGCGGCTCTCCAACGCCTTCATCGAGCAGTACGCCGGATAGACGAAACCAATGATGTTGCAGACCAATTGCTGGCCGACACCCACCACAAGGTAGAGCGCCAGAACCCCCATCGTCGCTGAAACATCAAATATACCATTGTCGGACAATCTCCTCGATATCTGGACGAAAAAAAAAAAAAAAATGCCAGGACGGCTCTGAATGATCTACGATATGAAACCAAAAATCGTAAGATAGAAAAATACACAAAAAATTACACCTAATCGTGGGAAACGCTGCAAACTCGTTAAAATCTTAACGAGAAAAGAAAGAAAAAAGGCGGTGAATTTTTTCATTCGAACAATCCACAAAGCAGCGTCGCGTGATGAAATCTGTCGCTCCGATTGTCATTATTTAGTGTGCGAAAAGGTGAAACGGAGCCCAACCGGTCACAGGACACCGCGACATAACCTCAAATACCTATGAAAATGTAGAGCCGATCGAAGCCCAGTTTCTCCTCCGCGGCGCTGAATATTTTCGTCCACGGTTTGCTCTCGTCCCGCAGCGCTTTGTCGAGTGACTCCTTCACTGCCGCGACTCGTGCCATTTTTCCCGTTTTTTCCTCCCGTTAAAACTCTTATCAATTTCAAGCGGTTGCCCTTCGCTCGCTCCAATCGAGTGGCCACAGGTGCGGTTGGTGCGGTTGGTGCGTTCGGCCGATTCTCTCTCTCCTCTCTCTCTCTCTCGGCGTGAGTTGCAAGAACGAAAAACCGAAACGTGATTAGACGACTGTTGAGTGGTCCTTGTAAATGATACTCCTGTCTTTAGATATGCAGTGACTTTATTTATTGAGCGCTGAGCGTAGACAGGAGAAGGAGCCACTCACGCATCGCCGCACAGCCAGCTCGAGGCGTTTGCAATACGCGAGAAGGCGAGACACTCTGAAAACTAGCCTTGAGACGGATTACATCCGTCGTGAGACTCGTGAAATCCCCACTGCGGCAAGGTTCGCGTGGGTCCCGCGGCGGCCGGGCGATCACCGCGCTCGCTCAGCGCATGGATAAAATTACTACAACGGGTCGCCGCCGCCGCCGCCGCCGCCGCGACGACCCGTAAAAAATCCGAAAGTACGAAATAATCGGATTTACCGTTGTACAGTGTGATGAATGACGCGCGGAAAATCGTAGTTACAAGCAGGTACAATTTTTGAAACACTCGACGAGTCGGCTCGGGGAATTTTTGCGCTGGAAACGTCGAAGGAATCCGAGGAACGTTTCTCGCAAGTGGTGGTTACGGCAGCGGTTGATATATAATAACTTGGTCCAGCTTCCGTCTCTGTCACGATTGGGAGATGATGAAACCTTACACTCAAAATTCAACCATGATTGATCCATGAGATTTTCTTATGGGACGTAATTCTGATCCTGCAAACCTTTTTTTTTTTCTTTCTTCTTTTTGCTTTTTTCTTTTTTCATAGATCGCTCCAATCTACGCGGCACGAAAGTCCGTCTCGGCAAGCGTGTTTCTGAAAGCATCGCAATTGGTTGTGCTGAAAATCGGGCGGAAACAATGTATGGGGTATTCCCGCTGGTTAAAATACAATTGACAGTCCGAAAAAAAAAAAAAAAAAAATAGAAGCGAGGGTTGACCCTGGTACAGGATTTTTGAGAATTGTTTGAGATATAAAAATAGTGACTAACAATGTTTCATTTTGAGCAATTGTGATAAATTGAAATTTGAAATAAATGTCAAGCTCCGATGACAGTTGGAAGAATGAGAGAATAAATAGTGGAGAAAATGCGAGAGGTCGAGAGTGAGAGTCAGGCCGAAACCAGCGGGAATTGCCGATATTTTTCTTTGGTTTCGACAAACATTTCATTGAGGTGGAACTTTTCGGTGGTGAGAGCCAATTTTCTGATGTGCCTGATGGTGGTGGCTGCGGCGATTTGAACCTCGGGGTCTTCGGATCCCACCAGCCGAAGGACGTGCTAATTTTGTCGAGAAAATGTATGAGTTTTGAAGGATCGGAAGGAAAAGTAGAGACGAGAACGAGGGGGTCGTCACCTTTATGACTCCGCAGGTGTGCATAGTCACGCAATTCAAGGGCTCCTTGCTCAAGTGATAGAAAGCGATGCAAACGCCTTTGAGGACGTCTTTGTTTTTGCTATTGGCGTAATTGACGAGCGGAGCGACCGCGTTGAGCCTGCCGAACTCGTAATTATTCTGGCCCCACTCGCAGCAAAATGCGATCGCCAGTGTGAGATTGGCTCGCAAATTTTCGTCCTCCTGCGGAGAGAGAGAGAGAGAGAGACAAGTCGCGGAGTTGGCTAAAGCCGCGGGTGAGTTTTGAGAGATGTGGTAGGGGTAGTTGGCATACCGTGTCGACGAGATCGGCGAGCATCTTGACGACACCGTGATCGGTGAGAATTCCCAGGTTCTCCGGATCGGTGGCTATCTGAGCGATGGTCGCGCAGACGGCGGCGAGGACCTCGGTGTCCTTGCTCTCGAGGAGGGTGACCGTGAGCTCGAGTCCCCCGACGAAAGCTCGCACCATCTCGGCCGAGTCCTTGGCGTATTTGATGCACGGTACGAGAGCCCGGCAGGCGTTTCTCTTGACGACGTCGCTGGGATGCTTGAGGAGCGACCACACGAGCCGCACGCCGTCCACCGCGTGACCCGGGTCGTTTATCACGTCCATGCATTCCTCGTTTTCCGCGCACTCCTTCAGCACCAGCGGAAGATTCTCCAGCAGAGGCTCGTACGTTGCGCTCAGCAGTCGGATCTGCGATCGTCGGTCGTGAATTCGATATTGGGAAATAATTGGGCGCGCGTGCGGGGGGGGGGGGGGGGGGGGGGAAATGAATGGTACCAGTTTGGGAAGAGCCTCGTTGACACGCAGGACTTGTCTGTTGGCGGGATCCTTGGAGCATTCGGCGAGGGCGCCGACGACGTTGGTCAGCACCTCCTCGTCCTCGTTCTCCTCGAGGAGAGGCACGAGGGAAGCGACGAGCTCGTAGCGATTGAATCGCGCGACGTTCTCCGGACTCATGGCGCACTTCCAGATGGCGCCCGTGACCGCGGCGAGCAGCCGCTTCTTTCCTCGAACCTCCTCGTTCTGCACGAGTTTGCACAGGGGATCGAGGCCACCGGCCTCGCGCACCATGTCGCGCGTCAGTCTGTTTGGCGCGCACTTGAATATCGCGAGGGCGCAGTTTTCCTTGAGCTTGAGGTTCTCGTTTGCGCGCAGATGGCCAACGATGTCGGCGATCACGCCCATTTGCTCGAACGCCAGTCGAAATACTTTCTGTCGCGCGCAAATGTCGAAAAATGTTAGTCGAAGAATCTTGTTACTCGCGGCGGCGGCGGCGGCGGCGGGTCTTACCAGATCGGCGCAACGCTGAACGGCCCCCATTATAGCGATAACGAGATCGGTGTGAACGGATCTGAGGAAACGCGCCATCAAAAATACGACCCCGTGCTTCCTCAGTTGTTCCTTGATCTTCGGACTGGTGCTCAACGATCCGAGGACCTTGGCGCATCCGATCGCCACGGCCACGAGCTCCCGCTCCGTCTCGTTCAGCCGTTCCAATTCCCGCCGGAGAACATTGTCGGGAACGTCCATAGCGTCGAGCTGCCGTAACGTTTCGTCGTTAGTAAATATCGCACGAGTAAAACTAACGAGATTTTATAGCGCGGGGAATTAAGCGCGATCGAGTATTACGATAAGGGCTATGCCGTTGCGGACGCGTATCTGCTTCCTCGCCTTGCGAACCGTCGCGACACTGGCCATCGTCTCGGCGGCCAATATCTGAATGTCTCGCGCGGGATGCTTGAGCATCTCGATGAGGGGAGAGACGATCCCGAGATCGATGAGACACTTTCTCGTCTCGACCGAGTTGGCCATCTCGAGAATCACCGCCAACGAGCCATGCTGGCACTTGAAGTCCTTCGTCTCCAAGAGATTCACGAGTACCTCGAGGCCACCCATCTCCCGTATCGCTCGCTGGATCGCCTGTCGTTACAATTATTACCCCGCTCGGCCGAATTCGTTATTATTATCACCGCGCGCGCTCGGTCGTACTCACCCTGCTCGAGAGATCGTAGTCCCTCAGCAGACAGAGAGAAACCGTCGTCGCGGTCTGATTCCCGGCCTTGGTGTACTTGATGAGCTTCTGCATGTGCCAAAACTCGGACGGCAGCTCCGGCGAGTCCTCCTTTATGAATCTACTCTCGTCGTCGCTCTCCGACTCGGGCTCGTCGTCCGAGCTCTCCTCCTCCGCCCGCTCCTCGATGTACCGAAGCCGCGGACCCAACGCTTGTTCACCCGTTGCCCCTGCCTTACCGGCTCCCACCGACTCGCTCGTCCTGCCACACATTTTTTATCAATCTCTCTCTCTTTATTTCTTTCAATCGAAATATGCCAAAACTCACGCGCGTTGATCCTCCGACAGAGCCGGCACCGGCGGCACGTCGGCGTCATCTTTTCGTTTACTCTTTCTCTCGGTCGACCATTTCCTCGCTGCTTTCACTGGCGACGCCATTTTTCTCCTCGACTACTCCTCCGACCCCTCCGACTCTGACGTTCGCGAGTAGCGAGGGCAACATCGTCGTATCGATCAAACTACCGCGGTCAAGTTCGGGTCGTTGGCTGGCTCGCTCGCTTCTTTCTTCTTTCATCGTGTGACTGCAGCGATGAACATCGACCCGCGAAAGCATCCGATAACCTCGTCCGTCGTCTGCTGCCTGTTTCTGCTCTACGAGTTGTATTATCCGAATAATCGCACGGACACGCCGAATGTTGGTGGCGAAAAGTTGTCAAGGTTGCGCGAATCGAGCGACGAGGTGATGAATCTCGAGCAGCGCGATGAGAACCCGCGAGGTCCCTCGATACTCGGGAAATGGCTGAGGGCGCCCGAGGAAACTCCGCCGCCGAAAGCGACGAGGACGACGAGTCGCAACGGCACGTCGCCGCGACTCCTGATACTCGTGTGGAAGTACGGTCCCACTCTCGAGCGACGGCACATCCGTCGATTTACCGCCACCAGGTTTTTCCCCACAATTTACCGCACGATAGATTACAAAAGGATCGTGAGCAAAATAGTGACGCACGCGTGATTGCGCCGCAGATCGTCGCCGTGGCAAGACTGCTCGGTAAACGACTGTCGATTGTCGTACCGAGACGACGATCTGTCCGAGGCCGACGCGGTCCTCTTTCATCTGCATCTGTCGCGGAGCGCCCGCGAGATGCCGACCGAGAGAGGCAAACCCGGGCAAATCTGGATATTCATGACGGACGAGTCGCCTCTTCACACGTTTCTCCACCGGCGGAACGACAACGGTGCCATTTCCGAGTACGACGATCTCTTCGACTGGTCAATGACGTACAGAAGCGACAGCGACGTGCCCGTCGCCTACGGCAGAACCGTGAGGAGAGCGAGAGGGAAAAAGCGGCGGCGGGGGGACGCCAAGTGAGAAGGAATTCTTTTCCCTGCTCTTTCGTGTGCAAGATTCGATTGGAAAAGTTGTTGTTGTTTGTTCCAGTGATCGCGCGAATAAATCGAAGCTCGTGGCGATAATGGGCAGCAACTGCTCGGGCTCGAACGGTCGGTGGAGATACGCGAGGGAGTTGAAGCGACTGCTCGGCGGCAGGCTCGAGATTTACGGGCGCTGCCTCGGCGGGAACGCGACCGCCTGTCCCGGTCACTTCGGGCGCGACTGTCGGCTCCTCGAGGCCCACAAGTTCTACCTGGCGTTCGAGAACTCGGACTGTCGGGAGTATCTGACGGAGAAGGTCTACTGGAACGCGTACGAGAAGGGCTCGGTGCCGATCGTCATGGGCGCGCCGCGCGACGACTGTCTACGGCTCCTCCCGCCCTTCTCCTTCCTCCACGTCGACGACTTTTCCGGTCCCCCGGAGCTCGCCAATTATCTCGACTATCTCGACGCCAACGACGCCGCTTACGAGCGATATCACCGGTGGCGCGAGCGCTACGTCGTCCTCAACGAGCACGGCTACTTCGGCTCGGCGTCCAAGCACTACTGCCGAATCTGCGAGGCTCTTCGCTACAATCCACCCCCCGTCGACAGGTACCGGCGGATCGCGAGCTACTGGAACGCCACCCGAGACTGCACTCGTCGCTCTCACCTATGACATTCTTTCTTTTTACTCCCATTTCATTTTTATCACCATTTCCAAATTTAACGCACCTTCCAACTTTTAAGTTATATGTAGCCCGAAAAAAAACATAATAATTCATCAAAACAAGCGACTGTGTGTAAGAATTGACGTTCGTATGACGAAAAACGGGCACCGCGGCGCGGTCTCTGTGATCCGTCGTGGAATAATAATAATAACAATAACACTAACGCGAATCAAGTGTCGCGTACGACGCGCATCCCTGCGCACTTTGGTACTATATAACACGAGCGCGCACACTGAGAAAAGAGTTTATTTGTGGGGACCAGGATTTGTTAACTGTTAACAAATGATTTTTTTAAATATGGAGAATTGAATATTTTGTTGTATTTAACAAATAACTTATTTGAATCTTATAATTTGGCCCAACTAATGATTTATTAACTGTTAATAAATATATATTTGAACTCCTACTTTGGCCCAAATAATGATTTGTTAACAGTTAATAAATGTATATTTGTATGAAAAGTTCCCATATTGGTGTCCAATGATCATTTATTTGTCTCAATATAGCAATGGATTTTAATGAACAGTACATCTAGTTGCATTTATTTTCGGATCGGATTGGTTGAAATCAGGGTAAATATACAAATAAATAAACGTATATTTAATCAAATTGATGTATTTATTCAAATGCTCGGTTTCCTAATACATTAGTATTAAAAGTAGTTCTATTTTAAATCTCTTCTAGATATTACATTTCGACCGTCGGATGATACATGTATTTTTATAGGTCTTAAATAATCTTTCAAACTGACACGCAATAACTATTATATTTCACTGTATAACGCGGCTTTTCGACCTCATACGCTTTACACATGATTATTAAACCGTATAGTTACGCAGTTCTTATCAATAAAAAATACTTTTTTAATTCAGTTGTAATACTAGAAACGACAACTCGGCGAAGCACTTCGGCACTTCGGTGTGCAGATTCCACGAAATTAGAAGTTCGTTCACTGTTTCGTCGCGCGTCCCAGCTTCTTCTTCACACTGCCAAGTTACGATTGTGGCGTCGAACAGATCGCGCGAGAACGTACTTGTCCTCCAACGATCGACGATTGTCAACAACGCGGATAGTCGCGCCAAACGGACGATACTTGTCTCAAATATGGATTTGTTAACTATTAACAAATCTGTATTTGCACGAAAATAAGCTTCCTTCACTATTAAAAATCCGTTTTAGCAAAGAATAAAGATGTTTTAACTATAAACAAATCTGAAGTCGTTTTGACTTTTTTCAATATTGTTCATTCAAATCGACCTTTACTTATAACAAACATCGAACAACTTGTGTCAAAAAAATGACGCAAGCAAATTGTTCATTTGACGGAAATACCGTCAGCGTAAATGTTTGTTATGAGAACACTAATATTTATTAACTGTTATTAAATTTTGTAACTGTTAACAAATATTTTAAGAAAACGCTCAACTAAACATATTTTGTTGTAATGAATAAACTCTTTTCTCAGTGCAGCGACCGCCTGCGCTCAGACTAATTCGGAGAAACCGGTAGACTCGAGTGACGCGTGAATTTACGGCGACACGTCCGGTATAGATCGACAGAGCAAAGATAAAAGATAGCGCGTGTTGGCGTCTCTCCCGAGTGGCGGTGCTCGTGCGGTCGTGCGGTCGTGTGTGCGCGTGTGCGTTTACCACACCGCTCGTGGCCCCGCGCGGTACACACAGAGCGCGAGTTATGCGCTCGTAAATGTTGACCGTTCTGTCTCGGTTGGTGCCGACGCCGACATTCCGGAGATTGGTAAACAAAGTCGAAAGAGTGCCGGTCCGCCGCTTCTCGAGGGCGACGAGAGCCGAGATGGACGAGGGCTCGCTGTTCGTCGGACGGGAGGATCGTTACAATGGAGTCATCGTCGACTCCGCGGTGGAGGCCAATTGTCGCGGCGTGAGTTTCGGCGATCGTCTACGAGGTACGTAAACGTCGAGCGGGCGGGCGGGCGGGCGGCCGCCGGCCATTTTTCCCAACTGGAATTCGCGAACAGTCACCGTCGGTGGTTGCAATCGCTGGCTTTTTTTTCATTTTTTTTTCTTTTTTTTTCATTTCGTCGGACATTCGCGGCCGCTCGCGAGTGGTACGAGTGGCCGACTGCGCGTCACGCGATCAGATGTTCAGCGAGTGCTAAGCGGCGATCGTGCGCATGCGCGCCGAATAGTCCGCGCGTCGCCCGCGCTACATCGAATTAAAGCATTTGACTTTCCACCGATTCCACCGACGAAGAAAAAATAACGAAAGCAACGCGATATTCGCTTGGACGGCGATCGAAAACAAATGTCAAGGTCGCACTGACCTTGACGAAACGACCTATCTCTATAAACTTCATATTTCGATATATATATTTTCAAAAGTTGTTTGTCTCTTTGCCCGTTTGTCTCTCCAAGCTCCCTTAATTCAAGTCTGTCTGAAAATTCGAAATTTCTATCGAGCCGAACCAATCTCCGGCTATCTTTCGAACGCGGCCGTTGAGCTTGTCTGGTTTTATTGTTCCCTCGGTAGAGTCCCTGAAACGGTGGAAGGAGGACAAGAAATCGTCGATATGGTTCAAGGTCGATCTCGCGAACGCCGCGTGGGTCCCGACGCTCGTCGATCAGGGTTTCAAGTTTCATCATGCCCGAGAGGAATACGTGACGCTTTACCGATGGCTGCCGAGCCAACTTGAGAGCAGCATTCCGCCGTACGCGCACACGAATCTCGGGGTCGGTGGTTTCGTCCTGGACGACGAGACGGGTGAGATACTCGTGGTCAAGGACAAACACTCGATGCTCGACGGTTCGCCGCGATGGAAACTCCCCGGCGGTTTCGTCGAACCACGTAAGACCGGAATCTTGCCCCCTGTAATCCTCTACAAGGGCTTCTCTCTCGCAGAAACACAACTCGGTTGTTTTTTTTTTCTTTTTTTTCCAGCGTTTCTACTCGTCGCTCTGTAATTGCGCAATTTTCCCAACAGGTGAAAACATACCGGAAGCGGTGATACGCGAGGTTCGCGAGGAAACCGGCGTTCTCACCGAGTTCGAGGGTATCCTCGGGTTTAGACACGCGCACGGCTACAGTTTCGGCTGCTCGGACATTTACATTGTGGCGCGACTGCGGCCGCTCACGCGCGCGATTCAAAAGTGCGACCGCGAAATCGTCGACTGTACCTGGATGAAGGTATTTGCTTTTTTTCATTTTATATACCAATTGTTTTCTTTTTTTTATGTCATTTTTTAAAATTTGAATCCAGTTGGAGGAGTACGTGAACGATCCAAACATCGTGCAGAACAATCGGATTCTCGGGATGGCGCTGCTGCGGTTCGTCAAGAATCGCGCGAGCTTGGAACTCATCAAGGGCGAACATCCGGTCACCAAAGAGCCGGTCTCCATCTATCTGTTCTCCGATGTGGAATCGTGATGACTCTTTCCCCTCGACGAAAGCGGTCGACGACTCCGAACGCACGTAAAACATCGCGCGGTAGTGTAGGTAGAGAGTCGTCGCGACGCGTCTGAACCACGCGAAATAAACGTACAATTCTTTATTTTGCCAGGAAGCAAAGAAACAAAAAGTCACGATGAGTGTTCTTTTTTTACGTTTCAACGCGCGGCATTACCGAGTTCCCGTTAGTCCGATGAACCGGCTCTTTCTTTAGCCATACAAAATTGTGATACACATTCTACACTCTTTTTCTTTTCTTCTTTACATATTTACAATCCTAACTTTGCGAGTACGAGAATTTGAAAATATCAAATTCATTCGAGCTCGACGTTTCCACAAAAAATCGGGATAACAAACCCCGCTGCTCTCGATTGGTAACAAAACCTGCAAACCGCTCGGCGATTCGACGCCGGTTTTTGTCGCAAATCAGCCAAAAATCGCAGAGATCGAGAACGCCAGAGCGTCGTTCCGGCGTCAAACATCGGCAAGTGGGGCCAAGGGAACGAGCAAAAGAAAAAAATAAAACGTATGCATATTTATCAAAATAGTATAACCACTCATCTTCATTTTACAATAACAATACAGTATCAGTTATAACGTTGTTTCTTCCCGCTGCCGTTGCTGGTGTACTAGACACTTACGGTACTCTACGGACGCTGCGAAAAACTATGGCGTACATAGGCGCAACGAGGCTAAAAAAAACGAAAAACGAAAAACGAGTACTCAGCTCCGAGAGTGAGAGAGCATAGATATACATGATCGATCTGTATCCATGTAAAGAGTAGTGAAAAGACAAAGTCCGTCTTTTGACTAAGTATATAATACCACGTAAACGATATAAATTGGTCTGTATAATGTACGTTGCTCCTTACGACTTTAATAGATATTTATATATAATATATGCATATATATACATATATATATATATTTTACATATTGCATTCGAGTCCTTTCGTCCGTTTTGGTATTTCGCGTTGTAAGAGAGACGATAGAATTTTGTAGTATCGTTGAGGACGAAAAAAAAAAGAAAATGAAAAAAGAGTTGTTAAGCCAAGCGTTCGCCAGCAGCGCGAGTGGCGCTGCGTATGTTATTGGTATTGAAATTTAACGAAAGCGGCGTAAAACGTCGTAGTCGGAAACACGAGCCTCTCGAGATAGCCAAGAGCCAACTAGCCGTCGCGACTGGCAAATACGCCCAACTCGTGTATCGTCATCGTGGACGGATATATTTATGAATAATTGGATAACGATACTATCACTCGGCTGCGGGGGGTGGGGCACTACGGAAACTCTCTTCTCTCCACCGATATCCCGTGTGACACGCCCGGTCGATAAGCTCAGCAGCCGTTCGTTTGCTGTTTAACTTCTAGCAATTGCGGATAATTCTCGACTATGTTGAGGAGTATGTCGTCGATGTAGGAGCGCAATTGAGTATTCACTTCCTGTTGCTCCTTCAAGGCTTGTTTCATCTGCGCAAAGAAAGAGACACCCGAGTTTGCTCGAATTCGATATCGATGGTAATGCACGCTGTAACAATTGGACTTACCTCGGACATGGTGAGGGGTTGTTTAGCCACTCGAGATATCGAGTTTCGATCGCGAATCGCGTCGGCGGAGAGTTCGACGGCGAGGCTGCAGGTGGTGGTGTTGGTGGTGGTGGCGCCGCCGCCGCCGCCGCCGCCGCCGCCACCGCCGCCGTCGCCCTCGTCGGTGGCGTTGAGCGCGTCGTAACTCGGACGGGCCAGATTGAGCATGAGAAGTTCGCGGCCCGCGTGAAGCGCCGCCGCGGCTTGCAACTCGTCGCGCGATTCCTCGAGAGCTGTGGGAGTGACACGGACGAAATAGCCAATTGTAATACTCTTTGAGGTGAGGAAAAATATTAGATAATTCGTTTGAACGCACATTTGTTACGATCGCGAAGCTTCCCGACCTCCTGCTCGAGCTCGTCGAGCCTGAGCCGATCGTCGGCCCGAATCGAGAGTTCCTCCTTCGCAGCGTCGAGTACCACGCGAGCCTCGTTCGCGCGGATAAGAGCCTGCCTCTCGGCCTCCCGCACGTCCGCGATCTCGCGCCGAAGATCCTCAATGACGCTCTCCAAGCGGCTCCGGTCCTCCCGCGTCGACTCCAGCTGCTCCCGAAGTCGTCCGATTTGATCCCTCAGGCTCGCGCTCTCGAGCTCGATCGTTTGCATCTTTATCGCATAGTTTTCCAGCTGCAGCTGCTTCTCCCGCTCCAGGCGACACGCCCACTCTCGGTGTCGTCTCTGCTCCATCTGGGGAGTCGTCAAGTCGATAAGAGAAAGAAAAAAGATAGAAAAAAAAAAAAAAAAAAAAAACGATCTCGAGTTTACCTCAAGCTTCTCCTCGGCTCTGGCTTCGGCGTCTTTGGCGGCTTCCTCGAGCATAAGTATCCTCGCCTGGAGGGTGGCGTTCTCCTGCTTGACCCGCGCGTAACGCTCCTCCCCGACCGAACGAGTGTCCGTCAGAACGTGCATTTGCTCCTGTATCATCCTCACCTGTCGAACATTCGTGTCTCGTTGTAGGTACAGAGTCGAAATTTCCTAGCGTCAAAGGATCGCGCGACCGACCTGTGAGATTTTACGTCGCGGAGTCATCGGGATTTAGGAGTAATATTTCTGGTACAGGTTGTAACCGAGAAAACCGATGGCCCCAAGGAGTATGAGAAAATTGAGAAAGGGCCAACCGGGCCAGCCGAGAAATCCGTGGGACACCGACGCGTACGCACCGCGAGAACACGCCATTTCTAACGGGGCTAATTTATGCCTCAGCAAAAAGATCCACGCGCGTTTTTGTCATTACCAGAGGGGGGACAAGAGACACCCACCGACCATTTTTTTCTTCACCTCAACATACGTCAACGCCGTGACGTGGCGTTGTCTTTTATTTTTAAAACACTGTCGTCGGTGTCGTCCCGAGAGGGAATTTCGAGCGCCAACACCTACCAAACACGGTGTTTGGTGCCGCCTACGATTTTTATTCGACACGACTAACCTATACAGATCGGTCGAACCTGAATTTTCTTCCTTCTGGGGGGGGGGGGACCCTACGCGATGAAATTCTCGTACAGCGAACAACCATTAATTTCTCGACCATCCAGTCGTTTGAAACGATAACAAAGCAATAATTATTTCTCTGAGACAGGTAAACTATCGTCGATCAGTACCGGCCAAAGGGAATTTTTTACTCGCGTCGAAGACGCGGCCATACGTATTTCGGTATATTAGGCCATACGTATCGAAAATGCGATACTTTACCCACCGAATGTTGGGAAAAAAAATGCAAGGCATACGCTGACAATTCAGAGGATAACGGAGTAATAATTATTTCTCTTGGTAATCAGACCGGCCGCAGCCGTCTGACTGCCGCTGGAACGCTGTGGGGGGCGTTCGCCGCCCGGACATGGAATTTCCACACGGAGCAGCCGCGTTGTTCTCGGCCGTCGATCGACTCGGGCGAAGGCGGACATGATTCCACCGCGAAATGATTCCTCGTCTCGAGCCCTTCCGGAGCCGACGAAAGAGACGCTCGGCCTCGACGAGTCCGTCGCGTAGTCCTCGCGCGACGTTTCGGACGAGCCGCCGTGCCCCTCCTCCTCGTCCTCGTCCTCGTCCTCGTCCTCGTCCTCGTTAGTCGTCGATCGCCCGTCGATACTCTTCCATCTGTTTTCTCCTCGAAATTCGGCGCGAACCTCGCGTTCCGCCTCCGCTGGCGACTCATCGTCTTGCGCAATCGGCCAGCGACGCGGTATAATTTGTCGCCGCGGTGTAATTTGTCGAGGCTCCTCGCGAGTCTCGAATCGCGCTGCGATCCAGCCGCGCAAACGTCGGCCAACCGAGGGAAAATAGACGATCGCGACGACCGCGAGGAGGAGGAGGAGGAGGACGACGACTACGACGAGCGAGTTGAAAATTCCCTCGGACGTCCTCCCGGCTGGGAGAAACGTTTGGCTCGTCTTGTTATCGTCAACGGGCCGCTCGCTCGACCGAGGCGACGTACACGTTTCCCCGTAAGCCTCGCAGCATCGTCGCAGGATTTCGCACGATACCGCTGTAATTAATTCGCTTATCATACGTTGTTTGCACAAACGCGCGCGAGACATTCCTCGCAATTTCCGACACCCGAATCCTCAAAGTCACGGCTGCGAAAATAATTGAAATTCAACTTGTTGTCTCTTTTCGCAAAATTCGCGTTTCACCATTGTGGATTTATGCTTTTTTCCAAAGGAAAAAAAAAAAACGGTCGGTTTCGCGTACTCGAACCTCAACTTTTGAATAACGGTCGCGAGACTTTGAGAGCTCGGGTGCGGCGACCGAAGGAGCATTTCCACGCTTCGTAGGAAGCGAATAATCGTTATGAACCGTCGCTGTGCGCCCGAAAATCCCGGATTCCCTCGCTGATGAGCGACAATTGGCTGTTGCTAGAGACTCGGTCGTCGACTCGATGACAGTCCGACCGCGCATCGCCCGACGTTTCGCCGCGCATCGCCAACACGTTTCCCCAAATGTCGCGGGGCGTGCACCAACTCCGAGTGACGAAAATTGCTTCAGCCAACAGATCGGCTGGCCTCGATGCCCGATTAGAGTCAACCAATTTGTCGACACGACGAATTTCGTCGACCGCGATTCGTTCAATTATTTTTCTCCGCAAACCCTAGCGACCCGTGCTGCGCGACCTCGAAAACGACTGCGAAACGACCGCGCCGCGCGCGGGATTAAAATCGACCAACGATCATTTCAATGGTCGTTTTTTTCTCGTCATTTGGCTCTTTTCAATGGTCCATTTTTGCATCCAACGACCGGTCACTGTGGACCTACTCGGGAAGCTCCTCCTCCTCCGACTCACCCTGTTGTTGAGATCTATAACGTCGTCCTCGAGGGAAACGTCGCTGTACATGTCGTCGACAGCGTCGCAAGTCGAGCCTCTCCCCGAGCTGTTGAAACTGCCGCTCCGATACAGTTGACTGCGGGATGAAAAATAAAAAATAAAAATAGCATCCCTTCTCGTGCTCGCTGTGAGATTCGCTGAATTATTTTCTCCGTGCGTGTTTCGCTTTATTACCTGGCTAGGGCATTCGAGCCGAGTTGTCTCTGTCGGCCGGTGCTGAGTGGTGAAAATTCATCGGGGGAAAAACACGATAAAACACGATAAACGAGCGTCAATAATATTGGTAGAGTGAGAAAATTTGTTGGAGGCGAAACTGCGAATATCGCGGACACTTATCGCCGGCTTCTCGGTCCCCGCGGCGTTGAGAGTACGAGCGATAAAAAGCTCGGGAGTCACGTGGAAAAATAACTCGCGTCGGATCGCGTGACAATTAAATTACAAAACTATCGCGTGACGATGAAAGGTACGAGCGACAATGAGAGGACCAAGTGTCCGCGATATCGCCGTTTGAACGTCGCCTTAAGCCGACGCGATAGCTCACCAAGGTGGGGTCCTTCTCAGGGACGTTCTGAGCCAGGAGTGTCGTCCAATCGTCGAGTTCGGACTGGTGGATTTTCTGCAACGGTCAACGAGAGAAATTCTAGACGATGAAAAAAAAAAAAAAAAAAAAAATGTATTTCCCGTGGTGGAATTATTGACTCACAAGGAGAGTGAGTTGGGACCGGTGGGTGAGGGGGCGGAGCTGCTGCTGTCGCCACCGCCGCCGCCGCCGCCGCTGCCGCCGGGCTCGGGTACGTCGACGTCGAGGCCGAAATCCGCGTCGCTGCTCCTCGCGTATCCGAAGCCCTCGTAGTTCTCCTCCGCCTCCGGGTACTCGCCGGACTCGCCCGCGGCGATATCGCTACCGCTGCCGACCTTGTTGTCCACGATGCTCGAGGACTCGCTCAGGTCGGAATTGGAATTGTTCGAGATGAGATTGTCCGCGAGGAAATTTGGCGTGTAGCTCGCGGCGGACAGCGAGGACGGCCCGCTCTGGCTCTTCGGCAATTCCTTGGCTCGCTGCGCGGAAAATCATTCGCTTGAGTTTTCGCTCTTTCCGAACGTACCGTAAAAGTGATTATCCTCCAGGCAGCATTTAACAAATAAAAATTATCATTACCGTGTGTTGCTGAGATCTTTCCGAGTTTCGTCTCTTGTCCTTCGCCCCGAAGGACGGAGCATCCTCGTCGTTGATTCGCAGCTCTATGTCGGCGGCTGTTCTCGCGATCGCCGTTCTTACCGGAGTCTCGTGGGCCGCCGAGCTTTCCGTCGGAGAAAGTCGATTGTTTTGCTCGACGCTGCTGCTGCTGCTGTTGTTGTTATTATCGTTGTTATCGCCAGTGAGTCCCGAGGACGAGCGGGAGCTCACCATGTCCGACGGTGCGCTCGACGGAGACGCGTCCGATTGACTTCCCGGACTCGTCGATCCCGCGGGAGCCGTGAGAATCGGCGGAGGCGGCGGTTGCGGCGGTTCCGGCGGTTGCTCGGTGCGTGCCAGCGGGTGAGATCTGCGAAATTGAAAAGAGAAGGGGCTCACCGAGCGGACTGGCGAGGCGTGCATTCTCACAGACATCAGGTGCTGGAGGAATTCCGCGAGCGTGTTTCCGCCGCCGCATACGGCGCGGCGGCGGCGGCGGCAGGAGCAGCGTGAGACGCGCGATTAGTGACTCATGCGCGCGGGGAGAGACGAGAGCGAGAGAATGAGAGAAATGCGCGGGCGCGTTGGCGGGGACGCCGAGGGACGCGTACTCGGACGACGACCGACGCAACGGTATAAACGGCCGGCGCACGTACGGCTGGCTACCTGCTGCCCGCGCACACCTTGTACCTCTCTACCTCTTTGCTACGTCTTCGTACAGTCGTAGCTCGCGCGATTCTACACTAGTTTTCCCTTCAGTGACATCTGCATTTTGTCACATTATCCGCATCCTTCCCCGCATCTGTTTCGTGTCTTTTCCGGCACTTGATATCTCAGCGGGCGTACTTTTCCGTCTTTTCCAATTGGACTCGCGGCAACGATAACAGTTGAAACTCTCAAACAATTACGAAAACTCATTGTCAAAACTAATAAAAATCTAAAATATGAATATTTTGTTATTTGAAAAAATGGACTATCTTGATTGCGATTCGCGTGAAATAAAAATCACGAGAATTATTTATAAAACGAAATTACGGCGATTTACGACTGTAGAAAACATGTGAAACCCCCTGTCTTGGTTTCGAGAGCAGTTGGAAAGAGCGCGCGCGCTTACGGAGAGTCTACTGTAGACTCGAGGACAACGTCAGCGGATGCGCGATGCGGCCAGTTTTATTGTGAACCTAACGTTACCGTCTCTTCTATACCTGATGCAGCGACACCGAGAAAATCGGAGAATCGCCCGGACTCAAACTCGACCGTCAAAAGTCATCGATTTTAATAGTCAAAGAGCCAACGAATTTATTTGTCGGGACTTTCCGTAGCTTTTTTTCACACTCAAAACAATTCCAACTGACTATTGTTTTCGTACAGTTACGTAAAAACACCGTTTTTTCCTCATAATTCGCGTGAGATTCGACTGACGCATTTTTCCAGTCAACGAGCAACAATTATAATTATCACTACTGATTTTTCGTCCCTTGAGACGGTTCTGAAAATCCATCTTTTTTGCAAAACAGCAAATAACTCGCGGTGCGAACCAACCGCAGCGACAGCGAATAATTCCGCTGCAGTCGAGAATTCGCGTTCGCGACTTTACGTCGCATCGCCCCCCCACCCCGCGTAAATTACCATCTTCTCGTGACTCTTTCGACGTCGAAAACCGAGTCGAAGTACTCAACGACTCGCCGGCGACTATTTTTCACCGACATTTCGCGAAATCCGACTGACTTATCGACTACTTATAGCCCCCGTCGCGCCGCGAGACGAGTTTCCACGCGGCGAGCATATCGGGAATTCCTCGGGCATGGAAACGACGAAAATAGCAGCGGCGACGGGAAGGTCCCGTCGCTGCCGGAGAGAATGAGCTCTATCGAAAGTCGCGCGGCTCGCGATCTCTTTCACTGAAAATAGAATACGCGAGTCGTGGGCGCGAGACGGAGACAGCGCGATCTCGCGCGCGAGAGAGCGAGCGACGGAGGGAGACAGCGCTCTGTGTAAGCAAGAACGAAAATAGGTCGCGCGCGATCCGCGATGCATCAGCGGCACAGGTAATAATTAGCATACGCATAGCGTTTTTGCGTGATTTTCCGCGCACGAAACCCGTGCGAGGATCAGCGGTTCCCACTCGCTACTCGCGCGGCGCCGACGCCGCCGCACCGTCATGTTCGAGGCATATAAACATCTTCGAGCCCGCAAATTTCATCGCACAAATCACTCGTACGCGGGAGACCGACGATCGTGTGACCGTTACCGACCGATCTCGGCCCTCTCGCGCGCACACGAGACACACAGGCACACGGAAAACAAGAAGAAAAAAGAAAGAAAATAAGACACGCACACACAAACACCTGTCACTCGCAATTAGGCACAATTGCGATTGTACAGCTTCGTCGCGGCGATGGCAACGGGGAATCGATAGACCCCGAGAGGCGTTCCGAGGACGCGAAGCATCCCGCGAGAGCCGCGCTACATTCCGATTGACTCACCTCTCGTTCCACGGGTCCGAGTCCGACACTCAGTCCGAGGGACGAATTTGCGCGATCTCGTGCGACACACACGGCGCGCGGTACGAGCGACGTACACGACTGCGGGGGCTCTCCGCGCGCGCGAGTCACACGGCAACGACGCGACACAATCGCGCGCGGCGCAACGTCGGGGGGAAGGGGGAACACTTGTGGAAAGCGACGGGTAAAACAGACCTACCTACGCGCCCCACCTTCGCGCGCGCCGGCGGTGTCACCGCGCGACGGGGCGGCCCGCCCGCAGGTAGTAGGGGGTAGACAGAGAGAGAGAGAGAGAGAGAGAGAGAGAGAGAGAGAGAGAGAGAGAGGCCTGTCCAGACCTGTCCGGCGGGCGGCGGACAAAGGAAGCGACGCGGAGCACCTTGCCGCTGCTTCCTGGTTTTCACTCTTTTCGACAGACTGCTTCTACCTGCTGTATTCGGTTTTTCCTTTCGCGATAGGTACATGTTGACCGTAAACGAAAATAGAGCAAACGCTGCTAGGTAATATTAATAATGTTAAAGATGGAGAGAAGAACCGAGGCAGCTATTATGTTGGAAAGAGGCACAGGCTCGTGCGATTCGAGAGTCGTGCTCGTGCGTTTGTACAGTCACGCGATTCAAGAGTCGTTGGCGTTAAACGCGAATAAAATATTTATTTGCGTCTAATTAATCGGGCTATTTTGCTCTTTTGGTTCCGTACGCGGTTTTTCACCGTCTCTCGGCCGTAGTGAAGTAACATACGTCGTCCGCTTGGTTGTTGATTCAACGGGTGATTAGCTCGCGGCGACGCGAGACCAGCCGCGAGTGTCGCGCGTAAGCGGAGCAGACAGCAGAGTCGGACGAACGTTGCCAGCGTTTCGTTTTCTCGTTGTCGCTCGCATTTCCAAACATTCGTTGGGACAGCGCACGATCCACTCGTCGAGGGTGCCAAAGGAAAATTACAGAAGCGAAAACGACGAAAACGACGCCGCGGATTGCGCTCGTAACCTCAAAAGCGAAATTCAGCTGTGACGTTAACAAGAAGAACGCGCGGCAAGGCGGAATATTGTAAATAAAAATCAGCGTTTCTCGTTGTCGGTCGCATTCCGAGGGAGTACGTGGTCGTCGACGGTGCGAAAAGAAAAATTCCACGAAAAGGACTTGAAGAAAGAGAGGGATCGCGATCGTAACCTCAAAAGTGTAATTGAGCTGTGATAACGCGCGATCATGGGTGAAAGTACAGAGACGTCGAAGAGGGAAGGTGGTCCAAGCGGCTCGGCGGGGACAGTGATAACGGAGCAGGAGCGAGAGCTGGCACAGAATGCGCTGGGAGAATTTCAAAAGGGCTCCTACTCGGCCTGCCTCTCGCATCTCAACAAACTGGAGACTATGAGGCCAAAGGACGTCAAGGTGATGCACAACAAGGTCGTCGCCGAGTATTATCGCGGCGAGTTGCGCAAGACCGAGCTCTTTGGCAAGAGTCTCAATGCCATTTGCGGAGCGCCCAAGACCACTCCGGACACACCGCTCGACGCCATAGACGACGTCGAGAGGTGCGTCATGCGGTACAACCAGGCGATATTGTTGTATCACACTGGCCAGTACGAATCCGCACTGAGGATCATCGACAGGCTCTTCACGTTCGTCGAGCCTATGGGTGCGTATCTCTTGTCCACTCTGCGTGCACACATATTTTAAGTATTTTTTATTTAAACTGACATTTTCTCCTTGCAGAGGAAAGTCTGGCTCACAAGGTTTCTCTGCTTCTCATCCGACTGCTCATCGCCACCAGGAGGCCAGACGCGGCGTTATCCATCGTCAATTACGTTGAGAGTCAATTCGTCTCGACGGATGCCGGAAAGTTGGGCGGCGGCGGCGGCGGCGGCGGCGGCAGCGGCACGACGGACAAGGACGGTGTATCGGCGGTGGCCAAGCCAGGCCCGACCAAGGACAAGAAGCGCGAGAGCTCCGACGCCGCCACGGACGCCTTTAGGGTGCAACTTCTCAAGTACAAGGGACAGATATATCTCACGCTTCAGCAGCCAAAATTATGCAAGAGAGAGTGGAAAACGCTCGTCTCTCTGGGCGCCCAACTCGTACGTACGCGGCGAGTCGTCCTCTCGTACACTGTTGAAAATATGTTCATTTCCAGAGATTTTTAACAGTGTAGAATCGTCATACTCTCCATCCGCGTTCCAATTCTGTATTGTTGTCTCGTCGCCCCCAGAACCTATCGAGCGTCGTTCTAAAAGCGCACTTGGAATGCGCCCGAGGGAATTACAAAAAAGCGCTCAAACTCCTGAACGGCACCATGTCGGAGACTCGGGACTTGAAGTGAGTATTTCACAGACCGTAAGCGTTCCGAATTTTCTTCTCTTCGCCCCCCCCCCCCCCCCGGCCCTCTTTGCGTTAATCCAAAGGCCACGTAATGCATTCGGTGGAATCGCACGAAGCGAACGTCGGTGGATGCGGAGCCTCCGACCGCATCGAACATTCACCTTTGCTTTTGCTTATGTACTTTCGCTTGCCGATTCTTACGAACCGCTTGTGTCATCGATTCCTCTTCCTAATTTCCCAATAAGTTGGACGGCGCACCGAGCCGATGGCCGGCGTTATCCTCGTTGGCCAGTTTCAATGAAAATCGGATAAAATGGGATAAGACGTTTTACAACCAAGCGTTTTGCAAATAAACGACCGATCGATGATAAATTGTATTTCAGAACATACGGGGAATCCATGGCCGTCATCTACTACAACAATATGGCGTGTATTTATCGAGCCCTCGGTAAACCAAATTTGGCGGCGTTCTATCTGCGAAAAGCCCTGGAGGAGAACGAGCGAGCGGTGGAGAGCCTGAAAACGAAAGACGGTGATGACTGATCCTCCCTCTTTTAAAAAGTTGATGAGTAACGGGGTAGCACCCGTACCCTTTTGAAACTTTATAAGGGCGCAGCGGCGCAAAATTGATTAATCTATTATAGGTTTGGATTCGTTGCAGAATCGATATCCGGGCAGGCGGTTTACACGTTGAGCGGCAACAAGCACCACGAGTTGATGTACAACCTCGGCGAGTCGCTACTGCACGCCGGTCAGCCGACCAAGGCGTTTGACTGTTTCACCGAGGCGGCTCAGAAGCTCCACAACAGTCCGCAACTGTGGCTGAGGATGGCCGAATGCTGTATACAATGTCACAAAGCCGTCAGTCGATTATTATTCATTTACTAGCAGGTTGTAGTGGATATGCTCGAATCAAAATTACATCGTTAAGAAAATTAACGTGAAATCAGAGTTCACGAAAACTTTACGAAATCGAAAAAAAAAAAAAAAAAAAAATTCCCATCGGATAGGGTCTAGAAATTTTACGAAATCGAGATGTTTTTTTTTTTTTTTTTTTTTTTTTTTTTTTTCTCGCGAAAATCGCAACTCAACTTCCGGCTGTAAAATGCTGTGAAAAATTGCGAAATCAAGATATCGGGTTCCGCGTTGCGGCATTCTCTTTGTTATCGTCGTTTTATCTCGAACGAAGGAAGAAAATCCAGAGAGAAAAAAGGCAAAAAATGATGTTTCATTTCTGGAACTATGGAATACCCATTCGGAAATAACGTTAACAAGAGCCAATGAGAAAACGAATAACACGATAAGAACACTTGTATGCGATTAATTGAGGTACAGCGAGCAACGCGACGCGACAGGAAAGGCCTAAAAGATATTTGTGAAACAGACGAACGCCGTAGATTTGGATACGGCGAAACGACGGGAGGACCTCGTGCGAAAAGTCGTGGGAAAAGGACGGCACAGAAAGATAATACTGGCATCGGCGCTCTCCAAGGACACGAGATATCACACCGAGAGCCTCCCCTTCGCTATACCCCAGCCGAGCCTGGAATTCGCGATGCTCTGCCTGAAAAACGCTCTGCTTACGTTGCCCCTCAACGAGGACGAGTCGAGCAGTTTGCCGATAAGTTGTCCCATCGTGACGTCGGCGCCCGCGACGACGAGCGCCCCGACGACGTCTCCGAACGGCGGTTTGGGTGAGCGCAACACTTTTTCCCAAGTACCGCTTAATTAAAGTCTCTATGTATTTTCTGAATTTGCTACACAGCGGCAGTCGCGGCGGCGGCGGCGGCAGCAGCAGCAGCAGCGGCAGCCGCGGCGGCGGCGGCGGCCGCGGCGACAGCGACAGCGACGTCGGGAACCGCCGGTGAGTCGTCCGGTGGAAAGGAGGACGCGACGCGCGCGACTCAGCCATCGACTCTGCTTCCGGGCTCGACGCAAGCTCTGGATCTGCGATTCGCCGTGTTGGCCGCGAGCTCGTACGTCTCGCTCTGTCTCGGGGATTATCTCGTGGCTCTCGAGCACGCGAGGACGATGCTCGGGCACGAAAATCTCCCCGGCGCTCACAGGATGCTCGCCAATCTCTACGCCGCCGAGAGTCTCATACTCATGGATCGCACCAACGAGGCGATCGAGTATCTCAAGCCGCAGAATATTCACAACCTCGACACCTGTCTCGAGGTCGTCGCGCCATCCGAGTCGGCGGACAAGGACAGCGGCGGCAGCAACGAGGAGACAGCTTCGTTCAAGACGAAGAAAAGTCAGTGACGTTTTTCGTAGCTTTTCCCATTTGCTATATTCGAGTTTTGTTTTTAACCGAGATTTTACACTCGCGCAGATTGGTTTCCATCGAGTCTACAGACAGCCAGAGCCATCGTCAAGTACAATTTGGCGGCGGCGTACGCGATTCGCGGCGAGCTCGACAAATCCGGGGAGATTCTCAAACAGATCTGGCTGTCCAAGGGCCCGGACTGCGATATCCCGATTCACGTGATAATGCTCGCTCTCTACATAGAGCTTCAATTAGGTGAGAGAAAGAGCTTGAACCGTGTGGGTCGACAGTCCTCGAGCACCGAGCCTCATGCCATCTCTTTTTCACTTTAAAGGCAACGCCAACGTCTCCAAGTCGATAGTCAAGCAGCACTGCCCCCAGTATTGGTGATGACGATCGACGCGCGTTTACGAGTGTGTCGTCTCCCTGGCTCCAAGCCCACGATCGCCGATCGACTTGCGTCAAATTGAAATAAATCGAACCGATAGTTTTATACCCGAAAGCGCCCAATTTTCTTCCTCGTGTCTCGATTCTGCATTTCATTTTTCCTTCTCCATTTTCCAGACATTCCGACTCTCCTCGCCGTTCAGTCTCTCTCTCTCTGTCGGTCGGTCGGTCGGTAACTGCGGGGAGCTGCGGAGGACGCGGCGGAAGCACTCGACTCGGCACTGGCGACTGGAGTACGAATGGCGCGCGGGGCATTCTCGAGTAACGATTTTGCGGTCCGGGAGCGAAAGCGTCGCGTTCGTCGCTCGCGCGTGGGTGGTGTGCAATCGAGAATACGGAAAGCACCTTCCGGCCGCGGACTATTTTGACCCTTCGAAACGCGGTGGAATCGGGTCATCGCGATTGATCGCCGCGGGAGCCGCGACTTTCGGTCGTTGCACCGAGCGACCATTTGGCTCTGCTTTTTACCCGCCTGGGCGATGGGCGAGATCCGTCGCTCTGTTCGCAGAAGCGAATTCAATTGTCGCGCGCTCGCGGCTCCTATTGAATTAACGCTGACCCGTATTCGGGGCGCCGCAGCGTAGCGGGCGAAATAAAGGAGTCGCGTGAACGCCGGAACGCGCGTGAGCGCCGCGAGCGAGGGGGAACAAAAAAAAATAACCGATCAATTTCACTTTCCCCTCTCGTGATATTTAGCGAAACGCGCCGGTAAATCGCTCGCAATCTTTTTCCACTTATTCTCGCGAATATTTTCACGTGAACATTGGCTCGTTATTTTTATTCGTGAGGCCCAAGTCCGAATTATTTTCGTAAAAATAATTTTTCAAAAGAAAGATTTAATAAATAATAATTGACACACAATTCACACGCTGCTGTCTTCGTGGCCGGTATCTCCGAGTCCTCGTTGCGCGCTCTTGTTTGTAGATGTCAAATTGAGAATCGTCAAGCTGGCACACATTTTTTCCATTAAGACAAAGTCGCGCGGCTCGTACAAAGGAAAGGGTGCTGCTTTTAGGCTGACTCATTTTTTCTTTCAATGTGCAACAACACTGAGACGCCGCCGCCGCCGCCGCGTCTCTCGATGAACGCTTTTTGTCGGAGCACGCGTCTTGTAAAAAAAATGTAATTATTCTATTTAGTATTTTTTATTATAAAGAAAGCAACGGTATCATCCGACCTTGAGACATCTGAAAGAAAAAGAGTAGAAAAACTTGAGGAACAAATAAAAGGCTTACGTACAGCGCTGTCGGAAAAAATGAGGCAACGGAAAGAGCGTTCGAAAAAAAAAAAAAAAAAAGAATTGCATAAATCACAGATACTCGCGCGCGCGCTCTCACGTTGCCCTACTCTACCACTCGAGTGACGGTCCTCCCGCGCGCGCCGTAGTAGGTCGATGATACTCCCGGCCCGCTCGGGGCCGCCGCTCCGCGCCGCGCAGCGCGCGCGACCCACCGCAGCTACCGGCGACTGGACGCATACACAGAGCCAGCGACGACGCGGCGATATCCTCCTCCTCCTCGTCCTCTCCCGGTCGGTTCACCGTCCAACCAGGATGCGCGCACCGTGGCTCCCTGCGCGCCGTGTCTCCCGCGATATCCCTCGAGATATCTCGAGTGTTCGTAGGATTCGTCCGGTGGAGCAAGTAGAGTGCCCGCGCCGTGTCCCGATAACGCGAGAGCGGAAGGTGGGAAAAGAAGCGGGCAACGAGAGAAAGAAAAAAGTTACGCAGCGCGTGGGGCAATACGCAAGCGCCATCGGCCAATAATAACAGTGGTAAAAGAAGCTTGCGTGCGAGCGAGAGAGAGAGAAAAAGAGGGGAGTGGGGGGAGAGAGACGGAGAGCGCGAGCGAGTCTCACTCAGTTGCCCCGCGTATACGCGTCGGACCCGCGACGAGGAGTTAATTCAGTGTCGTGTTTACATTCTCACTCATGAGAGCAGCGAGTATCGCAGTCGCAGCGGTTGGCGCTCGCAGCAGCAGCAGCAGCAGCAGCAGCCTCGAGGGGGCCGACGACTCGCTCGCTCGCCAGACATTTCGGAGGTAAACATCGCGGCGCGCGCGCGTCTCGGGACTTCCGTGTCAACGATAAGTGCCAAGTGCCCCGCGCGCATTGTCCGCGGGCGATCGGTCGCGAGCGAGCACCCCGCGAAAGACCCGGAAGAGAGAGAGAGAGAGAAATTCTTTTCCCTTTATTTACCTCGTCGTATTTTTCGTCGCGTTATCTCGCGCGTTACTTGCCAACAAGTTGCCGCGCGTATCGAGCCCGCGATTCGGCGAAACTGGGACGACCGCGGCGTTTTGCGTTCCAAGTCGTCGTCGATGCACCCGCGAAACGCCGACGAATCGAAAGTAGGCTGAACAAAGAGCGCGTCCGCCGCCGCCGCCGCCGCCGCTGGCCCGCGAAAGAAATTGTAATGCCCCGGAGTGCGGAGAGACAGGAGTGCAAGTGCAAAGCGCCGTGCGGCCGCGCTTATTACGAGCCGTGCGTGGAGCAGCGACCCCTCCGCCGCCCGCTCGACGCCCGTCGCTGCTTCGCCGCTCGTCTCATCCGGATCGCGCCGAACGACGACTAGAGATCGCGAAATTGCGGTGAGAGCAACCGCCGCCGCGCAAGGCTCGCCCGCTCGCGCCTTCCGGATTCTCCGGGGATTCGCGGTGCGAACGCCGAGAGACACGGCTGACGCGCGTCTCACCCAGTCGATACGGAGAGGAGCGGAGAAAAAACAATAAATACACGGACGCGCACACGGGAATCATGGATATCAATGTGGAGAAGGAGTGCAGCGCCCTGGGCGGCCTCTTTCAACAGATAGTCACGGATATGAAGGTAAATCACTTTTTTTTCTCTCCAAACATCCAAAAATTGTTATCTCTTTGCTCCATGGAAATTTGTCCGTTTCTTCTTGTAGAACGGAGCACCGCTCTGGGAGGATCTCATCTCCAAAGCCACCAAACTTCACACTTGTCTCAGGTAACAATGACTCTTCTTTTGTTTATCTTTGAGAGGCAACATTTTTTTTCTACCGGGGTGCCACATTTTTCACGTGGGATGTCGGGGTACTCGGCGGTCGGGGGGGTAGACCCCAGAAATCGTCTCGGTATACTTTTTTCCACGATCGTTGTCAATCCGCAAGACAACATTAGGATTACCTTTGGAGGAAAAAGAATTTTTGTTAGCGGAGAAAAAAAGAAATTTCTACTAATTTAATAAATTGTTATTATTTATGCTGTGGATTGTGAAAATTTGCAGAGTATTTTGATTGCGCACAGTGGCCACAGACTGGCGGCAAATGTTTGTCGTTTGTAAGAACAAGGATAGTTTGTTCGGACAAAACTAAAGTTCCGACGCGAGTGTTTTGTACACGCCTCGAATGGACATTTTTCTACTCACACCGGACAAGAGTTTTCCGCACTGGAAAATAAATGGAGGTCCACGGTGCTCCTTTTTTCTTCCAATTTTTCACAAAATTCTATCAAAGGTCTTTAATAGAATTTCATCTTTTTCCAAGCGCTACGCGATTTTTATTGAACGGGACTAATCGTTATACCGGGATAGATTACTCAGCCCGCAAACTTACCGTTTTCACTCCAAGTTGGATGTTACTGAAAATTGTGCTTGGCGTCAGGGCGGCGATCCTGGCTGTCTCGGCGTACCTGGAGGCGTTCCAGAAGATCGCGGACGCCGCGACGAACGCGCGAGGGGCGACCAAGGAAATCGGCACGGCGCTCACCAGAATCTGCCTCAGGCACAAAGCCGTCGAGACGCGTATGAAGTCATTCACATGGTCGGTCATTAATGCTCGCTACTCTCTAAGATTAAAGCGCCTCGGCGTAATCGTAATAGCGTGTCCAATTATTCAATACCGTGCCACTTGTTCGGTGTAGCGCGATAATGGACTGCCTGGTTATGCCGCTCCAGGAGAAACTGGAGGATTGGAAGAAATCTCTGGTTAATTTGGACAAGGAGCACGCCAAAGGTACACCGAGGGTTCCACCCTTTCATCTTGGATTCCATCGATCGTGGCAATAAAATACTTGTTGTTACTCACCGTGTGTGTTGTTTCGTTGATTCTCTCGTTGGACCGCCGCGCAGAGTACAAAAAGGCCAAAGCTGAACTGAAGAAGCGTTCGACGGACACGTTTAGGTTGCAGAAGAAGAAAGCTCGAAAAGGACAGATACAGGGAGGGCACGCGCACGGCCCGATGGGACAGTCGCAGTCGCAGGGCCAGGGCGGCCGCACGACCAGCGACGAGGAACTCACGAGGCTGCTCGAGTCGTCGGCCGCGGTCGTTCACGAGAAGCGGCTGAGCCTCGAGGAGACGGAGAGAAAAGCGGTGAGAGCCGCGCTTCTCGAGGAACGAGGCAGATACTGCCTGCTCGCGAGATTTCTCAAACCCGTTCTGGTAAGACGCTCTTTCCGTGCGACGCGCTTTTCGCGAGACGATGACGCCATGTTTCCGGGCAAATCGACGGCATCGTCAACCTCTTTTTTCACCATAACACACACACACAGTTTTTCGCCATTCGAAAAAAAAAAAAAAATAGTCTCGACGTGTCGTCGATTTTGCCTGAAACACTCGCAACGCGAATGATCGATTGACGAGGATTTAACGGTAGGACGAGGAAATTGCGATGCTGATGGAACTGACGCATCTCCAAGAGGTCTCGGATCAACTGGAGAGGCACGCGGCCTCGCCGCTCGACCTGCCGGCCGCCTCCGAGCAGCTCATCACCGATCTCAAGACCCGCGAGAGCGGACAGTGGGCACTGGCGACACCGCCCTCCAGTCCCTCCCTCTCGCTCGGCTCGCGCAAGAGCTCCATGTGCTCCATCAGCTCCCTCACGAGCAGCAGCAGCGGATCCTGCAAGAATCATCCGAATCCCTGCGCTCATCCCTGGCATCGATCACTCTCGCAGGTATCCTACGCGAAACCAATTCGCGAGTCTGTAGCGCTCGTTAAGCACGTCATCACGCTATTTGAAAACGCTCCGCGTCTTTTTGCACCGATGTAGTTGATATTTTCTTCTTAGTAAACCGTAGGTAGACATCACACCCTAAATACAGCGATAACAGTCGAGGCGTTCTCCGTCGGCCACGTTTTTCCCCCCTGAATCTCAATTTTCGTTGTTCCACTGAAATTGTCCAATTTTTCGTCCCTTGTAAAAAAATCAGTATTTTTTATTCGTAATTCGTCATAGAAAAAAATGTTCGGTACAAAAAAAAAGTAACATAAAAAATTCGGGGAATCTAGATTCGGGGAAAAAGCGACAAATCGTCGGACGTTGCCTCGGCTTGAGCCTCCAGTCCTGGCCTCGTTGGTGACACGAAGAAAGAAAAAAAAAAAAAAAAAAACGTGCATGCCAAAAGTCGGCTCGATTGAATGTTCGGTAGTCTCGATGTTGTGTAATCGTACGTTGTAGCCACTCGGTGCGAGGCCCACGAGCATCGGCGCCGCGGTGACGAGCCTGCGTCACTCGACCAGTGGCAGCTCCCGTGACTCTGGCTTTACCTCTCAGGATACGCTTTATAAGCAAGCCATTTTTGAACACCAGGTAACTAGCGCTAGCCTCATTAGTTTGCGGTTCTCGTTGTTGTCTCGCTTCCTCCTGTCTTGGGATTTTTCTTATTTTTCTTTTCACGATGGCTCTCACGAGTACGCGGAGATAGAGCAGCGCAGAGTTGTCGATCTCTAAATCATTTGGAAATAAAGTTAACGGTACAATACGTCGTGTAACTATTAATTAATAATAGTAACGTGGTGTAATTATGATATAACGTGTGCATTTAATGGCTACAAACAATGTTTGTTCTCAATAAAAATTCATGATAATTCTGGGGGGGGGGGGGGGGGGGGGAATGGAGAAATGGAGTTAATGCATTAGGAAAGTAGCGGAGGGCCGTGAAATGCAATTTTTTTCACAATTGTTCACAATTTTTTGTATTGTCAATGGCTATTCAAAAGTTAACACGTCATTTTATAATTGCCGCGGATTATTATTAAATCACGAAGAAAAAAAAAAAAAAAAAAAAACGTACCGTGACATTTATTTCTTAAACTGATGAGGACTGACAACTCCGCAGCAGCGGCTCGCAATCCGAAGCGACTCTCGGTGACGTGACTAATGTGATTTTTCGTTTGGTTCTTCGATGCCTCAGGTTTCGAACGCGTCGAGCCAGAGCAACCAGAGTGCCGGTTGCACGACGATATCGCGGCCTCTGACGACCGCTACGTGGCCCGATCTTCAGGAATCGTCGGTCCAGTACGATCGACAGACCCCGAACACGATCAACGAGCGTCCTCACACCATCTCCTCAGGCAAGAGAAATTTGATTAAACCATTTTCGGCCGAGACCATGAAAGCCGAAAGAGTCACGCTAATTTATCGGGTTGTTTGTCGAATCAGCGTACGAGAAAGGACATCAGCGACCGGCACTGAGCGTCTACACATTCCAAGCGCCGGATCGCGACACCAACTGTTGTCACAGTCAGCCGGCGTCGCCGGTCTCCTCGCCCTCCTCGAATCAACAGCTCGCGCGCGTTCAGCTGCGTAAGAACAGCGCGGGCGGGACGCGGCCGCCGATTCCAAGCAGATGCTCGAGCCTGGAGAGACCGACGAGCAACTGCGCGCTGGTGGCGAAGAGCGAGGCGCCGGCGAGCGGTCGAGGAAAGCCCAAGTTACCGATACCGGCGCATTTGGCCAAAGGTCGGGGGCAACAATTCTTCTTTTGCAATTTTCATACGTCTATCGCGCTACAAGTTTGACAAATCGGCGACTTTTTAACAGAATTAGGAGGAGGACATCCGCTCGCCCAGCCGATGTACGTGAATATGCACGAGCTGGCCAGTTTGGCCGCGAATCGCGCCCAAGAGATGCACCAGATACCGCAAATCGCTCAACAAGGCTCAGCAGCGGTGATCGCGTCTCCCCCGTCGGTGGCTGCGCTCGTGCCGCCAGTTTCCACGCCTGAAAACAAGGTAAAAGTCGCGAAACGGGCGGACGAAAATGCTCCGTTAAATTTCACGTTACTTTTTAAAAGCTTTTGCAAAAAAACAACAAAAACAAAAAACAAGTATTTCTCTCGCCTCTTGGGAATTTACTTTTGTCCTTGGGAGACTTATTTCCAATAAATATATGTATATGATACTAGCGGGTTGTAAACGCTTGCTATATGCTCGAATCAAAGTTCGATCGTTAAGAAAATTAACGTGAAATTAACGTCTAAACTTTACAAAATCGAGAATTTTTTTTTTTTGATTTCGTAAAGTTCCAAGACAGTATCCGATGGCAAATTTCCCGCTGATTCCGAAAAGCACCGCTGTTTGCCCGAAAAACATAAAATTCGACGAGAAAAATACGAAAAATAATTTTTTCCGTTTTTCTCATCGAATTTTTACTTTTTTCGGGCAAACAACAGTGTTTTTCGGAATCAGCGGGAAATTTCCCATCCGACAGGGTTTTCGAACTTTGCGAAATCGAAAAAAATGTTTGTCGCGAAAATCGCGACTCAACTTCCGACTGTAAAATTCAGTGGAAAATTCAAAAATCAAGATATCCCGTTCCGCCTTGCGGCATTCTCTTCGTTGTAGAGTTTCATAGAGTGATGTGACAACTGCGAAACGGACAAACAACTTTCGAAAATATTGTATAAGATGTTACGATAGAAAACACTGCAGCAGGTGGAGGCCGGCGCGGAGAAAGACGGAGGCGGAAGTCAAACCTCCGAGTCGAGCTTGGAGTCGAGCAGCGGGTACGGCAGTCAGACGACTCTGCCACACTCGCAGTCGGGTCAGAATCAGAATCCGGAGAGCAGCGCCGCCGGCATCTGGAGCGCCGGAGCTCCGCCAACCTGCATCCTCTCGCGCCGAGGGTCCATGCAGCAGACGACCAGACCGCCGCCTCCCACCAGACGGACCTCCACGATAATCACGGGAAGCTACAGCATATCAACGGTCGGCCCGGGCGTCGGAGGTGTCGGAGGCGTCGGCGGCGGCGGCGGGGGCGGGGGCGGCGTGCCGGCGGCGCCGGGTGGCGGCGCGGTCGTCGAGGACGGCGCCGAGATCGAAGTCGCGCCTGGCGCCCTCGACGAGACGGAGAATCTCCCGCCACCGCCGGCTTTCCTGCTCGAGGGATCCTCGCCGACTCTCAGTCCCACTCCCCAGCGGTAAGATTCCCTTTTCGTACGAGCTTGCCATTCTTCGCAATTGTCCTAAAGTCGAGCGAATTGGCTGCAAACAGATCGATATCCGTGTCCGAGACGGTGCGGACGTTGACGGAGCTCCGGCACACGCCGGCGAGTCCCTCGTTTCTTCGGAAAGCGTCGTCCTGCCAGCAGCAGCAGCAGCAGCAGCAGCAGCAGCAGCAGCAGCAGCAGCAGCAGCCCAAAGAGCCGCCACAGCCGGCGGCGGCGGCGGCGGCGGCGGTTCCGTCGACCGGACGATCGAGCTTCGTCGAGCGCACCGCCAACTCACTCAAGATCCTCGAGACGACGTCGTTGAGCGCGGCGGCGGCGGCCAATTGCGCGCAGTTTCACACGATCGGACCCGGCGGCGTCGGCCACAGCTTCATGGCGGTTCTCAGCTCCAAGCTCACCGGCAACTCGAGCGCCGTCGCCGTCGGCCCCTCCCAAGGCAGTCCCAAGTCTGCCCGAAAACATATCACCGCCGACGGTACGACCGGCAGAAACTCGCGGAAACCCTCCGGCTTCCTCGAGAGCCTCAACGCGAAACTGGCGCAGCAGCAGCAGCAGCAGCAGCAGCAGCAGCAGCCGCAGCAGCCGCAGCAGCAACTACACACTGTAAAGACCGATCGGAAGATTGTCTAGTCTCAAGTTTTTTCGCGATTGCGAAGCTAGCGCATCGGCTAAAGAAAAAAAAATGTTTTTGTTACCGCGCAGGCCGGAGGAGGATCGAGCACGGGAAGCACGAGATCCAACAGCGCGAGCAGATCGGCGAGCGTGAGAAGAATCATGGGAAACCGAGTGCCGATTACCGATCCGTTTCAGGTCAGAGACTCGCTTATGGACCAGATAAGACGCGGCACGTCGTTGCGCAAGACAACCGGCCCCATAAACGACCGATCGGCCCCGCAAATCTACTGAAAAAACAATCCAGACAAGTTCCTTCGTCGCCTCTCCCTTTCGTCTCCCGTCTCCCGTCTCTCTCTCTCTCTCTCTCCTCGCTGTCCGACGTTGACGATACATACTACGTATTCACGCATCCATGTTGTTCTTGCCGATCGCTGCTTGCCCGTTGGCGCGTTTCGCAACGTTTCGCGCCCGCATCTTCTTCTCTACTCTAACGCTCTAAGAAAAACATTAGATTTCGTGCATTTGTTCCATACCCCCCGGGGGCCGCCGGTCCGGAGCTAACTTTTCGGGGTTTGGCCTTATTTTCAGCTGCTTTTTTCACCCTCGGATCTTTTCCGTAATTAAAGCTACGTGGTCAATGGAATTGATTGACTCGGTTTGGAAAAAAAAAAAAAAAAAAGACAAACCCCGGGTGCCAAACGGGACGAAGAATCAAAGGTTAAACTCGGACCGCCCCGATCCTCCCGTTATACTCATTTTCGGACGGTCCCTCTCTCTCTCTCTCTCTCTCTCTCCATCTCCGCGGCTCGACCGTGATACGCGCGCACAAGCTCATTCCGCAGACGCTCGTTGAACCGGCGTTGCACCGACAACAACTGCCAATTTTCTACGTTCCGATTGATCCGATTATTATCGCGCTCCGATACGTTCCGCTTTTTCTTCTCGCGACTCGTTTTTTACACTTTTTTCAACGACGAGAGAGAAAAGACACAAACACGCGAGCGGTGTCACGATCGCCCCCGAGAAAGCCAACGGCGAGCGCGAGAGACGAGGGGGATCCGGAATATTCCTCCTTAACGATTAATTAGCGTCGAGTGTCGTGAAAACAACAACTACTACTGGACATTTTACGGCAGTGCTAGAGGCGTAGACGTTGATAAAACTGTAACACAAGGCTACTCTCTATAATGGTAGTTACTGTTTAAAAAATATAATTGTTTATTTGTAATGATCCCTGCAACAGCGGCGTGCCGCCCAGATGATTATTATAATAGTAATGATGATAATAATAACAATAATAATATTAATATTAATAGTAATAATAATAATAATAATAAAAAGCGATGCAGCGAATTAACCGGGGCTACCGTACTCAACGCGAGATCTCTCGTTCCGCTGTGCTCCGGAGATGGCCGATGTTTTCGAGACGCGTCGACATCACCCATCTCGCACTTTTAGTTACCGAGAACATCCCTCTGACATACAACATATTTTATAGTACGGATACCGCCGTTAGCTCTGCGAATAGACGATGACGATACGCGAGGCGTCGTTCGTCAGTTGTCTCCTTTTTTTTTTCTTTTTACTTTTTTTTTTCTGAATCTCTCGGACGTTTTCCGCGAGTTTGTAAAACATCCGGAGGGACTCGGGGAGAAAGAAAAGTGGCAGAACTGACGGAATGTTGGATTACATGAAAAAAGGACACGTCGCGAGACGTGGCTCAACGGTCGATGGACGACGGGCAGGAGGCTCGGGCGTCCGTGATTTCCTGCGGCTCGTCGGTCCAGCCTTGGTCTTGCAGGCCATAGATCGAGTAACTTCCGTCCAGGTGAATCTTGCTGGCGTGCTGAGGGGGCCTCTCGGTCTGCTCGGAACTCGTCGCCACCGCGGCGAACAATCCGCCTGACGCAAGAGGATTCAACGTGTGAGTATCTCCCGATCTCTTCTCGGAATAAATTGCCAGAGTCACCCGGGACAATTGTAACACTTGGGTCTGAGCGAGAGAGAGAGAGCGAGAGAGAGAGAGTCGTTCCAAGTGGCACAACTGCCCGGGTTGAATGCGCGCGAAAATATAACGCGCAATAACGTTTGTTTACTTTTGTCGATAGGCGAGCAGACGCATCGTGGATCGAGGATGAATTCGACGTAGCCGTGAAGACGCCGCGGCCGAGCGTGCTTGCGAAAGTTGAGCAGGAGTTTCGCCCGATGCCATCCGCCCCTCATCAACACCTTGACGAAGCTCTTGGAGCCGCAGAGGACGCCGCTAACGTCCCCGGTGAGTTTGTCCTCGCAGATCGGGCAGACCGACGCGCTCGAGTTTGATCCATCCTCGATTCCCTGCTTGGACGCTGCGTAACGAAACATTTTCGTGAGTAACACCATTTTCGTGAGATTCCACAATTTTTCACGGAATTTTCAAGTCGAACCCTCAAAAATCGCGAATTTTTTCCGCAAGGGTTAATTGCGTTAATAAAAAGCTCGTCTCACCCGTAGGAAAGTACGAACCTTCAGGGAGAGTCGCGGGTCGAGGACCCGCCACGGGGGCTGCCGCGCTGTTTGAGAAAAATTGGTGCTGCTGCTGCTGCTGCTGCTCCAAACCGCCGCCGCCGTCTCCGTCTTGCCTGGGCAAGCTGAAACTGTACGAGGGCTTAACGTAAACCGGAGGCGGCCCCTCAACGCCGTCGGGGCTCTCGAGCTCGTGGTCGATCACCACGAACGCCGGATTTCCGAAGAAAACCGAGGAATCCGTGGCCTCGAAATCCGTCGCCGTAGCCTCGTGACCGCTGCCACCATCGAAGCCACTCGGGTCCGCGTCGGGAGTAACCTCGGTTACCGTCCAAGTTGCGTTCGTCGGCCCGGCGATACCGCCGGTCGGTCTTTGCGTCTGAAAACGGAGAAGAATTGAAAAACGACGCGAAAAATATACGCAAAGTTGAGCAATCGCTACAGCGGATTCCCCGTTAAAATACCCGAGTCGTTTGCGCCGCGGTCGTCGTTGTCGTCGTTGTCGTCGCCGTTGTCGTCGTCGTCGTCGTCGTCGTGGTCGTCATCGAGGACGACGAATCGGCGGTCGGCGTCGATCTCACCATGGCCGATCGCTCGATTGGCGCTCGATCGGTGCTTCCTTGGATCGGTTTGCTCGCGGGAGTTACGGCGCGGATGACGTCGTCCAGGGTGTCGTTGATCCCGTCGTCCGCCTCAGGGACCGGCACGGGAACTCGATCGGTCTCCACCTCGTCGTCGATAAGGCCGCAGTTCCACGAAAACATGTAACTCTTTTGGAGAAAAAGAAAACAATGTACGGTCGGCGAGGAGGAGGAGGAGGAAAGGGGGAATCTACCTGAGTGACGACGAGTTCCTGCTGATAATAGTCGTAGAGCTTGACGTTCGCGGGCCTCGGTTGCTCGACAATGTTCTCGCGCAGCAGGAGGAACGATATGCAGGTTCTCTCGCTCGTGAGTTTGTCAAAATAGACGACGAGATGGTTGCCCTCGTGCTCCTCCTCGAATCGTTTCACCTCTGCGAACGAGAAAGAAGCAACTATCGGATCCCGAGCAATTGACGCTTGGCACAAAATGAGTCTTTTTCCGCGCGTGCACCCAAAGGAAATAATCATTGATCGAATAACTGACTCGTGTCCGGCTCCTCGAGGAGGGCGTGCAGGCTCGGCTTGTCCGGCACGTATCCGCTGATCATTCCAATCTCCAGCAGTGCCATGTTGCTCTCCTCGTCCGCCATCTTGTAGCGAGAGCATATCGTCAATTTCTGCATCGAACACTCGCCCCCCGAGAGAACGGGCTCGGAATTGATCGTCAGGTCGAAAGCCTCCGAGCCCGTGGCATTGGCGACGTTGTACTTGAGATTCGCCTGCAAAAGAGAGTTACGCGGTCTCGTTGGCCTTTTGTTTTCTCGTCGTTGATGTCGGTCGAGTACCTGTTATTTTTTACCTGAACGAGAACGCAGCCCTTGCCCTCGGCGAATATCTCGACGAGGGTCGGCAGAGTCGGAAGACGAACTTGCGTGAGTACCATGCGATTCTCCTCGTTCATCGTAAAGATCTGGTCGACCTCGCCCGTCGTCACGAGTATCGAGAGGTCCGTCGAGTTGCTGGTCATCGCGACCGCGTACTTGGCCAGCGCCTCGAGACCCAACACCGTGTCCTGGGTCGAGGTGAATCCACCCTCGGCGTTTCGCTGTTTGGCCATCCATCTCACGGCCTTGAGGGCCAGCGCCATGTTCGCTTCGCCGCCGAGTTTCACCAGCGACAGCACCGCGTAAGCCGTCATCTCTATGCTCAGCCCCTTGGATGGCTTTCTCGTGTCCTCCCACCAGAGAAGATCCTGAAGAAGAAGAAGAAGAAGAAGAAGAAGAAAGCTGCTGAATGCGCTTCCGAGAGACAAGGCGGTTGATACGCGGGCGAAAATGAGACTCACGTGAAGACGGGTCGAGCGATCGAGAAGAGACTTGATGCTGGCATTGGCGTTCGGATGTTCGAGAAGCGCGAGGGCGTACGTCGAGAGGGTCGCGGTGTACGGATTGCCGTCCTTCTCGCTGGCCGCCATGCCCTTCTCCAGGCAGTAGAGAGCGTTGCTGATGAGCGGGGGAGCGAGAGGAACGCCCGACTCGAGAAGGGATATCAGGACGTAAGCCGTGAGCGCCGAGGGATACGTTTCCTGATCCTCCTGAAGTCCGCCCTTCATGTCCTTGTGAAAGATTCGGCCCACGAGAGGGAAGCATCCGTTCTCCAGTTGCTTCTTCACGATCCACTTGACCGAAAACTTGAGATCCCGCTCGTCCACGTGTATAAGGCTGCGAGCTTGGGCGAACGACTTGACGACGAAGGCCGTGAGCCACATGGAACCGCCGCTCTCCGAGCTGTGGGGACCGAACGCCGAGTACGAGCCGTCCGGGTGTCGGTAGTTCAACTCTCGTTGGTATCCTGGACTCGATAATGTGACAATCGGGGAAACTAGAGACTAGCGAGGAAAAAATATAACGAAGAAATATTACCCTTCTCCACGCTCCGTATGGCTCGTCGTCGGAGGTCCGGGTTGTTGCGACGCGTCGCCTCGAGATAACCGATGACGTGTATGTTCGGCGTGAAGAGTATGAGATTTTGCTCGCCGCAGCCGAACGGAAGACGCACGAGGTTCTCGAGGTTCTCGAGGGCCGGACCCAGCAGATCGCCGACGAGCGAGACGTAGCCCCGAGCGCTGTCGGGCACCAGCGAGTCCTTCGGCAGCTCGAGGTTCCAGGCTATCGACGAGTCGTCGTTGAAGTCTCGCGGGCAGACGAACGCCGATTTGGTCGTCTCGACCGGGAATCCCTCCGGCTGCACCAGTATCGGCTTGACGATGCTGTCCCTGAATCGTTAACGCGAGAGTCACGCGTTTGGATGAAAAAAGAAGCCGAGCAACGTAACGGGGGGCCTGCCACTCACCGCATGTAGAGAACGACCGAGGGGCCGCAGGACTCGCCGTAGTCCGGATCGACGCTCGCGGTGACGGTGACGTTTATCTCGCCGATTGCGCGAGCCCGCAGCGGGTAGACGTGAACGACGCTCGCCCGCGACTCGACGCAGTACGAGCCGGAGAGCTCGGCGGAGAGCCGGAGATCAAACTCCGAGGTGTCGTGGAGCGTTATCTTCACCGGGAGACTGTGATCCATGTAGTTGAAGAGCGAGACCTTCATCCGCAGTATCTCGCCGCGTTTGACGCTGTACGGGAGCGCGTAGTCGAGGAAGAAGGGCTGGAAGGCGGTCAGCCTGGCCGGCGGCGCGATCCCCAGACCGTAGTTGGGCGATACGCACACCGTGTGACCGATCCATTCGGTTATCGTGTGCGGCAGGTTGCGCTTTATCGTCGCTCGTCCGTCCTTCCTGAGGAGACAAGTGCGCGAGAGAACAACGTACAAGAGTCTCGAAAGAGCGGAGAGAAAAAGAGAGAGAGAGAGAGAGATCGAGTACCCACCCGGTCGGCACCAATTCCCAGAGCCACGTCTCCGGGAAATACGATCGTAGCGTGGCACTCGCGTGATCCGTCAAGTGATCAACGTAGCCCATCTCGTGGCCGTTGAGGAGGGGAAAAGCCTGCGGCATTGATTTCGCAGTCATCCACATTCTATCTGCAATTGTGTCGTCTCTCGCGATAGTGAAAAATTTCACGAGCGCATCCTTGACGCGTCGCGGCGCCGAACCACGAGCGATCGCGATAATACTCACCGGGTTCGTCCATTCCACGGTGAAACATCCGAAAGTCGATGCTCTCCCGGCTGGTCATCCACGGATGCTGAGGACAGGGCCGCGATTCGACGATCAGATCGCTCATCACGACCACGCCAAAGTCCTGAAAACGTTGCTATTGTTTTTTGCTTCGAGACGAGGAAGGGGGGAATAAAACGAGAAGAAGAGAACGCGTACGTCGAAAGCCTGCATAGCGTCGACGTAGTTGACCCAGGTGCCACTGACGGCTGCGGTGGTCGCTCCGAGTCCCGACTGGCGTTTTCGCCTGGCTCGTCTGTTGTCCCTAACGAGATCCCAGACCGGAGGCGCCTCGACCGCCGGACTCGGCAAGTGATCGATCTCCTCTATGCTCGTCTCCGGCTGTGTCGTCTCTTTAACGGAATATCATCGTCGGTTGTGCACAATAACTCGTGTGGCTCGTGAGAATTCGTTGGGTGAATTAGTGGAGTAACCAACTCACTCTCGCAGTGACTCCAGACGCTCTGATAGAGCGGAGTGTCGGCGTCGAGGTGGAATCTCTTGACTCGATCGAAGGCACGTTCGGCGTCGAGGAGGCTCGAGCCCTTGGTGGCGGCGGATGATGATCCGGGCTGGGAACGGGCGAGGAAGAGGGTCGATTTGTCGAGCACGGAGACGCCGCAGAGGGACCAGGGTGCCGCCTCGACGTGGTACCGCGTCGTCGCCCCGGGCCTCTCGCTCTCCTCCTGCCACGAGCTCTTGACCTTGTTCTCGAAGCAGTGCCCGACCTCGATCGTGTACGTCGTCGCCACGGTCTCGCCGTCCGAGCGCACGTAATACAGAAGCAATTCCGAGAGCGGTGCCATGCTCGGCGTCACTTTCACGCTCAGTGGAAATCTAATTTCACCAACGAAACAAACAACCACAACAACGTATTATTATCATCATCGTGAAGAGAGAGAGAGAGAGAGAGAGAGAGAGAGAGAGAGAGAGAGAGAGAGAGAGAGAGAGAGAGAGAGAGAGAGAGAGAGAGAGAGAGAGAGAGAGAGAGAGAGAGAGAGAGAGAGAGAGAGAGAGAGAGAGAGAGAGAGAGAGAGAGAGAGAGAGAGGCGGAAAATGTGATTTTCTGTCGTTTCTCGCCTGTGAACGACGCTCGAGTGTTCGCTCTTGTTGTTGGGTGCCTCAACGGCACCCAGGACGTTGCGAAACTCCGAGTAGTTGAGAAGGGAATCCTGATGCGGCTTGTGCTTTACGTGACCGAATATGAGAAGATCACCCTTGGAGTTGATCGAGTAGTGGAAGGCGATCGACTCGTCGGCGGTCTTTCCGCTCGGGGCCGGCGGCATCGTGTACATGACGTTGAAGGGATACTTGTCGCCGCAGACAATCGGCTGGTAGCCGCGCGCCACGGCGAGATAACTGTCCGACGGTGAGTACCAAGCTCCGACGTCGATGTACGCCGAAGGTTGGTCCATGAAGACCTATAATTCACACGTTGGCCGTCGTAATTCGGTCGAGTCGCGCGCGAGAGGATATTAAATCGCGCTCGCTCACCCTCCATCTTTTATCGGGCGAGTAGTACTTGGTGGGATACTCGACGGCGGTCGCGACGAAGCTCAGGAGGACAATGTTCTTGTGCTGCGGCGGGACGATAAAGTTGACGAATCCGCCGACGGAGGACGTAAAGTTTCGGCACTCGACGACAACCCTCACCCACTCGTCCTTGCCGCGGACCCGCAGGCACAGCTGTATCTTCTCGCCGAGGGCCGGCGTTTGGTCTTGACGCAGGACTCGAAGCTAGGAACCGAAGCGTGGTCGATTAGTGGCTAACTACTACGCGGGTCCGAAACGAGCCGAAACGAGGAGGCTCGGAGAAAGTCGGTCGTGCAGAAATTCATCAACCTTTCCGTGGTAGGGAAGACCGAGTTTGAAGTATTTCGGAGTGTGCGGCGCGAATTCGAGTTTGAGCGCCTGATGAACGACGACCGTTCTGCTCGTCGCGGTCTCCACGACCTCCGTCCCGGCCTCGGTCAGGTTCGCGTTGATGACGATACTCGTGGGCGCGACTTTCCAGTGCGCCAGGCCCAATTCCGTTCCGGTCACCGTGAACTTGGTGCATCCGTCGCCGTTCGACAGCTCAAATATTTTACGGCAAACAAATGTCAATTTTATTATATTTTTTACCCCACGCAAAAAAGCAACACGCGCAAACGCGTGTTTGGAAAATATGGAAAAATTGAGCTCCACCTCCGTCTGACTGTAGATCTGGGGAAGATTGAGCTTCCGCCGCCAGCTCGGAGTCTGCGGCGTCGACTTGATGAGCAGGGTGCCGCGAACCGGCTTCCCGTAGCTGTAGCTCGCGCACACCGTCCACGTGACGTTGCTCGCGTCGGCCAATATGTATCGCGGCGAGTCGATCGTCACTTGGAATCTCGGTAGAACGTATTTTCGCACCTCGAAGCTCGACGTGTGAACCAGTTGAGGGAGCGAACGCTTCTTCTCGACTTTGATTCTCCACGTACCCTGGGCGACAAAAATTATCCTTTGTCTTTTCACATTTTCCGCGCGTGATATTTTCTCTTTTCTTTGTTTTAGCTCCGAGCAACAGTGAAAAAGTAAACGAAATACCGGACTCGGCTCCGGTGAGAGCGGAAACGTCAGCTGAACCATCCCGCGATCCATGCTCAAGTTGGTCCACTGGGCGACGCGAACCTCCGACGGATTTTCTATCCACACTTTTGGTATCTGTTTGGATTGTTTGGAAGCAAAGTGGGAAATTACGTGCTTCTTTTTGTTGTTGTTGTTTTCTTCTCTTTTTTTTTACGAACCGCGCGCTTCCACGGTTTGAGGTCGTGGGTGAGGGCGAGGACTCGCACGCGAACATCCTGGCCGGGTTTGTACACCGGCTTGTCGGTCTCGACGAACGTGATGACGGAATCGTGCTCGATGTAGACCTCCTTCTCCGTGTTGACATGATACTCCGGGTACTTGTCGAACCTGATCTTGAGCCTGAGCCGGGCGATCGAGTGCGCGGTCGGCGTGTGATCCGGCACCGCCAATTCCAGACACGTTTCGACCCCTGAAGATTGCAAATAAAATTAATACAAATTTTTTCAAAGTATTCGTGGCAACATTTTCGGCAAGATTCGTGAGAAACGTCGCGTTGCCGGCCGACTGTGATAAATAAGTAAATAAATAAAAATGTATTTAATATATTTTCTTGTCTGTCATAGCCTCTCTGCGTTTCTCGCGATTTCTCGCTTCCGTTGTATCGTTAATATACACTATATAATTTTGTTTCCACAGCTCGAACGCCGCAGGCTGCGATGCGTAGATACGACACGCGCGCGCGCGCGCGAGGATAAACGGCATCACGAGCCGTGGATCGACGCGGTCCCCCTGTCAAATTGCCGCGCAGGAAGCAACAATTTCAATTGAACGAGATCCACTCGTCGCTCGCCGCGAGGCTGCTGATCGGGTGGGCGGAACTATCGTTTAATCGCGCCGTTAAGTAAAATAGCGTCGCAGGCTCGATTGTAATACGTTGGTCGTGCGAATTGCGCGTCGAGCGATTTCGCTGGAAATAGTGGGCCGCTGCTTTCAGCCAGTTTAACCGTGGGTATCCTATCCTATTTGTGAAGCAATTGCCAGTCGCTTGCCGGTTTCGAGGAGGCTGCTGGTGCTCGCCAAGACCTCCTCGTCGCTCGTTGCCGACGACGGCGACAGAAGCTCCAGGAGAATGTGCGCCGGACCCTCAAGATTGTGCAGCGAGAGGCAGCCGCTCTCCGTCTCGCCGGCCAGTAATTTCTTCGGGGCAGTAAAGATGTATCCCCTGCGGAACAATTCTTACGTGTTTCATTCAACGTACGTTTTTTCTTACTTTTCACCGTGTAAAATGCGCGCGATCTTGATCTAGGTACCTGTCGACCGGTTCGATGTTGGATTCTCCGAGACAAGCGAGTCCCAAGAGGCACAGAACGATCGGCGCCACTCGAGTCATCTTCTTCGTGCGCGGTGCGTTCGTCGCTCAGACCGATGCCATACGTGTACGGTCAATATTGTTCCACTCGCGCCAAAGGTTGCTGCACACAATTCAATGAAAATTTCGGTGACGAAACATTTTTTTTTGTAAAAGAAACCAACGACCACCGCGATGTTACAAAATGATTTTTCACTATCCGGAGCAAAGAATGACTCGGGCGGACGGGACGGGGCGAGCGAGCAAACGGAGAAGCGATTGTGTCTATCGTGGATCGACTCTGGCGCTGCCGGCGAACTGGACGACCCCACGAGAGCTCGGAACGCGCTGCAGCTCGTACGCCTTCTCCACGCTCCTCCTCCCCTACTACCGTCGTCGCCCTCATCCTCGTTCGCCTACTCCGCAATCAATCTTCCCGGCTTGCTACAATTCTACCAAGTCCATTACATTTTCATCGCTAGCGGTACTTTGCTCGTTTGGCTGGCTGGATAAGAAAATTTCAACATTTTCTTTCTTTGTATTTACGAATGTTCGGTGGTTGCCTATTTATTATTATTCGGTCATCCACAATTGATTTTTTTTATAACGAATCACATGAACATCAAAGTCCGTCGAGAGACGTGACTAAATGAGAATGATTGCGGCAAAATTAGATGACACGATTTGGAAAAAAAGTCGTCGATGACGGTAGCGGATTGTCTATTTCGAATGGCTCAACAATCGAGGCTTGTGTTTTATCACAAGCTCTCGGGATTCACACTCGAGATCCAAGCGCGACGACTGGCGGTGCAGGAAGAGCGTCTCGTTCCAGCGAACCAGCGTCGAGGGGCCACTTGTATCGTTGACCCTTCGATACCGTCGCGCTTATCTCCTCGGATCGTCCGAGGGTACGCGGGATTTTCCAATTAATCTTTCATCCGGAGGTCAAAGCTGAGCTGACCAAACAACGTGCATTCATTCGTTCCCGAGCTCCAATGTGTTATTATTCGATGCACGGATATCGCTTGTTTCCCGCTCGATCGTCTTCGTCAATCGGCCGATAAGATTCGTCGCTGATATCAGAGCGACATTTTCTTGATATCGCCAAGTTAAAAAAATATCTTATACGGCGACGTTGAGAAATAATTGGCAGCTTGGCGGTGCAAACGGGATGGGAAACGCGAGCTGTTCCCATGAACCGGCGGAGCACCGGCGACGTAGGGTCGCGGGACGATGAAATTTACGTCGATCAAGCGGTCGTTCCGCCGTGAGAATCGTGTTATCGCTCAGTCCCAGATCCTTCAATGACTCCTCGGAAATCAGAGTCGATTCTAATAAGAATCGTAAAATCCAACATTTTCTTCCGTGCGGGTTATTATTTATCTCAAAATCGTGCACTGGGGCACTGGGGTCGGGGTCAATCGGTGTCCACAATCGTATTTACATAATTACAACATTTATTGATTTTTCGCAGTCGTTGGGCGTCGTCGCGGAGACGACACTCGGAGGGAGAGATAGAGAGAGAGAGAGAGAGAGAGGACAAGCCCGAGTCCAAGCGGCGGCGGCGGCGGCGGCGGCGGCGGCGAGTCGTTGTGTAAAAAATAACTTTTCGTGTGTGAAATTGAGTCGCGACGAATATTGCGCGGCGAAAAAGAATTTTCCGCACTCGTGTCGCCGCCAAGTATGATTTCCGAACCACCGGGAATGTAAGAAAGAGGCCTGTCGTTAAAATACGCCGGGCGGGAAATTGACAAGGAATTATTTTAGAAGACGAATCTGTAAGCGATCACACCGGCCGCGGCGGCGGCGACGACGCCGCCGCCAAACAGGCTCCATGCGGCTATTCTCGCGGAACTCTTGGAGCCGTCGTTGACACGCGAATCGTCCTTGGCCGATTTCTCGCTGCTCTCTCGTCCTTTGGGCGTGCCGAGCATCTTCCGGTAGAGGTTCTTCTCGTCGATCGTATCCCTCGCCGTCTTCTCCCTCAGTATCGCCAGCTCCTGCTGAATCGCCTTGGACTCTGGATCGAATTTCGCCGCTTGAACCAGAGTCGCGTGGGCGCTCGCGTGTTGACCCTTTTTGTGGAGGATTTTACCTGCGCACGTATTTTCAAAGTAAAAAAAACGCAGACGCGAGTGAGGTAAATTTTTCTTTTTTCAGCGAGAGAGAGAGAGAGAGAGAGAGAGAGCTTTCTCGTACCTTTTCTGAAAAGAGCTTTGACGTTCCGCGGCTGACACCGGAGGACGTTCTCGACGCTCTCGAGCGCGGCGTCGTACGCCTCGATCTTGATCTGCGCGGCGGCCAAGTTGTTGTACACCTTGGTCCTATCCTCGAGCAGCGCCTGCAGATCCGAGTCGCTCAGCGATTCCTCGGGGGTCTTGGTGTCCGGTTCGCCGCCGCCGCCGCCTCCCACGTTCTTCGTCGGGTTCAAAAAGTCGAGAGCCCGGCGATAACACTGGATCGCCAGCGTCGGCTCGTCGCGCGCGAACCACCAGTTGCCGCGTTCTCGTTTTTGGTTGCCGATTTCCTTTCGCACTTGGAAATCCAGCTCCTCGATGTCCCTCTCCATCTCCAAGGACTTCAATTCAACCGTGTAAAGGATCGTGGCGCCCGGTGGCACGTCCGGCGGTAAACCCATCTCGCCGTAGGCGAACCTCGAGGCCACCTCGATCTCCGCGGTCTCACCGACGTCCATCAGCGCTATCGCCAGGTCGAGACCCTGCAAGAGAGTAACGTTGTAACGATAAACAAAGTTATTCCAGCCTCTTTGGTTTTTCTTCACCCAAAAAAACGCACCTGGATAACCTCGATGTCTCCCAATTGAATCGTCTTATCGTCATCTTCCTCCACCACTTTACCGCCGTCCAACAATTTTCCTGTGATTCTCAGCTTGCACAGGTCGTATCTGTTTGGACGAAAACCCTTCTCGCCCTTGGACAGAGTTTTTTTTTTCAATTGCCCGTTTCCCAGTATGTCTATCCACGTGTCCTCCGGATGATCCTCCAGCGCCGCTTTGGTCAGCGGATCCTCCGGATCTACGTCAAAGTTGAGGTCCTTGATGAAGTCCGCCTGGGAGTGGCCTTCGGGAATAGGCGCGCTTGGATCCATCTACGACCAAACGAGCATCATGTTTATTCAACGTTCTCGCATGTTCCCCATCTCCGACAGTCTCACCATTTTGTACGTTAATATTAAACCTATCGCAACAAATTAAAAGTGAAAAACATTTTTAGCATTTTTGTTTTTTTTTTTTTTAAATAAAACTACCCGCTATTTTGACAGTAATCCGACAAAGATCGAGATCGACGGAGACGGCGTGACACGCGTTATTGAAACGAACGAAGCGGCTTATAACGCCGACTCATTGCGGCTTGATTGTAAAATCAAGGTAAGCGAATATCAATAGTTTCGGCACGCTCGGAGGAAAAGTAGAATCGTCGGTTGTACTTTCGCTTGATTTTTCTCGATCACTCACCTCGGCGATCATCTCGACGGTGGTATCCTGACACGGGCGGCCAAAAATTGTAATTGTCGTCCTCCTCTCTTTCTCCCGTGTTTAATATCTTCTCGATGTTTATTGCCGATGCCGCGGCGATGTTTCGGTTGGTTCGGTGGTGGTCGCACGACTCGGAGAACTCGAGCCAAACCTAACTGCACCGCCGAACCAGCTGTCTCATGGCACGACGACGTCGCTGTTAGGTCCTCTCTTCCCCTCCACCCGCGTCTCCACAAAGTCGCGCGCCACGCGAGACCACCCGAAGGCGTCGGTAAACGGCTCCTTAACTTATCGACCGTCGGTTGTTTCTCGATAAACCTGATATTGACTGTTGGCACGTTAATGGTCAAACATGGATAACTCAGTGGCAAGAAGGTTATTCGATGCCTCCCTTTCGAGTGGCTTCGATTGTGGATGCGATGGGACTCTCACGAGATGTTTAAATGATGCCTTTGATGAAAACGCAAATTGAAAATTAATAGATCGGAGCAGTGCGAAATTCACCGGAGGCTCCTATTACTATACGTATGTTTATCATTTCATCTCCGCGAAGATTCACATTTGTCTGTTTCGGTTGATTCTCAAAGAGACGAGCGGTGGGGGGGGGGGGGGGGGTGCACATTTTTTTCCTCCAAAATTTTCCCGCTTAGCGGCGCGACGCCATGTTCTCCCGATTCTCAAAGTGACGAGCGGGGGGGGGGGGGACATGTTTTTTGCTCCAAAATTTTCCCGCGCGGCTCCGCGGCGCGACGCCATGTTCTCCCGATTTTCAAAGCGACAAGCGGGGGGGGGGGGACATGTTTTTTCCTCCAAAATTTTCCCGCGCCGCTCCGCAGCGCGACGCCATGTTCTCCCGATTCTCAAAGCGACAAGCGGGGGGGGACATGTTTTTACCTCCAAAATTTTTTCGCGCCGCTTCGCGGCGCGACGCCATGTTCTCCCGATTCTCAAAGTGACGAGCGGGGGGGGGGACATGTTTTTACCTCCAAAATTTTCCCGCGCCGCTTGGCGGCGCGACGCCATGTTCTCCCGATTCTCAAAGTGACGAGCGGGGGGGGGACATGTTTTTACCTCCAAAATTTTCCCGCGCCGCTTCGCGGCGCGACGCCATGTTCTCCCGATTCTCAAAGTGAAGAGCGGGGGGGGGGGCATGTTTTTTCCTCCAAAATTTTCCCGCGCCGCTCCGCGGCGCGACGCCATGTTCTCCCGATTCTCAAAGGGACGAGCGGGGGGGGGGGGACATGTTTTTACCTCCAAAATTTTTCCGCGCCGCTTCGCGGCGCGACGCCATGTTCTCCCGATTCTCAAAGGGACGAGCGGGGGGGGGACATGTTTTTACCTCCAAAATTTTTCCGCGCCGCTTCGCGAAGCGACGCCATGTTCTCCCGATTCTCAAAGTGACGAGCGGGGGGGGGACATGTTTTTACCTCCAAAATTTTCCCGCGCCGCTTGGCGGCGCGACGCCATGTTCTCCCGATTCTCAAAGTGACGAGCGGGGGGGGGAGACATGTTTTTTCCTCCAAAATTTTCCCGCGCCGCTTGGCGGCGCGACGCCATGTTCTCCCGATTCTCAAAGTGACGAGCGGGGGGGGGGACATGTTTTTACCTCCAAAATTTTCCCGCGCCGCTTCGCGGCGCGACGCCATGTTCTCCCGATTCTCAAAGTGACGAGCGGGGGGGGGGCATGTTTTTTCCTCCAAAATTTTCCCGCGCCGCTCCGCGGCGCGACGCCATGTTCTCCCGATTCTCAAAGGGACGAGCGGGGGGGGGGACATGTTTTTACCTCCAAAATTTTTCCGCGCCGCTTCGCGGCGCCATGTTCTCCCGATTCTCAAAGGGACGAGCGGGGGGGGACATGTTTTTACCTCCAAAATTTTTCCGCGCCGCTTCGCGGCGCGACGCCATGTTCTCCCGATTCTCAAAGTGACGAGCCGGGGGGGGGACATGTTTTTACCTCCAAAATTTTCCCGCGCCGCTCCGCGGCGCGACGCCATGTTCTCCCGATTCTCAAAGGGACGAGCGGGGGGGGGGGGGACATGTTTTTACCTCCAAAATTTTTCCGCGCCGCTTCGCGGCGCGACGCCATGTTCTCCCGATTCTCAAAGTGACGAGCCGGGGGGGGGGACATGTTTTTACCTCCAAAATTTTCCCGCGCCGCTCCGCGGCGCGACGCCATGTTCTCCCGATTCTCAAAGGGACGAGCGGGGGGGGGGGGGGACATGTTTTTACCTCCAAAATTTTTCCGCGCCGCTTCGCGGCGCGACGCCATGTTCTCCCGATTCTCAAAGTGACGAGCGGGGGGGGGGGGACATGTTTTTACCTCCAAAATTTTCCCGCGCCGCTTGGCGGCGCGACGCCATGTTCTCCCGATTCTCAAAGTGACGAGCGGGGGGGGGGGGGACATGTTTTTTCCTCCAAAATTTTCCCGCGCCGCTTGGCGGCGCGACGCCATGTTCTCCCGATTCTCAAAGTGACGAGCGGGGGGGGGACATGTTTTTACCTCCAAAATTTTCCCGCGCCGCTTCGCGGCGCGACGCCATGTTCTCCCGATTCTCAAAGTGACGAGCGGGGGGGGGGGCATGTTTTTTCCTCCAAAATTTTCCCGCGCCGCTTCGCGGCGCGACGCCATGTTCTCCCGATTCTCAAAGTGACGAGCGGGGGGGGGACATGTTTTTACCTCCAAAATTTTCCCGCGCCGCTTCGCGGCGCGACGCCATGTTCTCCCGATTCTCAAAGTGACGAGCGGGGGGGGGGGCATGTTTTTTCCTCCAAAATTTTCCCGCGCCGCTTCGCGGCGCGACGCCATGTTCTCCCGATTCTCAAAGTGACGAGCGGCGGGGGGGGGGGGGGGGGGGGTGCAAAATGTTTTGCGATGCTTCGCGGTGCCACTCACAATCCCTGGTACGACAGCGCCCGCAAGCGTCGGTGTGGGGGTGAGTTGTTTACTTTACTTAACTTAACTTTACTTAACTTAACTTTACTTTACTTTACTTTACTTTACTTTACTTTACTTTACTTTACTTTACTTTACTTTACTTTACTTTACTTTACTTTACTTTACTTTACTTTACTTTACTTTACTTTACTTTACTTTACTTTACTTTACTTTACTTCACTTTACTTTACTTTACTTTACTTTACTTTACTTTACTTTACTTCACTTCACTTTACTTTACTTTACTTTACTTTACTTTACTTTACTTTACTTTACTTTACTTTACTTTACTTTACTTTACTTTACTTTACTTTACTTTACTTTACTTTACTTTACTTTACTTTACTTTACTTTACTTTACTTTACTTTACTTTACTTTACTTTACTTTACTTTACTTTACTTTACTTTACTTTACTTTACTTTACTTTACTTTACTTTACTTTACTTTACTTTACTTCACTTTACTTTACTTTACTTTACTTTACTTTACTTTACTTTACTTTACTTTACTTTACTTTACTTTACTTTACTTTACTTTACTTTACTTTACTTTACTTTACTTTACTTTACTTTACTTTACTTTACTTTACTTTACTTTACTTTACTTTACTTTACTTTACTTTACTTTACTTTACTTTACTTTACTTTACTTTACTTTACTTTACTTTACTTTACTTTACTTTACTTTACTTTACTTTACTTTACTTTACTTTACTTTACTTTACTTTACTTTACTTTACTTTACTTTACTTTACTTTACTTTACTTCACTTCACTTCACTTTACTTCACTTCACTTTACTTTACTTTACTTTACTTTACTTTACTTTACTTTACTTTACTTTACTTTACTTTACTTTACTTTACTTTACTTTACTTTACTTTACTTTACTTTACTTTACTTTACTTTACTTTACTTTACTTTACTTTACTTTACTTTACTTTACTTTACTTTACTTTACTTTACTTTACTTTACTTTACTTTACTTTACTTTACTTTACTTTACTTTACTTTACTTTACTTTACTTTACTTTACTTTACTTTACTTCACTTTACTTTACTTTACTTCACTTTACTTTACTTTACTTTACTTTACTTTACTTTACTTCACTTTACTTTACTTTACTTCACTTTACTTTACTTTACTTTACTTTACTTTACTTTACTTTACTTTACTTTACTTTACTTTACTTTACTTTACTTTACTTTACTTTACTTTACTTTACTTTACTTTACTTTACTTTACTTTACTTTACTTTACTTTACTTTACTTTACTTTACTTTACTTTACTTTACTTTACTTTACTTTACTTTACTTTACTTTACTTTACTTTACTTCACTTCACTTTACTTTACTTTACTTTACTTTACTTTACTTTACTTTACTTTACTTTACTTTACTTTACTTTACTTTACTTTACTTTACTTTACTTTACTTTACTTTACTTTACTTTACTTTACTTTACTTTACTTTACTTTACTTTACTTTACTTTACTTTACTTTACTTTACTTTACTTTACTTTACTTTACTATAGAGGTCGTTTTTTGGGACTTGAAAAACTGGCACACCAGAACGGTCGGAAATGACGAAAAAATGGACACCTATCTCGGCGTTTCGCTCGATCTCGAAATTTTGGAAATTTTTAAACAAAAAACCGTAAAAAGAGTGTTTTTACAAGAGGAAAAATCGAAATTTGGTGTTCAAGGAAATTCCTACGACACATCGACGGAGATTTCCGCTTTAGAGCGTCGTGTCGTGGGTTTTTTTCGATCAAGGTTTAATTATAGATTTCACGTGGTCGGGAAAGTTGGTCCGATTAGGGTTTTCCTCAGCCAACTCGGTGAATTTTGGTGTTCAAGAGAATTCCCTTGACAGTTCCACGTGGGACACCGGGATACGCGATTGTGTCACGGGATTTTCGATTCCAGGCGATTTTGCGGATTTCGCGTGTTAGCGAAGAAAACGGAGTTATCGTTTTTTCGCTGCTGAATCGGGCAATTTTTGAGACGAAGCGAATTCCAATGACAGTCGGACGAGGAACACCGTGGTGCGTGTTTGTGTCATGGGATTTTTGATTCGACGCAAATGGCTGGATTTTACGCGTTGGCGAATGAATTATCCATGTCGCGGGTTCGATTCCCGGGTCGGGCGAATTTATCTCGATTTTTTTTTTTTTCCCAGAACGGTAACTCGGGCATCGCGTTGGGTGGTTTCGTACGCGGAATTTTCTCGCGGATTTTTTGGAAACAAGAGCGCATTTTTTTTGTAAATTTTTGCACAGTTAACCCAATGGTTTATAACAAAAAATACGGTATAAAAATTAAACGACACGGCGATTATCAGGGCAATGTAATTCGGTGTGTCTGTGAATTTTTTGGAATTTTTTGGACTCGTCGGTGAATGTTTCCGCTTTAGGACGCGCGAGCTAGAGGGGGGCGCGCACGTAACTACTCGTGCGTCAAATCGCGCGTCGACTTTATTCAACTTTTATTTAGTTTTCCTGGCTTTACTTTACTTTACTTTACTTTACTTTACTTTACTTTACTTTTCTTTGCTCTACTTTGCTTCACTTTACTTAACGTTTTGTGTTTTTTTACGTATTTTTCGGACAGCCGCCGAAGCAAAAAGAATGGCGTCGCGAGGGCGGGGGCCGAGAAGAACATTGCGAGCGAGCGATGGCACATCGACGCCGATTTCCGCTTTAGACTATCGTGTCAGGGGTTCTTTTTTCAATATTAATTAGAGGTATAATCGTTGCTCCGAAAGTTGTTGCTCCGATTGGGGTTTTTGTCACTGCTAACTCGGTGAATTTTGGCGTTGGAGATAATTCCCTTGACAGTTCGACGAGGGACACCGTCGTACGCGATCGTGTCACGGGATTTTTGATTCGGGGCGATTTAGCGGATTTCGCGTGGTCGCGAAGGAAACGGAGTTATCGCTTTTCAGCTGCCAAATCGGTCAATTTTGGTGATGAAGCGAATTCCAATGACAGTCGGACGAGGAACAACGTCGGACGCGATCGTGTCATTGGATTTTCGATTCGAGCCGATTTAGCGGATTTTACGCGCTGGCGAATGATTTATCCATGTCGCGGGTTCGATTCCCGGGTCGGGCGACTTTATCTCGATTTTTTTTTTTTCCCCAGAACGGTAACTTAAGCACCGCGTTGGGTGGTTTCGTGCGCGCGATTTTCTCGCGGATTTTTTGGAAAAAAAAACCGACCGTGGGCATTATCAAAATTGACATGTCAATGGACCGTTTGTGAGAAAAAAAAATGTAAAAAATAATCCGACACGGCTATGTTTTGCGCAATCGAAAATCGCGCTGTTGTGAATTTTTTGAGAATTTTCGGACTCGTTTTGGTCGTACTTCTCGCGTAAAAAGCAGATCGCAAAGTTTTGCCCGGCTTTTACATTACTATGGGGGCGTTTTTTGGGACTTGAAAAACTGGCACACCAGATCGATCGGAGAGGTGAAAATAATGGACACCTATCTCGGCGTTTTGCCTGATCTCGAAATTTTGGAAATTTTTAAACAAAAAACCGTAAAAAGGGTGTTTTTACAAGGGGAAAAATCGAAATTTGGTGTTCAAGCAAATTCCCATTACACATCGACGCGGATTTCCCATTTACACCGTCGTGTCACGGGTTTTTCGATTCGAGGTAGAATTACAGATTTCGCGTGTTAGCGAAAGTTGATGCGATTTCGGTTTTCTCAGGCCAACTCGGTCAATTTTGGTGTTCAAGAGATTTCCCTTGACAGTTCGACGAGGGTGACCGTGGCACGCTTTTGTGTCACAGGGTTTTAGATTCGAGGCCATTTCGTGGATTTCGCGTGGTCGCGAAGGAAACGTGGATATCGTTTTTGAGCTGCAAAATCGGTCAATTTTGGAGATGACGCGAATTCCAATGACAGTTAGGTGAGGAGCCCCGTCGGACGTGTTTGTGTCATTGGATTTTTGATTTGACGCAGATGGGTGGATTTTACGCGCTGGCGAATGAATTTTCCATGTCGCGGGTTCGATTCCCGGGTCGGGCAAATTTATATCGCATTTTTTTTTTTTCCCCGGAACGGTAGCTCGGGCATCGCGGTGGATGGTTTCGTACGCGCAATTTTCTCGCGGATTTTTTGGAAAAAAAAACCGACCGAGGGCATTATCAAAATTGACATGTCAATGGATTGTTTATAGACAAAAAAAAAAAAAAAATTAATCCGACACGGCTATGTTTTGCGCAATTGAATTTCGCGCTGTTGTGAATTTTTTGAGATTTTTCGGTGTCGTTTTGGTCGCAGTTCTCGCGTGAAAGGCACTTCGGAAGGTTTTCACCGGTGAAAACTTTACTATAGAGGTCGTTTTTTGGGACTTGAAAAACTGGCACACCAGAACGGTCGGAAATGACGAAAAAATGGACACCTATCTCGGCGTTTCGCTCGATCTCGAAATTTTGGAAATTTTTAAACAAAAAACCGTAAAAAGAGTGTTTTTACAAGAGGAAAAATCGAAATTTGGTGTTCAAGGAAATTCCTACGACACATCGACGGAGATTTCCGCTTTAGAGCGTCGTGTCGTGGGTTTTTTTCGATCAAGGTTTAATTATAGATTTCACGTGGTCGGGAAAGTTGGTCCGATTAGGGTTTTCCTCAGCCAACTCGGTGAATTTTGGTGTTCAAGAGAATTCCCTTGACAGTTCCACGTGGGACACCGGGATACGCGATTGTGTCACGGGATTTTCGATTCCAGGCGATTTTGCGGATTTCGCGTGTTAGCGAAGAAAACGGAGTTATCGTTTTTTCGCTGCTGAATCGGGCAATTTTTGAGACGAAGCGAATTCCAATGACAGTCGGACGAGGAACACCGTGGTGCGTGTTTGTGTCATGGGATTTTTGATTCGACGCAAATGGCTGGATTTTACGCGTTGGCGAATGAATTATCCATGTCGCGGGTTCGATTCCCGGGTCGGGCGAATTTATCTCGATTTTTTTTTTTTTCCCAGAACGGTAACTCGGGCATCGCGTTGGGTGGTTTCGTACGCGGAATTTTCTCGCGGATTTTTTGGAAACAAGAGCGCATTTTTTTTGTAAATTTTTGCACAGTTAACCCAATGGTTTATAACAAAAAATACGGTATAAAAATTAAACGACACGGCGATTATCAGGGCAATGTAATTCGGTGTGTCTGTGAATTTTTTGGAATTTTTTGGACTCGTCGGTGAATGTTTCCGCTTTAGGACGCGCGAGCTAGAGGGGGGCGCGCACGTAACTACTCGTGCGTCAAATCGCGCGTCGACTTTATTCAACTTTTATTTAGTTTTCCTGGCTTTACTTTACTTTACTTTACTTTACTTTACTTTACTTTACTTTTCTTTGCTCTACTTTGCTTCACTTTACTTAACGTTTTGTGTTTTTTTACGTATTTTTCGGACAGCCGCCGAAGCAAAAAGAATGGCGTCGCGAGGGCGGGGGCCGAGAAGAACATTGCGAGCGAGCGATGGCACATCGACGCCGATTTCCGCTTTAGACTATCGTGTCAGGGGTTCTTTTTTCAATATTAATTAGAGGTATAATCGTTGCTCCGAAAGTTGTTGCTCCGATTGGGGTTTTTGTCACTGCTAACTCGGTGAATTTTGGCGTTGGAGATAATTCCCTTGACAGTTCGACGAGGGACACCGTCGTACGCGATCGTGTCACGGGATTTTTGATTCGGGGCGATTTAGCGGATTTCGCGTGGTCGCGAAGGAAACGGAGTTATCGCTTTTCAGCTGCCAAATCGGTCAATTTTGGTGATGAAGCGAATTCCAATGACAGTCGGACGAGGAACAACGTCGGACGCGATCGTGTCATTGGATTTTCGATTCGAGCCGATTTAGCGGATTTTACGCGCTGGCGAATGATTTATCCATGTCGCGGGTTCGATTCCCGGGTCGGGCGACTTTATCTCGATTTTTTTTTTTTCCCCAGAACGGTAACTTAAGCACCGCGTTGGGTGGTTTCGTGCGCGCGATTTTCTCGCGGATTTTTTGGAAAAAAAAACCGACCGTGGGCATTATCAAAATTGACATGTCAATGGACCGTTTGTGAGAAAAAAAAATGTAAAAAATAATCCGACACGGCTATGTTTTGCGCAATCGAAAATCGCGCTGTTGTGAATTTTTTGAGAATTTTCGGACTCGTTTTGGTCGTACTTCTCGCGTAAAAAGCAGATCGCAAAGTTTTGCCCGGCTTTTACATTACTATGGGGGCGTTTTTTGGGACTTGAAAAACTGGCACACCAGATCGATCGGAGAGGTGAAAATAATGGACACCTATCTCGGCGTTTTGCCTGATCTCGAAATTTTGGAAATTTTTAAACAAAAAACCGTAAAAAGGGTGTTTTTACAAGGGGAAAAATCGAAATTTGGTGTTCAAGCAAATTCCCATTACACATCGACGCGGATTTCCCATTTACACCGTCGTGTCACGGGTTTTTCGATTCGAGGTAGAATTACAGATTTCGCGTGTTAGCGAAAGTTGATGCGATTTCGGTTTTCTCAGGCCAACTCGGTCAATTTTGGTGTTCAAGAGATTTCCCTTGACAGTTCGACGAGGGTGACCGTGGCACGCTTTTGTGTCACAGGGTTTTAGATTCGAGGCCATTTCGTGGATTTCGCGTGGTCGCGAAGGAAACGTGGATATCGTTTTTGAGCTGCAAAATCGGTCAATTTTGGAGATGACGCGAATTCCAATGACAGTTAGGTGAGGAGCCCCGTCGGACGTGTTTGTGTCATTGGATTTTTGATTTGACGCAGATGGGTGGATTTTACGCGCTGGCGAATGAATTTTCCATGTCGCGGGTTCGATTCCCGGGTCGGGCAAATTTATATCGCATTTTTTTTTTTTCCCCGGAACGGTAGCTCGGGCATCGCGGTGGATGGTTTCGTACGCGCAATTTTCTCGCGGATTTTTTGGAAAAAAAAACCGACCGAGGGCATTATCAAAATTGACATGTCAATGGATTGTTTATAGACAAAAAAAAAAAAAAAATTAATCCGACACGGCTATGTTTTGCGCAATTGAATTTCGCGCTGTTGTGAATTTTTTGAGATTTTTCGGTGTCGTTTTGGTCGCAGTTCTCGCGTGAAAGGCACTTCGGAAGGTTTTCACCGGTGAAAACTTTACTATAGAGGTCGTTTTTTGGGACTTGAAAAACTGGCACACCAGAACGGTCGGAAATGACGAAAAAATGGACACCTATCTCGGCGTTTCGCTCGATCTCGAAATTTTGGAAATTTTTAAACAAAAAACCGTAAAAAGAGTGTTTTTACAAGAGGAAAAATCGAAATTTGGTGTTCAAGGAAATTCCTACGACACATCGACGGAGATTTCCGCTTTAGAGCGTCGTGTCGTGGGTTTTTTTCGATCAAGGTTTAATTATAGATTTCACGTGGTCGGGAAAGTTGGTCCGATTAGGGTTTTCCTCAGCCAACTCGGTGAATTTTGGTGTTCAAGAGAATTCCCTTGACAGTTCCACGTGGGACACCGGGATACGCGATTGTGTCACGGGATTTTCGATTCCAGGCGATTTTGCGGATTTCGCGTGTTAGCGAAGAAAACGGAGTTATCGTTTTTTCGCTGCTGAATCGGGCAATTTTTGAGACGAAGCGAATTCCAATGACAGTCGGACGAGGAACACCGTGGTGCGTGTTTGTGTCATGGGATTTTTGATTCGACGCAAATGGCTGGATTTTACGCGTTGGCGAATGAATTATCCATGTCGCGGGTTCGATTCCCGGGTCGGGCGAATTTATCTCGATTTTTTTTTTTTTCCCAGAACGGTAACTCGGGCATCGCGTTGGGTGGTTTCGTACGCGGAATTTTCTCGCGGATTTTTTGGAAACAAGAGCGCATTTTTTTTGTAAATTTTTGCACAGTTAACCCAATGGTTTATAACAAAAAATACGGTATAAAAATTAAACGACACGGCGATTATCAGGGCAATGTAATTCGGTGTGTCTGTGAATTTTTTGGAATTTTTTGGACTCGTCGGTGAATGTTTCCGCTTTAGGACGCGCGAGCTAGAGGGGGGCGCGCACGTAACTACTCGTGCGTCAAATCGCGCGTCGACTTTATTCAACTTTTATTTAGTTTTCCTGGCTTTACTTTACTTTACTTTACTTTACTTTACTTTACTTTACTTTTCTTTGCTCTACTTTGCTTCACTTTACTTAACGTTTTGTGTTTTTTTACGTATTTTTCGGACAGCCGCCGAAGCAAAAAGAATGGCGTCGCGAGGGCGGGGGCCGAGAAGAACATTGCGAGCGAGCGATGGCACATCGACGCCGATTTCCGCTTTAGACTATCGTGTCAGGGGTTCTTTTTTCAATATTAATTAGAGGTATAATCGTTGCTCCGAAAGTTGTTGCTCCGATTGGGGTTTTTGTCACTGCTAACTCGGTGAATTTTGGCGTTGGAGATAATTCCCTTGACAGTTCGACGAGGGACACCGTCGTACGCGATCGTGTCACGGGATTTTTGATTCGGGGCGATTTAGCGGATTTCGCGTGGTCGCGAAGGAAACGGAGTTATCGCTTTTCAGCTGCCAAATCGGTCAATTTTGGTGATGAAGCGAATTCCAATGACAGTCGGACGAGGAACAACGTCGGACGCGATCGTGTCATTGGATTTTCGATTCGAGCCGATTTAGCGGATTTTACGCGCTGGCGAATGATTTATCCATGTCGCGGGTTCGATTCCCGGGTCGGGCGACTTTATCTCGATTTTTTTTTTTTCCCCAGAACGGTAACTTAAGCACCGCGTTGGGTGGTTTCGTGCGCGCGATTTTCTCGCGGATTTTTTGGAAAAAAAAACCGACCGTGGGCATTATCAAAATTGACATGTCAATGGACCGTTTGTGAGAAAAAAAAATGTAAAAAATAATCCGACACGGCTATGTTTTGCGCAATCGAAAATCGCGCTGTTGTGAATTTTTTGAGAATTTTCGGACTCGTTTTGGTCGTACTTCTCGCGTAAAAAGCAGATCGCAAAGTTTTGCCCGGCTTTTACATTACTATGGGGGCGTTTTTTGGGACTTGAAAAACTGGCACACCAGATCGATCGGAGAGGTGAAAATAATGGACACCTATCTCGGCGTTTTGCCTGATCTCGAAATTTTGGAAATTTTTAAACAAAAAACCGTAAAAAGGGTGTTTTTACAAGGGGAAAAATCGAAATTTGGTGTTCAAGCAAATTCCCATTACACATCGACGCGGATTTCCCATTTACACCGTCGTGTCACGGGTTTTTCGATTCGAGGTAGAATTACAGATTTCGCGTGTTAGCGAAAGTTGATGCGATTTCGGTTTTCTCAGGCCAACTCGGTCAATTTTGGTGTTCAAGAGATTTCCCTTGACAGTTCGACGAGGGTGACCGTGGCACGCTTTTGTGTCACAGGGTTTTAGATTCGAGGCCATTTCGTGGATTTCGCGTGGTCGCGAAGGAAACGTGGATATCGTTTTTGAGCTGCAAAATCGGTCAATTTTGGAGATGACGCGAATTCCAATGACAGTTAGGTGAGGAGCCCCGTCGGACGTGTTTGTGTCATTGGATTTTTGATTTGACGCAGATGGGTGGATTTTACGCGCTGGCGAATGAATTTTCCATGTCGCGGGTTCGATTCCCGGGTCGGGCAAATTTATATCGCATTTTTTTTTTTTCCCCGGAACGGTAGCTCGGGCATCGCGGTGGATGGTTTCGTACGCGCAATTTTCTCGCGGATTTTTTGGAAAAAAAAACCGACCGAGGGCATTATCAAAATTGACATGTCAATGGATTGTTTATAGACAAAAAAAAAAAAAAAATTAATCCGACACGGCTATGTTTTGCGCAATTGAATTTCGCGCTGTTGTGAATTTTTTGAGATTTTTCGGTGTCGTTTTGGTCGCAGTTCTCGCGTGAAAGGCACTTCGGAAGGTTTTCACCGGTGAAAACTTTACTATAGAGGTCGTTTTTTGGGACTTGAAAAACTGGCACACCAGAACGGTCGGAAATGACGAAAAAATGGACACCTATCTCGGCGTTTCGCTCGATCTCGAAATTTTGGAAATTTTTAAACAAAAAACCGTAAAAAGAGTGTTTTTACAAGAGGAAAAATCGAAATTTGGTGTTCAAGGAAATTCCTACGACACATCGACGGAGATTTCCGCTTTAGAGCGTCGTGTCGTGGGTTTTTTTCGATCAAGGTTTAATTATAGATTTCACGTGGTCGGGAAAGTTGGTCCGATTAGGGTTTTCCTCAGCCAACTCGGTGAATTTTGGTGTTCAAGAGAATTCCCTTGACAGTTCCACGTGGGACACCGGGATACGCGATTGTGTCACGGGATTTTCGATTCCAGGCGATTTTGCGGATTTCGCGTGTTAGCGAAGAAAACGGAGTTATCGTTTTTTCGCTGCTGAATCGGGCAATTTTTGAGACGAAGCGAATTCCAATGACAGTCGGACGAGGAACACCGTGGTGCGTGTTTGTGTCATGGGATTTTTGATTCGACGCAAATGGCTGGATTTTACGCGTTGGCGAATGAATTATCCATGTCGCGGGTTCGATTCCCGGGTCGGGCGAATTTATCTCGATTTTTTTTTTTTTCCCAGAACGGTAACTCGGGCATCGCGTTGGGTGGTTTCGTACGCGGAATTTTCTCGCGGATTTTTTGGAAACAAGAGCGCATTTTTTTTGTAAATTTTTGCACAGTTAACCCAATGGTTTATAACAAAAAATACGGTATAAAAATTAAACGACACGGCGATTATCAGGGCAATGTAATTCGGTGTGTCTGTGAATTTTTTGGAATTTTTTGGACTCGTCGGTGAATGTTTCCGCTTTAGGACGCGCGAGCTAGAGGGGGGCGCGCACGTAACTACTCGTGCGTCAAATCGCGCGTCGACTTTATTCAACTTTTATTTAGTTTTCCTGGCTTTACTTTACTTTACTTTACTTTACTTTACTTTACTTTACTTTTCTTTGCTCTACTTTGCTTCACTTTACTTAACGTTTTGTGTTTTTTTACGTATTTTTCGGACAGCCGCCGAAGCAAAAAGAATGGCGTCGCGAGGGCGGGGGCCGAGAAGAACATTGCGAGCGAGCGATGGCACATCGACGCCGATTTCCGCTTTAGACTATCGTGTCAGGGGTTCTTTTTTCAATATTAATTAGAGGTATAATCGTTGCTCCGAAAGTTGTTGCTCCGATTGGGGTTTTTGTCACTGCTAACTCGGTGAATTTTGGCGTTGGAGATAATTCCCTTGACAGTTCGACGAGGGACACCGTCGTACGCGATCGTGTCACGGGATTTTTGATTCGGGGCGATTTAGCGGATTTCGCGTGGTCGCGAAGGAAACGGAGTTATCGCTTTTCAGCTGCCAAATCGGTCAATTTTGGTGATGAAGCGAATTCCAATGACAGTCGGACGAGGAACAACGTCGGACGCGATCGTGTCATTGGATTTTCGATTCGAGCCGATTTAGCGGATTTTACGCGCTGGCGAATGATTTATCCATGTCGCGGGTTCGATTCCCGGGTCGGGCGACTTTATCTCGATTTTTTTTTTTTCCCCAGAACGGTAACTTAAGCACCGCGTTGGGTGGTTTCGTGCGCGCGATTTTCTCGCGGATTTTTTGGAAAAAAAAACCGACCGTGGGCATTATCAAAATTGACATGTCAATGGACCGTTTGTGAGAAAAAAAAATGTAAAAAATAATCCGACACGGCTATGTTTTGCGCAATCGAAAATCGCGCTGTTGTGAATTTTTTGAGAATTTTCGGACTCGTTTTGGTCGTACTTCTCGCGTAAAAAGCAGATCGCAAAGTTTTGCCCGGCTTTTACATTACTATGGGGGCGTTTTTTGGGACTTGAAAAACTGGCACACCAGATCGATCGGAGAGGTGAAAATAATGGACACCTATCTCGGCGTTTTGCCTGATCTCGAAATTTTGGAAATTTTTAAACAAAAAACCGTAAAAAGGGTGTTTTTACAAGGGGAAAAATCGAAATTTGGTGTTCAAGCAAATTCCCATTACACATCGACGCGGATTTCCCATTTACACCGTCGTGTCACGGGTTTTTCGATTCGAGGTAGAATTACAGATTTCGCGTGTTAGCGAAAGTTGATGCGATTTCGGTTTTCTCAGGCCAACTCGGTCAATTTTGGTGTTCAAGAGATTTCCCTTGACAGTTCGACGAGGGTGACCGTGGCACGCTTTTGTGTCACAGGGTTTTAGATTCGAGGCCATTTCGTGGATTTCGCGTGGTCGCGAAGGAAACGTGGATATCGTTTTTGAGCTGCAAAATCGGTCAATTTTGGAGATGACGCGAATTCCAATGACAGTTAGGTGAGGAGCCCCGTCGGACGTGTTTGTGTCATTGGATTTTTGATTTGACGCAGATGGGTGGATTTTACGCGCTGGCGAATGAATTTTCCATGTCGCGGGTTCGATTCCCGGGTCGGGCAAATTTATATCGCATTTTTTTTTTTTCCCCGGAACGGTAGCTCGGGCATCGCGGTGGATGGTTTCGTACGCGCAATTTTCTCGCGGATTTTTTGGAAAAAAAAACCGACCGAGGGCATTATCAAAATTGACATGTCAATGGATTGTTTATAGACAAAAAAAAAAAAAAAATTAATCCGACACGGCTATGTTTTGCGCAATTGAATTTCGCGCTGTTGTGAATTTTTTGAGATTTTTCGGTGTCGTTTTGGTCGCAGTTCTCGCGTGAAAGGCACTTCGGAAGGTTTTCACCGGTGAAAACTTTACTATAGAGGTCGTTTTTTGGGACTTGAAAAACTGGCACACCAGAACGGTCGGAAATGACGAAAAAATGGACACCTATCTCGGCGTTTCGCTCGATCTCGAAATTTTGGAAATTTTTAAACAAAAAACCGTAAAAAGAGTGTTTTTACAAGAGGAAAAATCGAAATTTGGTGTTCAAGGAAATTCCTACGACACATCGACGGAGATTTCCGCTTTAGAGCGTCGTGTCGTGGGTTTTTTTCGATCAAGGTTTAATTATAGATTTCACGTGGTCGGGAAAGTTGGTCCGATTAGGGTTTTCCTCAGCCAACTCGGTGAATTTTGGTGTTCAAGAGAATTCCCTTGACAGTTCCACGTGGGACACCGGGATACGCGATTGTGTCACGGGATTTTCGATTCCAGGCGATTTTGCGGATTTCGCGTGTTAGCGAAGAAAACGGAGTTATCGTTTTTTCGCTGCTGAATCGGGCAATTTTTGAGACGAAGCGAATTCCAATGACAGTCGGACGAGGAACACCGTGGTGCGTGTTTGTGTCATGGGATTTTTGATTCGACGCAAATGGCTGGATTTTACGCGTTGGCGAATGAATTATCCATGTCGCGGGTTCGATTCCCGGGTCGGGCGAATTTATCTCGATTTTTTTTTTTTTCCCAGAACGGTAACTCGGGCATCGCGTTGGGTGGTTTCGTACGCGGAATTTTCTCGCGGATTTTTTGGAAACAAGAGCGCATTTTTTTTGTAAATTTTTGCACAGTTAACCCAATGGTTTATAACAAAAAATACGGTATAAAAATTAAACGACACGGCGATTATCAGGGCAATGTAATTCGGTGTGTCTGTGAATTTTTTGGAATTTTTTGGACTCGTCGGTGAATGTTTCCGCTTTAGGACGCGCGAGCTAGAGGGGGGCGCGCACGTAACTACTCGTGCGTCAAATCGCGCGTCGACTTTATTCAACTTTTATTTAGTTTTCCTGGCTTTACTTTACTTTACTTTACTTTACTTTACTTTACTTTACTTTTCTTTGCTCTACTTTGCTTCACTTTACTTAACGTTTTGTGTTTTTTTACGTATTTTTCGGACAGCCGCCGAAGCAAAAAGAATGGCGTCGCGAGGGCGGGGGCCGAGAAGAACATTGCGAGCGAGCGATGGCACATCGACGCCGATTTCCGCTTTAGACTATCGTGTCAGGGGTTCTTTTTTCAATATTAATTAGAGGTATAATCGTTGCTCCGAAAGTTGTTGCTCCGATTGGGGTTTTTGTCACTGCTAACTCGGTGAATTTTGGCGTTGGAGATAATTCCCTTGACAGTTCGACGAGGGACACCGTCGTACGCGATCGTGTCACGGGATTTTTGATTCGGGGCGATTTAGCGGATTTCGCGTGGTCGCGAAGGAAACGGAGTTATCGCTTTTCAGCTGCCAAATCGGTCAATTTTGGTGATGAAGCGAATTCCAATGACAGTCGGACGAGGAACAACGTCGGACGCGATCGTGTCATTGGATTTTCGATTCGAGCCGATTTAGCGGATTTTACGCGCTGGCGAATGATTTATCCATGTCGCGGGTTCGATTCCCGGGTCGGGCGACTTTATCTCGATTTTTTTTTTTTCCCCAGAACGGTAACTTAAGCACCGCGTTGGGTGGTTTCGTGCGCGCGATTTTCTCGCGGATTTTTTGGAAAAAAAAACCGACCGTGGGCATTATCAAAATTGACATGTCAATGGACCGTTTGTGAGAAAAAAAAATGTAAAAAATAATCCGACACGGCTATGTTTTGCGCAATCGAAAATCGCGCTGTTGTGAATTTTTTGAGAATTTTCGGACTCGTTTTGGTCGTACTTCTCGCGTAAAAAGCAGATCGCAAAGTTTTGCCCGGCTTTTACATTACTATGGGGGCGTTTTTTGGGACTTGAAAAACTGGCACACCAGATCGATCGGAGAGGTGAAAATAATGGACACCTATCTCGGCGTTTTGCCTGATCTCGAAATTTTGGAAATTTTTAAACAAAAAACCGTAAAAAGGGTGTTTTTACAAGGGGAAAAATCGAAATTTGGTGTTCAAGCAAATTCCCATTACACATCGACGCGGATTTCCCATTTACACCGTCGTGTCACGGGTTTTTCGATTCGAGGTAGAATTACAGATTTCGCGTGTTAGCGAAAGTTGATGCGATTTCGGTTTTCTCAGGCCAACTCGGTCAATTTTGGTGTTCAAGAGATTTCCCTTGACAGTTCGACGAGGGTGACCGTGGCACGCTTTTGTGTCACAGGGTTTTAGATTCGAGGCCATTTCGTGGATTTCGCGTGGTCGCGAAGGAAACGTGGATATCGTTTTTGAGCTGCAAAATCGGTCAATTTTGGAGATGACGCGAATTCCAATGACAGTTAGGTGAGGAGCCCCGTCGGACGTGTTTGTGTCATTGGATTTTTGATTTGACGCAGATGGGTGGATTTTACGCGCTGGCGAATGAATTTTCCATGTCGCGGGTTCGATTCCCGGGTCGGGCAAATTTATATCGCATTTTTTTTTTTTCCCCGGAACGGTAGCTCGGGCATCGCGGTGGATGGTTTCGTACGCGCAATTTTCTCGCGGATTTTTTGGAAAAAAAAACCGACCGAGGGCATTATCAAAATTGACATGTCAATGGATTGTTTATAGACAAAAAAAAAAAAAAAATTAATCCGACACGGCTATGTTTTGCGCAATTGAATTTCGCGCTGTTGTGAATTTTTTGAGATTTTTCGGTGTCGTTTTGGTCGCAGTTCTCGCGTGAAAGGCACTTCGGAAGGTTTTCACCGGTGAAAACTTTACTATAGAGGTCGTTTTTTGGGACTTGAAAAACTGGCACACCAGAACGGTCGGAAATGACGAAAAAATGGACACCTATCTCGGCGTTTCGCTCGATCTCGAAATTTTGGAAATTTTTAAACAAAAAACCGTAAAAAGAGTGTTTTTACAAGAGGAAAAATCGAAATTTGGTGTTCAAGGAAATTCCTACGACACATCGACGGAGATTTCCGCTTTAGAGCGTCGTGTCGTGGGTTTTTTTCGATCAAGGTTTAATTATAGATTTCACGTGGTCGGGAAAGTTGGTCCGATTAGGGTTTTCCTCAGCCAACTCGGTGAATTTTGGTGTTCAAGAGAATTCCCTTGACAGTTCCACGTGGGACACCGGGATACGCGATTGTGTCACGGGATTTTCGATTCCAGGCGATTTTGCGGATTTCGCGTGTTAGCGAAGAAAACGGAGTTATCGTTTTTTCGCTGCTGAATCGGGCAATTTTTGAGACGAAGCGAATTCCAATGACAGTCGGACGAGGAACACCGTGGTGCGTGTTTGTGTCATGGGATTTTTGATTCGACGCAAATGGCTGGATTTTACGCGTTGGCGAATGAATTATCCATGTCGCGGGTTCGATTCCCGGGTCGGGCGAATTTATCTCGATTTTTTTTTTTTTCCCAGAACGGTAACTCGGGCATCGCGTTGGGTGGTTTCGTACGCGGAATTTTCTCGCGGATTTTTTGGAAACAAGAGCGCATTTTTTTTGTAAATTTTTGCACAGTTAACCCAATGGTTTATAACAAAAAATACGGTATAAAAATTAAACGACACGGCGATTATCAGGGCAATGTAATTCGGTGTGTCTGTGAATTTTTTGGAATTTTTTGGACTCGTCGGTGAATGTTTCCGCTTTAGGACGCGCGAGCTAGAGGGGGGCGCGCACGTAACTACTCGTGCGTCAAATCGCGCGTCGACTTTATTCAACTTTTATTTAGTTTTCCTGGCTTTACTTTACTTTACTTTACTTTACTTTACTTTACTTTACTTTTCTTTGCTCTACTTTGCTTCACTTTACTTAACGTTTTGTGTTTTTTTACGTATTTTTCGGACAGCCGCCGAAGCAAAAAGAATGGCGTCGCGAGGGCGGGGGCCGAGAAGAACATTGCGAGCGAGCGATGGCACATCGACGCCGATTTCCGCTTTAGACTATCGTGTCAGGGGTTCTTTTTTCAATATTAATTAGAGGTATAATCGTTGCTCCGAAAGTTGTTGCTCCGATTGGGGTTTTTGTCACTGCTAACTCGGTGAATTTTGGCGTTGGAGATAATTCCCTTGACAGTTCGACGAGGGACACCGTCGTACGCGATCGTGTCACGGGATTTTTGATTCGGGGCGATTTAGCGGATTTCGCGTGGTCGCGAAGGAAACGGAGTTATCGCTTTTCAGCTGCCAAATCGGTCAATTTTGGTGATGAAGCGAATTCCAATGACAGTCGGACGAGGAACAACGTCGGACGCGATCGTGTCATTGGATTTTCGATTCGAGCCGATTTAGCGGATTTTACGCGCTGGCGAATGATTTATCCATGTCGCGGGTTCGATTCCCGGGTCGGGCGACTTTATCTCGATTTTTTTTTTTTCCCCAGAACGGTAACTTAAGCACCGCGTTGGGTGGTTTCGTGCGCGCGATTTTCTCGCGGATTTTTTGGAAAAAAAAACCGACCGTGGGCATTATCAAAATTGACATGTCAATGGACCGTTTGTGAGAAAAAAAAATGTAAAAAATAATCCGACACGGCTATGTTTTGCGCAATCGAAAATCGCGCTGTTGTGAATTTTTTGAGAATTTTCGGACTCGTTTTGGTCGTACTTCTCGCGTAAAAAGCAGATCGCAAAGTTTTGCCCGGCTTTTACATTACTATGGGGGCGTTTTTTGGGACTTGAAAAACTGGCACACCAGATCGATCGGAGAGGTGAAAATAATGGACACCTATCTCGGCGTTTTGCCTGATCTCGAAATTTTGGAAATTTTTAAACAAAAAACCGTAAAAAGGGTGTTTTTACAAGGGGAAAAATCGAAATTTGGTGTTCAAGCAAATTCCCATTACACATCGACGCGGATTTCCCATTTACACCGTCGTGTCACGGGTTTTTCGATTCGAGGTAGAATTACAGATTTCGCGTGTTAGCGAAAGTTGATGCGATTTCGGTTTTCTCAGGCCAACTCGGTCAATTTTGGTGTTCAAGAGATTTCCCTTGACAGTTCGACGAGGGTGACCGTGGCACGCTTTTGTGTCACAGGGTTTTAGATTCGAGGCCATTTCGTGGATTTCGCGTGGTCGCGAAGGAAACGTGGATATCGTTTTTGAGCTGCAAAATCGGTCAATTTTGGAGATGACGCGAATTCCAATGACAGTTAGGTGAGGAGCCCCGTCGGACGTGTTTGTGTCATTGGATTTTTGATTTGACGCAGATGGGTGGATTTTACGCGCTGGCGAATGAATTTTCCATGTCGCGGGTTCGATTCCCGGGTCGGGCAAATTTATATCGCATTTTTTTTTTTTCCCCGGAACGGTAGCTCGGGCATCGCGGTGGATGGTTTCGTACGCGCAATTTTCTCGCGGATTTTTTGGAAAAAAAAACCGACCGAGGGCATTATCAAAATTGACATGTCAATGGATTGTTTATAGACAAAAAAAAAAAAAAAATTAATCCGACACGGCTATGTTTTGCGCAATTGAATTTCGCGCTGTTGTGAATTTTTTGAGATTTTTCGGTGTCGTTTTGGTCGCAGTTCTCGCGTGAAAGGCACTTCGGAAGGTTTTCACCGGTGAAAACTTTACTATAGAGGTCGTTTTTTGGGACTTGAAAAACTGGCACACCAGAACGGTCGGAAATGACGAAAAAATGGACACCTATCTCGGCGTTTCGCTCGATCTCGAAATTTTGGAAATTTTTAAACAAAAAACCGTAAAAAGAGTGTTTTTACAAGAGGAAAAATCGAAATTTGGTGTTCAAGGAAATTCCTACGACACATCGACGGAGATTTCCGCTTTAGAGCGTCGTGTCGTGGGTTTTTTTCGATCAAGGTTTAATTATAGATTTCACGTGGTCGGGAAAGTTGGTCCGATTAGGGTTTTCCTCAGCCAACTCGGTGAATTTTGGTGTTCAAGAGAATTCCCTTGACAGTTCCACGTGGGACACCGGGATACGCGATTGTGTCACGGGATTTTCGATTCCAGGCGATTTTGCGGATTTCGCGTGTTAGCGAAGAAAACGGAGTTATCGTTTTTTCGCTGCTGAATCGGGCAATTTTTGAGACGAAGCGAATTCCAATGACAGTCGGACGAGGAACACCGTGGTGCGTGTTTGTGTCATGGGATTTTTGATTCGACGCAAATGGCTGGATTTTACGCGTTGGCGAATGAATTATCCATGTCGCGGGTTCGATTCCCGGGTCGGGCGAATTTATCTCGATTTTTTTTTTTTTCCCAGAACGGTAACTCGGGCATCGCGTTGGGTGGTTTCGTACGCGGAATTTTCTCGCGGATTTTTTGGAAACAAGAGCGCATTTTTTTTGTAAATTTTTGCACAGTTAACCCAATGGTTTATAACAAAAAATACGGTATAAAAATTAAACGACACGGCGATTATCAGGGCAATGTAATTCGGTGTGTCTGTGAATTTTTTGGAATTTTTTGGACTCGTCGGTGAATGTTTCCGCTTTAGGACGCGCGAGCTAGAGGGGGGCGCGCACGTAACTACTCGTGCGTCAAATCGCGCGTCGACTTTATTCAACTTTTATTTAGTTTTCCTGGCTTTACTTTACTTTACTTTACTTTACTTTACTTTACTTTACTTTTCTTTGCTCTACTTTGCTTCACTTTACTTAACGTTTTGTGTTTTTTTACGTATTTTTCGGACAGCCGCCGAAGCAAAAAGAATGGCGTCGCGAGGGCGGGGGCCGAGAAGAACATTGCGAGCGAGCGATGGCACATCGACGCCGATTTCCGCTTTAGACTATCGTGTCTTACTTTACTTTACTTTACTTTACTTTACTTTACTTCACTTTACTTTACTTTACTTTACTTTACTTTACTTTACTTTACTTTACTTTACTTTACTTTACTTTACTTTACTTTACTTTACTTTACTTTACTTTACTTTACTTTACTTTACTTTACTTTACTTTACTTTACTTTACTTTACTTTACTTTACTTTACTTTACTTTACTTTACTTTACTTTACTTTACTTTACTTTACTTTACTTTACTTTACTTTACTTTACTTTACTTTACTTTACTTTACTTTACTTTACTTTACTTTACTTTACTTTACTTTACTTTACTTTACTTTACTTTACTTTACTTTACTTTACTTTACTTTACTTTACTTTACTTTACTTTACTTTACTTTACTTTACTTTACTTTACTTTACTTTACTTTACTTTACTTTACTTTACTTTACTTTACTTTACTTTACTTTACTTTACTTTACTTTACTTTACTTTACTTTACTTTACTTTACTTTACTTTACTTTACTTTACTTTACTTTACTTTACTTTACTTTACTTTACTTTACTTTACTTTACTTTACTTTACTTTACTTTACTTTACTTTACTTTACTTTACTTTACTTTACTTTACTTTACTTTACTTTACTTTACTTTACTTTACTTTACTTTACTTTACTTTACTTTACTTTACTTTACTTTACTTTACTTTACTTTACTTTACTTTACTTTACTTTACTTTACTTTACTTTACTTTACTTTACTTTACTTTACTTTACTTTACTTTACTTTACTTTACTTTACTTTACTTTACTTTACTTTACTTTACTTTACTTTACTTTACTTTACTTTACTTTACTTTACTTTACTTTACTTTACTTTACTTTACTTTACTTTACTTTACTTTACTTTACTTTACTTTACTTTACTTTACTTTACTTTACTTTACTTTACTTTACTTTACTTTACTTTACTTTACTTTACTTTACTTTACTTTACTTTACTTTACTTTACTTTACTTTACTTTACTTTACTTTACTTTACTTTACTTTACTTTACTTTACTTTACTTTACTTTACTTTACTTTACTTTACTTTACTTTACTTTACTTTACTTTACTTTACTTTACTTTACTTTACTTTACTTTACTTTACTTTACTTTACTTTACTTTACTTTACTTTACTTTACTTTACTTTACTTTACTTTACTTTACTTTACTTTACTTTACTTTACTTTACTTTACTTTACTTTACTTTACTTTACTTTACTTTACTTTACTTTACTTTACTTTACTTTACTTTACTTTACTTTACTTTACTTTACTTTACTTTACTTTACTTTACTTTACTTTACTTTACTTTACTTTACTTTACTTTACTTTACTTTACTTTACTTTACTTTACTTTACTTTACTTTACTTTACTTTACTTTACTTTACTTTACTTTACTTTACTTTACTTTACTTTACTTTACTTTACTTTACTTTACTTTACTTTACTTTACTTTACTTTACTTTACTTTACTTTACTTTACTTTACTTTACTTTACTTTACTTTACTTTACTTTACTTTACTTTACTTTACTTTACTTTACTTTACTTTACTTTACTTTACTTTACTTTACTTTACTTTACTTTACTTTACTTTACTTTACTTTACTTTACTTTACTTTACTTTACTTTACTTTACTTTACTTTACTTTACTTTACTTTACTTTACTTTACTTTACTTTACTTTACTTTACTTTACTTTACTTTACTTTACTTTACTTTACTTTACTTTACTTTACTTTACTTTACTTTACTTTACTTTACTTTACTTTACTTTACTTTACTTTACTTTACTTTACTTTACTTTACTTTACTTTACTTTACTTTACTTTACTTTACTTTACTTTACTTTACTTTACTTTACTTTACTTTACTTTACTTTACTTTACTTTACTTTACTTTACTTTACTTTACTTTACTTTACTTTACTTTACTTTACTTTACTTTACTTTACTTTACTTTACTTTACTTTACTTTACTTTACTTTACTTTACTTTACTTTACTTTACTTTACTTTACTTTACTTTACTTTACTTTACTTTACTTTACTTTACTTTACTTTACTTTACTTTACTTTACTTTACTTTACTTTACTTTACTTTACTTTACTTTACTTTACTTTACTTTACTTTACTTTACTTTACTTTACTTTACTTTACTTTACTTTACTTTACTTTACTTTACTTTACTTTACTTTACTTTACTTTACTTTACTTTACTTTACTTTACTTTACTTTACTTTACTTTACTTTACTTTACTTTACTTTACTTTACTTTACTTTACTTTACTTTACTTTACTTTACTTTACTTTACTTTACTTTACTTTACTTTACTTTACTTTACTTTACTTTACTTTACTTTACTTTACTTTACTTTACTTTACTTTACTTTACTTTACTTTACTTTACTTTACTTTACTTTACTTTACTTTACTTTACTTTACTTTACTTTACTTTACTTTACTTTACTTTACTTTACTTTACTTTACTTTACTTTACTTTACTTTACTTTACTTTACTTTACTTTACTTTACTTTACTTTACTTTACTTTACTTTACTTTACTTTACTTTACTTTACTTTACTTTACTTTACTTTACTTTACTTTACTTTACTTTACTTTACTTTACTTTACTTTACTTTACTTTACTTTACTTTACTTTACTTTACTTTACTTTACTTTACTTTACTTTACTTTACTTTACTTTACTTTACTTTACTTTACTTTACTTTACTTTACTTTACTTTACTTTACTTTACTTTACTTTACTTTACTTTACTTTACTTTACTTTACTTTACTTTACTTTACTTTACTTTACTTTACTTTACTTTACTTTACTTTACTTTACTTTACTTTACTTTACTTTACTTTACTTTACTTTACTTTACTTTACTTTACTTTACTTTACTTTACTTTACTTTACTTTACTTTACTTTACTTTACTTTACTT